>OX459062.1:17424365-18162772 GCA_949775005.1 Orthosia gothica | reverse complement strand
TTAATCGTTCGCTATATTCATTTTATAACGGTTATTCTATTCTATACTTCTCGGAAGCACAGCTTCATTTAACAAACCCTTAACAAGTGTAAACCCCGACGAGTAACATTAACCCGAGTCAATTATCCGCTCAGTTAAAATGTATTGTGTAATTTAGAACAAGACTACTGCGAGACTATCCGGCTAGCCGAGTAGCCGGCTACTAACGGATCACTGCGCGTACCGACCGCGCGCCGCGCGCCGGCCGACGGGCGGCTAAACCACTTTCTGTAATAGATTATGATTTACGAGCTGTTGTACTTTATACAACTGTTTGGAACAGTACAGGACAGAAGGACCACTTTTGGATAACGATTTACGGCATTATGTCTTAAGGTCATAAGGGCCATGCTGTTACATACTGTAACTACCCAATACAATATATTATTTTATCTATCCCGTAATCTGTCTGTCATCAAAGCCCTAGGCCTCGTTTCCAGAAACGCGTAAAGTCGCGCGGCGCGTGCAGCGTGGCGTCTCGAGGCGCGTCGAGGTGGTTCGCGTCATCACACGCGCAAACACAAACATATGGCAATATCGAAACAGGTGAGAGCCAAACCTCGAATTATGACTTTTTACTTAGGAAATTCAGTCGGATGTCTGCAACCGTATTTCTTCTTAAAGTACCCGCAGATCGGTGGGATGCAACAAAGCGTCAGCCATGCCCTACAGATCAAACAACTTCTATGCAAAAACCTCATCACATTGCCACGTCACACCTGTCTGCCACAACCTTTATCGTGAAGTAACATAGAGCCAACCAGGTCACATAGAGTCTGGCAAACGAAAGTACACACTCGAATTATTTGCAAACTTTTTATATGGCAATGCTATACTAATGTCAACATCAATTTTTGGTGATTTGTTGTGGTCTTGATAATAGATTTTTTTAAGTGAAAAATTAATAAAAAATTATAAGTGGATATGTCGTTTCGCATGATGTCTAAATATCAAGAAAAACAACAGGAGAAAGACTTCGAAATCAAACAATAACAAGATTGTTTACGTGTTGTGTTAGATTTCATAAGTTAGTATGACGCAAATAAGTTGATACTTTGTTTTAATTCGTAATCACTATTTATCTTTGATATTTAATATCTAAAGTATTACCTACCTAAAGTACCTATAGTATTTATATTCAGACGAAGTAAATTAAATAATTGTAAAGTATCAAATTAGGTTATTCCAGGTATTTCATACTAGTTTTGGGGTTGCTATGCCGAGATTTTTTAAATTTACCGCGCTTTTTCAGTCTCTACTTTCGTTTGCCAGACTCTATCATTCATTTTATTTCGATATTTTTGTTGAATTTGTAGTTATCCTTGTTGTGTATGTTCTACCTGAGGTACCTATAGTTCTAGATTTGCGGTGAGCCTGATAGGCAAAACTAGTTAGATATCCACTAAATATTCAAGGAATCAATAGTTTGTGTTGTTAGTTGTTATAGTAGTCTACATGACTATCATAGCTAAATGTATGGTTGCAGGCTCCTTATCAAAAAGCTATACATACAGAAAATATTGAAGAAGTAAAAATATATTTCCATTACCTACTGTTCATGTCAGCAGTTAGTAAAGAGATTTTCTCTTGTTTTGCCGGGTTAATAATGGTAATAGCATTTCCTTTGATCCGAAAAAGCAGCATTACGCTGAAATAGATTTTAACGAAATATTCCTTTGTTAGAGTTGCAGTAACATCAGCAGGGTAGGAGGTTGCTATTCCCCGAACTGTTCCGAAAACAATATGCGAGCTATCCGAGTGTTTCTCCTTCTAGTTACCCGCAAACAACACCAGAAACCAGATATTTTTACAGCTGATTTCTACTACTAAGTAAAAATAAGTAGATCTGTTTATTAAAGGTTTCCTGGTGACAACATGGACGCAAATGAAATGATTGCGTGATTCTGGACGACGACGAGTGCCAGAGTGCTGTATATTCATTGTCAAACTAATTATGCAGAATCGGTTATTTCGTTTTATTTTGAAAATATGACGACATCATTGAGTCAATGTATTTATAATAGTGTACCTTGTAGCATAACGCAATGTGAATAGAAAATTTACTCTTTGTATCCAACATGTAATTAGTTTTGAACTATTCACCGAGCTCTAAGCCAGCTCAAACTATTTTGAATATACTATTTTACAAATTTAAATCTTGAAACATTTTATGAGAGTAACAAGTTTATGAGATATTTTTGTTTTATTTATCTACTTTACCCCAATAACTCAAAATACCTATAAAACATAAGTTTCATCAAGTTTATAGAAACGAACAAAAACAGCTGTAAAATGTTTAACAAGTAAATAAATAAACCCTGTATTTACTTATTAAATAAATATTTAAATCAAAACTTTTCAACTTTAAGGTTCCACTAACATGAAAGTAGATTATTATTTTAAGTTTACAGTCTTTGTATTTAGAGAATTTATTTGAAAATACATTTTATCCTTATCTAACTGAACTAAAAGTCGAGGAAGGAAGTTGATTCTAAACATAGATAGATAATTTAAATTTTATAAAATATATCTCTAAGCTAAGAAGAAAACTTTCTTGAGATTAGATACTCATTTCTTAAGAAAGATAGACCTACTTTTAAAGTACCACTTATAATCCCAAGCGACAAATAACAATCCGTCCACCACCAAAATAATTAGCTTAGCTTTCAGTAATTGGATGCAAAACATTATCAAAACCCAGATCATTAATTAAAATAAAATATTATTAAAAACTCAGAGAACATTTTATTTAATCGAAGAAATAAAATCACAGACCACGAGGCACCTAATTATAACCTGTGTGTCATGTTGCATTCTCGCTAAAGAACCTGATAGACGCTACTGATCGCGCCCAAATCGATATAATTGACATGCTACAAAAGAGGTATAAAAACTGCTCATATTGATCCAAAGGAGAGCTACAGGACCAGCTGGCAATGAGAACAGATCTCCCATAACTCGTGAGTTCTGTGACGTAACATCTCCACACGCAACTAACACATTAGGCATCAACATTATTAGTAGGTAACTCTCGACAGAATAACAGTCATTTTCTAGGAATGTATTATGTATTCCTCTATAACAATGTCTTCTAAATAAAGCAGCTAAAGGCTAAACAAAACCGTTTGATAGTTGAAATATTAAGTTATCTTCGCTAAGAATTTTGTTAGTTTTCGATGTGTACATAAGTTAAAAATATTGTTAAAGGATTGCTTTTTACAATGATGAAAAATACCTGTATTTTTCGGTAAAAATAATTGTAGTACCTACTTGCCCATCAATAATAGATTACTATTTCAGCTCGTTCAGTGAATATATAAACGGAAAGTTTCCAGATAATAAACCGAAGTAATGAATATTTCTCAATGAAGTAGCGAGCGGATCGTTTTTCTCTGCATGACTGAGTATAATAATTGATTTAGTCTTTCATTATTACCTTGATATATTCCCATATAATGGACCTACATGTTAGGTCTTCTAACGTCTAGGTCCATACCTAGACGTAACAAAACATATTGATTAGCGCTTAGGACTTGTCTATGAATGACTAGATACAGACTGTATTCGTAAAGTATTTGTTTTCAAAATTTCATTCAGAAACCACTTATTGATTCGCAAAAACCTTGTAAACAAAAAAATAAACTGATTTCCAAAGCAAAACACTACAAAGTGAAAAATAATTTTCGTTACGGAAGTATGTATCATTGTTCTGATTTTTTATTTGTATGCCTATAAAATTTTAGTAGTTCCATAGATTTCAATAAGATTCTCTCATCAGATCATGACTTGGTGACACCTCGCGAGTATACCCTTTTAAACAAAAGAAGAATTTTCAAAATCGGGCCAAATTGACGAAGAAATCATTAATAAAAATAAAACCGGCCAAGTGCGAGTCGGGTTCATCGGGCTCGCGCACAAAGGGTTCCGTATCATTATCGCAAAAAACGGCAGAAAAATCACATTTGTTGTATGGGAGCCCCACCAAAATATTTATTTTATTCTGTTTTTTGTATTTGTTGTTAAAGCGGCAAAAGACATATACAGCCTGGTGACAGACAGACAGATGGACCGTGGAGTCTTAGTAATAGGCTCCCATTTTTACACTTTGGGTACGGAACCCTAAAAAAACATTCATAACAGTCGAACATAGAATTCTTCTCCTTTTTTGAAAGCAGGTTAAAAAAAAAATACTTGTCTACATTTACTAAAATAAACACAGGCAGCCATTAAAATGATAGTAGAGTCTGGTCCAGTCTGGTCCTCTCGACCAGTGAACATCCTCTTTTACTCGAGCTAATAATAAAAATCATCAGCAAATGTTTAAGTTCCGCGGACGTCGGCATGGCTGCAAGAGAAACTTAACTTCTTGTTTCAAACACAGCCTCCGAACTGTATAGATGAGACTTACTCAAATATCACATTGAACATTTCTAGTACATTATTACCAAAACCTCAACAAGTGAGAGACACGCAATTAATCATAATATCGTGTCAGTTTGCGCAGATATAATTATTTATCAATAAATCCCTCGTATTACTACAATCGGATCGCTCTCCGTCAAAGTCAATCACATGTCTAACTTGAACAAGATACAATAACGTACAAAGGTCTCGAAACACAATGCTTGAATATCTAAACGATGTAGTCGTGTAAATTATTCAACATTTTGTTCGGCAAATGTTGGAGAATTCGCGAAATTCTAGACAAACATGTCTGTCCGTTCTTATCGCTGTAGGTCTGCGCGGATAATGTACAAAGCGCTTGAAGTCGCTCCATCTCATCAGGGCTAGTGCTTGCTCAGCGCTTCCAGTGGCCTCGCCAGTCCGTCTGCACTTGTTACACTGTGTACAGATAGCGCTGCAGCGCTGTGCTGAGCCAGACCGATGCGCTCTTTTACTATTCAAACTAGCGGGAATTTCATTATTTTAAAATATTACTAGCAAACAGTAAGTTGTTGGACACCAGTTTCAACAGCTGTACAGCTGCTCGAGACAGCTGCGACGTGGAGAGTTTGTTTTGATGTCAAAGTAACAGACAACATTGATTTAACAATTTTTTTTTTTAACCGTGACTTAAATTTAGTTAAGTTAAAGTCGAAGTCCTTTTTAGGACGTTACTCTCGTCGACTATTGTCTTTGAATGCATAAGCTTCACGTTTTTCCATACGAAGTAACGTGCTCTTAACAATGCCGATACGCGGTGAGCTCGCTGCAATGCATTCCTCTTGTGCACACAACTTATGTAGAAAAATAATTATTCCGGCGCTTTTCAGTCTCTTTTTATTCACAGAACAGTACCACGTACATTAATAAAAATATAACAACAATTTTAAATCCTCGTATTACCTGTCTGACTTATTAAAACGGACACTTGCGAGAACCATTAAAATATGTATTTTATTGCAGCGCAATAATACTCGTTGAAGTAGATAATTAAAATAGCACGTTAAACTGTTCATGTTGGCGGGTCGCCGGCTCGTGGCTAAATAATAACAGCCGCATGGGTCGATCTTCAAGGTTAAGCAACGCTTGACGAGGTCGGTTCGTGGATGGGTGACCATTGCAACATACCGAGTTTTCTCCGTGCCTCGGCAACCACGTTAAGCCGTTGGTCCCGGCTGTCATTTGAAGATCTTTGACAGTCGTTACGAGTAGTCAGAAGCTTGAGATCTGACACCAGTCTAGCCAAGGGGTACCGTGTTACCCAGTTACTGGGTTGTGGAGGTCAGATAGGCAGTCGCTCCATGTAAAACCCTGGTACTCAGCTGAATCCGGTTAGACTGGAAGCCGACCCCAACATAGTTGGGAAAAGGCTAGGCAGATGATGATGATGATGATGTTGGCGGGTCGCCGGTGGACGGTCGGCGCGCGGCGGGCGGCTGCAGCGGTCAGTTTTACGGCGCACGGTTTTAATGGCGCAAGTTTGTGCATGACGGGTTATTGTGCTCACCACGACGGGGCGCTGCCGGCAAACAACGCGCATTTGTCATCGCCGCAGCCGCCGCTGACGGCAACCTGAGCCAAGTTGTGCCGCTTGTGCACCGGCCAGGTAAGACATTGTGTGTGGCGCTAAGTGTTCACACTACTGCTGGGGACCAGGCACTCACGATATTTGCATTGTATGTGCCGCGAACAGAGCTGATAAAATGTGGTGATAGATAGAGAAATGTTAAGCCATTATACTAAGTCATTGCACGCACTGCGATTTTTACGCCAATTCTGCGACATATGGAATTGTATGAAGTTGCTGTAAAAAAACCGCGCTGTTAAAAATCAGCAACAAATCTGTGTGTTGCAACAGAATCCACCGCATTGCGGTGCGGTTTAAAGCCACGCGAATATTTTGTGCTCTATGAATGGGTAACACTGACACAGATAAAAATTGTGCAGTATTTTATCCACCACGCATGTTCTGCCGTCCACAAACTATAATGCCGTTATCTCGCATCTGGTCGATTTTCGTTTTTTGATGCCACCATAATCAGAAAAAAAATCTCTATCTTTCTGTTTAAGCAGTATTTTTCTACTATTTATGGATCCAGAAATATAAAAAATAAAAACGCCGTTAGGTAGCCCTGTTTGATTATGTTTACTACGCTAAAACGCCGGTTAGCAACATTACTAAACTAAAAAGTGAGTAAGGGCTTTTAATTTACATTTTTACAAATTATTTTATCATCAGTTGCTTAACTAAATTGCCGTTATCAGAATTCTCTACTCTATTTTGAGGTTAAAGTACTTTAACGGTTTTGTAGTTCTGCTTTGTTTCAAAAAACAGTATTCTAAATCCAACGCTAAAAAGCCGTTAAATGAAAGCACTAGACAAAAATGTCGTTAATGTCACTTAACGGCATTTATGCGTAGCATTTAGATGTTTTTTATTAGGAGATTTTGTAGTGAATACTCCAATAACGGCATTTTCAGTATGAAATATAAATATTTTGCTTACGACGTCAATCACAAAAATGCAGTTATCCCTCATTACTACACTAAAATGCGGTTATCTACCTTCGATCGCTTGCCCCGCGGCCCCCCCGCATCCGTTGATTGATGAAACAGTGCGCCACAAAAGTTTGAAGGAGAAGGACGTGTCTTGCTCCGCGCGTTGCCGCCAATTGTTACGATGGCTAACAACAACTCCAGGTAAAAACCATATTTAATTACGATAATTATATGTCGGTCCAAAATGTTTAAGTCTCGTTACGCAAGCTACTTATTTTTATGGTTTCGCATCATTTTAAATCTGTGATATCTTCTAAAGTTTTTATTTAAATAATATGAAGTAAATTACAATATTAATCTAAATTAAATGCCCAAGGTAACTAACATATTTTACTGGATAAGGATCAATAATATACTATAATATACACGAATTATTTTTACTAAATAAAAAGATAATAAAAATGGTTCTGTGAGTCGACCTTAGAAGATAGGCACATGCTACCACGGATTTTTTTGTAGGCCTTTTTAATTTCTACATCTATTTAGTTGATATATTTTTAAACTACTTACATTTTGTTTTATACTATTTATTGAAGATACCGTAGAGATTTAGTGTTTATGTTACGTTTATCTAAATTTTATTTATTGTTACAGGCGCTCTGCTTCTTCACAAAGATCCAAAAACATTTTAGAAATGATTAAGAAGAAAAATAGTACAGACACCAAAATTAAGCCAGTTGCCTTTGAGACTTTCAGAAGAAGGAATAAAAGTCCTAATCCCGAACTACAGCGTTTTGATACACTTTACTATAACAGGCCCTATTCGATGACATCTAATATATTTGAAAAGTTTTGTGATACGCAAATTACTTATAATTCACATGTGCATTCATCGATCTTAAATAATTTGAATAAAGATTTTAGAATTACTTCTTGTCCTGCTCAGAGATATGATGCTTTAACAAGTCCAGATCTTGTGCAAATCGATTTAACCTGCAACGAAGTGATGCCGTCAGAACATCCAATTGATATAACCTGCAACGAAGTGACATCATCAGAAGATCAAATTGATATAACCTGGAACGATGTGATGCCGATAGAAGATCTCTCATTTAATGTAACTGAACTGGATATTAGTTTTACAATGGAAAATACATCTACAATTTCGCAGTTAAACTTGCAATGTGATTTTGATTCCGACGACTCTGTGCGTGATAAAGACTATCACCCATCTGATTCAAGTAGTGATTCAAGTGACGATTTTCAAGCAGATCAACCGAATGGCCAGAAGTCCCAAGTTTTGCAAGCAAACAGAAGATCTAAGAAAAAGGTTTCACAACCCGTTACACCCGCTGTGGTCACGAAGAGTTTTACTTCAGATGTTCTTGACAACGTTCCTTTTATCCAAAAAAGCAACATTTTACAGAATAAACGCAGAAGCTCAATTAATTTTCCTTGTGTTGATAAAAATACGCCGGCGTCAATACTTTCACGCAATCGTAGGAACACCATTGATGTTGGTGCTTATCAATCAGTGCATCAAGCCAATGAATCTCTTGCACTCAGTTTGGAACCTGAAACATCACAACCAACACGAAAACGTAAAAAATATAACATTCCCTTACCTCAGCGAAAAATAGATACCAAAAATAAAAAAAGATTAGAACATAATGTTAAAACGGGATGCAGTGAAACTTGTCTCAAAAAATGTACTTCTAAATTTAACCAAGATCAGCGAGAAGCAATCAATAAAATGTATTGGGACTTGTCGTGGCGAGAAAAGCATTTATTTGTGAATGCACACACTTCAGTAGCAGTTCCAAAGAGAAAAACGACCAGTGACCCGAAGAGAAAACCAAAAAGGGCATTTACATTTAAACAATTAGACAACACCAGAGTTGAGGTATGCAAAATCTTTTTTTTGACTACCTTAGGTTATGTTAAAACAAACGACAGGATCTTGCATAACTCTTTTACCTATCCCCAATTTACGGATAAAAGAGGAAAGCACCAGAAAACACTTGCATATGATCGTGATTTGCTGACTCAGCACGTTGAATCGTTTTATCCATCAGAACCCCACTACAGGCGCGAACATGCCCCACTGCGACGGTATTTATCAAGTGATATTAATGTATCTAACATGCACAAACATTTCTGCGAAAAATACCCAGATAAGATCGTTTCATATGAACTATACAGGCAACACGTAAAAAAAATGAATATTTCTTTTACTCGTCTAGGTAATGAAGAGTGTGAAATGTGTGAAGCTTACACTTTGCATAAAAAAGAAACATCGCATGATGCCGGTAACCAAATTGTCGCAGACTGTACCTTATGTGTGGAGTGGGCCCAGCATCATCAAAAGTATAAAAAAGCAGCTCCCTTGCTTTTTTATTTATATTATAATGAACACAAAAACATACCACAAAATGATTCCCAAATATATTATAGTGCAGACCTAGAAAAAGTAATTATGTTGCCCAGATTAGAAACCTTCAAAGCTGCAATTTTTTGCCAACGCCTTACGTTATTCAATCAGTCATTTGCACCAGTAGGCAAAATCAGTTCCACTTTAAAGCCACTAACAGTCATCTGGCACGATGCTATTGCAGGCAGAAAACAAGAGGACATCATGACGGCCTTCTACCATTTTCTTTTATGTAACCGTGACGTTACTAATGTCAATATATGGCTCGATAACTGCAGTGCTCAAAATAAAAATTGGTTATTATACTCGTTATTTGTCCATTTAGTTAACTGTGAAATTATTTCAGCCGAACAGATAACACTGCATTATTTTGAACCCGGGCATACGTTTATGAGTGCTGATCAAGTGCACCATCAAGTTGAGTTGGCCATGAAGAAAAAAGTAAAACTTTATGATTTTGGGGACTTCGAAGAAGCAGTAGCTTCAATTAACAAATCAAAAGTCATTGTCAAGAGTTTGTCACCTGCACATTTCCTTAATATACCAAATTTTATATCTGACAGAAGAGTTCAAAACTCGAATCCAAGAGCTTACTTAAAAAACATGTGTCAGGTACGTTTTACACGTAATAATTATGACCTAATGTACAAGAATGATTTTGATGACGATTATAAAACATTGAGATTCTTGAATAACAAGTATTTAAAGAACCCCAATCTTTTACAAATTAAATTCCGCTCGAAGCCAAAAGGAATAGATTCTACAAGAAAAAATGACATTATTGAAAAACTTTCCAGCATAATTCCTGTCCATAAACAGATATTCTGGAAAAATTTGCCAATAAAGGACCATGATGAAGCCTAGTGGCATTCTCATGGTCTTTTGTTATTTTATTTTTTTGTGCAATTATACTAGAAATAAGAGAAACTTTAACAAGACTGAAATAATAACTTGTAAACAATAAGACTGCTTATAATAATAATTACCTCACATAAAACTACATTAGTTGCTTAAATATTTTTAAATTATTAGAATTTTGATGTACAATACAGTACATTCTATCTTTTATAAAAAATATATCCTAGTATAATAATTACAATTTAAAGTAAAAATATATATTTTATGTTAAGTACTTACTCACCATCTAATTCAGGTAATAGCATAGACTTTAAATTTAAATGACGGTGGGTAAAGGTTTTATAACGATGATGTTTTTTTTTGTATTTTTAGTTATTTGCTATTATTAAGATCATAATTGCAATCATTAGAAGTCAAGTTTTTTTGTTGAAGTAAGTTATCACAAAGTGATTTTGTTAAATATTTTGTATTTTTAATTAACAGAGAGCAGGCAGGTGCTATTTGAATATTTTATAGTTGTTTCTTAAGATCTCATTACTTCATTTAATTAGTTGAAATGAAGATAGTTTTTTTTTATTTGCTAAGATCTCATTTTCAATTATCATAAGTGCGCAAAAAGTGATTTGTTAAAATTAAAGAAGACTGTGATTGATTTATATTTTTTAATAAGCACTTTTATTTCTATAGGTAACTACGTTTTTATTGGATTTCCTAAAGTATCTTGTACCAGTTTCAAAGCTAAAACGCCGTTACATTTTAATGTTTTGTATTAAGCGGCATTTTAGCTATGTAATCAACCTAAAAAAGTTATGCTGGAAAAATATCCTTACAAGTTACTAGACTTAAATGCGGCAAACTGGCTTTAGCTGCATTAAGGTTTAGCATACAGTTTGTTCTCAGAGTCCTTATGCTTAGCTATAACAACGTTAAAGTATTTAGCGGCATTATAGTATAGTAATACAGAGACTTTTTTAAGACTTTTAAATGTCAATAAATTTAAATGAAAATCAAACACTAAAATGCCGTTAAGGTATACTTAGTGGCATTATAGTCGTGGTTGGATAAGCTGTAAATTATAAAAATACTAAACTATAACGCAAAATACCTATTTTTATTAAAAATAAGTTATTGTTAAGAAATGAAAGTATCACTATTTGAAAGCGCAAATCTAGATACATTTTTTGATACAAGTAACTCTCGCATATGAGTTATAGTTATGAAACGGCACGCATTTCTTATTTCCCCGCGCTTTTTTGTCCATAACTCGAAATATGATTTTGTTGGATAACGGCATTTTAGCTTGCGGACGGCAGTGTTAGTTACAGTACGTCCGATGAGTCGCAGCCCGTCTGAAGTTAGCGCCAATGGTTACGCAGAACATACGTTACGTTTACGCACAAAGTGGCTGTTTTCTTCACAAGTAAATGCGCTTAAGTTCGCAAAGCCTATGTTCAGACAGGCCCCGACTCATCGGTCGTACTGCATGGTTCAATACGCGGATTAAAAACCGCGCAAAAACCGCAGTGCGTGGTAGCTTTAATGTTTTCCACATTAAATGGTCATTTCATTTTTGTACCTACTATCTAAGTTAGTTGATACTGTAATGTCTATTTACAAACGACCGCTGAAATACTCTTACCTTTCAAACATTAGTGGTACTCTCACCTTTCTTTCACAATAATGTATTTTTGTAAAAGTGAGTGCAAAGCTCTCTACAGCATGGTCTTTGTCACACAAACAAAGCTCTCCCAAGCAATAAAGCGTTCGGCTCCATTCGTCAGTGTTCGGAAGAGGTCGTGACTTTGCGAGCATACGCAAGGGTTCGCAGCGGTACGCAAGTGCGCCAAGAGCGGTCGAGGGCTGCCTTTGCATGCCGGGCTCAGTCGGGTTGTAACCTCAAAGGAAATCACAATTGAAGCGAAGAGCGCAATTACATGGATTAAGTGCGCGGAAGAATTTGAACGATCTACTCTTATTCATGCCTGTGAGCCATTTTAGTCATGTGTGCTAGTCTGTGAGCCGCTTGCGTGCAGCTAAATAAAATTATGTGAGTAATTAGTTGGTTTTTGGTAGACTGGCAAACCACAAGAGAAGACTGACTTGACTGAAAAATTCAACATAATGTTATGATATTTTTTCTATTAATTACCCAGAAATAGTTTTCGCTAAATTTACGTTATTGTGTTATCAAAACTGCTCATCCGTAATTAAATCTGGTCGATTGTGTTCATTCTCCATTAAAATAGGAGACAAGGCCAGTTTCCAGCCACGCCGTAGTTAACATTGTGGACAGTGTGGACACCTTTGCAGCACATTAAGCCAAACTTACACAAAGCGACAATCGCAGCATGTCGCACGACCGCACGGTCGTACGTGTACACGGTCGTACGCAATCTCATCGGATGCTGTTCGGATGCTCTGCTATTCATAAAGGCCCGTTATGCTGACGGGACAAATTGGCCGGATTAGTCAGCGAGTTTTTTAGTGCGATAGAAGTGCAAAGTTCACTTCAGTATCTCGATATATCGTTTGTATCTGAAATTCCTGAAGTAATGAGCCACTAGACGATATTGCAGATAGTTTTATTTCAAGAGATTTATTTGTAGACGCGTAATTGAAATAGTTCTGACTAGATCTTCAGTTTCCTTTGAAGTTCAAAATATCTGGAAATAAATAACTGGCGTCTGAGGTACTTACTTTTTTAAGCCCAATTAAGTCGTTTGTTTAGTTATAACTGCGTATAGTATAGATGGTGCACAAACTATTAAAATATAAGGAGTTTTGCTGTAAAGGTAGGGATCAATGCAACTAATTTTATACCATTCCCCCTCTAAAAAGCTTCATTTATTACACTCCCTACGGTCGTGATTCAGTCGTTAGAATCCTTTACTTGCTCGTAATTCATCTATGGCCCTCGCTTTAAATCCGTCTTTTATTCACTAATTGCATAATATACAATTATTTCCCCTTTTATGTATTTTTACTCACACATAAACTCACGCCCTTTTCATCATCATCATCTTTCAAAATCAAAACAAAACAAATTAAAAAAGCAAGTTATCAACAAACCGCATATATGGTAACAGTCACACATCCGTCAGTACTGCGTCTGTTTGCATATCATTCCGCGGCTGCTACCGTCTGCCGACTATTTGTAGCGCACATGAAGCACTTAGACCTGCGTGCCGGGACCGCAGGGCTGGCACGGAGGATTTTCAATTGAATGCACCAGGTATTTTTGTGAACTTCAAACAAAAAGGTAACCTAGAAATGATACACCCACATTTATTCATTAATGGTTTAACTATCATTTTAAAACCAATACGGGACGAATTTATTGCCATCAACACGAATGAACACTTTGTGATACCTCATAGAAATTCCCGACATGAAAACCCAATTATAATTGGCCCGATCTCGGGACTAAATACGGGGACCGACCCAAAACCCTAATGATCTGCAAAAAAACAGTCTATGTACTTCACTCATTTGTGATATACCGAAGCTATAGAAAAGTAACAATCTGTCGAAGAATTGAAAAAGGATGAACTGAACAGAAATGTAATTGTGGGATTATCAATCGCTATCGAAATTTCATGTGATGAATCCTGATAGACTGATACTTACTACTAGCTGATACTTCAGCTTTCTGTTCACTTTAGCGATGGGCATTTATATATATTATTTTTATATGATGTCCCATAAAGTTCCGATAAGTTACATAGTAAGTTAGTGGCTCGTAATAAAAGTGTAAGTAGTGATAATAATATTTAACAGCGCACTTGACGTGGTAACGCCATATTGCAGCACTTTGTTGTTTACGATAACGGTAATAAGAGTCTCGGCGAAGTTATTATTGTGTACTACAAAGTATTTTTTTAATATTCAGTCATAATAAGTTCACAAACTGTCACAAAAGTGTAAAGGACGATTTGTCGGCTTTAGACAAAGTGTCATTCATCAGTGGAGTTGATGGCCGAAATGTCAAAGCGTAAGGAATTGATCAAGTAATAGGTATTCTGATACCATTTGACAATTCTATTCATGTTTTACAGGCGATACGTCACGTGACCAAAGCCTAAGGGGACTTTAACTGTGATCGAAACTAGAATATTCCCTTCACTGTGCTTTATTATTTAAAAAAAACGGGTTTAAATGCATCGAGATCAAAGTATATCGAACCAATGGACAGCTCCACATTCACAGTAAATCTATTTCAAAATGGGAATGGTAATTAAATTCCGCCCAGTCCGACATGTCAGCCCTGCCCAGTACCCGGGCTGCGGAAAGCCGTGATTTTTCTCTAGCGAAGTGTTTTCATTGATTTGAATGTAACGCGTAATGTAACGTTACGGCAGCGGAACTCGTGAGATATTGCCACCATCGACCTCGGTGGTTTCCCACAGGTTTTCCTGTTTTGATATCACACCTCGAGGGATTACTTCCACTTGATCTAATTAATATTATTCCCATGTTCTGCTACCGCCATTAATAGTGAAATATGATATGAACGTATCGATTTCCCGATCGCGGCATCTCAATGGTAATTCAATAGGTATATTAATCAGTCTCTACACAAAGCATGGTTCACTTTATTCATATGACATTCTGGCATTACTCATTTATGTAAGAAGAGACTGACATTACGTGGAATACTAGGTATTTAATCAATATTTCTGCTTGTAATGTAATGTGAAAGCAGCTGGACGGGGTCGTGGTAGACGTAGGAGAAGATGGCGAGACATCATGGATGGCTTTCAAAGAGAGAAATGGGAGGAATGGGACATTTGAACTAATAAAAAAATAATGTAATAAGCAAATGCCGAAAACCAGCTTTTATGTTCAAATGGTAAAAAAACACCTTTTAAAGTTGAGGCAACGATCGCTCCACTCATAAACTGTCCGCATGTTACGTTCGCATCTCGGGAACACCATGGACAATTTTATTTCCGCTACAAAGTGCGGGCTATAAATCCTCGGGGCTATTTCCCGAGCAATGTGGACAAGGGTGGGCAAAGTGCCTGTATTATTGTATGCGAGGTATTAGTTACAGCTGCCTATCGGGAGCTGTGCGGCTGTGAGGTGAGAGATGAACACGAAGTAATGAATGTCATGTTTCACGATGAGTGAAGTTGAATGTTTGATGTGTGTTGACAGATGTGTTATATTGTACTGTTTTCTATCATTAAGGAGAACTATAGTGTTGCTGTCGTGAAATAATTTCCTAAACACCAAGTGTATTTGAGAGTGAAAGATTCAATATTTAGCGTTTCGTCGCGGTCATCTTTAAAATAACTCTCACAACTCTCTAACTCACTTGTAAATATGTAAGTATCCACTTATGTCCTAATATCTTGTTAAAAATTATTCAAACCATTATTTTTATTTCAATAAATCTCTGAAGCAACTCCCAATAACTGTATTGCTTGTAGCTTCTTCAAATAATAAAAGCTAAAAGAGAATAAGAGGCAGGACATATTGCCGGACGCCTGTAGACGACAAGTCGATAGCGGGCGGCCGGACTTAGCGTGTGGAGTGACTACAGCATCTATTACTTTATGCAAATTGCGGGACAGAGCTAAGGAATCCCACGCACTAAGACACCACTTTCGTAGGTACTTTTTCCTTTTCAACTAGAGCAGTTCAAGATATTATTCTTGCAATAAGCTTTGAAATCTTCTGGTTTCATTTACAGAAACTATTTTACTTGAACTTTAAATAACAATTTCTGTTGTTAAAGAAAATACGGCTCTAAACAATGAACCTCCTTTGATAAAATAAAGAAGGTATATTGTAACCGACATTCAAAAGATCGTTTAGAGTTATTGCCCATCTAACTGATATAACATGACAATATTTTTATCGTTCACCTACCCTCACAGACGTAATAGAGCTATAAATTCTAAAATTGGAAATGGGAAAGCACAATATTTTACTTTGGTAGTCCAGTCAAGGATTTACTACTTATGAGCAAAAAATGTTGTATGCTATGATTGCCTCAGAGATTTTCTGCCAGACAACCTACGAGTACGGTACAACCTCATTTTAATTGATTTAATAAATTATCTGGTTAATTTCTAGGTATAGTCACAGATAATATAATACTAGCATAGTATGGTCAAGCTATTGTTATACTTACTGGACACTTAAAGTAAGTAATCATTTGTCGATCAAAAGGATTTGCCTAGGTGACATCAGTGTACTTATAACACACGAGTAATGTCCCTGTCCTTCTAACTAGACAAATCCTGTATCTTGATGAATAGTTTTCTTTTTAAGTTTTTAAAGACGACAAGACAATAAGCCATTGGATCTATTGAACAATGACATTATCGTGTAGTCTGTTTCACAGTGGCTGATGCAGAGATTAGCAACACGAGAGAGATCCCCCGAGAGCCAATATTACGTGTGATTACCGATCTGCTGCCAGGCGTGTGATTATGTGCTAGGATGTTGTCGCCAATAGATGCTTATATAGATACTCCTGTTATTGTTATAACGGACATTTACAGATGTTTTATTTGTTTAAGAAGTCAAAAACCATTGTTCTTTCTATACTTCAGAGGGTTTAATTGCGATTACGACAATACCTACGAAAATGGAAAAGATGGATTTTTGTCACAAACTACTAAGAAAAAGCTGTCACAAACTTTCTGTTATCCTTTCATACACCACTTTTCTAACATTTTTCAGGCAGGCGTGCAATACTTCCAAAAAGGAATCGCCCCCGGTAGGGCTTGAACCACCATCCTTTCAGTTAACAGCCGAATGCACTAACCATTGCGCCACGGAGGCTATAGTTAAGCCGGTGAAATTGCATGCCTTTCTATGGGATATATTGGGATAGGTAAGTACTTTGTTTCCGGAACCGTACCACAGACAACCATAGTCATCGTAAATTGGGCTTTTCTCTTAGTCCTGGGTCCGGCTAGTCGCAAGGTTGTACCGCAGCTTTCTATCGAGTGGTCTGCCGCAGCTGTGCATACGAGCGGCCACAAATCCCGAGTGTCTGGATTGTCCGCGTGTCGCGAGTGTCACAACTTTTACAACACGCCGTGACGTGTTCGTACGATTTCTTTATGGCGTCAACATCGGACATAGTAATCTGCAGCTTGTGCATTTTCCCTCAGAGCATATTCAGGTCACCATTCTGAAAATCTCTTTTGAAGAACGGTCGTAATCAAATGAGATTCAAATGACTTTAATATTCTAGCTCAAAGCAGTCTCATTTTTCATCGTATATTATAAAATAATGTAAAAATATGAAATAAATTATTTATTTCACAGCACGAACTGTTTTCAGACTAAGATTGATGAGATTTACTACAAAATGTTTTAAAAACAGCGCCGCGCTGAAATGTTTTACTCTAGGTATTTTTGCTTTAGTCTGACAAGATCGAATTAAGCGTTCCTGAAATATATTCAGAGGACGAAAATATGCGTAGTGTGGATTTTCGTCGGTTCGCGTGACGAAAGTTAAGCAGCTAGGCAAACAGGCCTCTGTGTGAAATGTTAATATAAAGTTGTTTGATAATCAGTTCTCGGCGTCTTTGCTGGCTGTACTGAAGGAGCACCTGATGCATACTGATTGACAAAGGACCAGATTCAAATTTTAAAACCCCAAGCATTTTACAGTCACCGGCTGGATTCCAGTCTATCCAGGATTCAGCTGAGTACCAGTATTTCATTTGAAGCAACTTCCTATCGGACCTCCACTAACCAGTAACTGAATAATAAGATACCCATGGCCGGACTGATGTCCGATTTCAGGCTTCTGACTACCTGAAATGACTGTCAAAAATCTTCAAATGACAACTGCAACCAATGGCTTAAAGTACTTGCCGAGGCACGGAGGAAACTCAATATGTAACAAAGATGGTCACCCATCCACGGACCGACCTCATATGGGCTATGCTAACCTTGAAGAACGACCCGTGCAGCTGTTATTATTTAGCCACGAAATCTAACCCCTCCCTAACCCCTAATTACCTGTTAATTAAACATTTTAAATGTATTCATCTAAAAGTAGGTACCCAAAAGCAATACGAACCGGTGCGAGTATGACTAGATATATGAATGTTAGGATCGTAGCTAGGTGGGGTTCTTTAGTTTCTGCTATGAGATGTAAATATATGTATGTAAATAGTAAATAGTATGTAAATAGTATGTAGTAATCCTATAATTACCAAATACAAACCTATCTTTATGGTAACTAAGCGCAGGTAACCAAATCGCCCTGATCATAGCACACGTCTCTACGCGGCCCGTTACTGGAGCAGTTAGTGAGTACTATTGAATTCGGTAATAGCCTGTGTTTCCATAATCACACCGACCGCGAGGCGGAGGGTGGGCAGATAATTGCTATGATAGGGTACGGATCTGTGTCCATTTATGATATCACAGTGAATGTTGAACAGTAAGACAACTGTGCTCTGTTCTTTGAATGTTTGCCGAGATCACATCAATAACGTTGTGTTTGTTTGCATCTTAACTACATACACATCTTTAATGCTTGTAACTATTGATTGACAGGATGATAATCAAGAAGGTTACATTAATGTGTAAAATCAATCAAATAAGTCAAAATAATTTATTTGCTGTTTTAGTTTGCATGAAATGTAGTATCGACAGTAAAAAGCAACCTATCTGCTGTGGATATCAATTTGTGTAATCCTAGTCCTACTAATCCTAATTAATATGATAAGGGCGAAAGTAATCTCTGTCTTTCTGTTACCTTTTCACGCTTAAACCGCTGCACCGATTTAGATGAAATTTTGGATGAACATAGTTTGAGATCCTGGAAAAGATATAGGATAGTTTTATCCCGGCAATCTTCCTTCAGCGGATGGAAAGGGAGGTTAAAGTTTGTATGGTGAACTAATATTTTTTAAGTAAGATTATTATTGCGTGAAAAAAGAAAATGCTGTTCAAAATACTAATGCTACGCAAACAAAGTCGTCGAAGGCGGCGGCAACAACTAGTAGGTATTATAAATGTGAAAGTTTAGATGTTTGTTACTCTTTCACGCAAAAACGACACAACAGTTTTGAAAGAAAAAGCTTGTAACCAGGATAAAATTTGAGACCCAGGCCAGGACATAGGGTAGTTTGAATCCCCGTAGTGTGTTCTCTTGGAATGATAAAACATTTTTTGCACGAGCGAAGCCACGGGCAGATAGTGGGCTATAATTTATACATATATTGAGGAAAACTAATCCCGCGCGGGCGGACCGGCGGCTGGCAGCTAGTTTCATAATACATATCTTAATACACTTCAAAATACATTTTGTAAGCGTGTGTATTGAAGTAGAAGCAGTTGCCTTACTGTATCTACATTTACTGTGGCATATGTGCGTGAATTATTTAGATGAGCTATATTAGAGAGCCTGGCTACAGCTACTCAACGCACGTGTGCACGTTCGCATGCGTCGGAGATACCTATATATTCCTAGAATCGACCCTCAACTGCTATATAATGTATATATATATGACAGCTAATGGAAAATCTGATTTTCTTGATAGTAGCTGTAGGTACTATCAAAGCACAGTTGCTTGTATTTGTAGCTAACTGATGAACGTCGTTGATGTAACCAGAGAGAAAGAGTGCTGGCAAGCGAATGTCGACACTTTCTTGGAAAAATTAAGTGTGTTCTGATAGTAACGATACCTCCTCAAGAATGTTGTTGCAACAAAGGCGGAAAGTATGTTTTTATTAAAAAGAACTTCGCATAGACTATTTAATAGGTCCGTTATGCTTATACATGTCTTACAAATAAAATAATAATTAAACTATATTTATTTCGAGCGATCTTAACCTAAGATCTTAACTGATATCTGGAGTACACATAGATAATGAAAACAATGAAAAAGGGCCACCAAACTTAAAACGAAAACAATCTAAAAATACTTGAAATACACGACATGGCACTCCGTGCCCTCTCTATATCAGCATTGTCTTTCAGGTTGGTCGTAACTAAATGCCCTAGGTACTTAAATTGCAAACCACCCTTTCGAGTAGAACGTCGTTTTGAAAAATGGGTGGACAGTTTTACGACCGTTTCGTTCCAGCCTCAAAGACCATGCATTGACTTTGGTCACATAGTACTTTAACCCATGGCTCCTTAACCATACCTATGCCCTTACATACTTCTAACAGGACCGCACCAGCTTTCTGAGGCCACAGACCGACGCGTTCAGCAGCGGCATGTCGTCAGCGTAACTGAGATTGTTGACACAAACTCCTCCGACATGGCAGCCGGTTACTGAATGCGACGATCAAGGCATTCGTAGACAGGTTAAAATGCGAGAGGGATGTCACGAAAATTCTTTCACCGATATAAAATTACAGTATCGATGAATAACTACATTATCAGCAAATAAATGTTTTTCTTTCTTTATGTTACTTTTGACTCCGAAATTACGTATTACCCCACTACTCTTATAAGCGTGAAAGTTTGTGACGATGGATGGATATTTGTTACTCTTTCACGCAGTAACTACTGAATGGGTTTTTATGAAACTTTATAGAAATATAGCATATATATCAGAATAACACATATGCTACAATTTATAAAGATATTGGGAGAAGTACTAACACCATGCCACCACAACACCATCACCAGTCCAGCATACCAGTTATGTCTTTTTTTTTTACTCCTCCTTTATTATTTTCAGATTAATTTCGTTGCGGCATTCAAGACAGTTAAATTTATTGTCCGGGTCTTCGTCGAGCTTCATTGATTCTTCCTTTTAGCATTATACAGATTATGCAATTAATAACCTAAAAGAAAAGAAAATACAAAAACGACTGAACTAAAGGTAACTGTAATATAACATTAAGTTCAAAAACCAATTTTATAATTTCCTACTAATTCCCTCCGCTGTAACAAACAATCAAAAAATAACAGCGCCCACTCTACCTGCCATCTTGATACAATCACATTGCATAGTTGACAGCGAGCAGCCTCGCCTTAACGCTCTTAGACGCGATGTGCTTCTTCTCATTTAGCTGACAACGAGGACTTGCCTTCTAACTTTGTTATCCGTAAACAAAATAACACTACCACTGTGTTTTAATTTTTATTTAATATTTATTTATTATATACTTTATTGTACACCACATAAATAATTACAGGACTAAACGTTTATAATATTTAATATAATACTGTTTTAATATCGTTACATCTTTGTGATAGAAGTTCTTCCGGGGTTGTACTAATTGAATGCGCCAAGTTATATTGTTGTTTCCGGTTAAGTTAAAAGTTTCCTAAAATGTATTTCAGATTTTCCAGGAACTTGAAATGATGGTGTGTTTGTCTCTAGGTAAGGGGAACAAAATTAAATAAGTAATGCTCATATATCAGGCAAATAAAAGCAGCAAAAAATAGCCGAAAATTACAATTTTAACTCTCAAACATTTAAAAGTAAATGTTGGCATCACGTATCCCAACTCAAAGGATATTATAGCTTCGAAGATAGTCTCTCTCCTGTGTAAAAGTCCGACCAACTATTTCCATAGCCACCATTCAACTCAGAAATGTATAATTTAGCCAAAGCCGTAGTCGATACGTGCGACTTAAGTGTAGCCGCCGCGTAACCGTCACGTGGCCGCAGCGTGACCGCCGCGTGTCGCTTAGCCGATTTTAATTTACGAGCGCGATAAGCGACGCTTGTGTGAATTCGCCCCAATATTAATCACATTCGGATGACTTTGACTGTGCCAAAGTAGGGAACCTGTCCCATACACCTACAATATTATTTATGAATATTATTTATGGATTTTATGGTGTATAATAAAGCATATAATAAATAAATAAATATTTAGTAGGGACAAAAAAAAGTTACATGTTAAAGGTTATACAAAACTATAAGTACATAATAAATCGGGCAACATATAACCCACACCGGTTCCGGTTCCGGCTGTCATAGTAAGAACACGTAGCTCAGTGCCCTTGCCGTTTTAATTCCAAAATAACTGCAAAACTGTCTCCAACAACGAAGAAAACACCTGAACCTTGAAGATAACGTCACAAAGTGTTATTAGAACGAACAAAGTGTGAAAAAAGTGTGAAATTAGTGCCGAAATTATATCTCTGAAATATAGAAAACGGAAACAAAAAAAAAAAAACAGTCATCACAATTGACATCTACATACAACAGACAAGTAAGTGTCAACACTGTCATTGTCAACGTAAATAGTACCAACTTGAGCTCCGAACTCTGTCTACGGAAGTCATAGATAAGGTATAAGTTGCGTTCGGAAATACAAAGTTACGTTCCGTTTTACCTACAACTTGCTTGCACGATGGATCACCTCCAAACGTTCTTAGAACAGATGAAAATCGAAATGGAAAAACAAACCAAAGATATTTTATCGCAAATGGATGAAAAATTAAAACCTATAACACAGACTATCACGGATTTAAAATCAGAAAACCAAAATTTGCGAGAAAAAATAAATAAAATCGAAGTTAGCAATAGACGAAATAATATCATTATCTATGGTCTTAAAGAAAGTGAAAATAATATGTCATCCTTCGATCTCTTGGTAAAAGTGACAGAAAAAATCAAAAACGATCTCAATATTTCGTTGGAAAAAAGGGATATTGATGTTATCTATCGAATTGGTAAAAAGGACGACAAAAACGAGAGGGCAAGACCAATACTAATTACATTTGTAAACAACTGGATGAAAAAAAAAGTCATGATAAATAAGAAGAAACTCAAAGGCGCATATGTCTCTGAGGACTACACAAGAGAAGTAATGGAGAAAAGAAGGGAGCTATTACCAAAACTCAAAGAAGAAAGAAACAAAGGCAATTTTGCAGTTCTGAAACACGACAAACTTATAATTAAAGAAGGAAACACTGCTACGGAAAAAAGGAAACGAAACGAGTCCATTTCGCCTGAAACTTCAAGCCAGCCTCGAAAGCAGTTTGTGGCTTCTAAAATCAACAGGATCAATGCATTCGACGTAATGAGAGTCCGAAGCAACTCGTTAACAGCCAAAATGCCAGTATCAGAGAACCAAAACTAGGATGAGGTCATCAGCCCCCGGAACACAACAATAAGTAAGCTAGAAGAACCATCAATTAATAAAATCAATACATTTCCCAAGCCGACTGGTCATCGTGGGGAATTAGACCACCACCCTCCATCTATAAACAACAGATCAAGTTACAAATTAAAATACACACATGAACAATGTTTAAAAATTTGCACTTACAACGTGAGGTCCCTATCGTCAAGAGAAAGATATTTGGAATTAACTTATGCACTTGAAAGTATAAATTGTGACATATTGGGGCTTTCGGAGGTAAGAAGAATGGGCTGTTTCATAGAAGAGTACCCAGACTATATTTTATGCTACATTGGTCAAACAAGAGGCTTATATGGGGTAGGATTCCTAATAAAAAAGGTACTTAAAGATAAAATAAAAAACTTCACTGGTATTTCAGAAAGAGTAGCATTATTACAGCTGAATCTTGGTGAGCTGAATATCTCAATAATCCAGGCATACGCTCCAACGGAAAAAGCCAGTGAATCAGAAATGCAGGAATTTTATAACAATCTCAAGGAAGCACATGCACTAGCCGATGATAAAATAATAGTATTGGGAGACTTCAATGCGAAAATTGGGCAACCCAGAAAAGAAGAAAATCTCATCATGGGGAAGCATGGGATTGGAAAGCGAAATGAAAGAGGAGAGCGCCTGATAGATTATGCACATGAATACAGACTATCCATAATTAATACCTACTTCAAAAAAAGACTTAATAGAAAGTGGACATGGATATCACCGGACAACAATATTAAAAATGAAATAGATTTTATAATGACAAACACCCCTAAACTAGTATGGAACTATGAAGTATTAAACATGGTAAAGTATCCATCGGACCACAGACTACTGCGAGTTACACTCTCTCTAAGCATTCCAAAAAAGAGCAGAAACCATTTTAAAACCCCACCTAAAATTCCAGAAACACAAGATGAAATAAACCATTACCAACTTTGTCTTATGAACCGCATTGAAGACCGATCTAAAGGAATCACAAGCCCTCAGAGCTACTATGACACTCTGGAAGAAGCTATAATTTACAGTCTAACAAACAAAAAAGAGCATAGTATGAATAAAGAGCACAAAATATTTAGTAAAGAAACTATAGCACTGATAAAGAGGCGTACCGAATTAATATTGCAAAAGAATAATAACAAAGACAAAAAGGAAAGATTAAGCAAAATATACAAAGAAACAAATAAATCTATCAAGAAAGACTACAGGAATCACCGAGAAAATATAATAACGAAACATCTGAACAAATCTAGAAGTACAAAGAAAGCATTCAAAGAGCTAAGCCTATGCAAAACCTGGATACACAAATTAGAAAGCAAATCCAAAGAAACAAAAACAAGGCAAGATGTTATAATACAAGCTACAAATTTCTACCAAGAACTGTACAAAAAAAAGGGAAGAAGACTGTGAGTCAGATGGTGAAATGGATAATAATACTACCTGCAGTGAAATAATTAAGCCAATAGATGAAAGAGACATATACGAACATATAAAACAGCTAAAATCAGATAGGAGTCCAGGTTCTGATGGCATAACAAACGAAGCCTTAAAAGTAGGGGCACCTATCCTAATCAACCACTTCTCAAAATTGTTCAACATGATACTTGACACGGGGACTATCCCAACACAATGGTGCTCATCGGACATAATCTTACTGTACAAAAAAGGCAACCCATTAGACATTGGGAACTATAGACCAATCAGCTTAATGGCAAACATCTACAAACTCTTTGCATCAATCATTCTGAAACGGATAAGCGAGGCAATTGATAAGGCACAACCAGTCGAACAAGCTGGCTTTCGCTCAAGATTCAGCACAACAGATCACATACAAGCACTGGACCAGGTTATGGAAAAATACAAAGAATACAACAGGCCTCTCTATCTGGCATTCATTGATTACACAAAAGCTTTCGACAGTATTAGCCACAATGCTATCTGGAACACCCTAAAAATGCTCAATGTGGATGTAAAATACATTAACATAATAAAGAATATATACACTAACAGCATAAGCCGGGTTAAACTCGAAACTAGAGGAAAAGAAATAAGAATAGAAAGAGGAGTCAGACAGGGCGACCCATTATCCCCAAAACTGTTTATTGCTGTGCTGGAAAACATATTCCAAAAGTTACATTGGCAAAACAAAGGAATACTGATTAATGGACGTTGGTTAAATCATCTCAGATTCGCAGACGACATTGTAGTGCTAGCCGAAACTGCAAAGGAACTGGATGGAATGATAAATTCTCTAGACCAAGTAAGCTGCAAAGTAGGCTTAGAGATGAATACAACTAAAACCAAAATAATGACAAATAGCCTAAAATTACCAATTACAGCTGGAGGAAAAGAAATAGAATATGTCAACAACTACATATATCTTGGCAAACAACTATCATTCAGCAAACAAAGTAATGAAGAGGAAGTTGATAGAAGAGCTAATAAAACGTGGAAAAAATACTGGACACTTAAAGAAATATTAAAAGGAGATTATCCTATAAGAATGAAAAAAGTAGTTTTTGATACCTGTCTTTTGCCTTGTCTATTGTATGGTTGCCAAACGTGGGTCTATACCAATAGAACTAAAAATAGAATCCAATTAACTCAAAGGGCTATGGAGAGAAGTATGCTGAAAATAAGAACAATACATAAAATAAAAAGTGAAGAAATAAGAAGAAAAACCAAGCTAACTGATGCACTCACACAAGCCTTGAGGCTTAAGTGGCAATGGGCCGGCCACATATCGCGCTATACCGATGGCAGATGGACTATACAGACTATGAGATGGAAAGGGCCAGCAGGCAAGAGGAAGGTGGGAAGGCCTAATAGACGGTGGGCTGATGACATAATCGAAAGAGCAGGAAAAGACTGGTTGATCCTAGGCCAAGAGAGAGAGTCGTGGAAGAAGATGGAGGAGACCTTCACCCACGTAGGGGTCCATATCCCAAATCCAAATACTAACAATACTAACAATGAGTAAATAAGCAAATTACTAATAAACACTAATAACATTTAAAATGTACAAAATTAGGATATGGAAATAAAAGGTTTTTTTTTTTTTTTTTTTTTTTTTTTTATATTTTATTTATAACCCACACCATTGTCCACGGATTAATAAATGAACAAATAGGAAACGAAAGAGTATCGTTATTAGAGAGCAATAGCGAACAGAGCATTTGAGACAGTTATTGTGCAATATTGGCGATTGCGCCATACAATTCAACATCTAGGGGTAGTATTAGCTGCCCGAGCCGACAGCGCGTAGTGTTCCACGCGCGCCTCAAAGAGATGTCAGCAAAAACTGACGGGCTCCGCTAGGGCTGATGCCTGTCTGGGTCGCGGATAAATTTGAAAGAGAGTTACCGCAGCCCTGGCACAAGCAACTGTAGGAACACGGATGGGTTTTAGTCAGTAAAAGTCTGACACGCCCTTCCGCTTCACCCAGAGCGGGAAAAGTCATTGAAAGAAAAAGAAAAAAAGAAAGAAAGAAAAATATTTATTTGTGACCCGCACAGGAGACACGAGAAAAACAAAACAAAAGGGATATTATTACCTACCCCTCAGTGGGTTCCCACATTATCCAGGCGGGATGGTTCAGTAGCCGTGGCTTGGTCACCCAAGGTGAAGCGAAGAGGAACTCGAGGAGTGGCCGCTCGTGAGGGTTTCTGCCGATTAAGCCGACGACGTAGGGCTGGTTTTCTTTCTTTCTTTCCAACAAGTAGGTTGCGGTGCCTCTTGATAACAGAGGTGACATCGCAACTGAGGCAGGCCGCGTTGCCGTGTGGAGCGTCCCAGGTCCCATACGATATCGCTAAGTGTCAGAGGCTGCGGCGGGAGAGGAGTGCCGGTTTTACGGTGCGCCGCTCTCCCTACCTTCCGCAGTCTGGACGGGATCACCACCGCCTGATGGTGGACGCGGTGGGGCCGCAGGGGAGATCCCTATCCCCTGAGGCCGAAAAGTGGTAGGTGGCGGGGCCACTGACCAGACCCGTCACAGGTGGACCACGGGGTCATCTGACACCCATGTGCTGGTTTGGTCTTTGGGACGGTCGCGGTGGTGTACAATGTGTTCTGGTGATGGGGATATTACCAGAGGAGGATCCGATGACGGACAACCGCGGCGTGTTCCCGCCATAAGCGGCACAGAAGGACACCGTGGAGTTTTAGTAGATTCGAGTTCCATATAACTGCGCTATCTGCTCGTGGTAGCGCAGTAGGCAGGTGCATTCCTCTAAGATAAAAATATTAATAATTTTTTTGTTATTAGCTTTTTTTTTGCGCCGTCAATATTGCGAAATATTTTTATAGGTGTATTGGACGCCTTAGAACACTACTCTTTTATTTGTCGGGGGTTGATAATAAGGTCGATAACAAACTAAACAGCTCGGGACGTATACAAAACTTTGTAAAAATGCAGATGTTTTTAAAAGCGTACCTACGACTCCCGTCAGTACAAACTCACCAACTTTCGCATTCATAAACATTATTATAGTCAGGATTATTCTGAAGCGGATTAGTCTCCGAGCTTCTGGGATCGCATAATACCTACAAGGGAACTAAATTCTGAAACTTTCGGAGCAGTCTTCACAGAAACGATCCACATTTTAAAGTCCAGAGAAGTTTTAATATCTATAGCCGTCGGCTAAGAGTTTCAGATTCACTGTATTATGGCTAGGTAGTGCTGTGAACTGCTGTGGTTATTCACAGCTATTTATCAAGCAGTTCGATACCGTTAACTGCGCAACTGCGGTAAATTGCGTGAATTTCGCGCCGTGTATCAGACGATGGCATGTTATTGCACTTAGATTGTATTGTGAACTAGAAACGCTGTATACCGATTATCTACAATAATATTATAAAGAGAAATATTTGAATTTTCATTTTTGATGAATATGAATCCATAAATCTTAGAACCGTTGGGATTAGTTGATCCAAACAGTAGCCTACGGTTAGGGTCGAGGGAGAGTCTGTTTAAAACTCCGGTAGCCTGTACAAAGCTATTAAAGTTTACACCCGTGTGCCCTGTGTCGAAAGGGGCTCTCAGGGTGCATGTTTGACTACTTTTATTACCTTCGGTTCTACCCGTAAAAATAATTGTATGTGTAAATGCATAAATTAACTTAAAAAACGACTGAACAACTATTACTGGGTTACTTGCTTACGACCTCAAGGACAAACAGTTCAGTATCGTTGCATTAAAGATCAGCCACCGCTCTTGTTCTACTTGAAGTCGATACAAGCTGTGAACAAGTTGAGTCGACTTTGATCACTCGCCTGGTATTAGGCTGCCGTTAGATACACCCAGTGACCTACCAGCCTCAGTGTTGCCTACTACTGAGAACTCTGCTAATTAACTACTAAACCCTGGTTTTGTTGCTACTTATATAAAATTAGATTGCCGAAATAATTCATTTGAAACAATAAGATGTAATGTCTTAGCTGTAAAGTCTAAAATGATTATTAAAATTGAAATAGAAGAAACTTAGTTCGTATTTTATATTCATCTTTTTCTTATTTTTAAGTCTAAGTAAAAATAAGCAATGCTCGTGCCTTTTATGTATGAGAAGAGGCTCTGCAGTGGGACAGTAACAGTAGGCTGCTTTTAGTTTTAAAATAAAACATCTCCATAAAAGTTATTGTTGAATGTCAAAATAAAGCGATCGTAAAGAATAAATATTTGATGCGGAGAGTTTAGTAGGGCTAGTAAAAAATGAAGGAGCATCAAATATGAACAGCTTGCGCTCCTCCGAGGAAAATAAACAAAATCGTTTTATTCATGCTTTGCTAATAATTTTCACGGTGCCTAAGCTGAAAATCCTGAACCTCGTCCCAAGGGAGGAGAGCAAGCGATCTTCTGAATTATTCAGACATCACACCTACTTGTAGTTACTGGAGGTTGCACACACGGTTAGTCGTCATTATCTGCCGACAGATAGTGCTTCCTTTACTGATAATAATTAATTCATAATCAATTGTGTTCCGTGATTATGTGGCTCAACTAACGGCAGTTGTTATGTTTTAGCGCCACAATAATAAATAAATAAAAAAAAAAAAAAAAAACCTTTTATTCCATGCATTTACACAATTTTTCCATAGGAAAAAATAAATAAATCATGCATCTCATTTTAAATCTCCAAATAATTTTCTTTGTTAGCTGAGTGAATACATTTACTTATTATTATTCAAACTAGTTATATAATATAAATTAAATCATATATTTTAATTAATTTAGGTAAATATTTTAATTACATTATTTTTACATATAATATTTTAAGTGAATTTCATTAATTAATATGCAATTATTTCATTGAATTGTTCCATGTGTATATAATTATTTAATTATTATTAATTTTCCATATGTTTATTCATATTCAATATAATCTAATTTCATCAATTAATATGCAATTATTTCATCGAATTGTTACATGTGTATATAATTAAAATTATTCTATATATTTGTATGTATTATATTTAGCATGGACCCCTCTCAGGTAAAGGCCTCCTCCAAGAATTTCCATTTATTACTGTTTTTGGCTTTTGAAGCTGTATTCCTTGAAGGGTTGTGGTCATAATCTTCCACGGTGACCAACCGGATTGGAAGATGTTTTGTGTTGTCTATTTCTTTAATTGCCATTTCTGTTATTTGGAGAGGGTCTTGGATGCTGATTGGTATCCTTTTTGTTATGATGGTTTTGGTTTCTTGTAGGATGTGTTTTAGTATCTTATCTTATCTTATCTTGTGGAGGGGCCGAGAAATAACTCGGACACTTCGACCCATGGGATCTATTGTGTTCCCCTAGATAACTTACTCCTCGCCGATCTCGTTGAAAACACTTTTCATGAGTTTTACAACGAGACTAGGAGATATGAGCCTATAGTCTTCTGGTTTTGGATATCCAACCCCTAGGAGACTCATTCGCTTACCAGCCAGTGCATCGCATGTGCACAGAAGGTGCTCCATGCGTTCCGTATGTTCCCCACACAACCTGCACATGGGTGTCGCGGTTAGACCCATTTTCATGAGCATGTCGTTGGTTCCAAAGTGCCCAGTAAAGGCCCCAAGCAGGTAACGGATTTGCCCCCTGCTCATATTCCAAATGCATTCCCGGGCTTTGAACGTAGAGCCTAGGAATTTCTTGGAGTGTTGTAGACCGGTATTAGACAGCCAATGTTTTCGTTGTTTTTGATCTGCAAACTCCCTAAATGTGGCTTTGACGAGACACGTCGAAATGCCTACACATGGTTCTGGACCCACAAAATCATTTGCTGAGCCCTCTCTTGCCAGTTCATCTGCCACTTCGTTACCATGGATTCCTTTGTGCCCAGGGACCCACATCAGTCTTACCCTGTTATGCTTCCCAAGCCTGTTTAGGGCCTGGATAGCGTCCAGAATAAGTCTGGAGTCCACTTTGTAGGATGCCATGGCTTTGATTGCAGCCTGACTGTCACTAAGAATATATATGGATTTCCCTCTGGTTCCTCTATCTATATTCTCTTGAGCACAGGTTATTATGGCATATGTTTCTGCTTGGAATACTGTTGCCATCTTCCCTAAGCTTCTGCTACATTTGTAACCTTTTGCTTATATTCCCGCTCCTGTACCTGATTCCATTTTGGATCCATCAGTGTACCAAACCAGACTATCTTGTTCTGGTGGATCGATTCCCTTCGTCCAGTCCTCTATTGTAGGGATTTGGACCTTGAAAGACCTTTCAAACACAAACATAGTTTGCGTTTTATCGGATATCATGCTTGTTACCCGATCCAGGTCTTCATTCCCATCGAACTTTGTATGGTTAGTCTTTGGCTTAGAGGCATCCCATAGTCCAGCAACAGCAAGACGATGTAATGTCTTCCTTGCCTCGAATTCAACCATCATATGCAGAGGAGGGATATTAAGGTATCTCTCAATCGCTGCCGTAGGTGTTGTCCTGAAAGCACCCGTGATGCCGAGACACACTGTTCTTTGTAACCTGGTGAGTGGCGCTTTGCACGAGGCAAGCTTTGTTCTTGGCCACCACACTATGCTGCCGTATGTGATAATAGGTATTATCATTGTCCGGTACAGCCATCGTATCACTTTGGGCTTTAGCCCCCAAGTTTTACCGTAGGTGGAGCGACACATGCCGAACACTCGTAGGGCCTTTGTCGTAATATTTTCCACATGAGTTTTCCACCTGAGTTCTTTATCAAGCGTTACACCCAGATATTTAACTTCGGTGGACCAGGGCAGCTTTATTCCATTGAGGGAGGGCTCTCCTAGGTTTCCTAGTTGTCTTTTCCTCGTGAATGGAATAATGACTGCTTTGCCTGGGTTGATAGAGAGGTGGTTCTTAGTACACCATTCTTCTGTCATCCTCAATGCCTGTTGTAATAATCCAGAGACTATGTTCGGGAATTTACCATTAACCATTATAGCTATGTCATCTGCATAGCCTACTGTGTAGAATGGTCCGGTATTGAGTTTGGTAAGTAGCGAATCTACTACCAAGCACCACAGTAACGGTGACAGCACTCCGCCTTGCGGACAACCTCTTGTTGTTTTTGCACTAAGTCTGTCTCCCATCAGTTCCGATCTGGCTATCCTGCTTCTCAGCATATTGTCAATCCAGTTGCACGTGGTATCATTGATGCCATGTTCCTTTGCAGCTATGCGTATGGACTCGAATGTTGTCTTGTCGAAGGCTCCCTCTATGTCGAGGAAAGCCCCGACACATATCTCCTGTCCCTCAAGCGCAGCCTCGGCTCGACTCGCAACATAGTGCAATGCCGTTTCCGTAGATTTGCCAGGGCTGTAGGCGCACTGTAGTTGATGTAGAGGGAATACTTTAAGTGGTCCCTCTCTTAGGTACCTGTCTACCAGTTTCTCCAGAGCTTTTAGGAGAAAGGATGATAGACTGATGGGCCTGTAAGCTTTAGCTTCCTCATAAGTCGGTCTACCCACCTTCGGTATAAAGGTGACTTTGACCTCCCTCCATGCTTTGGGTACGTACCCAAAGGCTATGCAGGCTCTGTAGAGCTTGCTCAAATGGGGTATCAAAACAGATGCCCCTTCTTGCAATAGTATTGGGTAGAGGCCATCCGGACCAGGTGATTTGAGAGGCTGGAAGCCCGCTATGGCAAGCTTTAGTTTATTTTCATCTACCACTTTCTTTGCCGTGAGCCAGTTATTTTTGGACGTGTGCCTTGTGAGCTCGTCCCTTGTGACTGGTTCCTCTTCATCGTTGTCGCGCAGTATACATTCCGGGAAGTGAGTCCTAAACATCACGCCCAGAGTGTCCTGTCCAGTTTCCGTGAGATGCCCATTCTCATCCTTTATAGATGATAGTGGGTTTGTCTTAGTCATGGACATTGCTTTGCACACCCTCATTCCATTTGGCAGAGTTTCAATGGAGGTGCAATGCTGCCGCCAATTAGTTCTTTTGGCCTTGCGTACCGCCGAGTTGTACCTTGTCAGCATGCTATGATAGCCTGAGAAATCCTTCTTGGCTTTTGCATCATTAAAGGCCTGTCGTGTTTCCTGACGTATTTTAACTAGTTCAGGAGTCCACCATGGTACCTTTTTACAAAAGGCCTTTTTCTCTGGGCAATTATCTTCCCATGCACCGATGGTGCCCATCTTGATTCTGTCCGCTTCAAATTCTATATCTAGTATGGAATTAAGCTTACCTTTAGGGCTCCCTAGATTTATTTTTAGGTCCCTCCTGTACGAGTCCCAATTTGTATGCCTTGGGTTTCTCCTTCGTCTAGTTTCGGCTACTCCCGCCGTCCTAAACCTAAAGCATATATAATTATGGTCAGACAGAGAGATTTCGTCCGATACATGCCAGTTTTCAATATGTGTTTTAGTAACTAAATAATTTAGAAGGCCTGGCTTCATTAATCTTTCAGGTTGATTAGAAAATGGTGGAGGCGGAGACTCCAAAGGGGTTGTTTTATTTTTCTTCTTAAGTTGTGTTTTAGGGATTGGATGGTTTTGACTGATTTGGTTTTCTTGAGGGGAAGCGGACAGGACCCTTTTTTTGTTGTTAACCGGGGTAGTCAAATGTTCTGATTGGTGTTCTAATATCACCAATTTATCATATTTGATTATTGCTTTATTTCCTTTCTCCCTTTCTGTTTTTAATTGATCTTGCAACTCTCTTCTTTTTTCCAAAACGTGATGGGGGTAATCTTCTTTTATGTAATAGTGAGTATCTCTCAGTAGCTTTTTCTGTTTAAAAATCTCTATTTTTTTCCCCAGAGTTGTGAGCGTTAATATAATTGGACGAGGATTATCAGATTTTTTTCCTATTCTTCTTATTTCTTGAATGTCACTATACAATAACTGTATTGACAGATGTTTAGATAAGAAATCAATAACGATATTTACTAAGTCCGAGTAGAGATGCTCTTGTTCTCCAAGGCCAAACAACACTACATTTCTTTTCCTCGCCTGTTTTTCCAATAGTTCCAATCTTAGTTCTTGTTTATCAAATTTTTGTTTTAAGTCTTCGTACTTTTCTTCCCATACCTTAAATTTTGCATCGAGTATGTTGTTTATGTTTTCCGTTATGTTTTCTGTAACCTTCGCTCCACTTTCCTTAATTGTGTTTTTTTGTTCGTCTAGTTCCTTCCGGATTAAGCGCAGAGTAGCCAAGACTTCGTCCATATTTATTTGATTGCATTCTAGCTAATTTCGTAATCCTTGGTGGTTGATACTAATGTTTACATACATGTATCGCCCTCTATCGGTGACTTAATTGTTGAGACGTATGATGGTTGGACTACTCGAAGCTAGATGGCACTGCTAGTTGTTGCGCAGTCGCAATGAAATATTTTTCTTTATAATGATAATCCGATTTTACAATGATGTAATGGTCGAAGAATTTCAGAACCAACCTGCAGGTTATTGCTTTACGCTGGATACGATTCCTAATTGCATTGACTTGATGAATTCTTGAAAAACAGTCATTGGCCAGTGCAAAACCGTCAACGTTGAGTTTTACTTTTAATAATGTATTTTTACAGCACTTTCAGTAGTCCATAGATATTGAGATTAACACTAAACTTTGAACTGCAAATCGTGAATTGGACTATAAAATAGTCCAATTCACGATATTTGCTTTATTAACACAATAAAATTACGGAGCCGATGTTAACAGTTTTTTGTTGAAGTACCCTCTCCCCTGCTGCTGAGTCTTATGCTGAGATAAATGTGGATCTCAGCGCGCCACAATACCTGTCATTAAATCCATCTTAAATTATTTTTATTAAATATTTGGCCTAGCCCATGACCGTCTTGAATCGACGTCTATGGCAATGACTAATGAAGCTTTCTTCATTAGTGAAAAGATAGAAGATAAAGAGTATATTTTCGCCAGGTATGAAAAACCGGTCAAGTGCGTGTCGGACTTCGCACATTTAGGATTCCGCACCAAAACAAAAACTGTGTTTATTCCATTTAAAAAAATTATAAAAATATATTGGTATTTGTTATTAAAATATACGTAATATCATCTAATTTCAAGTTCATAGGTCAATGGGAGGTAAAAAAAATATTCGGAACAAAATTGTGTGACAAACGACGGACAAATAGACGGACAGACAGACACGTGAGTGACAGCAATAGGGCTCCGTTTGGAAACTTCCGGTACGGAACCCTAAAAACTGTACATACTCATTGTTAGACTGGAACAACGAAGAGATTATTAAAGAAAGGGCATTGGACTCGCCTTGCTAAAACTAACTAACTACAAGTTCATTGATCCCAAGCTCTCTGATTATGAGACAATTTTGTTCGACCTACTTTAAGCTACGAGTACAAGGCTATTGAGTCTCATAGTAATTAATAGGTGGCAGTGGATCGCTTCCTGTGCGTGACAAATGTCGACTATCGTCGCGAGAGGGTCGGAGGGACGGAGGGACGGGAGGATGGCAGCGACGGATGAGCGCCATCGCTCAGGGGATCACGTCGCGTCAGCAAGGTGCGCGGACAGGGGAAACATTTACATGAAATATTTACTCACGCATCGATTCCTTGCGCCTGAAGACTATCAGTCTTACTAACAGGTACCGCGTTACTCAGTTATTGGGTTGTGAAGGCCACTTAAACAGTCGCTCCATGTAAATTACCGGTATTCAGTTGCAACTGGTAAGACTTAAAGCCGACCACATGAAGACGAAGTTTTGTGTGTCCAGAAATAAATAAACAAACAAATGAAACTGATATAGCGTACCTTTGCTACGCCGTAGGCATTGCTACGCCGTAGCAAGAACTACGCGACGTCCCATCACTTGCGATCGCCCTACAGAAGTACTCACAACAGATTTAATGTAAACATTTCGTAGTCTTAACCCGTTCAAGTTTGAACAAGATTTTATTAAAGCACCGATCCTATCCCGAACACTACGTACTTTGTGAGAAAAGTATGAACTTTGAGTGAACTCGTAGACCCGCGGAATATGGCGCCGGCTAATGTAAGATAAGGTGATATCGTTGGCAGAGATGTGAAAAGACGGTGGAGATAGTTTTCTTAATATCTGTAGCTGAATAGAGTCTCCATGTTGGATATTTAACTGAATGGTAGAAGTAGATTACATAGTTCTCACACGATTGCAGCAACTAAACTTAGAAAGTTAATACATTCAGTCCTTCACATTACCATTTAATCTCTAAGGGCTGAATACACAAGAGGCGTCTTGTGTCCACTTGAAAAATAAGAGTCAGTAAATTTGGTCGCTCATAAATAATGACGCGGTATTTATAAGGCGGGTGCAGGCGGCGCCGCGCGCTCGCATATTCATCGCGCATAATCTGCCGCTAAGTGATGACATGAATATTTAAAGTTATGCACTCGCTCAACTGTTGCGGCAAGTGTGAGGTGTCACAAGAGGCAAGCAGCGCCGCGGCGCGGACTAATGGCAGGTAATAGCCGCTGCTGTTGTTGACGGTACATCGCTGTAGTGTGGTCCCCTAAGGATACATACTTTTAGAACGGATGGCTTCAAGTTACTGACAACTTGATAATCGTAAAGTACTTGTTAATTAAGTAATTGAAATAAATAAATGATTTGATTTGGAATGTGGGTTTTAATTACACGGTGACGGCTAATAAATGTACCAACGACGAATATTTTGCTACAAATAATTCGGTTTACTTGGTAGTATAATAAGTGTGGTACAAAAAAGTTGTGATAAGGGCAGGGGGTAGTGACATTTGAATTTGAAAATGAGGTACAAGAACAACCTCGGTCGTTGACAAAATATTTCCTCGTAGCACAGTGAAAAAGTTTAAAAATGTAAACGTCCCTCTAACATCCGTCACTCGACTTGGCAATAAAACTCATTAAACTCCAGAGCAGCTAACCGACACTCTGCAACTGAACAGCAATGATCGCTCCCTGTTATCAGACAGCACCTCCCTCCCCTTGCCTGTCCCCCCCTCCCGCCGGCGCCCGCGCTGATGCTGCAAGCTGATAACGTTCACTTCTTCACGTGCAGCTCTGAAGAAAAGTTTCTTTTAGAGAATAAGAAGAATAAAATAGAGCAGTTTTAGTTACGTACATAAAGTGGTATACATTTAACGAAGATTGCTTTAATTTAGAGGAAGACATTGAGGTATCATGAGACATTAATTTACGTGAAGATGTTGGTCGTGATAATTAATTTGATCTTTGCGATGATTGTACTTAAGAGATTTAAATATACGTGGGACACTCAGAAAGTTTTGCGAAACTAAAAAAAATTGTTCTATACGTACATATATTTTTATTAAATCTTTTCAAAGTACTTTCCACCAGCCTCTATACAAAGATTCATGCGCCTAAACCAGTTTTCAAAACACTTTTTCCAGTCCGCCGCAGACACCTCGTTTACAGCCTGCTCGAACGCAGCCAGCGCATCTTCCGGCGACGAAAATTGTATCCCTTTGAGCTGATTTTTTATTTTTGGGAATAAAAAGAAGTCAAACGGTGCTAGATCAGGGCTGTAAGGAGGGTGACCCAGGAGTTTGACTGGCGTGCTGTCCAGGAAGTCCCTCGTTTTGAGTGCGGTGTGCGCAGGTGCATTGTCGTGGTGGAGCAGTAGCCCGCGGAGCCCTGTGTTTGGTCGCTTGTTGCTTATAACAGAGAAAACTTCTGGCAAACATTTGGTAGTATACCATTCGGCATTAATGCTTCTTTGATCCCGTAAGGGAATTCATACCAAGTGGCCAGTCAAATTAAAAAAGCTAGCGATCAAAATCTTACCCCCGCTTCTAGATCGCTTCACTTTGGTAGGCGTTGGCTCATTTTGAAACACCCAAACAGTCGACTGGCGCTTGGTTTCTGGGTCGTATTGATAAATCCAGGACTCATCACCTGTAACGATGTCGTAAACACGCCGAGACGAGCCTGCTTCAAAATTGTTAAGCATATCACGGCACCATTCCACCCGGGCCTGCTTCTGAGCATCGGTGAGGTTGTGCGGCACCCAGCGTGATACTATCCTCCTCACGCGAAGATGGCTGTGTAGAATCTCGTGAACGCTTCCCGATCCAATCTTCAATATGTGTTGAATCTCCTGATATGTAATTCGCCTATTGTCTTGGATTAAATTTTTCACTGCTAGCACGTTTTCTTCGGTAACAGCCGTCAAAGGGCGACCGCTTCTTTCGTCATCCCCCAAAGTTGGTCGACCGCGCTTGAATTCGTTATACCAACGATACACGGTTGCCTTGGAAGGGCCTTCATCCATGAATGCCATTTGAAGTCTATCGTACGATTCATCCGGTTTCAGGCGACACTTGAAATCGTATAAAATCATAGCTCTAAAATGTTCCCGGCGCAGATCCATATTTCAGTGAGACACAATACTTTGAATTAACTCGCAAAAAATGTGGAGGGAAATTTTGAAATTGGAACTTACTTATTTTTACTTATAAATAATCATATTTTCGAAAAACATTATAACTGGCCAGTCTCCCATTATAAAAACTTTTTTTCGCAATACTTTCTGAGGGGCCTGGTATATAATACTAGCTTCTGCCAGCGGCTTCGCCCGCTTGGTATGAGTACCTCTCCCAACACCTTTATATATTATAGCCTCTGTTATTCTGATGTATATGCTATAATTTTGTAAAGTTTAATCAAAATCCGTTCATTAGTTTTTGCTTGAAAGAGTAACAAACACCCATCCATCCTCACAAACTTTTACGTTTAAAATAGTAAGTAGGATGTTAGTAATGTATGTGTGTAAATGCTATACTGACTTGTTCGTCTGGTTCAAATAACTGCTTCAGTTAGTTCATGGGCCAAAGCTCGCTTTGAATTACGGTAGAAAGCTCGGCCAAAAAATTACAGACGGAAAAATGAAGTATAAATACATTTTTATTTAAATACAAATACAACTTGAACACCCATTAATAAATCGTAACAAACGCAACGAGCCGACACCGGGCGACACACACTGGCATGTACTAGGTACATACTACACACTACACACAGGCCGCTTCCAGCAATATAACAAATTCAACAGTAATGGCGACAATTATGTGTCCCTACAACACTAAACAAAGACATCAGAAAGTGTACTTGATGAGTCACACAATAAGCCAGTGTATATCACTTGTTCCACGAAAGACCTGATCTACTAGTATGTTATAGTTTGAATGTATCATTGTATAATATAAAAGATTTGGCGTCTGAATGGTAAAGGCCTCTTCTCACACAGAGAAGGCTTGAGCAAGGCTAGAAGTTTGAGCAAGGCATCAACAAGTTTCGTCTATGTACTACCTGTAAAATTGTATTTAAAATATTTGGAGGCAGGCCTACCTACCTGCTACATACTTATCGAATAATTCACTATGAAATTGTTTTGCGTTCTGTTTCCTTCCAGAAAAGTCCTATCCAAAATATCTGCATGACTATTTTACAGCAACAAAGTGAACCTTCTGTCCTCATAGCTGGCGCAGGACACACTCAACAAACAAGGGACGCTTTCAATTTTATGGCTTCATATCTGCGATGCATTCGCGATCGTTGGCATACATTAACCGGATTTAAGGCAGTAAGCTGGCAAATGGACCGAATATCGGCAGGGGTACACGATTTCGGGGACACGGATATAGACCTCAGACTATGGCGGCTAAGACTTTGACAGGGCTATCATGATACCACACGAGGTTCTGTTGCCGTAAACCTATTCGACTGCGAAGCAAAGTATACTTAGATTTTGATTACCTATTTTGGGTCTAAGAAGTGCCGGTTTCAATTTTGATGAGGTTTTATGAATTAGTTTAAGAAGTCAATCAGTTTTTTTGTATATAATATAACTAGCTTCTGCCAGCGGCTTCGCCCGCATGAAAAATGTTTTCTTATACCAAGGACACGTTATATTCCGGGATGTAGCCTATGAGTTATTCCAGACTATAATCTATATCTGTGCAAAAATTTCTCACAGATCCGTTCAGCCGTTCTGGCGAGATTGAGTAACAAACATCAATCCAAACTTTTGCATTTGTTATCTATATCTATATATAAAAAAGTAAAAACAAACTGACTGACTGACTGATCCATCAACGCACAGCCAAAACCTTTTGCAGGCATTTTCAGAAATTCAACCTTTAAGGGGGTGAAAAGGGGCAATTTTTTTTGTATGAAATATAATTCCTTGGGGATAAAGTAAATAATCAAAATTCACAAAAAACGTTTTTGTAAACTACCCTCCAGATAGAGATAAGAGGTGTCATAGTTATTTTAAAAGATCTCCGCAATCTGACTAACAGAAACGAAAAATTAAAACGAGAAGAAAAAAGTTATTAACATATTTGGGTTGTTCAAAACTTGACCCTCAACGGGGCAAAAAGTGGTTATTAAGTTTTTAGCAGGGGAGGATTTCACTTTGTGGCGGTAACCTATTTTTTTTTATTCTCTAAGCCAAATAACGAATCGTCCCAAACCAATAATTTCTACATATCTACGATACCCCATTTTTTATAGATTAACAATAGCTTATTTCTGGTCGCCTTCACTAACTGCATATAAGAAAATCATTTATAGGATAAACGAAATCACGCGAACGAAGTCGCGGGTGGAGTGCTAGTCAGTAATATAGTGTCGCATCAAATCTGTCGCTTTGTGAGAGCGTGCGTGTAACCATATGTCAGTCGTAATGCCAACCAATTTACTGCGTGATGCCGATGTCGATTTAAATGGCCGCCATCATTCGCTGAAGCACATTTTTATCCCAAGCCGCTGGTGTACGTTTATTGCAGTCGATAATATGCACGTAAAATATTGTGCAATTTATAATTCGTGAGCTTTATGCGCGCTTAAATAAAGCTTCAATTAAACTCGTAAACTTTGGGAGAGTTGAAGTACTCGTAGAGTTACTAGCTTGATTTCTGAACGAGTTTTTAACATTTATAAAGTTGTAAAACTATTAAAGCTTTGCATAAATTCGTTGTAAGGACAATCTAGTTGATAGTGGAAGTTAGTTTAGTTGTCGAACTGGTTTTGTGGGTCAGACCTTCGTGAATAACTTATTAGGTATGTCAAACTGATCAGATTGAAAGTTTTGTACGAGATGTAGTTAGGAAAACTGTTTAAAAGCTTTTTTGGTGTCCTTAAAATCATATTATAAAAGGATTATTTACGAGACATTGCGACATTGCTGAAGTACGGAATACCTATAAAACTGTACAAATTCCTAAAAAGTACACAAAAGGTAAGAAATAACCAGCGTAGCAAATGATACCCCTGGGACACTTCAGGATCTGTCTCGCAGAAGGAAAATCTAGAAAATAAACGCAACACAGGTTTAAGATAAAAGTTAAATGTATTCTTTAAATTTTCTTTTATTCTATGAAACCTTGCACCCATAACGTCGTCTCGAAAGCTAAGACTTGATCATTATATTGTAATAAGAACTCGCACAGACTGGCATCTACGAGTACTTACTGTGTTCAGTGTCAAGAGCCGGTAATGTAATGTTATTTATGTAATGTATGTAATATAAAGCATGCAAACAGCATCACAGTCTAACGACCTGTTTGTGTCGCGCAACACTAAGGACCAATATCACTGGGATTAGAGGATTCTTTGCATTTTAGAATTAAGTAATGTTTAAGGGGAAGACTTGAAGAACCTGCAGCCTGATTGCGTAAGTGAATTCGGCAATGCTAGGGATTTCACCCCATCAATCGACCAATCACATAGACGAAAATCTAAAACGCGTCTTTTATCTCGCACGTGATTGGTCGATTAATGGGATCAAATCCTTTGCCATGCCGAATACACGTACACAGTTAGGCTGCTGAGCTACTAGCAATGTATTTCTTTCTAAATGAGTCGATTGATATATCGAGAGAATGATAAATAAGCAAGGTTTGTATACTCGTATACAATTTGTCCTATGCAAAGCAGCAGGCTTATTACGTATCTTTTGCAAGAGCAAAACGATAGTGATTTTTGCGTAATAATTCCTCTTCAATACAAAAGTTTTAGAGTTGTTGACCTTTTTTTTTTAAATAAGTGCATTTGACAAACAGCGAGCGATTAGCAAACGATTGTATATGACCTACCATACCTAAACTGCATGTGATGCCGACTTTTATGACATAAAGCGTTTGATTACTATCGTTTTGCTCTTGCAATAGATACGTAATAAGCCTGCCAGGCGGGTCGCTAGTTGATGATAAACCTTAAAAATGCTTTATTTTTAAATAAAAACTAAGTATTACTGCTCCCCCAAACTCCTCGCCAACCTGACTCGTCACAGTATGCCCTCACATCGCGATGTAACGCCCCAGTATAATAATATGTCAGCCGCACAACGTATTGGATAATCACGGAACAAATATTTGTGCCCGCGAGTGTCGCGCTGTCATTATCTCGCTGTGTGTCCGCTGCGTAATAAAATCAGCTGTGATGGGCAACAGGGATGACACTATCTGATTGTCTAATAATGCAGAGGGATTAATGAATGGGATTGCAAAACAAAACACTGTCAAGATTGAAGTTGTTGAATTAGGTAATTTACATATGTTTGCAATATTTGTAAGTACGTGAGAAACATGTTCCTATTTATAAAGTAAAGGAATTTACCTGTTAGTACTTGTAATTCTTACATCTATATGTAGTAAAGTAGTGCTGGGCACAACGTCCGTATATGAATTTATGAATGTATGTACTTATGTAAGTATAGTAAAAGACTACTTTTTTAAAGGAGTAAGTATGGAGTTTCTTGTGCGTTCTTCTCCGTAACAAGCTAATTTTCCGAATGCACGGTAGAATCAATTTTTATTACTTGTAAATTTTAATGTTCAAAAGTGTCGCATAATGGCCTACTTGAAATAAACACATTTGACTTTGACTTTGATGAGAACTAATTATGATCAAACCCTTTAAGGGATTAACTTATACATACATTTTACCTAAAATGGTGTTTAACTGTTTTTATGTTGGTCTACAATACGAGCCAATCATCATCATCATTTCAGTCAAAAGACATCCACTGCTAGAATAAGCCTCTTTTTGCTGCCGATTTCATCATTTGTGATTCAATCGCGCAAGTAAACTACAAATTGTTCGAAATAATATTGTCGGCTTGTCAACCCTGACTGTTGTTGTGAGTAACAACGTTATACTTATTAATATTAATGGCGACTGATTGTGCTGCTCGCTGCGCGCTGATTGCAGCTGAAGAAATACATCTGCATTGTATCGTCTACTAGGAAAAAAGGTAACCAGTTGTTGGATTATATTATACTTTTTATTTATCATCCTTTTTATTACGATATGAGATTTAAGACATCTTGCAGATTGGACGGTCCAAGAGGGATAAAAACATTGTTAAAAGCGTGGATTAAAGTTCAGACAGCTATCGATTCCACATAGTTAGGTCCCTACATATTAATACATAAACAATTAAGTGTTGTATTCATTTAACCGATGAACTTTTATACTAGATTGTAATACTTGTATAAACACAGATGATAAGAGACGTAATAACATCGTCTGCCTTTCTTCAAAATATGTCTTTGTAAATAGTTCTTTACATTCTTAAGTCCATTTCTATGCAATATATTAAACAGAAAATTATGTATCTATGAACGAAATTATTTTTAACCCCCGCCGGAAAAAGAGGGGTGTTATAAGTTTCACGTTTGTTGGTGTGTATCTGTGTGTTTGTCTGTGGCATCATAGCGCCTAAACGGATGAACCGATTTGGATTAAGTTTTTTTGTTTGAATGTTGCTTTTGTCGAGAGTGTTCTTAGCTATGTTTGAATAAAATCGGTTCAGCCGTTCAAAAATAATGGGAATTTTATTGTTTGAATCGGGGGTTTTCGCAAGATAAATGTGTCGGGGCTTTATAAATTTTGAAAGTTTACTTGTAGCTGTTAAAAGATTACTCTAAAACATTTACTTAGCATCTCATAATGAGAGACAGAAGATCACCTAGTTGAACTAAATAATAATTCTGCGGTGTGTTTAATTTTATTTAAGTATTCATTTAATTGTTAATTAATTATTATTATAAGTTTCAAGCACTCTGGCACTAAAGTGGCCCGAGAAAACGATGTCAAAAAGCAACTGGTTTTTTTTTAATATTTTTACGATATTTTATTGTAAAATGCTCCTTATGTAAAAAATAAACGATATTATTTATTTATGTATGTACAGTCGAATAATCTATTTGGTATGCAGGTCGCTAACTTGCAACGAATTTTGAATAATGCAATGTGAATGAGGTGAGTAATAAAATATTCTATATTGCTCTCAGGCATATAAAAGGTGGGTTATTTTTAAGAATGTAACCATCTGGATTATCAGTTTCTTGTTTAATGTAGAAATCACTTTTTACACAACGTATGCAACTTTGTGTAATATAAATAATATCAAAAAATCTTTTATTATTACATGCAGGTGTTCTCTACGCGTTGTTATTTTAATGTTTTTAAATGAGTCATAGTTGCACCAATTAGGCACGATAAAAGCTAAAAGCTTTATTACGTTATGAAACAGTAAGAATGGAGTTTAGCAGGGGCAGTAATAAAACAAATATTTGTTGCCTGTGCACCACATAGCTTGTTAGGGTGTACCCGCAGCCGCCATTACGGGCACAATGAGGCGTGTGATCGCAGATCATCAAGGGATTGTGACGTAATTAACTTAATGTCGTCATATCTGTATGAGGATCACACTATTACACGTGTATGAAGGTTATTAATGAGCTGGAATTGAGCAAAGGTGACGGTATAAGAACTAGTGAAGTGTAAGTTCAGATCATGTTTTTTTTGTTAGTCTATATTGTCCCACTCCTGGGCAAAGGCTTTCCCCCATTCCTTCTATTTATCTCGGTTTTTTGCTTTATCTCGCCCATTCTCGAGAATAAGATGATTTTAGTGTTTCGAAAATTGATTCTTGTCTTCACAAATACTGCTTGTAATATTTTTGGAAAACCTTCGAAAATTATCGGTAGAAATATATCAAGTCTCTGAAACTCAGGTTTACTCGCTCTTATCTTTTAAACGATATTAAGCGAATTATAATGGCTGAATGTGCGAATACTTCTACCTACGTATACTTAGTCGTTATCCAGGATTATAGGAATTCTAAATTTCATGCGGGTTCAAAGTTGAGGGTCCTTCCTTTGTGTGGCGCTAGCTTTACGTTTTAGAACGAAACCTTTTAAACCAAATTAATAAGCTTGTGGTACCTTTGGGGTTTTAAGGGTTATTAAAAACAACAAAACGTGTGTTACTCATTTAGAATACTAGATAAACAATATGGCTAATCCCCTATCTCCGAATAAACACTTTGAAGTTTAGTATTTGTCAAACTCTAATTTAACTTGAAAACCTCTCTAACTATGCCATATTAAAGTACGGTTTAACACAACCTTAATCCTAAATTCTCATTTCAGATATCGGCCCTAAATTGAAGTAAGAAAATTAAAGTATAGTTACCAATTCATAACTTAAACAAAACTTCATATTGAACCAATTTATCTTCTGAAGACCAGCTTACTTGCAAAAGCAAATGACTCGCGCAATCCGACCACTCACGAGCGCTAATTAAATCATCTTCGTTCGCGATAATCGCGCGCAACCAGCCTTAGTGTGACGTCAGAAGTCGCGGCTCATAGGCACTAGTGAAAATAGAGAATAGACAAGTACAGAAGGTCAGCACTATACAACGACAATGTGTAACATTTAAAAATCCTCGACATATTTTTATTGCATACTTCATAATTTATCTTTTTTTTATCTTCTATAGGCTTGCGCTTGACCACTATCTCACCTGATGGTAAGCGATGATGTGGTCGACGGTGAAACACGCTTGCCTAGTAAAAACCTATTCACTCTTGACTTAAAGACCCCAAGATTGTAGCTATCGGGAAACACAGACCCCGGCAGGGAATTCCACTCCTTAGCTGTTCGCATAATGAAAGTGTCTTCAAAACGTTTTGTGCGTGTGGGTGGGATATGCACCATGAAAGATATCTAGAAGTAGACGCGCTTCGATCGACAATCTATTGAACACATAATTATGACACGATATCTTGCGAAAACACCCCAATTCAAACAGTAGAACGCCCATAACTTTAGAACAGCTGAACCGATTTACATCAAACATAGCTAAGAGCGGTATCGATAAAGTAACCTTTCAAACAAAAAAAAACTAAATCAAAATCAGTTCACCCATTCAGGATCTATGCTGCCGCAGAAAGATACACAAAAACACACAGGTACTAATGTCAAACTTATAACACCCCACTCGTTCCGTCGGTGGTCCGTTACACCTTGTAGACAGAGTTTCTGAAATAAAGACTTTTTAGTGATCCAATTTGTTAAACACCTGCAACATACATGACTTAACAAGCACCACTGACGCCGCTATAAACATGGCCACCTTCCGGACCCAGCTATTATAAAGTTAAACCATCGACTCGAAAATAACAAGCTCTGGGTAGCCTTTTACTAAACATGTTACAGTCTACTAGTCAGTAGTCATGTTAGTCTAGTAGTAAGTCTGTGTGTGTGTGTGATGTTAACAGTCTACTCGGGTACAGTTGAATTCCATATTTTAGATGGGACTACTCACAAACCAGTAAATAAGTATATTAGAATAGAATAGAATACTCTTTATATTCCGCCTTTCGTATGAGACTGGAAAAGTGCCGAATGCTTGGAAGCTAGCTAACGTACAGCCCGTGCCCAAGAAGGGCAGTCGAGCTGACCCGGCCAACTACAGACCCATATCTGTAACCTCCATACGTGTACTGAATATTAAGCTCCTGGCATACCTAGAAGCAAACGATATCCTTAGTGACCGCCAATATGGCTTCCGCCGAAATCGGTCTACTGGGTATCTTCTAGCGTATGCCATTCACATCTAGATTGAGGCCATCGAGAGGCACGGGGAAGCGCTTGCCGTCTCCCCCTCGACATTTCGAAGGCTTTTGATACGGTCTAGCACGAAAGCCTCATTGGTAAGCTTCCTTCATTCGGTTTGCCCGGTGGTCTCGGTCGGCGATGAAACACTGGTTAAGTCAAAGCTCCAGAGCCTTGAAAATCGTCGCCGGGTTGCCAGCTTGTCGGTTTTTATCGGCTACATTTCGGGGAGTGTGCGATGGAATTGCATGATCTAATTCCGCCCAGCCCGTTTCATCATCGGACTGCCAGACGTATGGCGAAGCGCCATCGGCACATGGTAGACATCCCCCCACCCATGCGCACTAAACGTTTTGAGAATACTTTTATTATGCGTACAGCTAACGAGTGGAATTCCCTGCCGGAGTCTTTGTTTCCCGATAGCTACAATCTAGGGGTCTTAAGACAAGAGTGAAAAGGTTACTCCTAGGCAAGTGTGCTCCACCGTCGACCACATCATCGCTTACCATCAGGTGAGATAGTGGTCAAGCGCGAGCCTATAATGAATAAAAAAAAGGAAAGACGGTCACTCATTAATACGGAGCGACCTTAATGATCGACCCGTGCAGGTTTTATTATTTACGCATGTATGCCTGTTTTCGATTGTTGTATAAAGCCGACCTTCTGTTCCTAACTATTTAGTGGTAATGGTGTGATTAACTCGAGCAGGTTACGCCTGTGATGTGACGTCACGTGATACGCGCGGATGTTTTGTAAACAAGTCGCGAAGGGTTTTAGTACACGTACTAATATCTACGAGTGTGTCGTCTATACACGTCAACTTAGATATTTCAGTTCTATGGCGTGTGATTTCTGTGGATCTTGGATAAGAATGTATGATATGATATGATATGATGACGATGGATATATATGTGTTTTTGGAAATTCGGCTAAAAAGTAATGCAAAGTCATGATATAGATGAAGGAAAGGAGTAAGGCTTTTGCCCAGTTGTGGGACAGTGTGAGCGAATAATAATAACCGTCCAAAAATGTTTTTTTGTGCTGGTAATAATAATGTTTTTGTTCCGTATTTTTATGCCAGCAAAAAAAAACTTAGTAGTGGTTATTTTCTAGAAACTTGAAATAAGTCCACCTACACCAGAGTCGTGGGTTCCTTCCTAATAGAAACTCGACGGAGGCAGCACAATATTGGTCTGCCCACTCCTATTTATGACTGCCGTAACGATAATATAAATAAACACTTCGGCATAACATTAAGAAAAAAATATTATTACACAAGTCATTAAAAGTTCCTAACATTAACTAATTTGTAGATATTACTTTTATAAGAATTTTACAGAAATACTCATTTGTAACGATATTATCGCTTCTGGAATTTTCATATTCATTTATAGTCCACTATTTTTTTTTTATATATTTATATAAATAATATTGAACTTACTTTACTTTGCCACTAAAGACATATCTGTATCTGTGTTTATAAGAAAATAAAACTTCAGCAAATACGAGTTAGGAAGAAAGGGAAGAGCTACCGAACAATACTACATCTCTGTCAAATTTAATTTAATGGTTGTATAAAGTACAGAAGTGCAACATAAATGATGAATGTAGTTAGCAATTACTACAAATGTTTCGTATTTCCTTATCTGAATATGTGCTACGGCGTAACATACGTAGCTGCGCTACGCCGTAGCAGGCCTACGCCGTAGCCATGTCGCCCTCATTCTATCAACAAGAAGTGAAACACCTTAGAAAGTATTGTGAACCAATAATAAGAGCTAAGTTTTTGACGTTGAACTGTCGCGCGTCAATCACAGTACAAAGCCGGCCTGTTTAAACAAGTTCGCACTGAGTATTAATATTTCTAGTCGGTTAAAGTTGCTTAAGTCTGTCTGAATTAACTGGAAGCCTACAGAGCTACACAAAATTTAAACAAGTAGGTATTCATCCAATACTTTTGAATTTGAAACACTTCAAAGTTTTTTTCCTGTATCGCCTTTATGTTGAAATGTCAGTAGGTATGCAAATTAGGCTTATATTCAGTCTTTTTGTAAGAAATTGTCTTGACTCCAATTGAATCAGTCACGAGTCAATCATTTGTCGAGATAACAAATAATTCGATTGATGTCAGTAAATAACATGAAAATACTGTCAATTTGAGTGGCAGATATTATTTAAAATATAAGAGTGGGATACTCAACTTCAAAAACCAAAACATCAACAATCAAAATATCAACACCATATAATCAACAGTTTAATTTTTCAATGAATCAGAATCACAATAGGTTTAAACATAAACGGTTCAATAAGGCCTTGTCTTCTTCAATCTTCTAATTTTTCAGATGGCTCACTACTCGGCATACATTCCAGATGAATTGAGATTGAGGTCAAAATAATGAGTCATCAAAACACATTGCTTGAGAATGAAATAGTAAATGATAAGTCGTGATCTTTGCCTACTGACTTTGACCTCTTCTTTAAAGCTCGAAGCATTCCAAAATCTTCCTTAACTCCTGAATCATGCCTTCCGAAAACATCGCTCATTCTGTAATTGAAATCGTTTATTTATTAGCAGGGGCCCACACCCCGGTCCTTGGGCCCCCCAGCCGGCCGGCATTAGGCGGCTCCGCAGGCGGCGGCTAAGTCGTCCGCACAGATTTATGTACACCTTGCCTTTATTCTAAATTGCTCTTTAATTTATAATGACTTTTAAATATCCAAGTGAAAAGTTTTAAAATGATAAGTCTGCTAGCGATTAAGATTTGGAATGGATTTTGCACGAGCTCAGAATGATTGCGTCTTGAGCACTAATTATTCACAAACTGATAAATAATGTGTTTTTATATTCTAGAACTCCTTAAAGACAATAAAAGAACCCAGTCACAGAACCCATTACATTTGATCACTATCAATGAAATCTTTCGCATCAACTGCTTAAAAACAAAGACGGAGTGAGCATAGAGAACATTATCTTAAACTCCGCCATTACTCGAGAACGTTCCATTTCGTGTGATGCGCACATGTAGCAGTAATATCGCCGGTTATTATCCGTCGAATTAACAAAGAAGTGCGTGCATAATCCGCGCTTGGCGTGCCATCCATCCATCAGGGCTGACGCGCGCACAATACGCGGTGTTGCCCATACATACGCCATAACCGGAAATTCCCCGCGAGGCTGATGGAGCTTGAAGACATACGTTTGATGTATTTACAACCCTTAGTATAATAGCGAGGGTTTTAGGCTATGGGGATATATGTTGCGATTTCTGACATGCACTTAAAGATTACTTTGTTCATGGAGAGTTTCTGTACAGAGGAGATTGTATCAATGTATGTGTATATTAAAATAAAGGTTCGAAGGGCGAAAATGAACACTTAGTTTTCATGATGTCTTTGTTTTCTAGTTCAATCACAGCAAATTTTGATTTAACCTGAAATATGAAATATCAAAATATTAAAACTAACTATTCCTCATTTCGTGTCGTGGATGACCACTTTCAGCAGTACAAAACCAAGTGTTAGACGTTACACATAATCAGGAAAAAACTCATTAGGTACTTCAAGCACATGATTCTACATACATTACTTAAGTAAAGTCATCCCTTGACAATTCTTAGAACCTAGACAATAATAGTGAGTACCTAACTTAATGTCCGTAATGGAGCTAACTTGCACAAAATCGTAGCTAAGTACACATACTAGCTAATATCCCGACCGACCCTGTGTCAGAAGATCGCACGATCGCTTGAGTCGCCTCTCGGGTCCTATTCCATGTTATATTCGTACGCGAGGAAAGTGAATACAAATTCGTTTATAAAATTTTATGGATTTCCACGAAGACTGGGTCACTAGGTACGGAAATATTTGTTCCAAAAATATAAGTTACGTATATAAACTCCGGTAAAAATGTGAACTCGGTTACGTGCAGCATCACTTCGTCAGAACATGGATATTAAAATAGAATAGAATACTCTTTATTATGTACACCATATAAGTTACAGAAACTGATATTATTACCTTAAATAAGTTATCAGAGAAAATCAATTTATTCTTGGTAAAATAAATTTTACCCTACTTCCCACATAGGTCAAACCACTCTTAAATTTAATAGAAATCTGACAGTCTATTTTGCATAACTAACTATGACTAGAGACATTTTGATCCAAAAGATTAGTTGGAATATAACCACTGCTGTTTCTTTGCCATCCCGCCAGAAAAATAATGAAAACTGAACTGTCCATTAAAAGTAAGTGCGCGCAATGAGCGTTCAACAGCAGACGAAAGCTTAAAATATCAAGACTGTTAAACCATTTAAAAACTAATTCATTCAGAAGAGTTTGAAAGTTGAAAGAATAATAGTGTCTTGACTATAACCTCCCCTTCAAACAGGTTGTTGGAAGTGCAGAAGGGCCTCTTATGAATTTATATTATTCTAATTACTTAGGTGATATTAAATAAGTTCTGTGATTGACAAATGTCTTCTTTAACACGTTGTGTTCATTTCAGTGAAAGAAGAACTCGTGGCTAAGTAATAACAGCCATAAGGGTAAATATTCACGACTAGGCAATGCGCGCCAGATTGGTCCGTAGATGGTATAGGATCCATTACGTACGCCGTTGGTGCCGACTGTCATTTGTACATATTAGACAGTCGTTACGGATAGTCAGAACTAGAAAATCTAATACCAGTCTTGCCAAGGGGTGTTGTGTTACCAAGTTACTGGGTTATGGAGGTAAGATATACAGTCGATCCATGTAAAATATTGGCTCTCAATTGCATCCGATCAGACTGAATGTCGACTCTAACATGGTTGGGAAAACCGCAAATAGTAAGTTTTCACCGCGGTGAGTACAAACTGATCCTTTTGTCGCACCTTTATTGTCACCCCGTCTCCCCCTTTTAGCTCCCAGTGTCTCACGACCATTAATTACGGGAGGCGCCCATCCGGCACACCGAGACGCATCGAGTCGCCGCACCTCACCGTCCCGCGCAGTCGGGTAGATCGCATTCGCCGGCCGGAGTACTTGCAAGTTACCGGTCACCGGGGACAGACACCAAGTCGAACAGGTCTTAGCGAAGCTATATTTATAATGCAAGTTGCAGTAATGTGCAGGACTTGTACAGAGGGGTGTCTTTAAATCTCTTTCACAGCAACTTTGGAGTTAATACTGTTGGACATTTTATGCAGGGTGCTATGATAATATCTTGGATACTCGACTTTAGTGCAGGGATTTAAGTCTCTCAAAAACATAGAAAAAAATAGAGATGGACCAACCAGTTTATTAGTCGCAATCCAGCACAGCGGATTTAAAGGTCGGTGACTAGTATGGAGCTAGCCGGTCATTAAAATTTGAAAATCCGACTATACGGCCCCATTAAATGGTCGGCGACTAATATGCAAACTACATTTGAGCGCTGACTATTTATCGAGTCGACTAATCGGCGTCGACGTCAATAGTTGGCCATTCTCTAATAAAAAGCAATTTGATATTATAACAGATTTAATATACCTAGTAAATAAAAATCATTGTTAAAAACTCATTATTTCGTTTTTACTATTAATACCACTCCTACCCTTAATCAAAACGACCTCTAACACTACCCGCCTCGCGACAGCACACTAAAGTATCTTGTACAACATAAAGTCCTGGCATCCTTATCGACCAGTAACTATACTCGCCCGCGGCACTCGCTAGTTTACTTGCGTGCAGTTACTTCGACGCTGTTGCTCCAACACATCTGTTAGGACTTATCGTCGTATCTGAACAATTATTATCAAGCTCCGAAGGTTTTTGCTCGCGTCTCTTTTTATTATCTGGCAACTAGTAGTCGATTTTTCAAGCCCTTGCTGGCTTCCGATGAAGCTGAAACCTGGCGAAAATTTGAAATTTATAAAACATTTTAATAACATTGTACTACGGAACTGGTCACATAATGGAGCCGGAAGATGGCAGCAATTCCTCAACTAGACAAAATAACGCCACCGTGATTTGCCTCATTGGATGGGTATTGATAAGTGATATTATACTTAGTCCCTTTCAGATCAAAAATACTGTTAAAAATAAATTACTTCATACTTGTTCTCAATCCCACCGCACTATTCCCAAACCACTGCAACTCCTGAAAGCCAGAATCAACAGTGGCGACCACCAGAAAAGCGCCGAGGCAATGAAGCTCGACGAAGTCCCGGAGCATGAATTTACCTGTCTTGGATCCCGCAACGAAATTAATCAGAAAAGAATAACGGAGGAGTAGGAAAAATGTAAATTTCCACTTCCCTCCATATCAAGCAGGAGACAGAACAAACAAGGCCAATAGGCACAAAGGGTCATATACAACTGGGATAAGCCCAGTTGCCAAGCACCACGGATAAAAAAATTTGCATTAATACATATTAATGGGTCCTAACATTGTGAGCTGTTATATTTGGTTCCAATAATAGGTATGGCAAAAACGCTTGAACGCACGGAAATTTGTTCTAGTTTCCACAAGGTCCGTATAGTAAACAACTCCTGATGCAGCCTGTACATTATTCAACATAATATTACGTTCATTCTGCCAAAGAATACACTCCCATAAGATATGATGTGCAGATTGTACATATTCGCAGTCAGATGTAGAACACTGACATAAAGGCGAGGCAACGAGCTTGAAAGAAAATAATTTACTTTTAAAGTTACCATGTCCCGTGAGAAATTGGGCAACACAGTGATCCACTTCCAGCCACGTGCTGGCCAGCCGCACGCGAACGGATGGAAAGAATTGGTGGAGGTGTCGGCCCTTGATAGAATTATCCCACCTACATTGCCATTCGGATAAAAGTTCCTCCCAGACGTCAATAGGTGGTTTAAATAATCTAGAGATTTTCTCACGGTCACTCCGCGTTAAAAAGTTCGCGTCCGCGGTCTCTCGTGTGGAAAAGTACATTGCAGCACGTCGCTGCACTTCAAGGTCGACCGGAAGTACACCAGCAAGTATCGGTAAGGCCTCAGTACTAACCGTCCTGTATGCTTTGCATAAGAATATCAAAGCCAAACGCTGACTTTGAAGTAATTTACGTCGTACCGCCCCTATGGTGGCCCTATCAGCCCAAACAGGCGCCCCATAGCACATACAACCCAAGTAAGTAGCCCCATAAATAGTTTTTAAAGTTAAAAAAGACAGACCCCACGTAGATTTAGATATTCTCGTTAAGGCATAGAAATTTTTTTTTGCTTTTTCACCGACTATTTTAATATGATCTATAAATGCAAAATTCCTCTCTAACACTAGACCAAGATAGCACACGGACTGCTTCCTTTTTACGGGAACGTCATTAAATTTAATAGTAGGACACGATTTAAGATTACCCTTCAAAATGAGTTGATAAGTTTTGTGCGCAGCAAAGGTCAGGCGGTTTCGATCGCCCCACTGAGATATTAATCGTAGGCAAGTGTCAGCCAAGTTCTCGAGTCCAGCTCGAGTACTTGATTGAATGAGCAGAAGACCGTCGTCCGCGTAACCGGTTAATGAACAGCCGCTAGGAAGCGGAATCGCGAGGAAATCATCAAAGCCTAAATTCCATAAAGGTGGACCAATAACCGAACCCTGAGGACATCCCATGGTGAGAGACTTCGACATGGAATGATGACCGAGTTTGAGTTTCGCGGAACCATTTAAAAAGTAAGAGTAAACTAGATTATATATATTTCTGTAGCAGCCCCGAGTTTTCATTTTAAGTAATAGCATTGGCCACCATGCGTTATCAAAAGCCCCAGAAATATCTAGAAAAATCCCAATTACGTACTTATGTTCAGATGTATTAACTATTTTCCTAACAGTAAGGGCCGCGTCTACGGTAGATTTTCCAGTAGTGAAACCGAATTGATTGTTATGAAATTTTGGTCCGTCCGGTAGCAAACGTGGAACGATAAGGCGCTCCAGGAGTTTTCCCAAAGATGGAAGTAATGTTATGGGCCGGTACGACTTAGGGTCGTCCGGGGGTTTGTCGCCACTTTTCGGGATAATTCGTATAAATCCGCGTCGCCATATACAAGGAAATACGCCCTCCGCAATACAACGATTGTAAACGGTTAAAATCGCATCACCGGCTGTTTTACACGCTTCTATAATCATCCGATTAGATATTTTATCTTCACCCGATGACTTGTTGAGTGGTAACCTCTTGACAACGTTAATAAATTCGTCAGTGGATGGAAGGTCTGACGCTGGTGATTCAGGTGGTACAGCTGCCCACGCTCTGATTTGTTGATGGTAGTCGTTGTCACTAGCAAGCAAGTCATCAGGTATAAGAGTATTCAGCAAAACTTCAGTTGTTTCCTCAATACTGGTGGTGTGTTTATTATTTACTTTAATGTTCTGAACATACGCGAGGTCGACTGATCGATTGGCTTTAAACTCATGATATAAAGGAGACCACGGACCCTCTTTATCTAATTTTTCTACTATTTTACGCAATAAATTACCCTTAGATTTTTCCACCGATGCTCTGTAGCGGGACCTGGCAACTCTAAACGTATTCAACGCAATGGAAAGAGGGTCACCGGTGACCTTACGTTTTTTAAGCTTGTTAAGATGTTTACGCGCTCGGCGATAACTTTTACGCTGTTCAGTTAGGTAGTCACACCACCAATCACATCTACGTATATTGGTCACAGATCCACGACCAATGGCAATGTCAGCACAGTAAGTGAAAGTGTCTGACATAATTTCAGCACTTTCTTCAGCTGACAGCCCATCACGAGTGAAGTCTTTGGCGTGACACGCAAGAAGCGAGCTAAAGAATTCCCAATTAGCACCCTTACATTTATACCTGAAGTTACCAATGACATGTGACGTACCCTGAGTAAAAACCGGAACAAATTCGTACACGATCAAGCGATGATCACTACAAGACGCGTCCGGTAGGACACGCCACCTATCCAAGCGTACGTCTGCACTAGAAAGTGTGACGTCAATACAAGATTCGCCCATTTGGCTGCAAAAAGTTGGTGGTGCGTCAGGGGTATTATGAATAGACAGATTCATTTCAGCAATGAAATCTTCAACAGCGCAGCGTCGTTCATAATCCGTAGACCGAACTTTGCCATACCAAAGAGTCGAGGACGCGTTAACATCAGCGCCAACAATAACTTTGCAGCCTGCGAGCGACTGCAAGACATGACGGAGGTTATGTATATGAGGAGCAACAGGGTCTGAATATTGAAAGTAACAGCTCACAACGTAAACTTTAAAAGAAGACGATGAGACCTCCGCAACGGCACAATGGGGTGTCATAAGGTTACGCAAAGACGTTACTGTAAAGTTAGAAGAACGCGTCACGTAAATACCGGCTCGTGCTTTGCCATCCAACTGTACTACTTTGTGACGTAACCGCGCGTTTTGGTATTGTTCTTGAACAAGCACTATATCTAAGTTATAATCGATTGTTAGTTTGTCTAGTTCAGAAGTCGCCACCCTATCGTTGTGGAGATTTAATTGGCCTATGGTTAATCTATCCATTATTTTAGTAGTTGGTGTTGAGGATAAGTTGTTCGAGCCTAAGTTTATAAGTAGTACACTCGGGAGAACCACAACGATGGTTATAAGGTCTCTTAGAACGTTTACACGCTACGCACGACGGTGTATAATTTAAATTGTCCTTGTGCGGGCAGTCTTTGGTTTCATGTGCCTCAGAACAATTAGCGCAGGTAGGTGATTTATTAGTGCAGTGTTTCTTAACATGACCGAACTGTTGACAATGGACACAACGAACCACGTCGACATCATCAATGAAACGGCAAGTCACCCAATCAATAAATAATTTGTCTTTAGTTGAAACCAAATGTTTCCGGACCGAGGACTCCAATTCAATGCCTATCCATTTCCGGCCGTTGTCTAGCGAACGCCGACGTATAATTTTGGTAGATTTAATAAAGTCGTCTTCATTTAGTGGCATCTCGTCTTTAATGTTTTGACAGAATAATGCATGCAAAAAGGCAGTATCTTCCATTGAGGATGGGACGTCCTTAACTAAAATGCGAGGCCTACGGCCTTTTGGCTTCTCAAGCCGCAAGCCAGCGGACCTAATGGCATCGACCGATTGCAATTTTTTGATCTGAAAATCGTTAGCGACACGTAACACGACGCCAGACTTTGCAGCTTTTTTAACTCCCACAATTTGAAAGCCATCACTGGGTTTTATCGCTTTCATAAGCGCTTCTTTAGTCGCCGAAGAAGTGGCGTAATCATTTGATCGCTCATCCGTGGGGTAAGCCACGAGACACGGAAGTTTGGCGCGAGAGTCGACCACGGGTGCAATTTTGGGCAAACGAAGTTTTAATTTATCAGCATATGTAATATTACTGACATCAGACTTGGCAATGTTGACACCGGTATTAAGTTTAATTTTGTCTAATTCGCGTTCCGTATTGGCTAATTTAGTTTCGTTGGCGGATGATTTTATGGCTAGCAAGGAAACAATAGCCGTTACGCGTTGAGTCATGTCCATAATAGCGGATTTATTCGCAACATTAATGCGGGACCCTTGGTCATTAACAAGGTCGTTAATTTTAGACAGGTATGCGGACGCCTGAGAAACCAAATCACAATAATCGTCATTGCTTGCATTACTGACATTTAATATCGGCGAAGACCTTTCAGTTGACTCCGATGTTGGCAGTCGTTTTAATCTATCTTCGGGTGAAATGCAAGGAGACATTTCACTAAATAGACGCCTGGCATTAGCGGAGGTCGACGGCGACCTTTGTTTATTATTACGTCGAAATAATGTTTCTCCACCACGATCAGGCGGGTCATCATTAATAGACAACATAGTTACTTAAAAACAAAGTTACAAATCAAACGAATAAACGTATTAGAACGTAAAAAAGCGAAAGATTAACAGACGATAAATTATTTCGATGTACCCTCAAGTCTAGAAAAATAAATGTACTTACCGATAGCCGACGGAATTAACTAATAACAATTAAAAACGGACGTAAACACGTTCAAAAACTTACGATACCAGCACTTAGCACAACAATACACAACTTCAAGCAAATCACAAGCCGGAAATAAATTACGGAACACAATAATCTCAACAATAAACAGGAGCAAAGCAGATCACCGCCAACCGGAGCGCGCGCGCGGAGGGAAGTGATACTTGTTCTGTAAAACCTTTTGCTTATAGAATTTAACTATACAAAAATTGTAAATAACTTGTCTAGACCATCTCACTGAGTACATACTGAGACCACGATGCATCGTGAGGTCAGTACACAATAAGACGGTCGTAAAGTACACCTGTGAAATTGACCTGTAACAGACGTTTAACTTATCACCGCTTGTCGTAAATGTGTGATATTGATTTTGGATAGTAAAAGTTGGGTATTTTTGTGTGAAACGAATTTGTGCGTTGTTGTATGATGTGGCTGGAGCAAAAAACTAACAAAACTTTAGGCATACCGGAAAATGTTCATACCTGCCCTTTAAACAAAACATTGGCACTCTCGATGACGGATCCATATTGAGCGTGAACCCTTACAAAAGGTAAAGTAAATGTTCGAAACTGTAGCTAACTGAAACCGATGGTTCCGGCGATGTGAGGCGATATGAGGCAATATGAGGCGATGTAACGGCGAGTGGTATGCATTAGCGGGACATCCATCACACGATATGATCGGCGGCAACACGCCGACTGCCCTCTCGTCTGAACACGTGCTAACGTGTGATAAGTGATAAGGCGCAGTCATGCTACCACTACTACTGATGACAGCTTCTTGACAGATTATTTTATTAGTTTTGTGTCACTTTTAGATCAAAAGGATCAAGATAATTTTCTTTGATGGGTTTCAAAATTATCTCGGTTTTGGAATCGGTGCACAGTGTTGGTTATTTTTTGCTTCTCTTATTCAACAATTAAATATATCATGCCTTTTGATAACGAGGAATCATTTTACAATCGTTTTTGAGGCACACTATATTAGTCAGTTAGTAACACAATTTATACCTGTACATACTAAAGTGCATACTAAAATATGAAGCAGTGACATCAGTGGGCAGGTACTAGTGCTAGTTTGATAATAGATTCACTCACTGACATGCATAGAAGCAAACTAAAGCATAGGCTGGACACACACACAGACACGTGTACACGCACCTTTACTCGAGGTACGCAAATGTTCTCCGAATAGGAATTCTTCGTCGCAATATACGCGTCCTTACGTTTTCCTATTTTTAAAGAATTTACATTAAACCTCCGCGTTTGTGTGAGGCGGAATAAACAGATTTATTTCGGATGGACCGCTGTTTACTTATTATCATAAAAATATGACGCTTGGCGAACAAAATTACTGGAGTCCGGCGATATCATAATTACGATATATTTATCAAGATCAACGAAGGTAAGCTGTTTTTTTTTTGAAAATTGTTTGGTATTAAAATACCTTAATAATATTGCCAAGATAAGCCTTAATGATTAAATTACGTTACAGTTAACACTGTTGTCAGTTAATATTTTCAGAAAAATAAACCTATATATTTACTGAATTTTCAGTAAAAATGTCCTATACTTTCACTGAAAACACGTAATTTCTGTGTAAAAACTGTTATCTGCATTAAACATTCTCATATCATATGTTTAAAGGAGGAGATGAAAATTCATCAGCAGATATATTTTCAGGATGATAATTTTATAAAGACATATATTTACTAACGTCATAGTCCCCAATATTACCTATCCAGGTTGTCTTTCGACAAGTCTCGTTAAAACCAAGTTGATTGTAAGTAGATTAAGTAACCAGCAATAAAGGCTTATTTTATTTTATCACCTATCCATTTCTCTGTTTTAGTAAATATTTTAATCGTTCTCTATTTTCATCATATAATGGTGATTCTATACTTCTCGGAAGCACAGCATCATTTAACAAACCCTTAACAAGTGTAAATCCCGACGAGCAACATTAACCCGAGTCAATTATCCGCTCAGTTAAAACGTATTGTGTAATTCAGAACAAGACTACTGCGAGACCATCCGGCTAGCCGAGTAGCCGGGCTACTAAAGGATCACTGCGCGTACCGACCGCGCGCCGCGCGCCGGCCGATGGGCGGCTAAACCACTTTCTGTAATAGATTATGATTTACGAGCTGTCGTACTTTATACAACTGTTTGGGACAGTACACGACAGAAGGACCACTTTTGGATAACGATTTACGGTATTATGTCTTAAAGTTATAAGGGCCATGCTGTTACATAGATACTGTAACTACCCAATACAATATATTATTTTATTTATCCCGTAATCTTTCTGTCATCAAAGGCCTCGTTTCCGGAGAGGCGGAACGTCGTGCGGCGCGTTGGACGTTTTTCTGTTTTCTTAGATTTGGCGCGTGTGGTGGTTCGCGTCATCACACGCGCAAACACAAAAATCTGGCAATATCGAAACAGGCGAGAGCCAAACCTCGAATTATGACTTTTTACTTAGGAAATTCAGTCGGATGTCTGCGACCGCATTTCCTTTTAAGGTACCCGCAGATCGGTGCGATGCAACAAAGCGTCAGCCATGCCCTACAGATCAAACAACTCCTATGCAAAAACCTCATCACATTGTCACGTCACACCTGTCTGCCGCAACCTTTATCGTGAAGTAACATAGAGCCAACCAGGTCACATATCATTCATTCTGTTTCAATATTTTTGTTTTATTTGAAGTTATCCTTCTGTTGTGTATGTTCTAGTTGAGGTACTTATAATTTTAGATTTGCGGTGAGCCTGATAGGTAAACATAGTTAGATATCCACTAAATATTCAAGGAATAGTTTTTTAGAGTTAGAGTTTAATTGGTTAGTTGTTATAGTAGCCTACATGTCTATCATAGCTAAATGTATTGTTGGAGAATCATAGCTCCTAGTCAAAAAGCTAGAAAATATTGAAGAAGTAAAAATATATTTCCTTCATACTGTTCATGTCAGCAGTTAGTAAAGAGATTTTCTCTTGTTTTTCCGGGTTAATAATGGTAATAGCATTTCCTTTGTGCCGAAAAAGCAGCATTACGCTGAAATAGGTTTTAACGAAATATTCCTTTGTTAGAGTTGCAGTAACATCAGCAAGGTTGCTATTCCCCTAACTGTTCCGAAAACAATATGCGAGCGATACGAGTGTTTCTCCTTCTAATTACCCGCAACAACAAATAACACCAGAAACCAGTTATGTTTACAGCTGATTTCTACAAGTAAAATTAAGTAGATCTGTTTATTAAAGATTTCCTGGTAGCACCATGGACGCAAATTAAATGATTGCGTGGTTCTGTACGACGATTAGTGCCGGTGTGCTGTATATTCAGTGTCAAACAAATGATGCAGAATCGGTCATTTCGTTTTATTTTGAAAAAAAGACGACTTAATTGAGTCAATGTATTTATAATAGTGTATCTTTTTGCATAACGCGATATGAATAGAAAATTTACTCTTTGTATCCAACATTTAATTGTTTATTTTTTATTTTTATTTTTTTATTTATGATGGGTTTGCTCTTGACTCTAGTCTAGGTCAGAAGTGACAGAGACAGAGTCTACGATGGTTTTGAACTATTCACCGAGCTCTAAGCCAGCTCAAACTATTTTGAATATACTTTTTTACAAATTAAAATCTCGAAACAGTTAATGAGATATTTTTGTTTTATTTACTTTATCCCAATAACTCCAAATAACTATAAAACATAAGTTTTATCAAGTTTATAGAAACGAACAAAAACAGCTGTAAAATGTTTAACAAGTAAATAAATAAACCCTGTAGGGTGAATGAGGCGAAATAAAATGTTGTAGAGTAAATTTACACAATATAATCACTCAGTCCAATACAAAACACAGAAAATACTTAAAAGTTAACTTAATTCAAATATGACGAGGAGACAGTGCAAAAATCGTGACGCTTGCGAGCGTGATGCGAGCCAGACTACCTGCTCGGAGCAGGGTGCAGACGACCGCACGACGGGGTACGCGAGTGGTGCGGGCGCTTGGGTACGCATACTCATCATAAAAACTAATCTTCCTACATACTCCCCCTTTTGACCAACCGGGTGCCCCCACAGGTGGTCAAACGTCAACTATAACACGTTTTTTACGAGAACGTTTAGGAGCAACCGGCTGCGGATCCTCAGGGCATTCAGCATCTCGAGAATGATACCTCCTTAAGTCGCAAATGTGGTATTTGCCGATGACTTCGTGCGGTGAACCAGGGAACGTTAAGAGGTAAGTAGTCGGACTAACTTTCTTCTGCACCAAGTAAGGGCCATCCCTCTTAGGCATGAGCTTCGAGCTGACACCTTTAGACGCATTACTGAGGACGTGCGACTTCATCAGGACAAGATCACCGACAGCCAGTTCGTCAGCCTTACGAGTCTTGACTTTTGCAGCCTCACGAAGATCCTGCTGATGTTCGATGCACTCCTTGCTGTTGTTGAGTGTCTCCGCAAGCTTAAACAGATAAGGTGTAATCTGTGGGACATCGTTTCCAGCCTCTATGACAGTTTTCTTAGCGGGCTTGAGTCGATACAGTGGCTCTGCAGTCGGCGGATGATCACAGCAATCGATGCGATGCTCAGCGAACGATGTAGGTTCTCCCCCTTCTGCGAAGATATCTCCATGCTCCTGGAGCACCTGAGAGACACAATTCTTCTCTGAAGATGACAGTATCGAACCCTCATTACTACGTAAGACATCCGCGGAAGCGCATCCTACGACGTCACGTGAGGTCTCACACCGCAAGGAGTGAATGTCCTGAGGTCGATCGGCTGTGAACCAAGTATTATTCGACATGTTGATAACGATACCGACTTTTCGCAAAAAATCAATACCGAGCAACGTGTCATTATTTACCGAATCTGGAAAAAATACAAAAGTGATGGGTACTGCCGATCCCCTAAATACTACGTCAACATCCGCGAGTAAAACTTTAAGGTCTCGCACTATACCGTCGGCTAATTTTACCGACATGAAACAACTACGAAACGAATAGTTCTCTTTACGAAGCAGTGTATAAAGTCTCGAACCGGCTACACTACGCTTGGCAGCCGTATCAACTAACCCCGTACCACGAAAACCACCTATCTCAATATCGAGTATTGGACGACCGTTGGTACATAAGTTCGACGCGGGCAAGTTACTGACTCGACTCGGCAATGCATCACATTCGCAAACACACTTACACTTACATAAATTACCCGATTGAGACACGTTACATAAATTGTTTACATGCACAACATTACAGCTATCAGAGTTTAACATGTTAATATCAAGAACAGAAAATGATTCCTTAGTACTATTTACAGAACATTTAGTGCAATTAGATCTTATTACACCGTTAGCACCACATCCATAACACTTCACTGAACTTTTATCGGTCTTTTGTTTAATAATTTTGCAAGAGTCGCGAGTGTGTCCAACTTTACGGCAATAAACACAAAATAGTCGTTTACCTTTATCAAACGGATTGTTATTGTTTACCACAGTTGACGGGGGCGGAGCACTACTCGTAGCGCTCGACGACCCAGTAGGTATGTCCAACGGCGCGCTCGGCGCACACGTCGCGGAGGCCGAAGGGGTGCGCGCCTGCGGCGCCGGCCGGGGCTGCGGCGACGGCGTGTGTGTCGCATGCGCGCTAGCGGCGCGGCCACGCGCTTCGTTTGACACTTCGGACAGCGACTCTTCTATGTTTCGCGCCTTCTCAACCAACATGTCTAGGTTGTTAACGGATTCACGGGTTAAACGTTTCCTTATACGTCTATGTAGTAACCCGTAAATCATGTCGACTTCCATATCATTTGCCACGATGTATGGCAGCTTAGCGATAAGCGCGCGGAGGCGAGCAACAAAGACCTCTGTGCGTTCTTCTGTTTGTTCCGCGGCAAATATATCGCGGAATAGCTTGTGCGGTGGTCGGGATACACCGTACATGGCGCGTAATCTTTGCAGCGCGTCTTTCCATGACGACACTGATGATTTAACACCCCGAAACCACACAGCTGCTTCCCCTTCTAGAAGCATGGGTAGGCCGCGAAGTGCATGTTCGTCGCTGATCGATGTACACTCTTTGTATATCTCGATAGAATCGACGAATGCTTCGAAGGCCTCTGAGTCGTGGCATGATCCACTAAATCTCGCCGTACAGCGCGCGAAGTTTCCCTGATTCGTTGGTGCAGGCGATGGAGACGGTGAGACTGCGACGTTGTCGGCCGACGTTGCCAGCAGGCTCTGAACCAGTTGACGGTTCGATTCCGCTTGAGCCTTGGCGAACGCCTCCAGGAACGACGTAAGTGTCCCTTCCGAAAGCGGCACGGGCGTCAGGGACGCCGGCGCACCACTCGTGGTGTCGTCATCGTTACCTCTACTTTTGCGGCGAGGCATTATTGCTGCATTCAACTAAACACGAGGATTTTGTTAGGTACGATGTGCACTAGAGTTCGTAGCGTCCACTGAGAAAACCGTTACTTTGTAAGTATGTACTTGAGTTCGCGTCGCGTCGGTTATGTACGCGTGCCGCGTTGGAGCGCCAGTTTGTAGGGTGAATGAGGCGAAATAAAATGTTGTAGAGTAAATTTACACAATATAATCACTCAGTCCAATACAAAACACAGAAAATACTTAAAAGTTAACTTAATTCAAATATGACGAGGAGACAGTGCAAAAATCGTGACGCTTGCGAGCGTGATGCGAGCCAGACTACCTGCTCGGAGCAGGGTGCAGACGACCGCACGACGGGGAACGCGAGTGGTGCGGGCGCTTGGGTACGCATACTCATCATAAAAACTAATCTTCCTACAACCCTGTATTTACTTATTAAATAAATATTTAAATCAAAACTTTTCAACTTTAAGGTTCCACTAACAAGAAAATAGATTATTACTACAACTTTACAGTCTTTGCATTTAGATAATTTATTTGAAAATACATTTTATTCTTATCTTACTAAACTAAAAGTCGACGGATGAAGTTGATTCTAAACATATCTCTAAGCTAAGAAGAAAACTTTCATGATATTAGATACTCATTTCTTAAGAAAGATAGACCTACTTTTAAAGTGCCCCTTATAATCCCAAGCGACAAATAACAATACATCCACCACCAAAATAATTAGGCTTAGCTTTCAGTAATGTGGATGCAAAACTTTATCCAAACCAAGCTCATTACTTAAAAAAAATATTATTAAAAACTCAGAGAACATTTTAGTTGATCGAAGAAATAAAATCACAGACCTCGAGGCACCTAATTATAACCTGTGTGTCATGTTGCATTCTCGCTAAAGAACCTGATGGACGCTACTGATCGCGCCCAAATCGATATAATTGACATGCTACAAAAGAGGTATAAAAAACTGCTCGTATTGATCCAAAGGAGAACTAAAGGACCAGCTGGCAATGATAACAGATCTCCCATAACTCGTGAGTTCTGTGACGTAACATCTTCACACGCAACTAACACATTAGGCATCAACATTATTAGTAGGTAACTCTCGTCAGAATAATAGTAATTTTCTAAGGATGTTTTATGTATTCCTCTGTCACAATGTCTTTTAAATAAATCGGGCGAAAGCTAAACAAAACCGTTAATATATGAAGTAATCTTCGCGAAGAATTTGTTAATTTTCGATGTTTACTTTGGTTAAAAATATTGTTAAAGAATTGCTTTTTTACAATGATGAAAAATACCTGTATTTTCGGTAAAACTTATTGTAGTACCTACTTGACCATTAATATTATATAATTATTTCAGCTCATTCAGTGAATATATAAACGGAAAGGTGAACGGCAGATTTCGTACCGCATACTTTTTTTGTTGTTCGGTTATAGAATTTGTACCACTTATTAAGGCAACTAAGCCATTTATTTTTATGTAACTTAACTATTTTTAGAACTTCGGATTAATTAATAATATCAGTAAAAAGATTTTAATAAATAAACGTAATAAAATCATACATTAAACGCAGTTATGTTTTAGAAGTTGCCTTGTTTAAAATAACACAAATATTGAAATGATAATTAATTATTTAGAAATACAAATAACACTAAATATAATCAAACTCATCATTATCAAAATGTTGCCATCCTCTGCTGGACATAGGTATCTTATAATGCCCTGAGTAGGTACAATCCTCATCTCAATCTACCTACTTAATGGTAAGTAAAACACTACAAAGATAGCAAAAAACTATTTATAACATTTACTTTACACATTATGTAACATTTACCTATATTTATTTATTTATTTATTATATACTTTATTGTACACCAAGATAATAACATTACATACGGAAACCTTAAAATAACAACAACATACAACAGGCGGCCTTATCGCGATCTGCGATCTCTTCCAGGCAACCCTGAATGGAGAGAGATAGCCTGGACACGACATGGGGTTGCACTTGGTGCAATATTAAAATTAAATATTATGATAAAACAGAAGCACTAAATATAAAATACTAAAATAGATACATAAATACATACATACATTTAATATTATTATTATATTTTCTATATGTAACATTGGTACACTAGTACATATAGGTAAATGTACTAGTGTACCTTAAAACTGGTTATAACTTTTACGTCCCAAGTTCTAAAAATCCAAGAATTTAAAAATGGATTATCTATCATATAAAGTACCAAATAAGACAAAAAATATCCCAAAACAAGAAAATTTATTAGCGGTACTAAATTCCCATACAAACCTGCCGTTCTCCTTTCCAGATAATAAACCGAAGTAATGAATATTTCTCAATGAAGTATCGAGCGGATCGTTTTTCTCTGCATGACTGAGTATAATAATTGATTATTCGTTCATTATTACCTTGATATATGCCCATATAATGGACCTACACGTAAGGTCTTCTAACTTCTAGGTCCATATCTAGACGTAACAAAACATATTGATTAGCGCTAAGGACTTGTCTATGAATGAGTAGATACAGACTGTATTCGTAAACTATTTGTTTTCAGAATTTCATTCAGAAACCACTGTTTTTTCACATTGATTCGCAAAACCTTTTATACAAAAAAATAAACTGATTTCAAAAGCAAAACACTACAAAGTAACAAATATTTTTTGTTACGTTTAAAATTTTAGTAATTTCATAGATTTCAATTAAGATTCTCTCATCAGATCATAACTTGCTGACACCTCGTGAGTATACCCTTTTAAACAAAAGAAGAATTTTTAAAATCGGCCCAAAATTGACGAAGAAATCAGTAATGACAAGTAAAATTTCACAATTTAAAAAACCCCCGACACATTTGTCTTGCGAAAACACCCCAATTCAAACAGTAAAATGTCCATAACTTTTGAAAGGCTGTACCGATTTTATTCCAACATAGCTAAGAACACTCTCGACACAATTACCTTTCAAACAAAAAAAACTAAATTGAAATCTGTTTATCCGTTTAGGCGCTATGATGCCACAGACAGACACACAGATACACAGATACACAGACACACAAATACACAGATACACAGCAACATAGGTGAAACTTATAACACCCCTTTTTTTCCGGCGGGGGTTAAAAACACCACGATTTAAACAGTAAAACGCCCATAACTTTTGAAAGGCTAAACCGATTTTATTCAAACATAGCTAAGAACACTCTCGACACAATTACCTTTCAAACAAAAAAAACTAAATCGAAATCGGTTCATCCGTTTAGGCGCTGTGATGCCACAGACAGACACACAGATACACAGATACACGATACACAGATACACAGATACACAGCAACACACGTGAAACTTATAACACCCCTCTTTTTCCGGCGGGGGTTAAAAAAAAACTAAATTGAAATCTGTTTATCCGTTTAGGCGCTATGATGCCACAGACACACAGATACACAGATACACTAATACACAGATACACAGCAACATACGTGAAACTTATAACACCCCTTTTTTTCCGGCGGGGGTTAAAAACACCACGATTCAAACAGTAAAACGCCCATAACTTTTGAACGGCTAAACCGATTTTATTCAAAAATAGCTAAGAACACTCTCGACACAATTACCTTTCAAACAAAAAAAACTAAATCGGAATCGGTTCATCCGTTTAGGCGCTGTGATGCCACAGACAGACACACAGATACACAGATACACAGCAACACACGTGAAACTTATAACACCCCTCTTTTTCCGGCGGGGGTTAAAAATAAAATCGACCAAGTGCGAGTCGGGTTCATCGGGCTCGCGCACGAAGGGTTCCGTACCATTATCGCAAAATGCGGCGGAAAAAACACGTTTGTTGTATGGGAGCCCCAACAAAATATTTATTTTATTCTGTTTTTTGTATTTGTTGTTAAAGCGGCAAAAGACATATACAGCCTGGTGACAGACAGACAGATGGACCGTGGAGTCTTAGTAATAGACTCCCATTTTTACACTTTGGGTACGGAACCCTAAAAAAACAAACATAACAGTCGAACATAGAAATCTTCTCCTTTTTTGAAAAAAGGGTAAAAAAAATATACTTATCTACATTTACTAAAATAAACACAGACAGTCATTAAAATGATAGAAGAGTCTGGTCCAGTCTGGTCCTCTCGACCACTGAACATCCTCTTTTACTCGAGCTAATAATAAAAAAACCGGCCAAGTGCGAGTCGGACTCGCGCACGAAGGGTACTTGGTAAATTGCGGTTTACGATTTATGACGTATTAAAAAAAAACTGCTTACTAGATCTCGTTCAAACCAATTTTCGCTGGTAGTTTACATAGTAATGTACATCACATATTTTTTTTAGTTTTATAATTCCCTAATTTAGAAGTTACAGGGGGGGGGACACACATTTTACCACTTTGGCAGAGTCTCTCGCGCAAACTATTCAGTTTAGAAAAAAATGATATTAGAAACCTCAATATCATTTTTGAAGACCTATCCATAAATACCCCACACGTATGGGTCTGATGAAAAAAAATATTTTTAGTTTTAGTTTCAAGTATGGGAACCCCCAAAATTTATTGTTTTATTTTTATTTTTGTGTGAAAATCTTAATGCGGTTTACAGAATACATCTACTTACCAAGTTTCAACAGCATAGTTCTTATAGTTTCAGAATAAAGTGGCTGTGACATACGGACGGACAGACAGACAGACAGACAGACAGACAGACAGACATGACGAATCTATAAGGGTTCCGTTTTTTGCCATTTGGCTACGGAACCCTAAAAATCATCAGCAAATGTTAAAGTTCCGCGGACGTCGGCATGGCTGCAAGAGAAACTTAACTTCTTGTTTCAAACACAGCCTCTGAACTGTATAGATGAGACTTACTCAAATATCACATTGAACATTTCTAGTACATTATTACCAAAACCTCAACAAGTGAGAGACACGCAATTAATCATAATATCGTGTCAGTTTGCGCAGATATAATTATTTATCAATATATCCCTCGTATTACAACAATCGGATCGCTCTCCGTCAAAGTCAATCACATGTCTAACTTGAACAAGATACAATAACATCCAAAGATCTCGAAACACAATGCTTGAACATATAAACGATGTAGTCGTGTAAATTGTTCAACATTTTGTTCGGAAAATGTTGGAGAATTCGCGAAATTCTAGACAAACATGTCTGTCCGTTCTTATCGCTGTAGGTCTGCGCGGACAATGTACAAAGCGCTTGAAGTCGCTCCATCTCATCAGGGCTAGTGCTTGCTCAGCGCTTCCAGCGGCCTCGCCAGTCCGTCTGCACTTGTTACACTGTGTACAGATAGCGCTGCAGCGCTGTGCTGAGCTAGACCTATGCGCTCTTTTACTATTCAAACTAGCGGGAATTTCATTATTTTAAAATATTACTAACAAACAGTAAGTTGTTGGACACAAGCTTCAACGGCTATACAGCGGCTCGAGATAGCTGGGCCGTGGAGAGTTTATTTTGATGGACATCAACAGACAAAATTGTTTTAACAAATGTTTTATTTTTAACCGTGACTTAAATTTAATTTACCTCAGAAAGTACCTAAGCATTCAAAATATTCATTTCTTTAAGGAAGTCCTATTTCAGACGTTCCTCTCGTCGACTATTTTCTTTGAATGCATAAGCTTCACGTTTTTCCATATGAAGAAACGTGCTCTTAGCAATGCCGATACGCGGTGAGCTCGCTGCAATGCATTCCTCTTGTGCACACAACTTTTGTAGAAAAATAATTGTTACGGCGCTTTTCAGTCTCTTTTTAATTACAGAACATTTTACAGAATTAATAAAAATATAACAACGATTTTAAATCCTCGTATTACCTGTCTGACTTATTAAAACCGAAACTTGCCGAGAACCATTAAAATATGTATTTTATCGCAGCGCAATAATACGCGTTGAAGGAGATAATTAAAATAGCACGTAAAACTGTTCATGTTGGCGGGTCGCCGGTGGACGGTCGGCGCGCGGCGGGCGGATGCAGCGGTCAGTTTTACGGCGCACTGTTTTAATGGCGCAAGTTTGTGCATGACGGGTTATTGTGCTCACCGCGACGGGGCGCTGCCGGCAAACAACGCGCATTTGTCATCGCCGCAGCCGCCGCTGACGGCAACTTGAGCCAAGTTGTGCCGCTTGTGCGCCGGCCAGGTAAGACATTGTGTGTTGTGCTAAGTGTTCACACTACTGCTGGGGACCATGCACACACGATATTTGCATTGTATTTGCCGCGAACAGAGCTGATAAAATGTGGTGATAGATAGAGAAATGTTAAGCCATTATACTAAGTAATTGCACGCACTGCGATTTTTACGCCGATTCTGCGACATATTTCACACGGAATTGTATGAAGTTACACGCTCTTGCTGCAAAAAACCGCGCGGTTAAAAATCAGCAACAAATCTGTGTTTTGCTACAGAATCCACCGCGTCGCGGTGCGGTGCAAAACCATGGAATATTTTGTGCTCTATGAATGGGTAGACACAGATAAAAATCGTGCAATTTTTTATCCACCACGCATGTTAGTTACAGTACGTCCGATGAGTCGCAGCCCGTCTGAAGTTAGCGCCAATGGTTACGCAGAACATACGTTACGTTTACGAACAAAATGGCTGTTTTCTTCACGAGTGTAAATGCGCTAAAGTTCGTAAAGCCTATGTTCAGACAAGCCCCGACTTATCGGTCGTACTGCATGGTTCAATGCGCAGAATAAAAACCGCGTAAAAACCGCAGTGCGTGGTCGTTTCATTTTTGTACCTACTATCTAAGCTAGTTGCTACTGTAATGTCTATTTACAAAAGACCACTGAAAGACTCTTGAGTTAAACACGTACTAAAACATTAGTGAGACTCTCACCTTTCTTTCACAATAATGTATTTTTGTAACAGTGAGTGCAAAGCTCTCTACAGCATGGTCCTTGTCACACAAACAAAGCTCTCCCAAGCAATAAAGCGTTCGGCTCCATTCGTCAGTGTTCGGAAGAGGTCGTGACTTTGCGAGCATACGCAAGGGTTCGCAGCGGTACGCAAGTGCGCCAAGAGCGGTCGAGGGCTGCCTTTGCATGCCGGGCTCAGATGGGTTTGTAACCTCAAAGGAAATCACAATTGAAGCGATGAGCGCAATTACATGGATTAAGTGCGCGGAAGAATTTGAACGATCTACTCTTATTCATGCCTGTGAGCCATTTTAGTCATGTGTGCTAGTCTGTGAGCCGCTTGCGTGCAGCTAAATAAAATTATGTGAGTAATTAGTTGGTTTTTGGTAGACTGGCAAACCACAAGAGAAGTCTGACTTGACTGAAAAATTAAACATAATGTTATGATATTTTTTCTATTAATTGCCCAGAAATAGTTTTCGCTAAATTTACGTTATTGTGTTATCAAAACTGCTCATCCGTAATTAAATCTGGTCGATTGTGTTCATTCTCCATTAAAATAGGAGACAAGGCCAGTTTCCAGCCACGCCGTAGTTAACATTGTGGACAGTGTGGACACCTTTGCAGCACATTAAGCCAAACTTACACAAAGCGACAATCGCAGCATGGTCGCACGGTCGTACGTGTACACGGTCGTACGCAATCTCATCGGATGCTGGTCGGATGATCTGCTATTCACAAAGGCCCGTTTTGCTGACGGGACAAATTGGCCGGATTAGTCAGCGAGTTTGTTTGTGCGATAGAACTGCAAAGTTCACTTCAGTATCACGATATATCGTTTGATTCTGAAATTCCTGGAGTAATGTAGACCACTAGTAGACCAGGGCCGATAATTTTTGAAAAGAAAAAAAATATAGTAGGATGAAACCCATTGGAAAAGGAAGAGAATATACCAAAAATTAAAGAAAAAATAATTTACGGGCGATCTGAGGTCGGGAAGGGGAAAGGGGTGAGTTTTTAAGGGTGAAAACGGTTTATCTCGATTTCCGGCAAAACTACAAGTCCTATGGAAAAAGTGAAATGACAAAGTTGTAGATAATAAAAAGATCTACAATTTTGTATTGACACTTTTTCACATAACCTCAAAATGTATGTGAAAAATTCAAATAACCGAGTTTTTAGTTTTAAATTTTTATCTTTTACAACTTTTAATTTTTTTTCACATAGTTTGGTAAAAACTTACCTTTTTATGTCCCGAACACACTGTTATTTTTTTTATTCAAAATATTTACTTTTCTCCTTATTTTGACCTAATATCGAAAAAACTACCCCCATTTTCAATCGAAAATTCTCCTGTCAAAATATCTGCTTTTTTAAAAAAGTCGGTGGGCTCTTTTTTCGTTGAAATCACTACTTTTTGATGGTGTAAAAAAAATATACATTACTATGGTACATATAATTTAATTTAAAAACGAAATAACAGGTAATAAGGCCCAGACCCTCCTAGTCCCTTCCCTACTTCTCTATAAAATACCTTTTGATGGGCTAAAATTTTCCGTAGGTCACTCAGGTATATCAGTTATCTTAAAATAGCAATAAATAGGCATCTACGCATATAATTTAAAGAAGATTCTACAATTTACTCAAAATATTGTAGATGTCTTATTAAACAATAACTTTATTTTTTGCATTTTCTGAGGAAATTTACCATAGTAATGTATATTTTTTTTACATCATCAGAAACTAGAGATTTAAACGAACAAAGAGCCCATCGACTTTTTGAAAAAGCAGATATTTTGACAGGAGATATTTCGATTGAAAATTAGGGTAGTTTTTTCGATATTAAGTCAAAATAAGGTGAAAGAATAAATATTTTAAATAAAAAAAAATACAGTGTGTTTGGAACATAAAAAGGTAAGTTTTAACCAAACGATGTGAAAAACAATAACAAATTGTAAAAGATAAAAATTAAAAAGCAAAAACTTGGTTATTTGATTTTTTCACATACATTTTGAGGTTATGTGAAAAAAGTGTAAATTCAAAAGTAGTAGATCTTTTTATTATCTACAACTTTGCCATTTAACTTTTTTCCATAGGACTTGAAGTTTTGCCGGAAATCGAGATAAACCGTTTTCACCCTTAAAAACTCACCCCCTTTCCCTTCCCGACCTCAGATCGCCCGTAAATTATTTTTCCTTTCATTTTTATAATATTCTTCTTCTTTCCCAATGGGTTTCAACCTACTATTTTTTTTTCACTTTTTATTTTTTTTAAAGGCTTCTACCCTGGTCTATAGACGATATTGCAGATAGTTTTATTTCAAGAGATTTATTTGTAGACGCGTAATTGAAATAGTTCTGACTAGATTTTCAGTTTCCTTTGAAGTTCAAAATATCTGGAAATAAATAACTGGCGTCTGAGGTACTTACTTTTTTAAGCCCAATTAAGTCGTTTGTTTAGTTATAACTGCGTATAGTATAGGTTATGCACAAACTATTAAAATATAAGGAGTTTCGCTGTAAAGGTCAGGATCAATGTAACTAATTTTATACCATTCCCCCTCTAAAAAGCTTAATTTATTACACTCCCTACGGTCGTGATTCAGTAGTTAGAATCCTTTACTTGCTCGTAATTCATCTATGGCCCTCGCTTTAAATCCGTCTTTTATTCACTAATTGCATAATATACAATTATTTTCCCTTTTATGTATTTTTACTCACACATAAACTCACGCCCTTTTCATCATCCTACATCTTTCAAAATCAAACAAAACAAATTAAAAAAAGCAAGTTATCAACAAACCGCATATATGGTAACATCCACACATCCGTCAGTACTGCGTATGTTTGCATATCATTCCGCGGCTGCCACCGTCTGCCGACTATTTGTAGCGCACATGAAGCACTTAGACCTGCGTGCCGAGACCGCAGGGCTGGCTCGGAGGATTTCGAATTAAATGCACCAGGTATTTTTGTGAACTTCGAACAAAAAGGTAACCTAGAAATGATACACCCACATTTATTCATTAATGGTTTAACTATCATTTTAAAACCTAATACGGGACGAATTTATTGCCATCAACAACGAATGAACACTTTGTATACCTATAGAAATTCCCGACAAGAAAACCCAATTATATTTGGCCGGATCTCGGGACTGAATACGGGTACCAAACCCGAAACCCCAATGATATTCAAAAAACAGTACATCACTCATTTGTGATACACCGAGGCTATAGAAAAGTAACAATCTGTCGAAGAATTGAAAAAGGATTGTTAAACTGACAGAAATGTGATTATGAGATTATCAACCGCTATCGAAGTTTCATGTGATGAATCCTGATAGACTGATGCTACAGCTTTCTGTTCGGGTACCTTAGCGATGGGCATTTATATGTATTATTTTTATGTGATATCCCATAAAGTTCCGATAAGTTACAAAGTAAGTTAGTGGATCGTAATAAAAGTGTAAGTAGTGATAATAATATTTAACAGCGCACTTGACGTGGTAATGCCATATTGCAACACTTTGTTGTTTATGATAACGGTAAAAAGAGTCTTGGCGAAGTTATTATTGTGTACAACAAAGTTTTTTTTTTATATTCAGTCATAATAAGTTTACTTACTGTCACAAAATTGTAAAGGACGATTTGTTGGCTTTAGATAAAGTGTCATTCATCAGCGGAGTTGATGGCCGAAATGTCAAAGCGTAAGGAGTTTTTTTTTTTTTTTTTAATGTAATAGGTATTCTGATACCATTTGACTAATCTATTCATGTTTTACACGCGATACGTCACGCGACCAAAGCCTAAGGGGACTTTAACTGTGATCGAAACTAGAATGTTCCCTTCACTGTGCTTTATTATTAAAAAAAAACGGTTTTAAATGCATCGAGATCAAAGTATATCAAACCAATGGACAGTTCACAGTAAATCTATTTAAAAATGGGAATGGTAATTAAATTCCTCCCAGCCCGATGTGACAGCCCTGCCCAGTACCCGGGCTGCGGAATGCCGTGATTTTTCTCTAGCGAAGTGTTTTCATTGATTTGAATGTAACGCGTAATGTAACGTTACGGCAGCGGGACTCGTGAGATATTGCCACCATCGACCTCGGTGGTTTCCCACAGGTTTTCCTGTTTTGATATCACACCTCGAGGGATTACTTCCACTTGATCGAATTAATATTATTCCCATGTTCTGCTACCGCCATTAATAGTGAAATATGATATGAACGTATCGATTTTCTGATCGCGGCATCTCAATGGTAATTCAATAGGTATATTAATCAGTCTTCACAATGCATATTACACTTAATTCATTTGACATTCTGGCATTACTCATTTATGTAAGAGGAGACTGACATTACGTGGAATACTAGGTATTTAATCAATATTTCTGCTTGTAATGTAATGTAAACGCAGTTGGACGGGGTCGTGGTAGACGTAGGAGAAGATGGCGAGACATCATGGATGGCTTTCAAAGAGATAAATGGGAGGAATGGAACATTTGAAACTAATAAAATAATAATGTAATAAGCAAATGCCGAAAACCAGCTTTTATGTTCAAATCGTAAAAACACCTATTATAGTTGAGGCAACGATCGCTCCACTCATAAACTGCCCGCATCTTACGTTCGCATCTCGGGAACACCATGGACAATTTTATTTCCGCTACAAAGTGCGGGCTATAAATCCTCGGGGCTATTTCCCGAGCAATGGGCAAGGGTGGGCAAAGTGCCTGTATCGAGGTATTAGTTACAGCTGCCTATCGGGAGCTGTGCGGCTGTGAGGTGAGAGATGAACGAGAAGTAATGGATGTCATGTTTCACGATGATTGAAGGTGAATGTGTGATGTGTGTTGACAGCTGTTTTATATTCTAGTGTGTTCTATCATTTAGGAGAGCTATTGTGTTGCTGTCGTAAAATAATTACCTAAACACCAAGTGTATTTGAGAGTAAAAGATTCAATATTTAGCGTTTCGTCGCGGTCATCTTTAAAAAAAACTCTCACAACTTTCTAACTCACTTGTAAATATGTAAGTATCCACTTATGCAATAATATCTGGTTAAAAATTATTTATACCATTATTTTTATTTCAATAAATCTCTGCAGCAACTCCCAATAACTGTATTGCTTGTAGCTTCTTCGAATAATAACAGCTAAAAGAGAATAAGAGGCAGCACATATTTCCGGACGCCTTTAGACGACAAGTCGATAGCGGGCGGCCGGACTTAGCGTGTGGAGTGGCTACAGCATCTATTACTTTATGCAAATCGCGGGACAGAGCTAAGGAACCCCGCGCACTAACGACTAAGACACCACTTTCGTACTTTTTCCCTTTCAACTAGACCAGTTCAAGATATTATTCTTGCAATAAGCTTTGAAATCTTCTGGTTTCATTTACAGAAACTCTTTTACTTGAACTTTAAATAACAATTTTTGTTTTTAAAGAAAAGACGGCTCCAAACAGTGAACCTCCTTTAATAAAATAAAGAAGGTACATTTTAACCAACATTCAAAATATCTTTTAGAGTTATTGCCCATCTAATTGATGTAACATGACAATATTTTTATCGTTTACCTACCCTCACAGACGTAATAGAGCTATAAATTCTAAAATTGGAAATGGGAAAGTACAATATTTTACTTTGATATTCTAGCCAAGGATTTACTACTTATGAGCGAAAAATGTTGTATGCTATGATTGCCTCAGAGATTTTCTGCCAGACAACCTACGAGTACGGTACAACGTCATTTTAATTGATTTAATAAATTATCTGGTTAATTTCTAGGTATAGTCACAGATAATATAATACTAGCATAGTATGGTCAAGCTATTGTTATACTTACTGGACACTTAAAGTAAGTAATCATTTGTCGATCAAAAGGATTTGCCTAGGCGACATCAGTGTACTTATAACACACGAGTAATGCTCCTGTCCTTCTAACTAGCCAAATCCTGTATCTTGATGAATAGTTTTCTTTTTCAGTTTTTAAAGACGACAAGACAATAAGCCATTGGATCTATTGAACAATGACATTATCGTGTAGTCTGTTTCACAGTAGCTGATGCAGAGATTAGCAACACGAGAGAGATCCCCCGAGAGCCAATATTACGTGTGATTACCGATCTGCTGCCAGGCGTGAGATTATGTGCTAGGATGTTGTCGCCAATAGATGGTTATGTAGATACTCCTGTTATTGTTATAACGGACATTATCAGATGCTTTATTTATTTAAGAAGTCAAAAACTATTGTTCTCTCTGTACCCTCTGAGGGTTTGATTGCGATTGACAATACCTACGAAAATGTTACAGATGGATTTTTGTCACAAACTACTAAGAACTCCTTTCATACACCACTTTCCTAACATTTTTCAGGCAGGCGTGCAACACTTTTCCAAAAAGGAATTGCCCCCGGGTGGGCTCGAACCACAAACCTTTCGGTTAACAGCCGAACGCGCTAACCATTGCGCCACGGAGGCTACAGTTAAGACAGTGAATTTGCATGCCTTAGTATTGGATAGATTGGGATAGGTTCGGAAGCGTACCACAGCAAACCATAGCCATCGTAAATTGGGCTTTTCTGTTAGCCCTGGGTCCGGCTAGTCGCAAGGTTGTACCGCACCTTTCTATCGAGTGGTTTGCCGCAGCTGTGCATACGAGCGGCCACAAATCCCGAGTGTCCGGATTGTCTGCGTGTCGCGAGTGTCACGACACCACATTTTTATAACACGCCGTGACGTGTTCGGACGATTGCTTTATGGCGACCACTTCGGACATGGTAATCTGTAGCTTTTGCATTTTCCCTCAGAGCATATTTAGGTCACCATTCTGAAAATCTCTTTTGAAGAACGGTCGTAATCATGAGATTCAAATGACTTTAATATTCTAGCTCAAAATAGTCTCATTTTTCATCGTATGTTCTAAAATAATGTAAAAATATGAAATAAATTATTTATTTCACAGCACGAACTGTTTCCAGACTAAGATTGATGAGATTTACTACAAAATGTTTTAAAAACAGCGTCGCGCTGAAATGTTTTACTCTAAGTATTTTTGCTTTAGTCTGACAAGATCGAATTAAGCGTGCCTGAAATATATTCAGAGGACGAAAATATGCGTAATGTAGATTTTCGTCGGTTCGCGTGACGAAAGTTAAGCAGCTAGGCAAACCGGCCTCTGTGTGAAATGTTAATATAAAGTTGTTTGATAATCAGTTCTCGGCGTCTTTGCTGGCTGTACTGAAGGAGCACCTGATGCATGCTGATTAACAAAGGACCGGATTCCTGATGTCCTTTATTTGGTATTGTTCGTCCAATCGTTGAGCTCCTTAAATTCTGAGTTGAGCTGCACGGTTATTGACAAACACTTGCACTGACTGGACAGGTCCACTCAATCTGACCGGTTCTTTCCTCAAAAGACCATTTCAGACATCAATCTGGCAACATGGTCTTCACATGATCTAACCAAGACTTTGTCCGGAATTTAAAAGAGTCTGTGACCTCTGATTTTGTTTCGGCCTTTCTTCTCAGACTAGTCAGATAGGAAACGCGACCTCAACTACTTTTAAAAAATATGATCGACATGTAAAAGTGTTTGTACAAACCAACTTACAGAAATAAAATCATTTATCATTCAAATTTTAAAACCCCAAGCATTTTCCAGTCACCGGCCGGATGCCAGTCTATACAGGATTCAGCTGAGTACCAGTATTTTACATGGAGTGACTGCCTGTTGGATCACCCCAACCCAGTAACTGAGTAACACGATACCCCTTGGCAAGACTGATGTTGGATTGCAGGCTTCAACCCGAAATTACTGTCTCATATCGTCTAATGATAACCGAAATCAATGGCCTTAAGTACTCTCCGAGGCATGGAAGAAACTCACTATGTAAAGATTGTCACCCATCCACGGACCGTCCTCGTGAGCTATGCTTAAGCTTGAAGAACGAACCGTGCAGCTGATATTATTTAACCACGAGCTCTAACCCCAATTAAATCCCTAATTACCTGTTAATTAAACATTTATAATGTATTCATCTAAAAGTAGGTACCCAAAAGTAATAAGAACCGGTGCGACTAGAATATGAAGAGATATATGAATGTAAGGATCTTAGCAGGTGGGGTTCTGTTATTTCTGCTATGAGAAAAATAGTATGTAGTAATCCTATAATTACCAAATACAAACTCACTTTTATGGTAACTAAGCGCAGGTAACCAAATCGCCCTGATCATCGCACACGTCTCCACGCGGCCCGTTACTGTAGCAGTTAGTGAGTACTATAGAATTCGGTAATAGCCAGTGTTTCCATAATCACACTGACCCGAGGCGGGGGGTGGGCAGATAATTGCTATGATAGAGTTCGGATCTGTGTCCATTTATGATAACACAGTGAATGTTGAAAAGTAAGACAACTATGCTCTGTGCTTTGAATGTTTGCCGAGATGACATCAATAACTGTTTGGTTTGTTTGCATCTTAACTACATACACATCTTTAAGGTTTGTAACCATCGATTGACAGAATGATAATCAAGAAGGTTACATTAATATGTAATTCAAAATAATTTATTTACTGTTTTAGTTTGCATGAAATGTAGGATCGATCATAAAAAGCAACCTATCTGCTGTGGGTATCAATTTAGCTGTAGGTATCCTTGTCCTGCTAGTCCTAACTGTTATTATAAAAGTGACTCTGTCTGCCTGTTACCTTTCATGCTTAAACCACTGCACCGATTTAGATGGAATTTTGTATGAACATAGTTTAAAACCCTGGAAAGGACATGGGATAGTTTTTATCCCGGCAATCTTCCTTCAGCGGATGGAAAGGGAGGCGGAAGTTTGTATGGTGAACTAATAATTTTAAAGAAAGGCGCGCGAAGCACCTACAATATCATTGCGCGAAAAAAGAAAATGCTGTTCGAAATACTAATACTACGCAGACAAATTTACACACACACAGAAAATTAAAAAAGACAATCAAACTAAAAAAATAATTAAACAAACTAAAAATACTTAATCTAGCCGACCCTGCTGACGGCAACATGCCTATCACAACAGTGCCGTATGTATAGGCAGTCCATCTTGTCCGCAATCTTCGCCAGGGATTAGTGCTGCCCCACAACCCACACACCAGGGACGCGCCCCGCTTAAGTATGGTCGCGTGGAAGCAATCGCTGCAGTAGCGAGGCAGCCCCAATACAGCCCTGAGCGCGTTGTTAAATTGGACGTGAAGAGCCCCGTACGATGCACGCGTGTACCACGCCCACTGGGTGCGAATGTAGAGGGACGTGCAGTACGTCCTGAAGAGCGTTATCTTCACTTGAACAGTGCGCAAACCAGCGAGCAAGCGCGAAGATGTTTGTGCGGAGGTTTGCGCACCGACATGACCCTCCGTTCCCGGTTTCTATGTCAGCATTGTCCTTGTGGTCGGTCGTAACTAAATGTCCTAGGTACTTAAATTGCAAGCCACCCTTTCGAGTAGAACACCGTTTTGAAAAACAGGTGGACAGTTTTACGACCGTTTCGTTCCAGCCTCAAAGACCATGCATTGACTTTTGGTCACATTGTACTTTAACCCATGGCTATTTAGCCATACGTATGCCCTTACATACTCCTCACAGGACCGAACCAGCTTTCTGAAGCCACAGACCGACGCGCTCAGTAGCGCCATGTCGTCAGCGTAACTGAGATTGTTGACACAAACTCCTCCGACCTGGCAGCCGGTTACTGAGCGCGACGATGAAAGAATGCCTTGTCTTTCATTTTTATCCGACTGGTAACCCGACTGATTAACCGACTGGTTAGCCGACTAGTTACCCGACTGGGTTATGTGTTTCGCGCGTATCTTGTATGTATGTAATATTCTTTTAAACCACTTGACCCAGTTATATCATTAAGACATAGATAGATAAGTCTTGACCGCCCAAGTGTTCTTAGATAGGTGAAGATCTTAAAAAACAAACATGGCGGATTTTGGGTGCCATATTCAAGTTCTACTTGCATCGTCAGCAGAACAGTTGCAAGATATGGTGACTGTGATGAATGAAGCTTTTAAGTTAAAAGAGATGAGTATAAATGTGAACAAGACTAAGGTAATGGTTTTTGAAAGAGAAGACGATGTATCGAAGTGTGAAGTGAAAATAAATGATAAGAGTGTGGAGCAGGTGAACGAGTTTGTATATCTGAGAAGTATGTTTACAAGGGATGGAAAGATTGAAGAGGATGTGGAAAGGAGAGTGAATGCAGGGAATAAAGTGAATGGTGATATACATGCAGTTGTGACCAGCAAGTCGATGTCTCCGGAAGTTGTGAACGGCGAGTCGAGCTCGCCGTTCACAACAGCGTGCTGGTTCCTACACTTATGTATGGAAGTGAAGGTTGGGTATGGCTATAAAGACATGAAAGTAGGATTAATGCAATAAAAATGCGGTCCTTGCGGAGTATGTGTGGTATAACTTTAAATGATAGATTGAGGAATGAGGTAATAAGACAACGTTGTGGTTTAAAAGAAGATGTAGTGACTAAAATTGAAAAGAGTATGTTAAGATGGTTTGGCCATGTTGAGAGGATGAATGAAAGGCGACTAACGAAAGGTATTTACAAGGCAGACGTGAATGGAAACGCCGGGAGGGGACGCCCTAGAAAGACATATATAGACCTTATATGTGATGTTCTTCAGAAAGGCCAAGTACGCAGTACCCATAACCGGCGTGTGTGTATGACTAGATGTATGAATGTGTGTGAAGCAAAAGCAGTATGTAAGGATCGTAGCAGGTGGCGTTCTGTAGTTTCTGCCTACACAGCACGATTTTTCAGCAGTTGACTGCACAGCATGATTTTTTCTTGTTAACAGCTTTTTAGTTCGATTCTTAATCAGTCGGGTTTGTGATTTTTAAATTAACTTTTTTTTCCCTACTCCTCCTTTATTATTTTCAGATTAATTTCGTTGCGGCATCCAAGACAGTTAAATTTATTGTCCGGGTCTTCGTCGAGCTTCATTGATTCTTCCACACTATAAAGATTATGCAATTAATAACATAAAAGAAAAGAAAAAACAAAAACGACTGAACTAAAGGTAACTGTAATATAACATTAAGTTCAAAAACCAATTTTATAATTTCCTACTAACTGTCCGCTGTAACAAACAATCAACAACTAACAGCGCCCACTCTACCTGCCATCTTGATACAATCACATTGCATAGTTGACAGCGAGCAGCCTCGCCTTAACGCTCTTAGACGCAATGTGCTTCTTCTCATTTAGCTGACAACAAGGCCTTGCCCTTAACTTTGTTATCCGTAAACAAAATAACACTACCACTGTGTTTTAATTTTTATTTATTATTTATTTATTATATACTTTATTGTACACCACTTAAATAATTACAGGACTAAACGTTTATAAGATTTAATATAATACTGTTTTAATATCGTTACATCTTTGTGATAGAAGTTCTTCCGGGGTTGTACTAATTGAATCCGCCAAGTTATATTTTTGTTTCCGGCTAAGTTAAAAGTTTCGTAAAATGTATTTCAGATTTTCCAGGTACTTGAAATGATGGTGTGTTTGTCTCTAGGTAAGGGGAACAAAATTAAATAAGTAATGCTCATATTATATCAGCCAAATAAAAGAAGCAAAAAATAGCCGAGAGTTACAGTTTTAACTCAAACATTTAAAAGTAAATGTTGGCATCACGTATCCCATCTCAAAGGATATTTTAACTCCGACGATAGTCTCTCTCCTCTGTAAAAGTCCGACCAACTATTTCCATAGCCACCATTCAACTGTGAAATGTATAATTTAGCCAAAGCCGTAGTCGATACGTGCGGCTTAAGTGTAGCCGCCGCGTAACGTCACGTGGCCGCAGCGTGACCGCCGCGTGTCGCTTAGCCGATTTTAATTTACGAGTGCGATAAGCGACGCTTGTGTGAATTCGCCCCAATATTAATCACATTCGGATGACTTTGACTGTGCCAAAGTAGGGAACCTGTCCCATACACCTACAATATTATTTATGAATATTATTTATGTACTTTATGGCGTATAATAAAGCATATAATAAATCAATAAATATTTAGTAGGGACAAAAAAAAGTTACATGTTAAAGGTTATATACAAAACTATAAGTACATAATAAATCGGGCAACATATAACCCACACCATCGTCCATGGATTAATAAATGAACAAATAGGAAACGGAAGAGTATCGTTATTAGAGATCAATAGCGAACAGAGCATTTGAGAGAGTTATTGTGCAATATTGGCGATTGCGCAATACAATTGAACGTCTAGGGGTAGTATTAGCTGCCCGAGCCGACGGCGCGTAGTGTTCCACGCGCGCCTCAAAGAGATGTCAGCAAAAACTGACGGGCTCCACTAGGACTGATGCCTGTCTGGGACGCGGATAAATTTGGAAGAGAGTTGCCGTGGCCCTGGCACAAGCAACTGTAGGAACACGGATGGGTTTTAGTCAGTAAAAGTCTGACACGCCCTTCCGCTTCACCCAGAGCGGGAGAAGTCATTGGATGATTTCCAAAACAAAAAAAGGGGTATTATTAGCTTCCCCCCAGTGGGTTCCAGCATTATCGAGGCGGGGTGGCTCAGTAGCCGTGGCTTGGTCTGGTCACCCAAGGTGAAGCGTAGAGGAACTCGAGGAGTGGCCGCTCGTGAGGGTTTTTGCCGATTAAGCCGACGACGTAGGGCTGGTTTTCTTTCTTTCTTTCCAACAAGTAGGTTGCGGTGCCGCTTGGTAACAGAGGTGACATCGCAACTGAGGCGGGCCGCGTTGTCGTGTGGAGCGTCCCAGGTCCCATACGATATCGCTAAGTGTCAGAGGCTGCGGCGGGAGAGAAGTGCGGGTATTACGGTGCGCCGCTCTCCCTACCTTCCGCAGTCTGGACGGGATCACCACCGCCTGATGGTGGTCGCGGTGGGGCCGCAGGGGAGATCACTATCCCCTGAGGCCGAAAAGTGGTAGGTGGCGGAGCCACTGACCAGACCCGTCACAGGGGGACCACGGGGTCATCTGACACCCATGTGCTGGTTTGGTCTTTGGGACGGTCACGATGGTGTACAATGTGTTCTGGTGATGGGGATATTGCCAGAGGAGGATCCGATGACGGACAACCGCGGCGTGTTCCCGCCATAAGCGGCACAGGAGGACACCGTGGAGTTTTAGTGGATTCAAGTCCCATATAACTGCGATATCTCCTCGTGGTAACGCAGTATGCAGGTGCATTTCTCTAAGATAAAAATAATAATAAAAATGTTGTTATTAGCTTTTTTTTGCGCCGTCAATATAGCGCAATAATTTTGTAGGTGTATTGGACGCCTTAGAACACCTCTCTTTTTTTGTCGGGGGTTGATAAAAAGGTCGATAACAAACTAAACAGCTCGGGACGTATACAAAACTTTGTAAAAATGCAGATGTTTCTAAAAGCGTACCTACGACTCCCGTCAGTACAAACTCGCCAACTTTCGCATTCATAAACATTATTATATTCAGGATTATTCTGAAGCGGATTAGTCTCCGAGCTTCGGGGATCGCATAATACCTACAAGGGAACTAAATTCTGAAACTTTCGGAGCAGTCTTAACAGAAACGATCCACATTTTAAAGTCCAGAGAAGTTTTAATATCTATATAGCCGTCGGCTAAGAGTTTCAGATTCACTGTATTATGATGGCTAGGTAGTGCTGTGAACTGCTGTGGTTATTCACAGCTATTTATCAAGCAGTTCGATACCGTGAACTGCGCAACTGCGGTAAATTGCGTGAAGTTCGCGCCGTGTATCAGACGATGGCGAGTTATTGCACTTAGATTGTATTGTGAACTAGAAACGCTGTGTACCTATTATCTACACTAAGATTATAAAGAGAAATTATTTATGTTTTCATTTGTGATGAATATGAATCCACAAATCTTAGAATCGTTGGGATTAGTCGATCCAAACAGTAGGCTACGGTTTGGGCCGAGGGAGAGTCTGTTTTAAATAATAAATAAAAAAATAATTATATGTGTAAATGCATAAAACTAAATAAACTTAAAAAACAACTGAACAACTATTCTGGTTACTTGCTTATGACCTCCAGGACAAACAGTTTAGTGTCGTTGCATTTAAGATCAGCCACCGCTCTTGTTTAACTTGAAGTCGATACAAGCTGTGAACAAGTTGAGTCGACTTTGATCACTCGCCTGGTATTAGGCTGCCGTTAAGTACACCCAACGACCTACCAGCCTCAGTGTTGCCAAATACTGAGAACTGGGCTAATTACCCTGGTTTTGTTTCTACTTATATAAAATTTAGATTGCCGAAATAATTCATTTGAAACAATAAGCTGTAATGTCTTAGCTGTAAAGTCTAAAATGATTATTAAAATTGAAATAGAAGAAACTTAGTTCGTATTTTATATTCATCTTTTTCTTATTTTTAAGTCTAAGTAAAAATAAGCAATGCTCGTGCCTTCTATGTATGAGAAGAGGCCCTGCTGTGGGACAGTAACAGTAGGCTGGTATTATTTTAAGTAAAACATCTCCATAAAAGTTATTGTTGAATGTCAAAATAAAGCGATCGTAAAGAATAAATATTTGATGCGGAGAGTTTAGTATGGCTAGTAAAAAATGAAGGAGCATCAAATATGAACAGCTTGCGCTCCTCCGAGGAAAATAAACAAAATCGTTTTATTCATGCTTTGCTAATAATTTTCACGGTGCTTAAGCCGAAAATTCTGAACCTCGTCCCAAGGTTGGAGAGCCAGCGATCTTCTGAACCTCGTCCCAAGGGAGTAGAGCAAGCGATCTTCTGAATTATTCAGACATCACACGTATTACGTGATTATGTGGCTCAACTAACGGCAGTTGTTATGTTTTAGCGCCGCAATACCTGTCATTAAATCCATCTTAAATTATTTTTATTACATATTTGACCTAGCCCACTTGAAGATCTTTGACAGTCGTTACGAATAGTCAGACGCTTGAGATCTGACACCAGTCTAGCCAAGAGGGTATCGTGTTACCCAGTTACTGGGTTGTGGAGGTCAGATAGGCAGTCGCTCCATGTAAAACACTGGTACTCAGCTAAATCTAGTTAGACTGGAAGCCGACCCCAAAATAGTTGGGAAAAGGCTAGGCAGATGATGATTTGACCTAGCCCATAACCGTCTTGAATCGACGTCTATGGCGATGACTAATGAAGCTTTCTTCATAAGTGATGATATAGAAGATAAAGAGTATATTTTCGCCAGGTATGAAAAACTGGCCAAGTGCTTGTCGGACTTCGCACATTTAGGATTCCGCACCAAAACAAAAACTGTTTTTATTCCATTAAAAAAAATATATATATTGGTATTTGTTATTAAAATATACGAAATATCATCAAATTTCAAGTTCATAGGTCAATGGGAAGTAAAAAAAATATTCGGAACAAAATTGTGCGACAGACGACGGACAGACAGACACGTGAGTGACAGCAATAGGGCTCCGTTTGGAAACTTCCGGTACGGAACCCTAAAAACTGTACATACTCATTGTTAGACTGGAACAACGAAGAGATTATTAAAGAAAGGGCATTGACCTCGCCTTGCTAAAACTAACTAACTACAAGTTCATTGATCCCAAGCTCTCTCATTATGAGACAATTTTGTTCGACCTACTTCAGGCTACGAGTACAAGGCTATTGAGTCTCATCCCTAACGAGCCAGTAATTAATAGGTGGCAGTGGATCGCTTCCTGTGCGTGACAAATGTCGACTATCGTCGCGAGAGGGTCGGAGGGACGGAGGGACGAGAGGATGGCAGCGACGGATGAGCGCCATCGCTCAGGGGATCACGTCGCGTCAGCAAGGTGCGCGGACAGGGGAAACATTTACATGAAATATTTACTCACGCATCGATTCCTTGCGCCTGAAGACTATCAGTCTTACTAACAGGTACCGCGTTACTCAGTTATTGGTTTGTGAAGGCCACTTAAACAGTCGCTCCATGTAAATTACCGGTATTCAGTTGCAACTGGTAGGACTTAAAGCCGACCACATGAAGATGAAGTTTTGTGTGTCCAGAAATAAATAAACAAACAAATGAAACTGACATAGCGTACCATTGCTACGCCGTAGGCATTGCTATGCCGTAGGCATTGCTACGCCGTAGCAAGAGCTACGCGACTTCCCATCACTTGCGTTCGCCCTACAGAAGTACTCGCAACAGATTTAATGTAAACATTTCGTAGTCTTAACCCGTTCAAGTTTGAACAAGATTTTATTAAAGCACCGATCCTATCCCGAACACTACGTACTTTGTGAGAAAAGTATGAACTTTGTGTGAACTCGTAGACCCGCGGAATATGGCGCCGGCTAATGTAAGATAAGGTGATATCGTTGGCAGAGATGTGAAAAAACGGCGGAGATAGTTTTCAAAATATCTATAGCTGAATAGAGTCTTCATGTTGGATAGTTAACTGAATGGTAGAAGTAGATTACATAGTTCTCACACGATTGCAGCAACTAAACTTAGAAAGTTAATACATTCAGTCCTTCACATTACCATTTAGTCTCTAAGGGCTGAATACACAAGAGGCGTCTTGTGTCCACTTGAAAAATAAGAGTCAGTAAATTTGGTCGCTCATAAATAATGACGCGGTATTTATAAGGCGGGTGCAGGCGGCGCCGCGCGCTCGCATATTCATCGCGCATAATCTGCCGCTAAGTGATGACATGAATATTTAAAGTTATGCACTCGCTCAACTGTTGCGGCAAGTGTGAGGTGTCGCAAGAGGCAAGCGGCGCCGCGCCGCGGACTAGTGGCAGGTAATAGCCGCTGCTGTTGCTGACGGTACATCGCTGTAGTGTGGTCCTCTAAGGATACATACTTTTAGAACGGATGGCTTCAAGTTACTGACAACTTGATAATCGTAAAGTACTTGTTAATTAAGTAATTGAAATAAGTAAATGATTTGACTTTGATTGTGTGTTGTAATTACACGGCGACGGCTAATAAATGTACCAACGACGAATATTTTGCTACAAATAATTCGGTTTATTTGGTAGCATTATAAGTGTGGGCTACAAAAAAGTTGTGATACGAGCAGGGGGCTAGTGACATTTGAATTTGAAAAAGAGTTACAAGAACAACCTCGGTCGTTGATGAAGTTATGAAATATTGCCTCCTAGCACAGTGAAAAAGTATAAAAATGTAAACGTTCCTCTAACACCCGTCAGTCGACTTTGCAATAAAACTCATTGCACTCCAGAGCAGCTAACCGACACTCCGCAAGTGAACAGCAATGATCGCTCCCTGTTATCAGACAGCACCTCCTTCCCCTTGCCTGTCCCCCCCTCCGCCGGCGCCCGCGCTGATGCTTCGAGCTGATAACGTTCACAACTTCACTTGCAGCTCTGAAGAAACGTTTATATTAGAGAATATGAAGAATAAAATAGTGCAGTTTTAGTTACGTATATAAAGTGGTATACATTTAACGAAGATTGCGTTAATTTAGAGGAAGACATTGAGGTATCATGTGATATTAATTTACGTGAAGATGTTGGTCGTGATGATTAATTTGATATTTGCGATGATTGTACTTAAGAGATTTAAATATATGTAATACTAGCTTCTGCCAACGGCTTCGCCCGCTTGGTATTAGTACCTCTCCCAATAACTTTATATATAGCCTATGTTATTCTGATGTATATGCTATAATTTTGTAAAGTTTCATTAAAATCCATGATGTAGTTTTCGCGTGAAAGAGTAACAAACATCCATCCATCCTCACAAACTTTCACTTTTATAATAGTAAGTAGGATGTTAGTGAACAAGTCAGTATAGCGTTTACATACATATGTAAACGCTATACTGACTTGTTCATCTGGTTCAAATGACTCCTTCAGTTAGTTCATGGGCAAAGCAAATAACTCCTTCAGTTAGTTCATGGGTCACAGCTTGCTTTGAATTGCGGTAGAAAGAAACCACGGGCGAAAAATTACAGACGGAAAAATGAAGTAAAATTATATTTATATTTAAATACAAATACAACTTGAACACACATTATAAAATCGAAACACACGCAACGAGCCGACACCGGGCGACACACACTGGCATATACTAGGTACATACTACACACTACACACGGGACGCTTCTAGCCATAAAACAAATATCAACAGTAATGGCGACAATTATGTGTCCCTACAACACTAAACAAAGACATCAGAAAGTCTACTTGATGAGTCACATAATAAGCCAGTTTATATCACTTGTTCTACTAAATACATGATCTACTATTATGTTATAGTTTGAATGTATCAGTGTATAATAGAATAGATTTGACCACTGCATGGTAAATGCCTCTTCTCACACAGAGAAGGCAAGGCAAGGCAAGAAGTTTGAGCAAGGCATAAACTTGTTTGCTCAATTGGCGGTACTACCTATGTTCTAACTGTAAAATTTTATTTAAAACTAGCGGACGCCTCGCGGTTTCACCCGCGTATGTCCCTTTCCCGTGGGAATACAGGGATAAAAAGTAGCCTATCTCACCCGGGGATAGTGTAGCTTCCCAACGGTGAAATAATTTTTGAAATAGGTCCAGTAGTTTAGGAGCCTATTCGGTACAAACAAACACACAAACAAACAAACAAAAAAATCTTTCCTCTTTATAATATTGGTATAGATATTCGGAGGCAGGCCTACCTACCTGCTACATACTTATCGAATAATTCACTATGAAACTGCATTGCGTTCTTTTTCCTTCCAGAAAAGTTCTATTCAAACTATCTGCGTGATTATTTTACGGCAACAAAGTGAACCTTCTGTATAGCTGGCGCAGGACACACTCAACAAACGAGGGACGCTTTCAATTTGATGGCTTCATATCTGCGATACATTCGCGATCGTTGGCATACATTAACCGGATTTAAGGCAGTAAGCTGGCGAATGTACCGAATATCGGCAGGGGTATACGATTTCGGGGACACGGATATAGACCTCAGACTATGGCGGCTAAGACTTTGACTGGGCTATCATGATACCACCCGAGGTTTTGCTGCCGTAAACCTATTCGACTGCGAAGCAAAGTATACTTAGATTTTAATTACCTATATATTTTGGGTGTAAGAGGTGCTAGTTTCAACTTTTATGGGCTTTTATGGATTATTTTATCTTTCTTCTGTGTGTCTATTGCCTTTTCTATTTCTAAAACTAGTATAGGTGGTACATTATCGTTTTTGCTTAAGTCAGTGTTGTCCATTTGGTTCTTGCTGGAATAAAGGTTTCCGTAGAAGTTTGTAGCGATTGATAGTATATCAGATCTTTTAGTCTTTGCCTTGCAAGATAGTTCTTTCATATTAGGTATCCAGTTTGTTTTGTCAGATAAAAACTTAATGGCCTTTTTTATACCTCCAGTCCTGTTGATGTGTTTTTCAAAAGTCTCGAGTCTAATTATGTTCTTTTCTTTTCTCATTTGGCTTTTAATTTCTTTGCTTATTTGTGCTATTTGGTACCGGATAGCTTTTTTTTATTGGCCATATTAATTAATTTGAGCCTTTTTTCTAGGAGAATGTTCGCTTTTTCTGATATGTCCCTTTTTTCCTGTACTTTCCCTTAATTGTTGGTTTCGAATATTGTTGTTAGGCTTTCGTGTATTGTGTTGTATTTCTGTTGAGTGTTTAAGTGCTGAAGCGATGACTCCGACACAGAGTTAAGATTTCCTTTGATGCTGGCTATTCTTGCTTTGTTGCACTTTATTGATGTCTTAACTTTGAACGGCCGGCTTAACTTTAGACAGGATGATGTGTTCAGAGTCGTTCTAATCATTCTATGCTTACTGTTAAAATTTGCACAATCATCAAATAATTTCGGTCTATTCGTTACAAAGTAATCTATCTCATTTTTGTATCGTCCATCTGGCGATACCCATGTCCACCTTCTAGAAGATTTCTTTTTGAATAGGCTGTTCATTATTTTCATGTTATTTTCAAAAGCCATTTCCATCAGATTTTGTCCGTTCCTTGTTCTTTTCCCACTACTGTAAGGACCTAGTACAACATCTTCTCCATTCCGCGGCGTTCTAACTCGTGCATTAAAATCACCCAAAACAATGCAGTTTTTGTGTAAGTGTTCTTTCAAGGCGGTGTTAAGGGATGAGTAAAATATGTCGATTTCTAAAGTAGTGGATTGCTCGGTTGGTAAGTATATTTGCACTATAGACCATATTTATTTGCCTGGGGGAATTCCAATATTCAATATAGCGATTATATCTGATATATCTATTATTTCCACAATCAAGTTCTTGAGATAGATAAAAAAGAAAGATAAAGCTCCCGGTCCCGACGAGATCACCAACGAACTGCTTTCAGACTGCAAAATCGGCATTGCACCATTACTAAAATACATTTTCAACGCTATACTATACACCGTAATAATTCCAACACAATGGACCACATCAACGACCACCTTACTCCACAAAAAGGGCGATAGGGACGAAATTAACAATTATAGACCGATTAGCTTAGTGTCCAATATTTATAAAATCTTTGCGAAAGTAATTCTATGGCGAATAACTAAAACTCTTGGTGAAAACCAACCCAAAGAACAGGCTGGCTTCAGGGCAGGCTACTCAACATTAGACCATATACTTACTGTTAGACAAATCTTCGAGAAAAATAAAGAATTTAATGTGCCATTCTACTGCTGCTTCATCAAGTATAACAAGGCGTTCAACTCAATAGAGCATGAAAATATCTGGCATTATCTGAAGAACCAAGGGGTCGAACACAAGTACATAAGAATCTTAAAAAATATCTACACTAATAGTACAGCTAGAATAAAACTAGAAAAAGAGGGGAAAGCTCTTCACAGCGGTATTGGAAGAAATCGAAAATTAAAATGGGACCACTATGGACTAAACGTAAACGGGAACAACTATCACAGTTACGATTCGCAGACGACATTATATTATTCGCTACAACAAAAGAGCATCTACAAAGCATGCTCATAGACCTGGAAAGAAAAAGCCAGAAGGTAGGCCTAACGATTAACACCTCCAAAACTAAAGCCATTACAAATGCGACAGAATACCCTATCATTATAAACGGCGGGCCAATTATTAAAGGAACGTTTCATTCCGAGATGTAGCCTATGAGTTTTTCTAGACTATAATCTATCTCTAATATAACTAAAAAAAAAATATTATGTACATTACCATGTAAACTTCCAACGAAAATTGGTTTGAACGAGATCTAGTAAGCAGTTTTTTTTTTAATACGTCATAAATCGTAAACCGCAATTTACTAAGTACGGAACCCTTCGTGCGCGAGTCCGACTCGCACTTGGCCGGTTTTTTATTGATTTAACAATAGCATCTTTTTGGTCGCCTTCACTAACTGCACATAAGAAAATCATTTATAGGATAAACGAAATCACGCGAACGAAGTCGCGGGTGGAGTGCTAGTTAGTAATATAGTGTCGCATCAAATCTGTCGCTTTGTGAGAGCGTGCGTGTAACCATATGTCAGTCGTAATGCCAACCAATTTACTGCGTGATGCCGATGTCGATTTAAATGGCCGCCATCATTCGCTGAAGCACATTTTTATCCCAAGCCGCTGGTGTACGTTTATTGCAGTCGATAATATGCACGTAAAATATTGTGCAATTTATGATTCGTGAGCTTTATGCACGCTTAAATAAAGCTTCAATTAATCTCGAAAACTTTGGGAGAGTTGAAGTACTCGTGGAGTTACGAGCTTGATTTCTGAACGAGTTTTTAACATTTATAAAGTTGTAAAACTATTAAAGCTTTGCATAAAGTCGTTGTAAGGACAATCTAGTTGATAGTGGAAGTTAGTTTAGTTGTCGAACTGGTTTTGTGGGTCAGACCTTCGTGAATAACTTATTAGGTATGTCAAACTGATTAGATTGAAAGTTTTGTACGAGATGTAGTTAGGAAAACTGTTTAAAAGCTTTTTTGGTGTCCTCAAAATCATGTTATAAAAGAAGTATTTACGAGATATTGGGACATTGCTGAAGTACGGAATACCTATAAAACTGTACTAAATTCTAAAAAGTACACAAATTGTAAGAAATAACCAGCGTAGCAAATGATACCCCTGGGACACTCCAGGATCTGTCTCGCAGAAGGAAAATCTAGAAAATAAACGCAACACAGGTTTAAGATAAAAGTAAAATGTATTCTTTAAATTTTCTTTTATTCTATAAAACCTTGCACCCATAACGTCGTCTCGAAAGCTAAGACTAATAGGAACTCGCACAGACTGGCATCTACGAGTACTCACTGTGTTCAGTGTCAAGAGCCGGTAATGTAATGTTATTTATTCAATGTAATGTATGTAATATAAAGCATGCAAACAGCATCACAGTCTAACGACGTGTTTGTGTCGCGCAACACTAAGGACCAATATCACTGAGATTAGAGGATTCTTTGAATTTCAGAATTAAGTAATGTTTAAGGGGAGACTTGAAGAACCTGCAGCCGAATTGCGTAAGTGAATTCGGCAAGGCAAAGGATTTAACCCCATCAATCGACCAATCACATTGACGGAAATCTAAAACGCGTCTCTTATCTCGCACGTGATTGGTCGATTGATGGCATCAAATCCTTTGCCATGCCGAATACACGTACACAATTAGAATGCTGAGTTACTAGCAATGTATTTTTTTCTAAACGAGTCGATTGATATATCGAGAGAATGATAAATAAGCAAGGTTTGTAAACTCGTATACAATTTGTCCCATGCAAAGCAGCACGCTTATAACGTATCTTTTGCAAGAGCAAAACGATAGCGATTTTTGCTTAATAATTGCTCTTCAATAGAAAAGTTTTAGAGTTGTTGACCGTTTTTTTTTAAATAAGTGCATTTGACAAACAGCGAGCGATTACCAAACGATTGTATATGACCTACCAAACCTACACTGCAGGTGATGCCGACTTTTATGACATAAAGCGTTTGATCGCTATAATTTTGCTCTTGCAATAGATACGTAATAAGCCTGCCGGGCGGGTCGCTAGTTGATGATAAACCTTAAAAATGCTTTATTTTTAAATAAAAACTAAGTATTACTGCTCCCCCAAACTCCTCGCCAACCTGACTCGTCACAGTATGCCCTCACATCGCGATGTAACGCCCCAATATAATAATATGTCAGCCGCACAACGTATTGGATAATCACGGAACAAATATTTGTTCCCGCGTGTGTCGCGCTGTCATTATCTCGCTGTGTACGTCCGCTGCGTAATAAAATCAGCTGTGATGGGCAACAGGGATGACACTATCTGATTGTCGAATAATGGAGGGGGATTAATGAATGGGATTGCAAAACAAAACACTGTCAAGACTGATGTTGTTGAATTAGGTAATTTACATATGTTTGCAATATTTTACGTACGTGAGAAACATGTTCCTATTTATAAAGTAAAGGAATTTACCTGTTAGTGCTTGTAATTCTTACATCTATATGTAGTAAAGTAGTGCTGGGCACAACGTCCGTATATGAATTTATTAATGTATGTACTTATGTAAATATTGTAAAAGACTTCATGATCAAACCCTTAAAGGGTTCATGGATTACTACAATGGGATTAACTTATACATAGATTTTACCTAAAATGGTGTTATACTGATTTTATGTTGGTCTACAATACGAGCTGTATTAAAATCATCATTATCATTTTAGTCAAAAGACGCCCACTGCTAGAATAAGCGTGGTTTTTCCTGCAGATTTCATCATTTGTGATTCGATCGCGCAAGGAAAAAACCAAAACACAAAAAGAAAGTAAACTACAAATTGTTCTAAATAATATTTTCGGCACGTCAACCCTGACTGTTGTTGTGGGTAACAAAACAACGTTATACTTATTAATATTAATGGCGACTGATTGTGCTGCTCGCTGCGCGCTGATTGCAGCTGAAGAAATAAATCTGCATTGTATCGTCCACTAGGAAAAAATGCAACCGGTTATAGGAAAGTATTTTACTTTTTATTTATCATACTTTTTATTTTTTTTTAATATGAGATTTAAGACATCTTGCAGATTTGACGGTCCAAGAGGGATAAAAAAACATTGCTCAAAGCGTGTTTTTAGGGCCTGTGCGTGTTTTTAGGTACTACAGATAATCTTTACTATCCCACACTGGGCCCGTGTGGTGGATAACGGCCCATTCCTTCTCACAGAGAGCTCAGCAGTGGAAACATTAGAAGAAGCTGGTGATGATGATGATAATCTTTTAAGGTCGTAACTATTCTTGGGGGCAAAAATAAAAGGAAAATTTAAAAAACGAAGGGAGTGGACCTACGGGAGCTGGCCGATTAGGTACCGGCTCCTTGAAATTATGGTGCTGGTCTGAAAGGTTATTAATCAGGGCGGTTCGACTGCCCAACCAACTTTCTGGTATCCCATTGAGTTAGTGGTACACAAAGTGATTCCAGACACCTTATTAAAAAATTCTGGATACTGGCCACAAGTTAGAAAATTTGCTTCCGGATGCACCACTTGGGTATTGTGTTGCCAATGAGTCAAGGATTTTAATAAACTGCGCAAGCACGTTAGGGTAACTATCAAAAACCGGGACTAGGCGAAGGGCCTAAGAAATGGTATTTGGCCGTGCTGAGCCATATCTAAACTAACCAAGTTGCCTAATTCTAGCTTATCTAAAAATATATCTCTAATAATATCCACAGTTCGTGGGCTGGCCTGACGTGATGCAGGTCCCTGCGCACTCGAGGTTCTGGGATGGTAAACCCTGAAGGTTAGGATTTAGGAGGGAGCAACACGAGAATAATTCACATGTACTTACAGCTATTTCCCTTCTGGTTTCTCCCCGTGAATCGATTTCTAGATTCTCCTCTCGGTCTGCAGCAGGTCCGTATGTTCAGGATATCCGAAACGGTGCTTGATAGCTACCCGGGTGACACGAGACGTGCTTATCGATATGTAATGTGAGTTTCCACGTCTCCCGCGGATATCCTACCGACTGCGCCAATTACGTTTACCACAGCCGGGGGATTGGAAAGAAACCCGAAATTACACTTATAACTTTTAATAAATAAGGTTAATTACAACTGATTAATCTACGGATGACCACTCCAGGTCGATGTGGGAGCATGGAGTGGTTACAACTACTAACTACAACTAGCTAACCTACAAATGTCCATTCCAAGCCGATATTAGGACATGGAATAGTTACAATAATTAAATACAACTAACTAGCCTACGAGAATCCATCCTACTCGATGTAGGAATATGGAATGTCTCCTTCTTACAAGAAATGCTCTTAAATATTAGTTCGGCATTGATCGATTCCTTGACGTCATGGCTAGATCGGTTTCAATGTAATTGCACACGCATTTTCAGTAACTTCCTGTATGCTCCGTACGTTTCTGTGTCAGCGAATGTCTACTACGTGCATTGACTTCACAGTAATTGCACTGTCATCAAGGTCTAAGACAACTCAGTGTCCGCAATGTCAGCAGATTCCTAGGCATAAGTAACATGCTCCTTATGTAATAAGTAAACGATATTATTTATTTATTTATTTGTGTACAATACAAGTACAGTCGAATAATCTGTTTGGTATACAGGTCGCTAACTTGCAACGAATTCTGAATAATTCAATGTGATGAATGTGGTGAGTAATAAAATATTCTACATTGTTCTCAGGCATATAAAAGGAGGGTTATTTTACGAATGTAACCATCTGGATTATTAGTTTCTTGTTTTATGAAGAAATCACTTTTTACTAAACGTATGCAACTTTATGTAATGTAAATAATATTTCATAAATTTCCATATAAATCTTTTATTTGACATGCAGGTGTTCTCTACGCGTTGTTGTTGTAATGTTTTTAAATGAGTCATAGTTGCATCAATAAGCATGATAAAAGCTTAAAACTGTATTAAATTATGAAACAGTAAGAATGGAGTTTTGCAGGGGAAGTAATAAAATAAATATTTGTTGCCTGTGCACCACAAAGCTTGTTCGGGTGTACCCTCAGCCGCCATTACGGGCACAATGAGGCGTGTGATCGCAGATCATCAAGGGATTGCGACGTAATTAACTTAATGTCGTCATATCTGTATGAGGATCACACTATTACACGTGTATGAAGGTTATTAATGAGCTGGAATTGAGCAAAGGTGATGGTGATAGAACTAGTGAAGTGTAAGTTCAGGCAATGGTGTCTCATCCCATACAAAGAAACTGTCCCGACGTACTGTACTGATTATTTTTTGTACATTGATCGCGTTCGGTTTCGTTCCACGGATATAGATGGTGATCTATCTTACGCCGTGGAACGGAACCGAACGCGATCGATTTTTTGAAAAATAATCGGTTTAATCAGATAAAAAACGCTAGTTACGTCGGCACGGTTTCTTTGTATGGGATGTGGCATCTATACAGATGCCTCATCCCTCATGCTAGTATAATATTAACTGTGGTTCAGGTAAGATGTTTTTTTTGCTAGTCTATATTGTCTCTCTCCTGGGCAAAGGCCTCCCCGCATTCCTTCCATTCCTCTCGGTGTTTTGCTTTGTCTCGCCAATTATCGGGAAGAAGATGATTTTAGTGTTCCGAAAATTGCATCTGGATTTCACTGACACTGTTTGAACTATTGTTGGCAAGCTTCGAAAATTATCTGTATAAATATACTAAGTCTCTGAAACTCAGGTTTACTCGCTCTTAACTTTTAAACGATAATCAGCCAATTATAATGGCTGAATGTGCGAATACTTCTACCTACGTATACTTAGTCGTTATCCAGGATTATAGGAATTCTAAATTTCATGCGGGTTCAAAGTTGAGGGTCCTTCCTTTGTGTGGCGCTAGCTTTACGTTTTAGAACGAAACCTTTATGGACCAAATTAATAAGCTTGTGGGTACGTTTGGGGTTTTAAAGGTTATTAAAAACAACAAAACGTGTGTTACTTATTAGAAGACTGGATAAACAATAATCTATTCCAGCTAATCAAGCTAATCCACTAGTTCTGAATTAACACTTTGAAGTTTAGTATTTGTCAAACTCTAATTTAACTTGAAAACCTTTCCAACTCTGCCACATGAAAGTACGGTTTGACACGACCTTAATTCTAAATTCAGAAATCAGCCCTTATTTGAAGTAAGAAAATTAAAGTATAGTTACCAATTCATAACTTAAACAAAATTTAACATTGAACCAATTTATCTTCTGAAGACAAGCCTACTTACAAAGGTAAATGACTCGCGCTATCCGAACACTCACGAGCGCTAATGAAATCATCTTCGTTCGCGATAATCGCGCGCAACCAGCCTTAGTGTGACGTCACAAGTTGCGGCTCATCGGCACTAGTGAAAGTAGAGAATAGATAAGTACAGAAGGTCAGCATTGTACAACAAACAACAAGGAAAATTTAAAAACACCCGGCACATTGTTATTGTATGCTACATAATTTATCTAGTAGTAGACGCGCTTCGATCGACAATCTATTGAACACGCAATTATGACACGATATCTTGCAAAAACAACCTGATTCAAACAGCAGAACGCCTATAACTTTAGAACAGCTGAACCGATTTTCATCAAACGTAGCTAAGAACACTCTCGATAAAGTCACCTTTCAAACCCAAATTAATTCAAAATCGGTTCATCCGTTTAAGAGCCATGATGTCACAGACAGATACACAAACACAAAAAAAACACACGTCAAACTTATAAAACCCCTCTTTTTCCGTCGGGGGTTAAAAATATGATCGCACCTTTCCGTTACATCCTGTAGACACTCTGTCTACAGGATGTAACGGAAAAGTGCGATCCAAGATAGAACGACTTTGGAGTGATCCAATTTGTTAAACACCTGCAACATACAGGACTTAACCATCACTGCCAACACCAACATGCCGACCTACTGGGCCCAAATTATTATAAAGTTCATCATCAACACCAAAAGAACAAGCTCTGGGCAGCCTAGACAGCTGCAGCAACAGTCACTTGCAGCAGCTGTTGGGATCAATTTTCAATCTACTTGGGTGCAGATGAATACCGTATTTTAGATGGGACTATTCACAAACCAGTAAATGGATAATACTCGATGAGGAAAGATAATCACACATAAACGGAGCGACCTCAAAGATCGACCCATGCAGGTCTTATTATTATTTACGCCTGCGTGCCTGTTTTCGATTGTTGTATGGAGCCGACCTTCTGTTCCTAACTATTTAGTGGTATTGGTGTGATTATTTCGAGCAGGTTACGCCTGTGTTGTGACGTCACGTGACACGCGCGGATGTTTTGTAAACCAGTCGCGCAAGGTTTTATTACACGTACTAATATGTACGAGTATGTCGTCTATAAAAGTCAACTTAGATATTTGAGTTCATCAATCATGTGAGTATGATTTGGTATACTTTTAGACAACCGCGAATTGGAAGACGTTGCGTTGGAAGACCTGCCACTAGGTAGACCGATTACCTGGTTAAGGTTGCGGGAATCCCTTGGATGCGAGACGCACGGGATCGGTCAATGTGATGAGACTTGGGGGAGGCCTATGTCCAGTTGTGGACTTCTTTCGGCTGAAATGATGATAGATAACAAGATACCGTATTTGGTTTAATAAGACAATAATTTCTAAGGATCTATTTAATGTTTACTTAAAATGTAACTACCAAAATAAATTTGAAAAGGTGCCAATAAGCACTTTCTCAAATTACATTATCTTTTAAAATAAGCTTCATTTAAGGACAGAAATGAATAAATTCATTCAAGTTACTCTTAATAGAATTCCAATTCAATATTTTACGTCTGGATACCTATTGATAGATCCTAGAAATAACAGATTCGATGTCATTGAGATGTGTTCGTGGGTGGTAAAATAAATGAGTGTTTGATACTATCTTGTTGAAACTACCCACAAACCAATATCTGCGTTCATTGATAACGTAGGTTCTGAATGAAGCCTGAATTTAGTGCTGAGCCATCAAATCGCAATGATATAATTAAAAAAATATTACTTATACATTCCTCGCAAATTTCCTTTCATAACTGAGGTTTGCTGTTAGAGAACCCAATTATGGGTAAAGCTCGCCGTTATATATTTGCTGTCCATTGTATTTGTATCATCATTTTATGTTTTGTGTGCAATAAAGAATAAGAATAATAATTCCTGCTATAAACAAAAGTGAAGCATTTGACTACGCTCGAAGAATATCGGTCTGAAACACATCAATCAATCTGCCTGCTTTCGCCAGCTAAGGTGGGGTCTGTTTCCAATCTAACCGGATTCAGTTGAGTACCAGTGTTTTACATAGAGCGACTGCCTGTCTGACCTCCACAACCCAGTAACTGGGTAAATGATAAATGATTTTAGTTCTGTAAGTTGGTTTGTACAAACACTTTTACATGTCTAAATTATTATTTTTTAAAACTAGATGAGCTCGGCGTTTCCTATCTGACTACTCTGAGAAGAAAGGCCGAAACAAACTCAGAGGTCACAGTCTCTTTTAAAGTCCTGCAGATGGCGCTAGTGCCACGATTAACATCAGCTCCGCGTATTTTAATTATTAAAAATATTTAAAGCAAAGCTAAACCAAAAGTAAATAGTAAAGTAGAAATAAAATAGCATTATAACGAAGTAGTAGTGTTATCTTGGCGTAATATGCAAGTTTAGTGCTCAAATTACTATTTTCAATATATAGTGCACAGACAGTTTGCTTACATTTTCAAAACTATCAATGTTTGACTTTAAACAATTAAAAAACTAGTGCAGTGCAACAAATAAGACCGATAAGTGGAACAATTAATAATTATCAAAAACAAAGTGTTTTAATAGTGTTCATAAAAAAAAAATGGTGACGGTAGCGGAAAAAATAAAAATTCAAAAACGTGCTTAACAAACAGTTTTTAAAATCTAAGAAACATTGATGATTTACAACGCCTATTTCAACTCATTTTGCAACAACAACTTGGCTGAATGGTATTGACGACACCCTCTTGATCTAGGTGTCTCGAGTTCCAACCCAGCGTTCGACACTTGTGCTTTTTGTGATATTTGAGATTTGTTGCTTATAATAAATGACACAATAATTTACCTATACAAGATATATTAGGAAGAGTAAATAAAATACAAAAATCACCGCTAAGTGGAACGAAGATTGCTCTTAGAACGCTAACGCCAAAAAAATGGATAGTGCAAGTAATGTTACTTTAAGACGTCGCTGGCAAAGGAAAACAAAGTCATTTGAAAGCTTGAATGAAAGCGATTCTTTTAATACTACGTTTTCCGAGGACCGATTGGGCAGGAGCTTAGATTTATCCACAAATAAAACGAGCGTCATCGAGGACTTAAAGTCAGAAATAAGCGACCTTAAATCTAATTTAAATAGTACACAACTTGAGCTTGAAAATATTATTATGGAAAATATTCAATTGAAGAAACAGGTTTCTCAACTTATACAAGAAATTGGTGTTCTTAAGCAGATATGCAGAAGTCCCATATCATCAACAAGGAGAAATTCAGGTGCAAATCGTAAGGATCCGAAGCGCCGTTTAACTTATAGTTTCCAGAGTAACCCTAACCAATACTCAGGAACTAACGATCTCGGAACACATGAGACTACCGATCTGAAAAATGTGTTAAAAAATACATTAAACCAAACTAAGACGACAATTTCAAAAGACTGTGGTCTGTCGTCCGATTATGAAGTCGATACAAGCTGCAAAAATCTTCATCCTTCTACGACAGATGACGTTGCTGGTAACGTTTCGGAATACGTACCTATAAACCAGCCAGTCTCTAATATTATGGAAACCTCAAATAGTAAGAAGGATACTCGCACAAATAACAAGGAATTCAGTCATAATACTAATAAACAACAAAAAAACTGCACAAAAAAACACAAACTATGTATCTTAAGTAGCAATAATAAGAACAAGATACTAACAATCGCCGAAGACACGTTTCCAAATTATCAAATTTGCCATTATTTGACACCGAATTGTGGAATGAAGAAGCTTGTTAAAAACATTGATCAAAAATTAAAAAAACTACACAATGAACGACTACTGTATGATTTTCATCGGTGAAGAGGACTTTCGACGAACTACCAACTACGTCGACTTAGTAATTACAGTACGGGAAACACTTGCAAAAATTCAACACACAAATGTTGTAATATGCGCACCTACATTTAATTTGAACGAGTATTCCACAATATTTAACGGAAGAATAGAAACGTTTAACAGCCTGATGTATCTAGATGCAGGTACTCACAATTACGCGTATTTGTTCGACTCTAACTTTTATTTGTCATATGATTACAAAATGTTTTGGAAGAGCAGTGGATTTGTTAATAATCACGGTATGTTAAATATATTTGTAAATCTAAAACTAATGATTAATGAATTTGTGCATTATAATAGGGAATACAATATAAACAACTCCCTTGACTCAGAAAAGGAGCGTGAGTCATCCCCTCTTTCTCTCTCGAACACTTACGAGAATAAATTGTTTTTTCTCCAATAAATATATAAAAATTTTACATCAAAATATTGCCGGCCTAATAAAAAAATCAGATGGACTTACTGTATGTTTAGATGAGCTAAGAGAAAAAAATGTAAATGTAGATGTTTTGTGCATTACGGAGCATTTTATTAAGGAGGGATATCAGAATCAATTGTTTATACAGAATTATTGTCTGGCTTCTTATTACTGTAGAAAGGAGCAAAAGAGGGGAGGAGCATGCATCCTTGTGAGAAACGGTCTTCAATGGAAGGAATTGCCTACAATATCGCATTTATCATCTCCAGGCATATTTGAATGTTGTGCTGTTGAGCTTACCGATTATAAAACAATTGTCGTCTGTATATATAGAGTACCAAACGTGAATAATCTTAACTACTGTCTGGATAAACTTGAAACTCTTTTGAAAGAAATATCACGTTCACGCTATAAGAACATTGTTATCGCTGGTGATTTTAATATAGATGTGCTTAAACAAAACAGTCACACACAAACATTTGAATGTCTGTTAATGAGCTATAACTTGCAACTGGCATTAAGGCAACCAACTCGTATGGCCAGCTTGACATGTTTAGACAATTTTGCGCATAATTTTAGTAAATCATCTAAAACTGATGTCTTAGAGTTTGCGTTGTCCGATCATACAGCACAGTTGCTTCACTGTCCAGTGCAAAAAATATATGCTATAAACTATTGGTATGCGGCTAGAAGGGATTATGATATAGAAAACATAGCGAAATTCAAAAATTACATAAAAAGCCTTTCTTTTTCGGAGATGTATGACACGGAAGATCCAAATGTAGCATATAATATATTTCTCGATACATTCAAACTTATTTACGATTTATGTTTTCCAATCAAATTAATTAAAGTAGATATATTGAAGAAACCAAAGTGGTTGTCTAGAGGAATCAAATTATGTAGTCGAAAAAAAAGGAATCTCTTGTGGCAGTTAAGATTAAATCCTAACGGAAATAATAAAACCAGATTTTCAAACTATTCAAAGTTACATAAAAAGATTATTAATTTGACACAAAAGGCACAAAATGACCACAAAATAAAATTATCTAAAAATAAGTCTAAAACTACTTGGCAAATTATTAATCGCGGAAAGTATAATTGCCCTAAACGTAGTATTAATAAAATTAAGGTTAAGAATCAAATTCTATCAAATCCTAAGTGCATCGCTGAGGCATTTAATAACTATTTTATTGATAAAATTCAGCCGAATCCAGATGTCACCAGCAAATCTAAATCTTTCAAAATTAACACCAATAACAAATCTATGTTCATGGCACCTAGTCTTCCAATAGATATACACAACATAATAATGTCATTAAATAATACAAGCAGCGTAGGATACGATGGTATTTCTACAAAAATATTAAAACACGTATCAATGGAAATATGTGGTCATCTAAGTCATCTAATTAACCTAAGTATTAGCGCAGGTGTCTACCCAGATGCCTTAAAAACATCAATTATAAAGCCACTTTTTAAGAAGGATAATAGAGAACTAATGGAATCTTATCGGCCTATCTCACTTATTCCCGTAATTTCAAAAATATTTGAGAAATATATCTATAAGGAATTGTATACATTTATTGAAAAATATAAAATTTTGTGTGAGGAACAGAAAGGATTCAGACTAAATAGGACAATTAATATGGCCATATTTGACTTCATACACAATGTTATTAACAATGTCGATAATCGTAGACCTGTCTGTGGCATATTTTGCGATATGACCCAGGCATTTGATTACGTGCACCATGCTACTCTGTTAAGAAAACTTGAATCCTATGGTATTAGAGGCAATGTTCTTAATTTAATTGAATCTTACTTAATAAATAGAATACAAATAACTGAAATAAACCAAATTAATACAGCAAATAAGAAAGAAGAGGTAGTGCGATCTTCGAAGCGTCAAGTTAAGTTTGGAGTACCACAGGGGAGTGTACTGGGTCCGTTTATATTTATATTGTACATTAATGACTTACCTGAATGCATTGAGCATCCAGTCACACTGTTTGCGGATGATAGTACCGTCACAATACCTTGTAAAAGTGTAGAGACCTATGAAAGTGACATCAATAAATCTTTAAAATTAATTGTGAACTGGTTAGACGACAACAATTTAAAAATAAACTTGAGTAAAACAAAAGTTATACATTTCAGCCAACGGATACCTAGTATGAGCCTTAATGTACACTACAATAATGATGTTGTAGAAGAAGCTGAAACTACAAAATTCCTGGGTCTCGAAATAGATAAACAACTTAATTGGAAATCACACATTAATATTTTATGTAAGAAAATAAGTAAATCCGCATATGCTTTACATACATTATCATCAATAGTACACACGGATGCACTCCTTACTGCCTACTATGGTATAGCAGAATCCCACCTACGATATGGAATAATATTTTGGGGTAACTCAACTGAAAAAGAAACAGCTTTTAAGGCTCAAAAAAGATGCATACGTTCGATGTTTAAGATTAAAACTACCGATAGTTGCCTGCCATATTTTAAACAGTATGAAATACTGACACTACCTTGTTTGTACATACTAGAAGTAGCTGTGTTTGTTAAGTTGAATCCAAATCGTTTTAAACGTCTTGCCGATGTGGTTCCACGTAATAGACGCGACAATACCCTACTGTGTCATCAGTCCGCTAAGACAGCACTAATGCGCAAAAGTGTTTACTGCATGGCTCCGGTCATATATGATAAAATACCGAAAAGTTGGAAAGAATCGCCGCTATCATTATTTAAAAAAAGGCTTCGAAGCTTTCTGAAAGTCAAAGCATATTATAGCGTAACAGAATTCTTAAGTGAAAAAAAAATATGAAATTTGCTGTTAATAATGTTTAAAAATAAGAATAATGCTTGGTTTTTGTTTTTCTTTGTTTTGTCTGTATAAGTTTAGTAGATTAGTTTATTTTGTTTTAATTTTTGCATGCCTACTGGTAAAATATGGCTGGACTTATTCTCTATATCACCATTGTACTGTACCCATATTTGCAAAATAAAATATCTTTATCTTTATCTTTATCTTTATCTTTATCCTGACAAAATCTTGGTTCGATCATGTGAAGACCATGTAGACTGATGTCCGAAATGGTCTTTTGAGGAAAGAACCAGCCAGATTGAGTGAACCTGTCCAGTCAGTGCACGCATTTGTCAACAACCGAGCAGCTCAACTCAGAATTTAAGGAGCTCAACGATTCGACGAACAATACCAAAGAAAGGACATTCGGTTAGGCCGCATAAACTACTCAAACTGCCAGACCATGATTAAAAACTAAGATAAATTAAAAACAAAATAATGATCCACATAGTCTTCACATTCACAATAATTAAAATAAAATAATATAATACTTTAAAAAGTAAATATTCTTGTCATTGCAAGAAAACAAATTAAAAAAAAAATATTTATAAAAAATAACAAAGTTCATGGTGCAAAATATATATAAAAAAAAAAAAAAAAATTGGAGCAGCTCACTCCCAAGCCGTTTTATCCTCAACGTAATCATTAATGCTATAAAACGCTTTTTGGCACAACTTACGTTTAATGAATGATTTAAATTTATTAAGACTTAGATTTTGTACGTCGCTTGGAAGCATATTATAAAAGCGTACACATTGACATCTAAACGAGCCACCTATTTTCTTGAGAATTGTTGTAGGTATAGGTCTACCAGAATCTCATGGCAAATGTCGAAATAAAAATTTGTTGTGTGCAATACTGGGGAAATTGGATTAAACGGTCTTGATACTGTTTATTTTTTATTTATGTCTTTAGTATTAATGAACATGAGGTACCTATATTATAGTAGTCACAGCGGATATTTGTGTCTATGAACTTGGTCCTGCCAACCATTGCGTAAGAAACAGTTTGTCATCGAGTATACTGCATAGAGTAAGCGAGATAGGACGATGTGACATACATAAGCGAGTGAAAGAGAGTTATACAATGCTATATTCACCTTCAACATTGACACAAAAATAGCTACTGCGCGGGGTCTTGCAACAAATTCAGAGATACAAAGATCCACTGTGAGTATTATAGGTATGTGTAAGTGTATGAATAATGTTGTTTTACATCGGGTTCTTAACATAGGAAAAATAAATCAATTGAATATAAATTTAAGTACTAATTTATTATATATCATTTAAATCATACTTATAACTTAAAACCTCATTCAGAACTAGAATACGATTCCATGAACTCCACTGGCATTTCAAAAACTTGTATCTTTGTAGTTTTATGTCATCTCTCTCCATCAAAATGGTTCTTTTTCATTGGCATTTAACATATTCAAAATCAATCTTTTGATGTATAAAGTCTGTAAAAAATAATAAAATGTATCATGTTACTTATAGTCATTCATCATCATCAGTCTATATATACTATTTTTGTATGTAAGTTTTATGGCCTGGTTGCTAGGACCTAGGCTGGTTGTTAGCCACGTCTTTGGAAAGAGTTTTGGATCTTATATTTATTCTTTAGTATGCATTAGAATGCGGATGTAACAGATTCTAATGTTTTTTGGAGTATTTGGCAGCAAATTGTATCAAATCTGTCTTTCCAGTAAGTTTTGCAGAGGCAGTCAATACTACAATAAAATACTCGGCTTCACTATCCCGAGATCGCTTCTGTCAATGATTTTACAAATTGACCAGTTGCGTAGACAGTTGAGACACTAAACTACACATATAATATATCACGATATCCACTAGGAATCAATTTGCAAATAATATTAACAGCCACTGAACTTCACTCGACAAAATCCCGCCAAAAACTTCCGTCTATATACACGTCCCACTGCAGGGCGCAGATTATTACTTACGAAGAATTTCCTTCCGGCCATCATTCGATGTGCCTTGACCTACGATTTACCATATAATAGTAATGAAAAGAAATAAAAATTAAGTAAGAAAAATATAAAATAAACTAAAAGTATCAAGACAAGTCAGTCCAACTTACCGGTCCACTCTACGACGCACTTTAAAATCAAAGATTGCGTTTGATTTACGTCTTCTTCTTCCCTTATTTTATGATACACATTGAAAACAATAAGTCTCGCTTGAGATCGAAGTGGGTTTTTCGTCATTTTCACAAAAATAACAAATTTTCAAGATAATATCAAAAAATTTCAGCAGCGGTTGACACATCAAGTACTTTGATTCGACAGGTGACAATTGACATTGCCATATGAAAATCACAATTTAAAAAAAATAAAAATTGCCGTGAGATTCTGGTAGACCTATACTACAAATTTGTGTTTGTTCCTAGTATTTATATTATGGATATCACTGTATTTTTTAAACAATTTTATATTTTTATGGGCATATAAAAGATTTTCATAAATATACTGAGAAGGCACAGTCATTACATTAATCTCCTTAAATTTCTCTCTGAGAGAGTGTCTCGGGCTTAATTTATAAATTGATCGAACAGCTCTTTTCTGCAAAACAAAGATAGTCTGGATGTCGGCGGCATTTCCTCACAACAGAATACCGTACGACATTACACTATGAAAATAGCTAAAGTATACTAAACGGGCTATGTCCGTTAAATTACGAATTTTCCTAATAGCATATGCTGCGGAGCTTAGCTTCTTTGACAATTTATCTATATGTGGGCCCCACTGAAGCTTAGCATCCAAAGTTAAACATAAGAATACAGTGCTATATAGGATATATAACACTTTAGGATGTCACACGTTATGCCAGATGTTCTGGCTCCTGACAACACACAGATATATCTTAAATTCTATCTAGATACCAATAATATTTCATAACATCTTATCTTATCTCTGTTAGGCAGTAAATGTTTGATAGATAAAAGATTTTATTTGAAAAAATCGGCCAAGTGCGAGCCGGACTCGCGCACCGAGGGTTCCGTACAAACATCAGCTTAAAGGTATTATAGAGCTGAGTATTTGATATGAATTTAAATATAATACCTCTTCGCGTTCATGAGGAAAGGGGTAGTAAGTTTAAAATTATTAAAAATATTTTTATGATATTATATGATGTAACTAAAAAATTACGGTTTTCGCAATTATTCGTTTATCTGTGCTATAAGACGTTGCTTCGTACCAAATTTCAAGATTCTGAGTTCACGGGAAGTACTCTGTAGGTTTTGATTTCCTTGCGAGTGTCGAAAATTTGCGGCATAAACGGCTGTATCTTTTGATTGCGTTGGCTTAGAAGTTTGATTTTGTCACAGCTTTGAGGGACCGTATCCCTGAGTATTTCAGCTTCATACCTTCACGCGTTCCTGAGAAAAATGTTCTTGGCAGACAGACGGACGGACGGACAGCAAGTGATCCTATAAGGGTTCCGTATTTTCCATTCGAGGTACGGAATCCTAAAAAGTAGTGCAAAGCCTTGATACATGGAAGGGAAGGAGTAAGGTCTTTGCCCAGTTGTGGGACAGTATGAGCTAATAATAAAACCTTCCCAAAAGTTTTTTGTTTAATGTCGGTGGTAGTATAGTTTTTGTTCCGTTTTTTTAGGCCGCCAACAAAAAATTCCTTCAATGTGTGTCTTTTCTAGAAACTTTAAATAAATCCTCCTACACCAGAGACGTGGGTTCCTTTATAATAGAAACTCGACGTAGGCAGCACAATAGTTGTCTGCCCACTCCTATTTATGACTGCCGTAACATTAATAGCAATAAATTCTTTGAAATAACATTATCTAAACATATTAAGTAAACAAGTCATTAAAAAGTTCCGAACATTAACTAGTTTGTAGATATTACATTTATTAGAATTTAACAGAAATAATCATTATAGCTGATATTATTGCTTCAGGAATATTCATATTCATAAATACCACTGTTTTTAGGGTTCCGTAACTTAAAAGTTAAAAAAGGAACCCTTATAAGATCACTCTATTGTCCGTCTGTCCGTGTGTCACCACCGATTTCCTCAGGAACGGTTGGACCTAGCAAAGTGAAATTTATTCCAGATACTGAGGTCTATAGTCCCTATTAGATGTATAACAATCACGGTCCTGAGTCAACACTATAAAAAGATATGGGCAAATTTAGATTTTCGGGAGAACTTGTAAGCACCAAAATGTACCTTAATTTTCAACTTTTGTTATTTTTCGGAATTTTCCCTTTACTTGTGCAGTAAGACCTTGCTTTTAACCAAAATTGACAATTATAGGTCAACCGGAGGTACCGTTTTTATATATAGGTTTTGGGTCGAAAACCTATATGGTACTTCTCGTTGACCTAGTTACCTAATTATGTTGGTGAATGTAGCAGTTTGTACGGAACCCTCTGTGCGCGAGTCCGACTCGCACTTACACGACCAGTTTCTTTTATTAGCAAGTAATATTAAACTTACTTTACTTTGCCTCTAAAGAAATTGCTGTATCTTTTTTTGTAAGAAACTAAAACTTCAACAAATACGATTCAGGAAGAAAAGGAAGAGCTACCGAACAACACTACATCTCTGTCAAATTTAATTTAATGGTTGTATAAAGTACAGAAGCACAACATAAATGATGAATGTTGTTAGCAATTACTAAAAAAGTTTCGTATTTCCTTATCTGAATTTGTGTTACGGCGTAGCATACGTAGCAGAGCTACGCGGTAGCAGGCCTACGCCGTAGCCATGTCGCCCTCATACTATAAACAAGAAGTGAAACACCTTAGAAAGTATTGTGAACCAATAATAAGAGCTAAGTTTTTGACGTTGAACGGTCGCGCGTCAATCACAGTACAAAGCCGGCCTGTTCAAACAAGTTCGCACAGAGTATTAATATTTCTAGTCGGCTAAAGTTGCTTAAGTCTGTCTGAATTAACTGGAAGCCTACAGAGCTGTACAATATTTTCAAACTAAGTATTCATCCAATTCTTTTGAATTTGAAACACTTATAGATTTCCCTATATCGACTTTATGTTGAAATGTCAGTGGGTATGCAAATTGGGCTTATATTTTAAGTATTTTTGTATTCTCGAATCTGCCACTAGTAAATTTCTTGTCGAGGTAACAAAAAATTCGATTGATGTTAATAAATAACAAGAAATTACTGTCAATTTGATTGATTCGAGAGGAGCTTATTTTTCAGATGGCTCACAACTCGGCATACATACCAGATGAATTGATATTAAGGTCAAAATAATGAGACATAAAAATACATTGAATAATAATGAATTAGAAAATGTTATTTACGTCGTGATCTTTGCCTACTGACTTTGATCTATTCTTTAAAGCATTCCAAAATCTTCTTTAACTCCTAAATCATGTCGTCCGAAAATATCGCTCATTCTGTAATTGAAATCGTTTATTTATTAGCAGGGGCCCACACCCCGGGCCTCTGGGCCCCCACAGCCGGCCGGCAATAGGCGGCTCCGCAGGCGGCGGCTAAGTCGTCCGCACAGATTTATGTACACCTTGCCTTTATTCTAAATTGCTCTTTAATTTATAATGACTTTTAAATAACCAGTGAAAAGTTTTAAAATGATAAGTCTGCTAGCGATTAAGATTTGGAATGGATTTTGCACGAGCTCAGAATGATTGCGTCTTTAGCACTAATAATTCACAAACTGATAAATAATGTGCTGAAAGACAATAAAAGACCCAGTCACAGAACCCATTACATTTGATCACTATCAATGAAATCTTTTGCATCTGCTGCTTAAAAACAAAGACGGAGTGAGCATAGAGAACATTATCTTAAACTCCGCCATTACTCGAGAACGTTCCATTTCGTGTTATGCGCACATGTAGCAGTAATATCGCCGGTTATTATCCGTCGAATTAACAAAGAAGTGCGTGCATAATCCGCGCTTGGCGTGCCATTCATCCATCAGGGCTGAAGCGCGCACAATACGCCATAACCGGAGATTCCCCGCGAGGCTGATGGAGCGCGTCTTGAAGACATACGTTTGATGTATTTACAACCCTTGGTATAGCGAGGGCTATAGGCTATGGGGATGTATGTTACTATTTCTGACATGCACATAAATATTATTTGCATCATGGCGAGTTTCTGAGAGAGTAGATTGAAACAATGTATGTGTATCTCTTTTCGTGTAGCGGATGACCACTACCAGCAGTGCAAAAGAACAACAAAGTGAAATGTTAGACGTTACACATAATAATCAGGAAAACTCATTAGTTAGTTCCAGCACATGATTCTACATACATTACAAGTAAGTAAAGTGATCCCTTGACAATTCTTAGAACCTAGACAGTAATAGTGAGTACCTAACTTAATGTCCGTAATGGAGCTAACTTGCACAAAATCGTAGCTACGTACACATACTAGCTAATATCCCGACCGACCCTGTGTCAGAAGATCGCACGATCGCTTGAGTCGCCTCTCGGGTCCTATTCCATGTTATATTCGTACGCGAGGAAAGTGAATACAAATTCGTTTATAAAATTGTATGGATTTCCATGAAGACTGGGTCACTAGGTACGAAAATTTTTGTTATAAAAATATAGGTTACGTACATAAACTCCGGTAAAAATGTGAACTCGGTTACGTGCAGCATCACTTCGTCAGAACTTGGATATTGGTACCTTAAATAAGTTTTAAGAGAAAATAAATTTATTCTTGGTAAATTAAATATTACCCTACTTCCCGCAGAGGTCAAACCTCTCTAAAATTTAATAGAAATCTGTCAGTCTATTTTGCATAACTAACTATGACTAGAGACATTTTGACCAAAAGACTAGATGGAATATAAGCACTGTTGTTTCTTTGTCGCCACCCCGCCAGAGCCTGGACTCCAAATAAAAACTTCATTAAAAGTAAGTGCGCACAATGAGCTTTCAACAGCAGACGAAAGCTAAAAATATCAAGACTGTTAAAACGTTTAAAAACTAATTCATTCAGAGGAGTTTGAAAGTTGAAAGAATAATAGTGTCTTGACTATAACCTCCCTTTCAAACAGGTTGTTGGAAGTGCAGAAGGACCACTTATGAATTTATTAAAACTTTAATTACTTAGGTGATATTAAATAAGTTCTGTGATTGACAAATGGCTTCTTTAACACGTTGTGTTTATTTCAGTGAAAGAAGAACTCGTGGCTAAATAATAACAGCCGCAAGGGTAAATATACACGACTAGGCAATGCGCGTCCAGATTGGTCCGTAGATGGTATAGGATCCATTACGTACGCCGTTGGTGCCGACTGTCATTTGTACATATTAGACAAACGTTACGGATAGTCAGAACTAGAAAATCTGATACCAGTCTTGCCAAGGGGTGTTGTGTTACCAAGTTACTGGGTTATGGAGGTAAGATATACAGTCAATCCATGTAAAATATTGGCTCTCAATTGCATCCGGTCAGACTGAATGTTGACTCTAACATGGTTGGGAAAACCGCAAATAGTACGTTTTCACCGCGGTGAGTACAAACTGATCCTTTTGTCGCCCCGTTATTGTCACCCCGTCTCCCCCTTTTAGCTCCCAGTGTCTCACGACCTTTAATTACGGGAGGCGCCCGTCCGGCACACCGAGACGCATCGAGTCACCGCACCTCACCGTCCCGCGCAGTCGGGTAGCTCGCATTCACCGGCCGGAGTACTTGCAAGTTACCGGTCACCGGGGACAGACACCAAGTCGAACAGGTCTTAGCGAAGCTATATTTATAATGCAAGTTGCAGTAATGTGCAGGACTTGTACAGAGGGATGTCTTTAAATCTCTTTCACAGCAACTTTGGAGTTAGTACCGTTGGACATTTTATGCAGGGGTGCTATGATAATATCTTGGATACTCGACTTTAGTGCAGGGATTTAAGTCTCTCAAATACAAAGAAAGTAGAGTGTCCCGACCTCCAGAACTACCTCTTACCTTTTCCACCTAACCTAGGCATAGGTTCCTAGGAGGAGAGTAAATGAAAAACAGGTAGGTAGAAAATTCGGAACATTTATATTAATAAAAAGTTTAGCTCAGTAGGTGGGTCGATTTAGTAGGTTAAGGCCTATACAGCGATTACAACTTCCCCCACTGGTCCAGCACTTCCCTGACGTCACTGCCCACTGCTGGAGATGAGTGCTCGCGTGTCGATCGCCAGGTCTCTCAGGATGCAGGTGCAGCTGTAGGTGGGCTGACTCGCTACTGTCCACCGCGGGGAAGCGAGCAGGATAAGGGTGATCCTTGAACCCTGTAATGCGCAACAAGCGAAAGCATTACCTACTGGCCGTAGACTGTGAGCACCCACAGCAACGCTTAGTAGGGAAGCACTAATATGTAGCTGTGTTGCTGTGGATGTTCACTATCAGATACGGAGATGACAGTAGTAGCGGAAACATTTTGAAAAATAATAAAATAATGTAATTACAAACTGCGGGTAGAAACCAAAGGAAAAAACTAGTGAGCGTCTAATAGAAATAAAGAAAGGCGAGAACACAAATACAGAATTGCTAAAGGTCCAAAGCAAAGAGAAATAAACCGTTACAATTTGCTTAGCTACTGCCTAATTTAAAATTGTGCAACACTTACCCAAATGGGGTTTTCAAAATCACACACACAATAATTATGTATATAAATAAAATGGTCGAGGGAACGGTAGTGACGCCGTTAATAGGATAAATATCGCGATGACGACCGTTTCTTTCTTTTAACGGGTTTGTCCGTATCAGAGATCGCGATAAATATTGACGTGCGTTCGCCTTGACACCAAGAATCAATCTCCGCGACCGCGACGTGGAATCATTCTGTCGTGAATGAACAACATGAACGATGCGCCTGCGCCGAGAACAAAGGAACTGTCTCTGGGTGCCTAAAATGTCGCTTATTTTAATACGAACGTGTTGATAAATTGTAGCTATGCAGAATTCTGATTTGGTGCGTTCATTATTAGTTTCTTTTTGTTTTGTTTTTTTTCAGAATTGTAAATAGTTACTTTCCTAATTTGTAAATAATGTAGATAAATGTAAATAATTGATTAATTTTATATTTCTTTTCTATATTATTAATTAAAACTAAGACATGTAACAATTAATGTTACATTACCCCCCTCGTCTCAGAAAGAGTTTTGTTCTCAAATAAAACTCGTCTATAGATTACCACTAGCACTACACATTCATACCAATTTCTTTCAAATTCCTTTCATAATATCAGACAAACAACCTTACAAAATAGCATCAACAAGATAATTTATTTTGACGCGTCCTTACATAGACAAGTCATCTGTGATAGAACGCACAGAAGACCAATGCTAGAAGTAAGATGTTATTTTAGGGATGAGTTGACCCAATATATAAAATAAAGTTATTTAAAAAACATGTTAACTAATATCTAGTGTTTTTTAAATCTTTGATATGCCAAACGCCTATGTTTTTGCCTGACATATCTTCCAGAACATAAACAAGAGGAGACCGTTTTCCAATTATACGACATTTTAAAAATTTTGGTGCCAGCTTTTTACTGAAATATTTATCTTTGTTACTTAAAACAAATGCGCGCTTATAAACTATGTCTCCTACATTAAATTCAGCCGATTTTCTACGTAGATTGTAGTGTGCGGTATTCTTTTCATGTGCATGCCACAATGAAGCTTGCACATCATTGAATATCGAGCGAAGACATCCTAAGTTTTCAGCGTACAAGTCGCGAGGAAGGAACAACACTTCATCGCCCAGGTCATTGTCGGTATAGTGCGATCCACATAAAACTAATTCCCTACCGTAGACTAAAAATGACGGTGTATAACCGGTGGCTTCATTGACGGAATTGTTTATCGCAAACTGAACCTTGGGGATGGAAATGTCCCACGATCTATGATCGTTTCCAACAAACGTAGATAAACTTGTTACAATAGTTTTATTATAACGTTCTACCGTGTTGACTTGTGGCGTGTATTTCGGCGTAAAAAACACGTTAGGGATTTTATATCTCTTAAATAGTGCGACAGTAGCAGAACTTGTAAATTGTGCCCCATTGTCCAAAAATATTGTTTGAGGGACCCCGTGAATTAAAAAAACTGATTCTTCTAATATTTTAATAACTATATCCGCAGTAGCACGACGTATTGGAAAAATATGACAAAATTTGGAAAAACAGCACGTAACGACCAATATAAACGAATTTTGTTTTCGACTGACGGGAAGAGGACCCACAAAATCAATTGAGATCATCTGGAATGGTCTCGAACATTGTTTTGGACGACCCATTTCTCCCAATGTAGTGTGATTCTGCGCCTTATAAGATAAACAAACTGAGCAGGAACCTACAAATTTAACGACATCTTGGTGCATATTTGGCCAGTAGTAATTTAATGACAAGCGCCGATAAGTTTTAAAAATGCCAAGATGTCCACCTGTCGGCTCAGAGTGATTCTCAGTTATAATGCTTTCACGAAATTCGATCGGTACGACTTCCTTCCAGTCAAATTCCGACGTTAATTGGTTTGTGATATTTTTAGTTAGTCGAAATAAGGAATAATTTTTATGGTGAAATTAGGGTAATTTGTAGGGGTGGTCAGACAACCGTTGAAAATATTCTTATACCACACATCATCCGTTTTGGCGTTAGCAAGACTGATGGCATTCACGTTAAAAGCCCTAGACAGGGCATCAGGAATAACATTGTCTACACCACGACGGTGTTTCATAACAAAATTAAATGAAGACAATCTAACCCCCCATCGTGCCTATCGTCCTGTGGGATTTTCTAAAGTGAGAAACCATTTCAAAGCAGAGTGGTCAGTGTAAACCGTAAATGTTTGGCCGTTTTCGAGGTAACATCGCCAGTGCTCGAGGGCAGCTAAGACAGCAAGGGTCTCCCTTTCGGTTATGCTGTAATTTTTCTCGGGACTGGTGAAAGATCTACTCATATAGGCAATTGGGTGTTCTTTACCGTCAATAGTCTGCGTTAACATAGCGCCAATACCGTAACTGCTCGCGTCAGTGTGCACTTCGAATGGTTTGGTATAGTCCGGACAGGAAAGAACTGGAGCGGAAACCAGGCATTCTTTTAGTGCGTTAAAGGCCGCGTCGGCTTCAAGTGACCACTGAAAACAAGGAGCCTTTTTTCCGTTAGCAGTGAGCTTATTGAGTGGACCAGCCACTGTGCTGAAGTTAGGGACGAAACGTCGGTACCAAGTAGCAGTACCGAGGAAGCGCTTCAATTCCTTCCTATTGGTAGGAGTTGGAAAGTTAAGGATGACCAACCAGTATATTAGTCGCAATCCAGCACAGCAAATTTAATGGTCGGCGACTAGTATGGAAGTAGCCGGTCATTAAAATTTGAAAAGCCGACTATACGGCCTCATTTAATGGTCGGCGACTAATATGCAAACTACGTATACATTTGAACGCCGACTATTTATCGAGTCGACTAATCGGCATTGACGTCAATAGTTGGCCATTCTTTAATAAAAAGCAATATGATATTATAACAGATTTAATATACCTAGTAAATAAAAATGTTTGTTAAAAACTCTTTCTTTCGTTAGTACTATTCATACCATACCTACCTTAATCAAAACGACCTCTAAAACTACCCGCCTCCCGACAGCACACTATAGTATCAAGTACAACACGAAGTCCTGGCATCCTTATCGGCCAGTAACTATACTCGCCCGCGGCACTCGCTAGTTTACTTGCTGATATAAATCATATTTGAACACATATTTGGTGTAAAATATAAGCAGAATTTATTAAGCACAAGACATGACATAAAAACAATTTTTTTTGACCAGTAACAGAACACAATGTCAGTCATTTCAATAAATTGGAGTCGGCCAGGATTAGCAATAAGGTTTTAACCCTCCAACACGCCCTCTTAATCCTGGAGGACTTCAAGCATATCTCGTACAAACGACAAGTGCTTACAGCTAGGCAGTGCCTTCGTGAGCACATCAGCAGTCATCTGCTCTGTTGGCATGTACATCAGTTCTAGCACCCTATTCTCAACAGCTTCACGAATATAGTGATATCTAATGTCCACATGTTTTGTTCGCTTATGGAACACTGAGTTACTAGCCAGCTTCGCCGCAGACTGATTATCACTATACAGGGTTACAGTGTGACATTGACCTATCAACTCAGCAAGAACCGCACGGACGTATACCGCCTCTTTGGCAGCTTCAGACAAAGCTATATACTCCGCCTCGGTAGACGAAAGTGCGATACACGATTGCTTATAATAACCCCAGGAAATAACATTCCTACCTAGCTTATAAATATGCCCCGTGTAAGATTTACGATCCGCCCCGTTAGCCCAATCAGCGTCAGTAAATCCATAAACATGAAATTTATCATGTTCATCACTTTTTCTGTACACAAGACCTAAATTCATTGTGCCTTTTAAATACCGCAATACACGTTTGGCCGCTGCAAAGTGTTCCGCTGTGTAGCAAGTATTAAACTGACTTAAGAAACATGCAGCAAAAGAAATGTCAGGTCTTGAGGTCACAGCTATATACAATAAACATCCTATCAGCTCCTGATACGGTAGTCTACTCTCGTGGGTGGCGCTATCAGAAAACTTCAGACCTACATCTAAGGGCGTCTTAGCAACTTTACAGTCACTCATACCGAAACGTTCAAGTAACTTTTCAATATAGGTTTTCTGACACAGCTTCAACTCACGACTAGTGCGCTGTACTTTGATGCCTAGCATATGTTTAATCTCACCTAAATCTTTAATTGTGAAGTGAGACTTCAGTGACGTTTTTAGCTTATCAGCAAGCTCGTCACAGTCGTAAAAAACGAAAAAATCGTCTACATAGAGAGCAATAATAATGGTTCGCTTACCCAATCGGCGACTGAAGATACAGCTCTCATACTTGCTCTGCGTGAAATTCTCTGCGAGTAAAACTTCCTTTACCTTATCGTACCAGGCACGTGACGCCTGCTTTAACCCGTACACGGCTTTCTTGAGTCTGTAGACCATATGCTCATTGCCTTGCTTGACGAAACCTTCAGGCTGTGACATATAAATTTCTTCACTCAAATTGCCATTCAGAAAAGCAGTCTTGACGTCAAGGTGATCAATCTTCAGATCTAATTCAACCGCAAGAGACAACAGCATTCTCAACGAACTATGTCGCACAACCGGAGAAAAAGTATCCATGTAGTCAATTCCGAACTTTTGGGTAAAACCCTTTGCAACCAATCGCGCTCTATAACACGCCACTTTGCCATTGGCGTCACATTTGATTTTAAACAACCATCGATTCTTGACAATATTCTTGTCTGCCGGTCTGTCAACTAGCTCCCAAGCCTCATGCTTATTGAACGAATCAATCTCATCTTGCATAGCTTGCCGCCAAAGCTTACTATCACTCGATTGCAAAGCTTCCTTGACATTCGTCGGCTCACTCAACTCTGTCTCGAGCGCAGACATCGTCCTCGGTACTCTCGGCCGTAAATTATAGGCTGGTCCGTCAGATGGTGGCTTCCGTGGCATTCTGGTTGTATCAGTAGATGAACTCGGCACCTGCTCGTCAGCCTCAAACCACACTTCAGGCGCTACCGGTCTCTCCGCCTCAACCTCAGCCTCTACAGTTGGTAGTGATGGTATCTCCACCTCAAGCTCAGTCCCAGACTGATCACGAACATCCGCATCTTCAACGTTATCTCCGTCATCACTAGTCGGAAAGAAGATCTCCACGGGCCGTTTACTCTTGACACCTGGAAAAATTGTTTCGTTAAAAACAACATCACGACTACGAAAAACTATATTTTTCACCGAATCGTAGAGCCTATATCCATTACTGTCATAGCCAAGAAATATACAACGCTTGTTTTTTGGTTCAAGCTTATTCCGCTTCACTTTATCAACGTGAGCATAAGCTTCGCAGCCAAACACACGTAGGTGTTTCAAGCTAACCTTCTTACCTGTCCAGGCTTCCTCAGGAGTTTGCCCTGAGAGCCTTTTCGAAGGTGACACATTTATTAAATGTGCAGCAGTACAGGCAGCTTCTGCCCAAAACTTGTGGTCTAGGTTCGAAGTATACAAGAGGCACCTTACTTTTTCTAGAAGAGTCCTGTTTAGCCTTTCCGCACAGCCGTTCTGTTGAGGACTATAAGGCACAGTTACCTGATGGACTATCCCCTTACCTTTCAAAAAACCTTCAAGGTCTCTGTTCACATACTCAGTCCCATTGTCCGACCTCAAAACTTTAACTTTGTCACCAGTCTGAGTTTCGACTAGCTTAATAAAGTTTTTCGTGTATTCACTCACCTCGCTCTTACGCTTCAGTAAATACACGAACACCTTCCTCGAATGATCATCCAAGAATGCCAGGATATACCTCTTGCCTCCAAGCGAATTCACCGGCAACGGACCACACAAATCGGTATGGATTAAATCCAACCGCTTTGCAGCCACAGACTTCTCAGGATTCCTGAGAAAAGGAAACCGAGCTTGCTTTCCCTTTAAACAAACTTCACAGGCAACGTCTTTACAAGGGTCATCCTGAAAACTAATATCATTAGCAAGTCCCTGCCTCAAAAGCTTCATATTGTTGGCGCTTAAATGGCCAAGTCTTTGATGCCAAGTTGCAGTGCTAATAGTAAGATTCGCCCGTAGACTGCAGGTCTGAAGTCTGTAAGCCCCTCCAACGTCATTTGCCTTAATCAAAACATCGCCCAGCTTAGAAATTGTACAACCAGTAGTATCAAAATTAACAATACAACAATTCTTAATCAATTGCGAAACAGATATGAGATTTACAGACAGCTTAGGTATATACAACACATCAGTTAACGTCGCGCTATCCGACAACTTAACAGTACCTATACCTGTACACCGCAGTTTATCTCCACTAGCAATGGTGACGTGACCATCTCGCGATTTGAAGTCTGTCATCAAATCACGCCTGCCAGTCATGTTATTTGTAGCCCCCGAGTCTATGTACCACGAAGATTCCGAGTCAGTTCCAGTACTATATGCTGATAAGACACAGTTTCCTGAAGAATCCTTCGCGTTCCGGCAGTCTTTCTTCAGATGTCCTTTCTGTCTGCACTTCCAGCACCACGGTTCTCTCTTTCTAGCGGAATTATCCTTCGCTTTTGACTCATCCTTGAGCTGCTGCGCTTTTCTCGTCCAGGAGTCACTCGTACTAGCGCCTTTTCTTGTAGAATACAAGCACTCACTCGAATCTCCACGACTAGTCCAACGTTGATCCTGTAGCAGTTGCGATTTGACTAGATCAGCAGTAATGACAGCTCCCGAATGCTCTAGTGCCATGATCATGGGCTCGTACTCTGTCGGTAAACCTTTGAGCATCAACGCACCAAGAAACTCGTCATCAACAGGTTTGTTCATATTCGCCAATTGCTGCGCTAATGACAATACTTCATTGACGTAAGCTTCCATGCTAGAATAGTTCTCCAGTTTGACAGCGCACAAGTTCTGAAGAGTTCTCACTCTTGAACCGAGTCCTTTATCATCATATGCACGTTCCAGTGCATTCCAGGCGTCTTTCGCCGTATCCGCTGACATCAAATGTGAAAAACATGACTTTTCAACGCTCAAGCAAATTTTAGATTTTGCTATTTCGTCACGTCGATTTTTCACTTCGGACGTTGTTTTGTCATCCTTACCGTAACCGCTTATACAGATCCATAAATTGTCGTGAATCAATGCATTTTTCATAACAAATTTCCACTCGACGTAATTTTCACGTCCGCGTAATTTTTCATGTGAAAACTATGATTTTTCGTTTTCGACATATTTACAATAACTTTGCACTATTTTTGCTGAACCATAACCTGATGTAAATCATATTTAAACACATATTTGGTGTAAAATATAAGCAGAATTTATTAAGCACAAGACATGACATAAAAACAATTTTTTTTGACCAGTAACAGAACACAATGTCAGTCATTTCAATAAATTGGAGTCGGCCAGGATTAGCAATAAGGTTTTAACCCTCCAACACTTGCGTGCAGTTACTTTGGCGCTGTTGCTCCAACACATCTGTTAGGACTTACTGTCGTATCTGAACAATTATTATTAAGCTCCGAAGGTTTTTGCTCGCGTCTCTTTTTATCATCCGGCAACTAGTAGTCGATTTTTCAAGCTAATACTGGCTTCCAATGTAGCTGAAACTTGGCGAAAATATGAAATTTGTTAAGCATTTTAATACAATTGTACTACAGAACTAGTCTCATCATGGAGCCGTAAGATGGCAGCAATTCCTCAACTAGACAAGATAACGCCACCGTGATTGGCCTCATTGGATGGGTATTGATAAGTGATATTATACTTAGTCCCTTCATATCAAAAATACTGTTAAAATAAATTACTTCATACTTGTCCTGTAAAACCTTTTGCTTATAGAATTTAACTATACAAAAATTGTAAATAACTTAATACAAGTTTTTAAGCTGACATGGTCACAATCATTAGAATTAATATTTGTTTCGGGATATTTACCATGTATATTTTGAATTTGGTTGAGAGCTCGACATAAATAAATATATAGATAAATATACATGGTAAATATCCCAAAACAAATATTAATTGTAAATAACTTGTCTAGACCATCTATCTCACTGAGTACCTACTGAGACCACGATGCATCGTGAGGTCAGTACACAATAAGACGGTCGTAAAGTACACCTGTGAAATTGACCTGTAACAGACGTTTAACATAACACCGCTGGTCATAAATGTGTGATATTGATTTTGGAATAGTAAAAGTTGGGTATTTTTGTCTGAGACGAATTTGTGCGTTGTTGTATGATGTGGCTAGAGCTAAAAACTAACAAAATTTAAGGCATACCGGAAAATGTTTATACCTGCCCTTTAAACAAAACATTGGCACTCTCGATGACGGATCCATATTGAGCGTGAGCCCTAACAAAAGGTAAAGTAAATGTCCGGAACTGTAGCTAACTGAAACCGATGGTTCCGGCGATGTGAGGCGATATGCGGCGATGTGATGCGATATGAGGCGATATGAGGCGATGTAACGGCGAGTGGTGTGCATTAGCGGGACATCCATCACGCGATATAATCAGCGGCAACACGCCGACTGCCCTCTCGTCTGAACATGCGCTAACGTGTGATAAGTGATAAGGCGCAGTCATGCTACCACTACTACTGATGACAGCTCCTTGACAGATTATTCATTTTGTCTCACTTCTAGATCAAAAGGATTAAGATAATTTTCTTTGCAAGATTTCAAAGCAATCTCGTTTATGGCATCGGTGCAAAGTTTTTGTAATTTTTTGCTTCTCTTTTAACAATTAATTATTTCGTGCTTACTGATGACGAGGAATCATTTTACATACGTTTTCTATACACACTATATTAGTCAGTCAGTAACATGATTTTACCTATACATTATGCACTACAAGTGACTACAACAGTACGACGCATTGGCATCAGTAGTTATTAGTGCTAGTCTAATATAATAGATTCACTCACTGACATGCATAGAAGCAAACTAAAGCATAAGCTCGACACACACACAGACACGTGTACACGCACCTTTACTCGAGGTACGCAAATGTTCTCCGAATAGGAATTCTTCGTCGCAATATACGCGTCCTTACGTTTTCCTATTTTTAAAGAATTTTCATTAAACCTCCGCGTTTGTGTGAGGCGGAATAAACAGATTTATTTCTGATGGACCGCTGTTTTCTTATTATCATGAAAATATGACGCTTGGCGAGCAAAATTACTGGAGTGCGGCGAAATCATAATTACGATATATTTATCAAGATCAACGAAGGTAAGCTGTTTTTTTAATTTGTTGGTATTAAAATACCTTAATAATATCACCTAGATAAGCCTTAATGATTATATAACGTTATAGTTAACACTGTTGCCAGTTAATATTTTCTGAAAAATAAACCTATTTATTTACTGAATTTTCAGTGAAAATGTCCTATACTTTTACTAGAAACACGTAATTTCTGTGTAAAAACTGTTATCTGCATTAAACATTCTCATATCATATGTTTAAAGGAGGAAATAAAAATTCAGCAGCAGATATATTTTCAGGATCATAATTTTATAAAGACATATATTTACTAACGTCATAGTACCCAATATTACCTATCCAGGTTCTCTTTCGACAAGTCTCGTTAAAACCAAGTTGATTGTAAGTGGGTTAAGTAACCAGCAATAAAAGCTTATTATATTTTTCACCTATCCATTCTTCTGTTTTACTAAATCTTTCAATCGTTCTCTATTTTCATCCTATAAAGGTTATTCTATACTTCTCGGAAGCACAGCATCATTTAACAAACCTTTAACAAGTGTAAATCCCGACGAGCAACATTAACCCGAGTCAATTATCCGCTCAGTTAAAATGTATTGTGTAATTTAGAACAAGACTACTGCGAGACTATCCGGCTAGTCGAGTAGCCGGCTACTAACGGATCACTGCGCGTACCGACCACGCGCCGCGCGCCGGCCGATGGGCGGCTAAACCACTTTCTGTAATAGATTATGATTTACGAGCTGTCGTACTTTATACAAGTGTTTGGGACAGTACAGAACAGAAGGACCACTTTTGGATAACGATTTACGGCATTATGTCTTAAGGTTATAAAGGCCATGCTTTTACATACTGTAACTACCCAATACAATATATTATTTTATCTATCCCGTAATCTGTCTGTCATCAAAGCCCTAGGCCTCGTTTCCGGAGACGCGGAACGTCGCGCGGCGCGTCGGACTTTTTTCTGTTTTTGGAGATTCGGCGCGTGTTTGCCTCATCACACGCGCAAACACAAACATATGGCAATATTGAAACAGGCGAGAGCCAAACCTCGAATTATGACTTTTTACTTAGGAAATTTAGTCGAATGTCTGCGACCGCATTTCCTCTTAAGGTACCCGCAGATCGGTGCGATGCAACAAAGCGTCAGTCATGCCCTACAGATCAAACAACTACTATGCAAAAACCTCATCACATTGCCACGTCACACCTGTCTGCCGCAACCTTTATCGTGAAGTAACATAGAGCCAACCAGGTCACATATCATTCATTTTATTTCAATATTTTTGTTGTATTTGTAGTTATCCTTGTTGTGTATGTTCTACCTGAGGTACCTATAGTTCTAGATTTGCGGTGAGCCTGATAGGCAAAACTAGTTAGATATCCACTAAATATTCAAGGAATCAATAGTTTGTATTGTTAGTTGTTATAGTAGCCTACATGTCTATCATAGCTAAAACTATGGTTGCAGGCTCCTTATCAAAAAGCTATACATACAGAAAATATTGAAGAAGTAAATATATATTTCCTATACTGCTCATGTCAGCAGTTAGTAAAGAGAATTCCTCTTGTTTTTCCAGGTTAATAATGGTAATAGTATTTCCTTTGTTCCGAAAAAGCAGCATCACGCAGAAATAGGTTTCAACGAAATATTCCTTTGTTAGAGTTGCAGTAACATCAGCAAGGTAGGAGGTTGCTATTCCCCGAACTGTTCCGAAAACAATATGCAAGCTATCCGAGTTTTTCTCCTTCTAGTTAACCGCATACGACACCAGAAACCAGTTATGTTTACAGCTGATTTCTACAAGTAAAATTAAGTAGATCTGTTTATTAAAAGTTTCCTGGTAGCACCATGGACGCAAATGAAATGATTGCGTGGTTCTGTACGACGATGAGTGCCGGTGTGCTGTATATTCAGTGTCAAACAAATGATGCAGAATCGGTTATTTCGTTTTATTTTGAAAATATGACGACATAATTGAGTCAATGTATTTATAATAGTGTATCTTTTTGCATAACGCGATGTGAATAGAAAATTTACTCTTTGTATCCAACATTTAATTGGTTTTGAACTATTCACCGAGCTCTAAGCCAGCTCAAACTATTTTGAATATACTATTTTACAACTTAAAATCTTGAAACAGTTTATGAGATATTTTTGTTTTATTTATCTACTTTACCCCAATAACTCAAAATACCTATAAAACATAAGTTTCATAAAGTTTATAGAAACGAACAAAAACAGCTGTAAAATGTTTAACAAGTAAATAAATAAACCCTGTATTTACTTATTAAATAAATATTTAAATCAAAACTTTTCAACTTTAAGGTTCCACTAACAAGAAAATAGATCTTTGTATTTAGAGAATTTAGTTGAAAATACATTTCATTCTTATCTAGCTGAACTAGAAGTCGAGGAATGAAGTTGATTCTAAACATAGATAGATAATTTGACTGTAATAAAACATATCTCTAAGCTAAGAAGAAAACTTTCATGAGATTAGATACTCATTTCTTAAGAAAGATAGACCTACTTTTAATGACCCCTTATAATCCCAAGCGACAAATAACAATACATCCACCACCAAAATAATTAGGCTTAGCTTTCAGTAATTTGAATGCAAAACATTATCCAAACCAAGCTCATTACTTAAAAAAAAATATTATTAAAAACTCAGAGAACATTTTAGTCGATCGAAGAAATAAAATCAAAGACCACGAGACACCTAATTATAACCTGTGTGTCATGTTGCATTCTCGCTAAAGAACCTGATAGACGCTACTGATCGCGCCCAAATCGATATAATTGACATGCTACAAAAGAGGTATAAAAACTGCTCGTATTGACCCAAAGGAGAACTAAAGGACCAGCTGGCAATGAGAACAGATCTCCCATAACCTGCGAGTTCTGTGACGTAACATCTCCACATGCCACTAACACATTAGGCATCTACATTATTGGTAGGTAACCCTCGTCCGAATTAGAGTCATTTTCTAAGAATGTTTTATGTATTCCTCTATAACAATGTCTACTAAATAAAGCGGCTGAAGGCTAAACCAAACCACCAGGTTTGACCACTATGTCGCCTGATGGTAAGTGATGATGTGGTCGACGGTGACGCACGCTTGCCTAGAAGAAACCTATTCACTCTTGACTTAAAGACCCCAAGATTGTAGCTATCAGGAAACAAAGACTCCGGCAGGGAATTCCACTCCTTAGCTGTGCGTACAATGAAAGTAATTTGTAATTTTTAATTTGTATGCCTATAAATTTTTTGTAGTTCCTTAGACTTCAATAAGATTCTCTCATCAGATCATGACTTGGTGATACCTCGCGAGTATACCCTTTTAAACAAAATAAGAATTTTCAAAATCAGGCTTAAATTTACGAAGAAATCAGTAGTAAAAATAAAACCGGCCAAGTGCGACTCGGGTTCTTCGGGCTCGCGCACGGGTTCCGTATTCTGTAGTATCGCAAAAAAACGGCAGGAAAATCACGTAAAGTACATCATTTGTGATAATTTCAACTGTCCAGCTATCACGGTTCATGAGTTACAGCCTGGTGACTGATCGATGGACCGTGGAGTCTTAGTAATAGGCTCCCATTACCCTTTGGGTACGGAACCCTAAAAAAACAAACATAACAGTCGAAAATAGAATTCTTCTTCTTTTTTGAAAGCAGGTTAAAAAAAAATTACTTATCTACATTTACTAAAATAAACACAGGCAGTCATTAAAATGATAGAAGAGTCTGGTCCAGTCTGGTCCTCTCTACCACTGAACATCCTCTTTTACACGAGCTAATAATAAAAATCATCAGCAAATGTTTAAGTTCCGCGGACGTCGTCACGGCTGTAAGAGAAACTTAACTTCTTGTTTCAAACACAGTCTCCGAACTGTATAGACGAGACTTACTTAAATATCACATTAAACATTTCTAGTACATTATTACCAAAACCTCAACAAGTGAGAGACACGCAATTAATCATAATATCGTGTCAGTTTGCGCAGATATAATTATTTATCAATAAATCCCTCGTATTACAACAATCGGATCGCTCTCCGTCAAAGTCAATCACATGTCTAACTTGAACAAGATACAATAACGTACAAAGGTCTCGAAACACAATGCTTGAATATCTAAACGATGTAGTCGTGTAAATTATTCAACATTTTGTTCGGCAAATGTTGGAGAATTCGCGAAATTCTAGACAAACATGTCTGTCCGTTCTTATCGCTGTAGGTCTGCACGGACAATGTACAAAGCGCTTGAAGTAGCTCCATCTCATCAGGGCTAGTGCTTGCTCAGCGCTTCCAGCGGCCTCACCAGTCCGTCTGCACTTGTTACACTGTGTACAGATAGCGCTGCAGCGCCGTACTGAGCCAGACCGATGCGCTCTTTTACTATTCAGACTAGCGGGAATTTCATTATTTTAAAATATTACTAATAAACAGTAAGTTGTTGGACACCAGTTTCAACAGCTGTACAGCAGCTCTAGACAGCTGGGACGTGGAGAGTTTGTTTTGATGTTTAAGTGACAGACAAAATTGTTTTAACAGATGTTTTTTTAACCGTGACATAAATTTAATTTACCTAAGAAAGTACCTTAGCAATCAAAATATTCAATTCTTTAAGGAAGTCCTATTTAGGACGTTACTCTTGTCGACTATTTTCTTTGAATGCATAAGCTTCACGTTTTTCCATATGAAGTAACGTGCTCTTAGCAATGCCGATACGCGGTGAGCTCGCTGCAATGCATTCCTCTTGTGCACACAACTTTTCTAGAAAAATAATTACTCCGGCGCTTTTCAGTCTCTTTTTATTCACAGAACAGTACCACGTACATTAATAAAAATATAATAATGATTTTAAATCCTCGTATTACCTGTCTGACTTATTAAAACCGAAACTTGCCGAGATTCATTAAAATATGTATTTTATCGCAGCGCAACAATACGCGTTGAAGGAGATAATTAAACTAGCACGTAAAACTGTTTGTGTTGGCGGGTCGCCGGTGGACGGTCGGCGCGCGGCGGGCGGCTACAGCGGTCTGTTTTACGGCGCACGGTTTTAATGGCGCAAGTTTGTGCATGACGGGTTATTGTGCTCACCGCTACGGGGCGCTGCCGGCAAACAACGCGCATTTGTCATCGCCGCAGCCGCCGCTGACGGCAACCTGAGCCAAGTTGTGCCGCTTGAGCGCCGGCCAGGTAAGCCATTGTGTGTGGCGCTAAGTGTTCACACTACTGCTGGGGACCATGCACTCACGATATTTGCATTGTATTTGCCGCTAACAGAGCTAATAAAATGTGGTGACAGATAGAGAAATGTTAAGCCATTATACTAAGTCATTGTACGCACTGTGATTTTTACGCCAATTCTGCGACATATGGAATTGTATGAAGTTGCTGTAAAAAAACCGCGCGGTTAAAAATCAGCAACAAATCTGTGTTTTGCTACAGAATCCACCGCATCGCGGTGCGGTTCAAATCCACGCGAATATTTTATATTAAAATCGTGCAACCGTTGTTATTAAAAATCGTGCAGTATTTTATCCACCATGCATGTTAGTTACAGTACGTCCGATGAGTCGCAGCCCGTCTGAAGTTAGCGCCAATGGTAACGCAGAACATACGTTACGTTTATGAACCAAATGGCTGTTTTCTTCACGAGTGTAAACGCGCTTAAGTTAGCAAAGCCTATGTTGAGACAGGCCCCGACTCATCGGTCGTACTGCATGGTTCAATAAGCGGATTAAAAACCGCGCAAAAACCGCAGTGCATGGTAGCTTTAATGTTTTCCACATAAAATGGTAATTTCATTTTTGTACCTACTAAGCTAGTTGATACTGTAATGTCTATTTACAAACGACCACTGAAAGACTCTTGAGTTAAACACGTACTAAAACATTAGTGGTCATCTCACCTTTCTTTCACAATAATGTATTTTTGTAAGAGTGAGTGCAAAGCTCTCTACAGCATGGTCCTTGTCACACAAACAAAGCTCTCCCAAGCAATAAAGCGTTCGGCTCCATTCGTCAGTGTTCGGAAGAGGTCGTGACTTTGCGAGCATACGCAAGGGTTCGCAGCGGTACGCAAGTGCGCCAAGAGCGGTCGAGGGCTGCCTTTGCATGCCGGGCTCAGTCGGGTTGTAACCTCAAAGGAAATCACAATTGAAGCGAAGAGCGCAATTACATGGATTAAGTGCGCGGAAGAATTTGAACGATCTACTCTTATTCATGCCTGTGAGCCATTTTAGTCATGTGTGCTAGTCTGTGAGCCGCTTGCGTGCAGCTAAATAAAATTATGTGAGTAATTAGTTGGTTTTTGGTAGACTGGCAAACCACAAGAGAAGACTGACTTGACTGAAAAATTCAACATAATGTTATGATATTTTTTCTATTAATTACCCAGAAATAGTTTTCGCTAAATTTACGTTATTGTGTTATCAAAACTGCTCATCCGTAATTAAATCTGGTCGATTGTGTTCATTCTCCATTAAAATAGGAGACAAGGCCAGTTTCCAGCCACGCCGTAGTTAACATTGTGGACAGTGTGGACACCTTTGCAGCACATTAAGCCAAACTTACACAAAGCGACAATCGCAGCATGTCGCACGACCGCACGGTCGTACGTGTACACGGTCGTACGCAATCTCATCGGATGCTGTTCGGATGCTCTGCTATTCATAAAGGCCCGTTATGCTGACGGGACAAATTGGCCGGATTAGTCAGCGAGTTTTTTAGTGCGATAGAAGTGCAAAGTTCACTTCAGTATCTCGATATATCGTTTGTATCTGAAATTCCTGAAGTAATGAGCCACTAGACGATATTGCAGATAGTTTTATTTCAAGAGATTTATTTGTAGACGCGTAATTGAAATAGTTCTGACTAGATCTTCAGTTTCCTTTGAAGTTCAAAATATCTGGAAATAAATAACTGGCGTCTGAGGTACTTACTTTTTTAAGCCCAATTAAGTCGTTTGTTTAGTTATAACTGCGTATAGTATAGATGGTGCACAAACTATTAAAATATAAGGAGTTTTGCTGTAAAGGTAGGGATCAATGTAACTAATTTTATACCATTCCCCCTCTAAAAAGCTTCATTTATTACACTCCCTACGGTCGTGATTCAGTCGTTAGAATCCTTTACTTGCTCGTAATTCATCTATGGCCCTCGCTTTAAATCCGTCTTTTATTCACTAATTGCATAATATACAATTATTTCCCCTTTTATGTATTTTTACTCACACATAAACTCACGCCCTTTTCATCATCATCATCTTTCAAAATCAAAACAAAACAAATTAAAAAAGCAAGTTATCAACAAACCGCATATATGGTAACAGTCACACATCCGTCAGTACTGCGTCTGTTTGCATATCATTCCGCGGCTGCTACCGTCTGCCGACTATTTGTAGCGCACATGAAGCACTTAGACCTGCGTGCCGGGACCGCAGGGCTGGCACGGAGGATTTTCAATTGAATGCACCAGGTATTTTTGTGAACTTCAAACAAAAAGGTAACCTAGAAATGATACACCCACATTTATTCATTAATGGTTTAACTATCATTTTAAAACCAATACGGGACGAATTTATTGCCATCAACACGAATGAACACTTTGTGATACCTCATAGAAATTCCCGACATGAAAACCCAATTATAATTGGCCCGATCTCGGGACTAAATACGGGGACCGACCCAAAACCCTAATGATCTGCAAAAAAACAGTCTATGTACTTCACTCATTTGTGATATACCGAAGCTATAGAAAAGTAACAATCTGTCGAAGAATTGAAAAAGGATGAACTGAACAGAAATGTAATTGTGGGATTATCAATCGCTATCGAAATTTCATGTGATGAATCCTGATAGACTGATACTTACTACTAGCTGATACTTCAGCTTTCTGTTCACTTTAGCGATGGGCATTTATATATATTATTTTTATATGATGTCCCATAAAGTTCCGATAAGTTACATAGTAAGTTAGTGGCTCGTAATAAAAGTGTAAGTAGTGATAATAATATTTAACAGCGCACTTGACGTGGTAACGCCATATTGCAGCACTTTGTTGTTTACGATAACGGTAATAAGAGTCTCGGCGAAGTTATTATTGTGTACTACAAAGTATTTTTTTAATATTCAGTCATAATAAGTTCACAAACTGTCACAAAAGTGTAAAGGACGATTTGTCGGCTTTAGACAAAGTGTCATTCATCAGTGGAGTTGATGGCCGAAATGTCAAAGCGTAAGGAATTGATCAAGTAATAGGTATTCTGATACCATTTGACAATTCTATTCATGTTTTACAGGCGATACGTCACGTGACCAAAGCCTAAGGGGACTTTAACTGTGATCGAAACTAGAATATTCCCTTCACTGTGCTTTATTATTTAAAAAAAACGGGTTTAAATGCATCGAGATCAAAGTATATCGAACCAATGGACAGCTCCACATTCACAGTAAATCTATTTCAAAATGGGAATGGTAATTAAATTCCGCCCAGTCCGACATGTCAGCCCTGCCCAGTACCCGGGCTGCGGAAAGCCGTGATTTTTCTCTAGCGAAGTGTTTTCATTGATTTGAATGTAACGCGTAATGTAACGTTACGGCAGCGGGACTCGTGAGATATTGCCACCATCGACCTCGGTGGTTTCCCACAGGTTTTCCTGTTTTGATATCACACCTCGAGGGATTACTTCCACTTGATCTAATTAATATTATTCCCATGTTCTGCTACCGCCATTAATAGTGAAATATGATATGAACGTATCGATTTCCCGATCGCGGCATCTCAATGGTAATTCAATAGGTATATTAATCAGTCTCTACACAAAGCATGGTTCACTTTATTCATATGACATTCTGGCATTACTCATTTATGTAAGAAGAGACTGACATTACGTGGAATACTAGGTATTTAATCAATATTTCTGCTTGTAATGTAATGTGAAAGCAGCTGGACGGGGTCGTGGTAGACGTAGGAGAAGATGGCGAGACATCATGGATGGCTTTCAAAGAGAGAAATGGGAGGAATGGGACATTTGAACTAATAAAAAAATAATGTAATAAGCAAATGCCGAAAACCAGCTTTTATGTTCAAATGGTAAAAAAACACCTTTTAAAGTTGAGGCAACGATCGCTCCACTCATAAACTGTCCGCATGTTACGTTCGCATCTCGGGAACACCATGGACAATTTTATTTCCGCTACAAAGTGCGGGCTATAAATCCTCGGGGCTATTTCCCGAGCAATGTGGACAAGGGTGGGCAAAGTGCCTGTATTATTGTATGCGAGGTATTAGTTACAGCTGCCTATCGGGAGCTGTGCGGCTGTGAGGTGAGAGATGAACACGAAGTAATGAATGTCATGTTTCACGATGAGTGAAGTTGAATGTTTGATGTGTGTTGACAGATGTGTTATATTGTACTGTTTTCTATCATTAAGGAGAACTATAGTGTTGCTGTCGTGAAATAATTTCCTAAACACCAAGTGTATTTGAGAGTGAAAGATTCAATATTTAGCGTTTCGTCGCGGTCATCTTTAAAATAACTCTCACAACTCTCTAACTCACTTGTAAATATGTAAGTATCCACTTATGTCCTAATATCTTGTTAAAAATTATTCAAACCATTATTTTTATTTCAATAAATCTCTGAAGCAACTCCCAATAACTGTATTGCTTGTAGCTTCTTCAAATAATAAAAGCTAAAAGAGAATAAGAGGCAGGACATATTGCCGGACGCCTGTAGACGACAAGTCGATAGCGGGCGGCCGGACTTAGCGTGTGGAGTGACTACAGCATCTATTACTTTATGCAAATTGCGGGACAGAGCTAAGGAATCCCACGCACTAAGACACCACTTTCGTAGGTACTTTTTCCTTTTCAACTAGAGCAGTTCAAGATATTATTCTTGCAATAAGCTTTGAAATCTTCTGGTTTCATTTACAGAAACTATTTTACTTGAACTTTAAATAACAATTTCTGTTGTTAAAGAAAATACGGCTCTAAACAATGAACCTCCTTTGATAAAATAAAGAAGGTATATTGTAACCGACATTCAAAAGATCGTTTAGAGTTATTGCCCATCTAACTGATATAACATGACAATATTTTTATCGTTCACCTACCCTCACAGACGTAATAGAGCTATAAATTCTAAAATTGGAAATGGGAAAGCACAATATTTTACTTTGGTAGTCCAGTCAAGGATTTACTACTTATGAGCAAAAAATGTTGTATGCTATGATTGCCTCAGAGATTTTCTGCCAGACAACCTACGAGTACGGTACAACCTCATTTTAATTGATTTAATAAATTATCTGGTTAATTTCTAGGTATAGTCACAGATAATATAATACTAGCATAGTATGGTCAAGCTATTGTTATACTTACTGGACACTTAAAGTAAGTAATCATTTGTCGATCAAAAGGATTTGCCTAGGTGACATCAGTGTACTTATAACACACGAGTAATGTCCCTGTCCTTCTAACTAGACAAATCCTGTATCTTGATGAATAGTTTTCTTTTTAAGTTTTTAAAGACGACAAGACAATAAGCCATTGGATCTATTGAACAATGACATTATCGTGTAGTCTGTTTCACAGTGGCTGATGCAGAGATTAGCAACACGAGAGAGATCCCCCGAGAGCCAATATTACGTGTGATTACCGATCTGCTGCCAGGCGTGTGATTATGTGCTAGGATGTTGTCGCCAATAGATGCTTATATAGATACTCCTGTTATTGTTATAACGGACATTTACAGATGTTTTATTTGTTTAAGAAGTCAAAAACCATTGTTCTTTCTATACTTCAGAGGGTTTAATTGCGATTACGACAATACCTACGAAAATGGAAAAGATGGATTTTTGTCACAAACTACTAAGAAAAAGCTGTCACAAACTTTCTGTTATCCTTTCATACACCACTTTTCTAACATTTTTCAGGCAGGCGTGCAATACTTCCAAAAAGGAATCGCCCCCGGTAGGGCTTGAACCACCATCCTTTCAGTTAACAGCCGAATGCACTAACCATTGCGCCACGGAGGCTATAGTTAAGCCGGTGAAATTGCATGCCTTTCTATGGGATATATTGGGATAGGTAAGTACTTTGTTTCCGGAACCGTACCACAGACAACCATAGTCATCGTAAATTGGGCTTTTCTCTTAGTCCTGGGTCCGGCTAGTCGCAAGGTTGTACCGCAGCTTTCTATCGAGTGGTCTGCCGCAGCTGTGCATACGAGCGGCCACAAATCCCGAGTGTCTGGATTGTCCGCGTGTCGCGAGTGTCACAACTTTTACAACACGCCGTGACGTGTTCGTACGATTTCTTTATGGCGTCAACATCGGACATAGTAATCTGCAGCTTGTGCATTTTCCCTCAGAGCATATTCAGGTCACCATTCTGAAAATCTCTTTTGAAGAACGGTCGTAATCAAATGAGATTCAAATGACTTTAATATTCTAGCTCAAAGCAGTCTCATTTTTCATCGTATATTATAAAATAATGTAAAAATATGAAATAAATTATTTATTTCACAGCACGAACTGTTTTCAGACTAAGATTGATGAGATTTACTACAAAATGTTTTAAAAACAGCGCCGCGCTGAAATGTTTTACTCTAGGTATTTTTGCTTTAGTCTGACAAGATCGAATTAAGCGTTCCTGAAATATATTCAGAGGACGAAAATATGCGTAATGTAGATTGTCGTCGGTTCGCGTGACGAAAGTTAAGCAGCTAGGCAAACAGGCCTCTGTGTGAAGTGTTAATATAAAGTTGTTTTATAATCACTTCTCGGCGTCTTTGCTGGCTGTACTGAAGGAGCACCTGATGCATATTGATTGACAAAGGACCAGATTCAAATTTTAAAACCCCAAGCATTTTACAGTGACCGGCTGGATTCCAGTCTATCCAGGATTCAGCTGAGTACCAGTATTTCATTTGAAGCGACTTCCTATCGGACCTCCACTAACCAGTAACTGAATAATAAGACCCAAGGCCGGACTGATGTCCGATTTCAGGCTTCTGACTACCTGAAATGACTGTCAAAAATCTTCAAATGACAACTGCAACCAATGGCTTAAAGTACTTGCCGAGGCACGGAGGAAAGTCAATATGTAACAAAGATGGTCACCCATCCACGGACCGACCTCATATGGGCTATGCTAACCTTGAAGAACGACCCGTGCAGCTGTTATTATTTAGCCACGAAATCTAACCCCTCCCTAACCCCTAATTACCTGGTAATTAAACATTTTAAATGTATTCATCTAAAAGTAGGTACCCAAAAGCAATACGAACCGGTGCGAGTATGACTAGATATATGAATGTTAGGATCGTAGCTAGGTGGGGTTCTTTAGTTTCTGCTATGAGAAAAATAGTATGTAGTAATCCTTTAATTACCAAATACAAACCTATCTTTATGGTAACTAAGCGCAGGTTACCAAATCGCCCTGGGCCTGCAGTCTCGACATAGCTAACGATCGTTACGCTAGCTAACATTCGTTAACTCTTACCACAAAATTGACAGCTAAACTTGACAGATTCACTAGGGTTGTAGTGTTCGTGATATTAAATGGATATTTGATGCCCTGTCTACCCTCTAAGGCATGTAAGCATGATATGATGTATGTTTAGACGAATCTATGTATTTATGTTTGTAACTTGGGCAACCTACCCTTTTTTTTTAATTCGGAATCAATATATTAGCAACCCTAGTGAATCTGTCAAGTTTAGCTGTCAATTTTCCAAACGGCGGGAGTGGCCCTTCTGTATACTTACTATTTTGTGGTAAGAGTTAACGAATGTTAGCTAGCGTAACGATCGTTAGCTATGTCGAGACTGCAGGCCCAGATCATAGCACACGTCTCTACGCGGCCCGTTACTGGAGCAGTTAGTGAGTACTATTGAATTCGGTAATAGCCTGTGTTTCCATAATCACACCGACCGCGGGGCGGGGGGTGGACAGATAATTGCTATGATAGGGTACGGATCTGTGTCCATTTATGATATCACAGTGAATGTTGAACAGTAAGACAACTGTGCTCTGTTCTTTGAATGTTTGCCGAGATCACATCAATAAGGTTGTGTTTGTTTGCATCTTAACTACATACACATCTTTAATGCTTGTAACTATTGATTGACAGGATGATAATCAAGAAGGTTACATTAATATGTAAAATCAATCAAATAAGTCAAAATAATTTATTTGCTGTTTTAGTTTGCATGAAATGTAGTATCGACAATAAAAAGCAACCTAGCTGCTGTGGATATCAATTTGTGTAATCCTAGTCCTACTAATCCTAATTAATATTATAAGGGCGAAAGTAATCTCTGTCTTTCTGTTACATTTTCACGCTTAAACCGCTGCACCGATTTAGATGAAATTTTGGATGAACATAGTTTGATTGAACATTGTTCCTTCAGCTAATGGAAAGGGAGGTTAAAGTTTGTATGGTGAACTAATATTTTTTAAGTAAGATTATTATTGCGCGAAAAAAGAAAATGCTGTTCAAAATACTAATGCTACGCAAACAAAGTCGTCGAAGGCGGCGGCAACAACTAGTAGGTATTATAAATGTGAAAGTTTAGATGTTTGTTACTCTTTCACGCAAAAACGACACAACAGTTTTGAAAGAAAAAGCTTGTAACCAGGATAAAATTTGAGACCCAGGCCAGGACATAGGGTAGTTTTAATCCCCGTAGTGTGTTCACTTGGAATGAGAAAACATTTTTTGCGCGAGCGAAGCCACGGGCAGAAGCTAGTGGGCTATAATTTATAAAGATATTGAGGAAAAACTAATCCCGCGCGGGCGGATGGCGGCTGGCAGCTAGTTTCATAATACATATCTTAATACACTTCAAAATACATTTTGTAAGCGTGTGTATTGAAGTAGAAGCAGTTGCCTTACTGTATCTACATTTACTGTGGCATATGTGCGTGAATTATTTAGATGAGCTATATTAGAGAGCCTGGCTACAGCTACTCAACGCACGTGTGCACGTTCGCATGCGTCGGAGATACCTATATATTCCTAGAATCGACCCTCAACTGCCATAACTGATATGACAGCTAATGGAAAATCTGATTTTCTTGATAGTAGCTGTAGGTACTATCAAAGCACAGTTGCATGTATTTGTAGCTAACTGACGAACGTCGTGGATGTAACCAGAGAGAAAGAGTGCTGGCAAGCGAATGTCGACACTTTCTTGGAAAAATTCTGATAGTGAAGTGTGTTCTGATAGTAACGATACCTCCTCAAGAATGTTGTTGCAACAAAGGCGGAAAGTATTTTTTTATTAAAAAGAACTTCGCATAGACTATGTCTTACAAATAAAATAATAATTAAACTATATTTATTTTGACCGATCTTAACTGATATCTGGAGTACACATAGATAATGAAAACAATGAAAAAGGGCCACCAAACTTAAAACGAAAACAGTCTAAAAATACTTGAAATACACGACATGGCAGTCCGTTCCTCTCTATATCAGCATTGTCCTTCAGGTTGGTCGTAACTAAATGCCCTAGGTACTTACATTGTAAGACACCCTTTCGAGTAGAACGTCGTTTTGAAAAATGGGTGGACAGTTTAACGACCGTTTCGTTCCAGCCTCAAAGACCATGCATTGACTTTGGTCACATAGTACTTTAACCCATGGCTACTTAGCCATACATATGCCCTTGAATACTCCTAACAGGACCGCACCAGCTTTCTGAGGCCACAGACAGACGCGTTCAGCAGCGGCATGTCGTCAGCGTAACTGAGATTGTTGACACAAACTCCTCCGACATGGCAGCCGGTTACTGAATGCGACGATCAAGGCATTCGTAGACAGGTTAAAATGCGAGAGGGATGTCACGAAAATTCTTTCACCGATATAAAATTACAGTATCGATGAATAACTACATTATCAGCAAATTAATGTTTTTCTTTCTTTATGTTACTTTTGACTCCGAAATTACGTATTACCCCACTACTCTTATAAGCGTGAAAGTTTGTGACGATGGATGGATATTTGTTACTCTTTCACGCAGTAACTACTGAATGGGTTTTTATGAAACTTTATAGAAATATAGCATATATATCAGAATAACACATAATTTATAAAGATATTGGGCGAAGTACTAATACCACATCACTACCACCAGTCCAGCATACCATTGCTTTGATTATGTCTTTTTCCTACTCCTCCTTTATTATTTTCAGATTAATTTTGTTGTGGCATTCAAGACAGTTAAATTCATTGTCCAGGTCTTCGTCCAGCTTCATTGATTGTTCCACTTAGCACTATACAGATTATGCAATTAATAACATAAAAGAAAAGAAAATACAAAAACGACTGAACTAAAGGTAACTGTAATATAACATTAAGTTCAAAAACCAATGTTATAATTTCCTACTAACTGTCCGCTGTAACAAACAATCAACAAATAACAGCGCCCACTCTACCTGCCATCTTGATACAATCACATTGTATAGTTGACAGCGAGCAGCCTCGCCTTAACGCACTTAGACGCGATGTGCTTCTTCTCATTTAGCTGACAACGAAGACTTGCCCTTAACTTTGTTATCCGTAAACAAAATAACACTAACACTGTGTTTTAATATAATACTGTTTTAATATCGTTACATCTTTGTGATAGAAGTTCTGCCGGGGTTGTACTAATTGAATCCGCCAAGTTATATTGTTGTGTCTGGTTAAGTTCAAAGTTTCGTAAAATGTATTTCAGATTTTCCAGGAACTTGAAATGATGGTGTGTTTGTCTCTAGGTAAGGAGAACAAAATTAAATAAGTAATGATCATTTAACAGGTAAATAAAAGCAGCAAAAAATTGCCGAAAGTTACAATTTCAACTCTCAAACTTTTAAAAGTAAATGTTAGCATCACGTATCCCAACTCAAAGGATATTTTAGCTTCGAAGATAATCTCTCTCCTGTGTAAAAGTCCGACCAACTATTGCCATAGCCACCATTCAACTGAGAAATGTATAATTTAGCCAAAGCCGTAGTCGATACGTGCGGATAGTCGATAAGTGTAGCCGCCGCGTAACCGTCACGTGGCCGCAGCGTGACCGCCGCGTGTCGCTTAGCCGATATTAATTTACGAGCGTGTTAGAGTCATGAAGGAACTCCATATAAAAGTATCGATATATGGCAAGATGGTTATTTACTGTGTATCAGAGTTCCTATGTACGTGGTGTATAAAGGAAAGGTTTTATGAATAAAAGCACAAAAAGACAAGACCATGTATTTATTTCAATTAGGCTTGTCAATTAATTCATACTGAGGCTCGGAGAGCTTACCACCCATTCGCTAGACCTAGTTCTCGTGGAGAAGAAGGGCAAGAAACTCCACGGAAGCAACTATGGTTGTAAAAGTATTTATAGATATATTTTACAACCATATAAATATCTTTTATCACAATAAAGATCTATTTCTGTAATGGCCATTATATAATGAATCTTGTAACATTTCACAATGTTATATAATCAAAACAACAAGGATAAGGCAAGGAACATGACTAGCTCTTTAATCAATTTAACATTATTGTGAATAAAGGCCACAATATGAAATAGACTTTCACCACAACCATTAGCAATAATCAAGTTATAATATCAAATAACTTACGTGAAGCTTGTGTAGTCCATCTTTCACAAAATATGACAATTCAGGAAAACAATATCACTATCACTATCACAACATAACAACTGGTCTGTACTGGCTCGTAGTTCACAACAAAGTGTGTCGACTCACGAATTACCCACTATTTATAGCAACGAGTCGACCTGTCAAACGTCCCCACCATTTTCTACATTTCTATGAATAATCTCACAATTAGGTCAATAATCAATTCTTGAGTAATGAAAACCTTTTTAAAACGTATCAACACAATTAAGGAATTGAATATCGCCTATTTAGTCATTCTAAATCAATATTCGAAAGAATATTGATACTAATTGACAGTATTTTACTAATTGTCTCAAAGGACTTATAATACTAAAATGGTAATATAAAATCCAGGATACATCACAATGATCATTACAAATTACGTAATATTTTATAGGAATATCATCACTTTGGCTTATAAGTAAGTTTGAGTTATTTCCTGTTCACACAACAATATTTACTCAGGTGGGTACTCTAACAATTGTAGATATTTGACAACACAATAATAATTTAGGTAGGTACTTCGACATTTGTTGGTAGATGCTTAATAAATATGACAATTTGTATTTTGTAGCAAACCATTGTGCTTTTAAAGTGGAAATTCATGATTTAATGACGTCACACGTACTTCCAATACTAACACGGCCATACTGACATGTGCTTCGTTCTCGAAGTGCACTTTCGATAAGTAATCTTAATAAATTAAATCAATTTCTTTAAAAAAAAACAAATATATTAACATATGTACATTTGAATATACCAGGCCCCTCAGAAAGTATTGCGAAAAAAAGTTTTTATATATGGGAGACTGGCCAGTTATAATGTTTTTCGAAAATATGATTATTTATAAGTAAAAATAAGTAAGTTCCAATTTCAAAATTTCCCTCCACATTTTTTGCGAGTTAATTCAAAGTATTGTGTCTCACTGAAATATGGATCTGCGCCGGGAACATTTTAGAGCTATGATTTTATACGATTTCAAGTGTCGCCTGAAACCGGATGAATCGTACGATAGACTTCAAATGGCATTCATGGATGAAGGCCCTTCCAAGGCAACCGTGTATCGTTGGTATAACGAATTCAAGCGCGGTCGACCAACTTTGGGGGATGACGAAAGAAGCGGTCGCCCTTTGACGGCTGTTACCGAAGAAAACGTGCTAGCAGTGAAAAATTTAATCCAAGACAATAGGCGAATTACATATCAGGAGATTCAACACATATTGAAGATTGGATCGGGAAGCGTTCACGAGATTCTACACAGCCATCTTCGCGTGAGGAGGATAGTATCACGCTGGGTGCCGCACAACCTCACCGATGCTCAGAAGCAGGCCCGGGTGGAATGGTGCCGTGATATGCTTAACAAATTTGAAGCAGGCTCGTCTCGGCGTGTTTACGACATCGTTACAGGTGATGAGTCCTGGATTTATCAATACGACCCAGAAACCAAGCGCCAGTCGACTGTTTGGGTGTTTCAAAATGAGCCAACGCCTACCAAAGTGAAGCGATCTAGAAGCGGGGGTAAGATTTTGATCGCTAGCTTTTTTAATTTGACTGGCCACTTGGTATCAATTCCCTTACGGGATCAAAGAAGCATTAATGCCGAATGGTATACTACCAAATGTTTGCCAGAAGTTTTCTCTGTTATAAGCAACAAGCGACCAAACACAGGGCTCCGCGGGCTACTGCTCCACCACGACAATGCACCTGCGCACACCGCACTCAAAACGAGGGACTTCCTGGACAGCACGCCAGTCAAACTCCTGGGTCACCCTCCTTACAGCCCTGATCTAGCACCGTGTGACTTCTTTTTATTCCCAAAAATAAAAAATCAGCTCAAAGGGATACAATTTTCGTCGCCGGAAGATGCGCTGGCTGCGTTCGAGCAGGCTGTAAACGAGGTGTCTGCGGCGGACTGGAAAAAGTGTTTTGAAAACTGGTTTAGGCGCATGAATCTTTGTATAGAATATTTGCTGGTGGAAAGTACTTTGAAAAGATTTAATAAAAATATATGTACGTATAGAACAATTTTTTTTAGTTTCGCAAAACTTTCTGAGTGTCCCACGTATATAAGAAAACAAATCTACATTCAAATACAAAGGGGAGAGGAAAGCTTTAAGCACTGCCATCTCCTTTTTTTTACGCAGTGCCATAGGCAGCCCTTTTTTTAGGCATAGATTTTTTTTTTCTGCGCAGCCATTTTTTTTTTGTAGGCTCAGTCATTTCTCTTTTTTTAGGCACAGCCATATCTTTTTCTAGGCACAGCCAGAGGCACAGCCATTTCGTTTGTTTTAGGCACAGCCAGAGGCACAGCCATTTCTATTATTTTTTTTAGGCACAGCCACAGGCACAGCCATTTCTTTTCATTTTTTTTTAGGCACAGCCACAGGCACACGGCCACAGGCACAGCCATTTCTTTTTTTTAGGCACAGCCACAGGCACACGGCCACAGGCACAGCCATTTCTTTTTTTTTTAGGCACAGCCACAGGCACACGGCCACAGGCACAGCCATTTCTTTTTTTTTTTAGGCACAGCCACAGGCACATGGCCACAGGCACAGCCACATCCACTGGCACACAGCCAGAACCACAGGCTTATTTATTTATTTTTTTGGGTTACTCTATTTATACAAAAGTAAACCATACATCATAATTCAAAATATTATTACACCAACCAACAATACATCGCTCGGCCAATCTGACAATATTTTTGCAAATTTTACTGAACGTAGATATTTCCTTCTGACTAAAATCAGATCAACAGAGGGTATATATTTAAATTATTTCATGGTCATAAAAAAGTACCAACTATTAATTTTGACATTTAGCATTAGAATGTCAAGCTTCATTGTAATGACCAAACTTAACGACTTTTTTTATAATTACTTTTTAATAAAATGCTAATATTTACTAGAAATAAAACCATTATAATCTCAACAGGTAACGATAAAAATTGATTTTCTACTGTACCATGCTGATGGTACGGCCTGGAATTATTATACCCCCTCGGTCTTTCTCCTGCCATCTCACTTTTCAAACAAACTTCTCTTAAGTTACTAAAAATTTACTTTTCGTTTATTTGTTTTATTCTATAATGTTTTTTTATATATATTCATTACTCAATTATAAGAAGTTACTTATTATGTAGCTGTCCCGATAGAACCGACCTATTAGCAGTATGGTCACAGACAAACATCCCTAGAATTTCACACACTGATGTTCTTGTCAGTTAATCTTTGTTCCAAACAAAAACAAATTATGTGGGTCACAGTAAGGTTGGTGGCGACTAATTAGCCAGCTGTGCTAATTTTTTTTTTAGCCCTTAGCTCTGTATACCATTAGATACGATTTGTTTATATCAAAATCTCGATTTCTAATAGCCCTACGACTAGTTACTTAAATTTAATTTCTGATCAAGAAATGCAAGGCATTAAAATATTAATTGGATTGTTCATTTTATTATTTCTGAAGATTAGAATGTTTATTTTATTAATTAATACAGACTTTTCATGAAAATAACTCTCAAGCTCAAGAGAATTATTATTTATTTAATATATATGTGATCAACTGTTTTATTATCAACTTGGGTACATTTTTGCAAAAATACCCTCCGGAAAAAATGTTCATATAAATTCTAGACAAATTTCTGACAAAAAAAATATCTTTATAACACCAAAGATATCCAACGGTAAAAAAAAACAACCCTCTGAAGGCCTTACCACTTTTAGCCGTTTCGTGCTGCAGCTGTCAGCTAGATGTCCAAAGTCAAAATCCAATGCTCTGACCATAGTTTGCAGATCCATGTCTTACAGCTTTTAGATCCGCAAGCTAGGCAGTTAACAGTGCCGCTGGCTGGGGCGGCATCGCATGGACATCGTCTTGGTGCGAGTGTAGTCGGCAACTCGTCGACACGTTGTTTATGAAAATGACAAAATGAAATTCATTAGAAATCTTGTGTAAGCTAGAGCTGAATCCCACTTCTGATGTTAGAGTCATGAAGGAACTCCATATAAAAGTATCGATATATGGCAAGATGGTTATTTACTGTGTATCAGAGTTCCTATGTACGTGGTGTATAAAGGAAAGGTTTTATGAATAAAAGCACAAAAAGACAAGACCATGTATTTATTTCAATTAGGCTTGTCAATTAATTCATACTGAGGCTCAGAGAGCTTACCACCCATTCGCTAGACCTAGTTCTCGTGGAGAAGAAGGGCAAGAAACTCCACGGAAGCAACTATGGTTGTAAAAGTATTTATAGATATATTTTACAACCATATAAATATCTTTTATCACAATAAAGATCTATTTCTGTAATGGCCATTATATAATGAATCTTGTAACATTTCACAATGTTATATAATCAAAACAACAAGGATAAGGCAAGGAACATGACTAGCTCTTTAATCAATTTAACATTATTGTGAATAAAGGCCACAATATGAAATAGACTTTCACCACAACCATTAGCAATAATCAAGTTATAATATCAAATAACTTACGTGAAGCTTGTGTAGTCCATCTTTCACAAAATATAACAATTCAGGAAAACAATATCACTATCACTATCACAACATAACAACTGGTCTGTACTGGCTCGTAGTTCACAACAAAGTGTGTCGACTCACGAATTACCCACTATTTATAGCAACGAGTCGACCTGTCAAACGTCCCCACCATTTTCTACATTTCTATGAATAATCTCACAATTAGGTCAATAATCAATTCTTGAGTAATGAAAACCTTTTTAAAACGTATCAACACAATTAAGGAATTGAATATCGCCTATTTAGTCATTCTAAATCAATATTCGAAAGAATATTGATACTAATTGACAGTATTTTACTAATTGTCTCAAAGGACTTATAATACTAAAATGGTAATATAAAATCCAGGATACATCACAATGATCATTACAAATTACGTAATATTTTATAGGAATATCATCACTTTGGCTTATAAGTAAGTTTGAGTTATTTCCTGTTCACACAACAATATTTACTCAGGTGGGTACTCTAACAATTGTAGATATTTGACAACACAATAATAATTTAGGTAGGTACTTCGACATTTGTTGGTAGATGCTTAATAAATATGACAATTTGTATTTTGTAGCAAACCATTGTGCTTTTAAAGTGGAAATTCATGATTTAATGACGTCACACGTACTTCCAATACTAACAAGCGCGATAAGCGACGCTTGTGAGAACTCGCCCCACATTCGTTTGACTTTGACTGTGCCATTCAACCGGGAACTTGCTTTTTGCTTAAGAACTCAATTTACTGATGCTTTCGGTGTACATATATACCTATTGGCAAGAGTGGGTGTTTAATAATATTGCTTTCACGAAACAACCTGGTTTACACAACGTAACATTACGCATTTATGCCTAGAAAGGAAAGGCAGAGGTGTATTGGGACACCCACATAAATAAAGCTCATCCGTACTTTGATGTACAACGACTGTGATATTACAGAACTGGGACATACATAGTTATTATACGTAAACAAGCACATAATACGTTCCTTTAAAAGCTATTTTTGAAATGAGATTACAATTTACGACTAACGACTTTATTCGAGTCTAGACCGGCTAAAATTGTACATACGTGTGGTTCAATCTGTAGTAACCACAATGGGATCAAAGTGTGCAGACTGGAACATTACCAGCGTTACCTAACCCATACAATTTATATCAGACGGGGCCATTACATTAGCGGAGCGGGAAGCTGACGGTCAGCCGGTCAGATGCTGCGGTCCGGGCCGGAGCCGTGTAGCCGGTAAATAAGTCGTTTGTACGCATTTGAGCGTGGAGACACGGCGGCCGCTCTTTATTGTTACTGTGCTGCTAGCGGAGCGGAATACTACACATATTTGCGCGGTCGTGTGCACTCGTGCAGATTTGTGAGACGCTTTGCACATGTGAACGTACTCACAGAGCTTCAAAAGTAATAATACAGACACTTTACACCATTTATCTACTTAGCCAGTGACCATCTGGTAGGTACACCAAGCCAAAATTAATATTAACCAACTGCCCCTAACCAGACCCTTTCATGTGGTCTTAAAACCCGAAAATTACTTAGGCCTTCCTAAATTACGTGAGATACTCGTGTACGAAGTGCGTACATCTTGTGCGTCAACACTGAGTAAGCACTAATTATCGTAAACACACAGCGAGGGCCCAGCGTGGGCGGCGCTGGGCAGCGATGGTCAGCGCTGGGCCACTATCGCGCGGGACACTGTTGACTTAGGCCTGTTTGTCCCGCACCTGATACATCGCCCTAAACACATCAATTGTGTCCGCCTCTTTATGAGTCCGTCCGTCGGTACCACTGCGATACAGCGGCGAACACGTTCCCACGCACTGAGTGTGGACTCACGAATAGAAGGTACAGCAGTTTTGTGCAAATACACCCCTAATATTTTACACATTTGCCGGACTGATATTTTTGGTTGAGGATTTGAAAATCCTATATAAAATTAAGCATTCTAAGCATTCATTTAAAACGGCTATGTTTGTATTCCAACAGTGAACCAGAGTAATCTGGAACGTAGAATTATTGCACAAATAACTGCTCCTCTCAAATTATAAGTAAACACGGAGTGGGACAGTCGGCAGCCTCGCAGCCCGCAGTCGGCTCACACACGCAGGTTCACAATTAACCCGTCAGCCGAGCTGCGCGTGTGTGACGGACATCATTAGGGTTGCCCCGTCCGACGTGTTGCTTTATAATTTATCGCGAGCAGGGCGCCGCGCCTCGCACCAGACCTGCCAGATGCTGGCGATAAAAGCCTTCCCTTTGCAAAATGGAAAATTTGCATAATAGAACATTATTGTAGAACACCTAGTGAGAATGCTGAGCTGCATATAATACTCCTTTTGATCTCGGACAAAGGCCAGTAACGCGATCGCCGAGCAAATCAAATAGCAAAGCTCACGAACTTATCTAATGCGATCCATTCTGAGAGGAGTTCTTTCACAAAAAGAGTCATTCCAACTCGATGAGATTGGCTTTAAAGAGCAATTGAAGGCGCGACTAGACGCGCACGAGTGCGACTGTGGGACGCTGTCAGTGCGAGTGCGAGCGAGGACCCGCTGTTGTGTGTCGCATCAGTTACTAAAGAATAATAAAACACTTTAAAGGTGAAACTTTCGTCGGCTAACGAGTTTCCTCCTGCCATTACCGCGCCCTACCCGCTACCCGCTACCCGCTACCTACACTTTTTACAAAATAAATTGTGGAAGTAACCATCAACTCTTTGCTTTGTTATTTTTATGTGGTGTAATAAAGCCTCTCTCGGAGAAATTATTTAATAATGTTGTAAGAGCCTATTGTACCCTTTAACCGGACGAATCAGCGGTTAGCTAGTGCGAATTGCTGAAAGCCATAAGCATTTTATTTTTCAGGAAAATAACCAGGTAGGTTAGGTAGGTGGGTTATTTTCATGAAAATAATTACTAAGCATCCCTTACGTGAGATAATCCGCACGTACGCGGAGGGTCAATCACGCGCACTGATTACACGGAGCTGTATAAAAGAGTTGAGAGAAGCAGAACATTTGGCATGCAAATGTATTCCGTTGTACATCGCGAGTTAATCCTTGACGAATGCTAAATACGTTAACTCACGCCCGTGTTCAGGAGCCGGAGAAAAAACGTGTGGGAACCGTGGAGCGGCCGGCGGCGCGGGGACGGCGCGGGCGTGTCGCGGCAGTCGCGCGGCGCCCGCCGCACAGTCCACACGTTGCCGTACTCACGCCGCTCGTCCGCCGCTCACCCGCTCGAGCTCGTCAACTCGTTCAGCCGCGTCCGCGATACTGTGCCGTGATAGTGTTGTGTGGAAGTTTTCGGAATGCTAGTGTGGTGTGAATAAAAGATCGAGGCTACCTCGGAGAGCCGGCACCGCTCGAGGTGGGTCACATGTATTATTTAGGAGATCGCTCTGCTGTCGCCGTTCAGCGAGTTATTAAGACAAGCTGCGACGAGCCGCCTGAATATTTAATGTGATAAGTTTATCACGAGCGGCTCCGGGCGGTGGGCCTGTATCTGGAGCCAGCGATGCGGACTGGCCGCGACAGATAAGCGGCTGGTTATTCGTCCCCTTACGTCCATTACAGACTCGAAACAGTCGGGACTACTCGTAACCGTTATTTTGAGAAGCCTCTTTTGTAAAGACTATATTTAGACTCTATAACAGCGAGAAAAGATTTTCTATTTAGAATAATTCGGAATGAGACTTGAACTTTTTATTTTCTCGACGCTAGTATTAATTTTGCAAAGAAGCATGTTCATATTCTACTTATTTTCATAACTGAGCGCAAGCTCGCTTACTTATTTAATATGTTACACGACATTTACTAGAACTATTTAATTAATGCGGGAACTCTCTTTCTAAGTAAAGACTGGGTGGCGTAGAGCGCACACAAATTAGAGCTTGAATTCTATTAGACAACATATTTAAACCCAAAGACATGCCAACCTTTTCAAATTATAAAAAGCTTTGTAAAACTTTGCGTTTTCAAAGGCTTTTACAAAATATTTTCACTAACAAAAAGCTTGGTTTATTATCCACGAAAAATTTTGCTTCATACACATTCTTGAAAATATTTGGCGTATGCCCAGAATGACGGTAGTTGCGTTTTTGCTAAGTAAGCGTTACAACGCCTATGTCTTACGTAAACGGTATTATAGGATACGTCTCATTTCATACGACGGACTCAGTTCACGAGAGCATTAGGTTATCTGACAATAACATACTATGCTCTGCCTACCCGCTTTCTAATTAACGTTGGGATTAATGGCGGAGAATCAGCGCGAGTAATTAATGCCAAGAGCATGATAATTGTTATTAATTATTATCGCACTGTATTGTTCATAGTTCGTATCGGGTAATAGCTTGTTGAGTAATATTAACGTCATCCGCAGAAACCACTAGCGTTTCTCGTACTTTAGCTTTGATATATTATATACTTACTATGTTCTGAGACACAGAAGATGAGATTACAGAAAAGGGTTACTGGAAACCAAGCGCAGCCATTTAATTAGGAATGAAAAAGTGCTACAGAGGTACCTACAGACGTGAACTAATTGGCGACGAAGCCAACGACCCGTTTAAAGACTCATTAAGGCTCAGTCTGGGTACTCTGGCTATTTCAGAAAATCCAGCTTCAATTAGTGAGCTTACAAGATCTAGCTTTAATCTATGGACTTTGGAGAAGAGCAAACACCAATGCACTCAAATAAAATACACAAAGCTTGTGTACATTCAATTAATATAATTGTGAAAGCAGGTTTAAGTTTTGAAGAAGAAAAACATGAATTTCATGACTTTATTTAATTCAGATTCTCATCGTCATTTTACGGTCTTTCTAGATTGAGTGATTGCAATATAAAGCTCAATTACGGACAGTTTCTGGATTTTATCAGAGTTTCATCCAACACAGCTATACCTGGGGTGTCTGGGCTGCGAGGGCAGAGGCTCGATGGCAGGCGTGATAAGCGCCAATAAACTTGCTTTATGTCGCCAATAAAACTGCGGAGCGCCGCTCGCTGGCTGTGCGAGTCTGCGCGCACTTGCCAACACTTTGTTACAGATTTTAACTTACTTAGCTGCCTCAATATTGTTGTAATTCACGGAGGAGGAAAATGAGTGCATAATTAAAAGCAAGCTGAGAGGGTGAAACGTTTTGCTATCTTCGCTGTTGTGAACCGTATGTTTCTTAGAAATCAAGGCGAATGGGTCTGGTTATTGCTTTTTATCAAGTATAAATGTTGGCAATACTAAGCTGGTTTGATAAGGAGAACCCTTTTCCGCTGGTATTTACTTATTTTATATACATTAACCATTTAATCTGATGTAAGAACTTACAAGTTAGAGTATAAAACAAAAAGCCGAACATCATGAGCAAATCGATGAAAATGATTTATCTAGACGACAGTAAATCATCATCATTGACTGTTGACACAAAGCAATGTTTGTTATTGCTCTGCCCGTTCAAGTTAATAACTGTGCGGTTACAAAGTGCGCTGCGATGGACATGCAATTTGTCGCATCATTGCACCGCAGTCCTCACATGAGGCACTAGTGCTGGCTACATGCACAGCGTACAGAACCATAGCATCGAGTCACGTACTGCAATTTCGCATCGGATTTAAGGATCGCCCCAAACGTGAGGGCTCGTACGTCGCACACAAACATCCAACCTATTTCACAAGCTTTGATTTAACTCCATTCACTGTTAGTTCAAATCGTGCCAAAACTGCCGAAAACATGTAATATTATTATAACCAGTATTCTGTTCCGAAAACACTGAGAGTGAGTGGATATGTAAATGTTATCAATTTATCACTGTTTTCACGCTTTTTGTTCTTACCAAGAGAGTGAATATTTAGTAAGTTCTCAGCTTTACAAACGACCTAAAAACAACGTTTGAATAAAACCATTGGTACTTAGAACATTGTGCGTGGGTAAAGCAGTTGCCTGCTTTTAAATTGATAAAATAATTCAAAGTTCATACGCTAATATTTTAAAACCATCAAGAAAATTCCATTCACTTAACGTTCCTCAAAACTTGCAAGTAATTAAGCTATAAACGAGGACAGAACGTGCGCCTTCAGCCCGTCGAGTGTCGTGCTCGTATGCTCGGCGCTCGACTGCCGCCTGTTTGCGTATGATAAACTTGGACACATAACATTAATGCCGCGAATGTGTACTAGCATAACATTATCACATAATTACTGGCACATGCCTGTGTAGTGTGTACAAAGCCTTGTTTTCTTTTAGGTCTTGACAGGTTCCTAATGGGGCAGTAATTTGTCAACCCAGCTGGAAGTCACATTAAGTAACTAAAACACATTATGGTGAAAGCAAATTCTTATTTTGTACAAGAGCTTTTGGGGGCTTTTTACCAGTACAATGGAAGATGCTAACACAATGTTGCTAAGTCGGCTTTTATGACACGTTAGGAGAAGTACGGTCTGATGGACAGGCAACTTAGTGCGCTACTGTTTTATAGACAAATCTTTTTACGGGAATTCTTGACCAATATATTTTCCTGCTCTCAAAACGGTGAAGGAAAACATCGTGAGGAAACGGACATGTCCGAGAACCAAACATTTGACGACATTTAAAGACATCCACCAACCCACACTGGGCCCGCGTGGTGAATTACGGCCCATTCCGTTCCACAGAAGTGGGAACATTAATGGCTGATGATGATATTTTTCTTATGTTCTAAAGGTTTAAGTTATTGACTTAGTTTGAAGCAAAAGCTATAACATTTAGTTACCTGCTTATGTTATTAAACTAGCATATTTACAAAGACGTAAAACGATTAATTGGACACGGCTCGCGGCTCAACGATATTAAAACGTATTTCAAATGAAAAACCAGACGTATTCATTACGTAGTTGCTGCTGTACGGCTCTACGGCTCCAGTTGCGAGCTTTTGTCACGACGCAGAGCCAAATGCCCCGACTAAATTCACTTCTTTTAATTCAATCTAAATGCCATTAACTTTTTATGAAAAACTAAATAAAATAAGTGGATTCCATGAATTTTCATACGTTTTCATTCCTTTCATGTTTCGATCAAAATTGCCTATATCTGACAGGCTTATTAAAAATTTAAAATAATGTTAATGACAAAACTAATTCTTGAAACTTTTGTGAAAAATCAAAAGGTAGCTTAACTTGACATCGTAATTAGTATCTCAACTTTCGAAAGCAAAAAGGTATGATAATATATACTTAAGAATTTTCATGAAAAGTAATTAGAATATCAGCCATTAAAATACGATAAACTATAGACAAAGAGCTTTTAATAGGTCGGCAGAGAAAGTAACGCGGTTTCTGGAATTAAAAAAATCTAATTGAAAACTTGTTAATCTCTACTTTAGCTTGTCAAAAGACATAAGAATTTGAAACGTTTTCAACCTCAAATTCTTAATTCAGAAGCCGGTCTTAATCGGTTGGTCTCATGATTAAACGTTAACAATATCTCAAACCGTTAGTTGATTGGGCTTTTCTTCAGCCAGATCATCAACATTGCTGTCCACATTGTCTTGTCAAATATTGATGCTATTTTATTAACGGTTTAAGTAATTGATAATTCACTCGCAATGCAAAGAGCATTAGGTAATCACATCAACAACCAAAGAGAGAGAAAATCAGTCAAAATCACGGGTCAGGCCCACAAACTTAATTAGCGCAGGTGATAAAGTCGCGAGTGCGCTGAACAATCGCGCGGGTTGAACGAATAACGCGCGGGACCGCGGGTCGCGAGTCGCGGGTCCAGCGAACATCCGCGGGGGTCGCTGGTTGCCGTTCGCAGCATTGGTTATTCATCAAGCTGATTGATTCGCGCGAGCCTAGTTCCTCCTGAAATATTCACTACAAACTATGCGCGCGTTTTGAAACCTGCATTAGTTCGTTTGTTGTGTTTTGGAAACAGTGCATTCATATTTTGATGAAAATAGCAGCATGGGAATATAAAGATGAACTAGGTTTGTTTTCAAATCAATACGAATAGTCCTTATGTGGTACATTTCAGTGGGTAGATAGGCAGTTATTGACTACCAATTGCTAATTACGTGGCTGGAAGTGGATCACTGTGTTGCCAAATTTCTCACAGGACATGCTAATTTTAAAAGTAAATTATTTTCTTTCAAGCTCGTTGCCTCGCCTTTATGTCAGTGTTCTACATCTGACTGCGAATATGTACAATCTGCACATCATATCTTATGGGAGTGTATTCTTTGGCAGAATGAACGTAATATTATGTTGAATAATGTACAGGCTGTATCAGGCGTTGTTTACTATACGGACCTTGTGGAAACTAGAACAAATTTTCATGCGTTCAAGCGTTTTTGCCATACCTATTATTGGAATCAAATATAACAGCTCACATTGTTAGGACCCATTAATATGTATTAATGCTAATTTTTATCCGTGGTGCTAGGCAACTGGGCTTATCTCAGTTGTAAACCCTTTGTGCCTATTGGCCTTGTTTGTTCTGTCTCCTTCTTGATATGGAGGGAAGTGGAAATTTATATTTTTTCCTACTCCTCTGTTATTCTTTTCTGATTAATTTCGTTGCGGGATCCAAGACAGTTAAATTCATTCTCCGGGACTTCATCGAGCTTCATTGCCTCGGCGCTTTTCTGGTGGTCGCCACTGTTGATTCTGGCTTTCAGGAGTTGCTGTGGTTTGGGAATAGTGCGGTGGGATTGTAACTACGATTTGAATAATTTAAGCTAATAGAAAGTAAGCTTTTTATTTAACATGGCTCCACTACTCCTCTCCCAGTTCAGGATATAGGCGAACTAAACCAGGATTAGTTATAGATCTGTAGGCCAAAGCGTAATAAAATGTACTCTAAAACCATATTTTAATATGATTTAGAAAACGTTCAAAAGTAGGTAAAATTAACGATTTGGAGATTTACGAGTGATTTTATGTGAAAACTTAGTATTGCCCCAGACTAGTAGCCGTGAGGAAATTGCACTAAAGATTTATTTGACGCCAAAGTGCTGAAATAAATAGCTTTAGATAACCGCTATCTTGCAGATAAGTGCTCAATTAAGGACGGAGACAGACGAAATGGATTAAGTATGAACGTAAAATATAATAGTGCGGTTGAGGCAGTAACAATGATTGTTCATCATTAGTGGGCACTAGGTATTATTCGTATTATTTGTTCAGCAAAATTGGCATTGTGTTTTCGGCTTATATATAAATTGGTTGACCGTTCATCATCAATAGCGCCAGTGGCACTCGTTTCAATGATGATTCGATTGCGGTGCTAATGTGTATTGAAATGTATTTTGCAGCTACTACATACTGGGAAATGGTCCTGCATTTTTTACCTGAAATAAACTACTTCTAGGCAAGTGTGCTTCACCGTCAACCATATCATCGCTTACTTTCCGGCGAGATAGTGGTAAAACGAGGGCCATCTTTAAAAAAAGACTGGCTTAGTGCGAGTCGGACTCGCGCACTGAGGATTCCGTTCAAATAGCTACATTCAACAAAATAATTCAATAACATTACTGAAGTTCATAAACAATGAGGGCATTGCTCGAACGATAAGATATAAAAAGAAACAGAATTAAGTTACAAAATTAACTTTGCCGTTGGAAAACTGTAGTCCCCATACAACAAAGTCGCGGTCAATTTACCAACTGCAATTTTTTTTTCATGTATGTACAAATTTACGGTTTTCGGATATTCCCGTTACTTGTGCTATAAAGACAGTGGTTCGTGCTAAATTACAGGACTTTAGGTCAAGTGAAGTACCCTGTAGATTTAGATTCCCTTGCGAGTGTAAAAAATGCGTCATTAACGACAGTATCTCTTGATTTCGTTGATCTAGAAGTTTGTTTTTTTCACAGCTGCAAGGGATCGCAAACTTGAGTATACGATATTAATTTCAACTCGATACCTCCACGCGTTCCCGAGACGTTTTGACAGATAGACAGACAGACGAACAGACAGACGGACAACAAAGTTATCCTATAAGGTACCGTTTTTTCTACCTAAAACCCCTAAAAAAGGAATCATGGGGAAGAAATAGACGTCAATATCATCTTATAAAGGCTTAACAAACAAGCTAATTAAATCAAATACGACAAAAATCATTAAAAACAAAGATAGCAAACAGTAAAAGATGAAATCGCAACAACTCACAGCAATAAAGTAACAAGACGAATGATAGAAATGAGAAATAGAAGAAAAAGTAGAGTGAATGGACCATTCCGCGCTAACAATATTACTTAGGAGAAAAACTGGCATTTTCTAGAAGAGCGCACTTGATGCAAAAGGTCAATTTAGAAAAAGTGAAGAACGCTTAATCACAAAGCAAGCTGGACTCGGGGTCGGGACTCAGCACTGGGGAGCGCAGCTTTTTATTTGATGAACGAATAAGCGTGGTGCAATACTTAGTTGTTAAGATACTATGACTAGTGGCTCTGTGAGCTGGTAGACCTTGCGAGTCTGTCTTTTGATTTTTAAATCGATTATGTTTTTTAATTAAAAAAAATGTCGGAGCTATTTGAAACTTCCATATAATTATCGAATCTGCACACAAAATTTCACGAGAATCGGTTGAGAAATCCGACTGGTAGAGGAGTACAGCCGGACATCCGGACATACAAATTTTTGTCGAAGCTGAAACGGAGACGCTTCGCTCGTGCTTCGAGCTCTCTCGGTCAATTATTTTCTGTGGTTATCAAATATAACTATGTGTTACTGAATAACTGATTGACAACACTTAATAAATTTACGAAATTCGATTGGATAATTGCATTAAGAAGCCACTCGAACGTAGATATGATCTTACTTTAACCCTTGGAGCCATAATTTTACTTTACAAAATGGTTAAACGTAAACATTTGCTTTGTAAGAAGTTTAAAGCAAAGTCCAAGTAAAGGATAATAAGAACGCTTTACCTTAAGTTTAATGAAAACAGCGGAACTTGTAGTTAGTGGTGGCATTGTGGGCAGGTTAGATTAAAAACATGTCGGTAACCGAAGTTCTGACGAGTTAACTTTGACGAGTTACTATATAGTTACATTAACTAGCCGGTATTCATATTTTGATGGATGTCACGCTACGGTCGCTACTTACGTTCTGTGTGAAAGTATATCTCATAGTTTGAAGGTGTTGTTTCCATGTTAAATAAAAATAATATAATAAGTCAAAAACCTCCTGAATTTACGGTAATCCATTATTATTTTCATAAATATTAATAAAGTTGTGGCCGAGTGAAACCGGCAGTTTCCATAAATGTAAATACATTGCCATTATTTAAATACGATATGAATTAATTTATACAATTCCAGAAGAGCAATAAAACCAAAAAGACGATTAAATAAAGCGATAGCAACCATGAATTCCTTAGTTTATCTTTTATCAAATAGCCCAATTTAATTAACGTGAAATCGTTTTAAGGAAGACATTCGCTTTAAATGACCTGCTTCAATAATTCCTTAATGTTAGCAGATTATCATTTTAAATGAATTTTGGGTCGCCATAGCATTTCATCCCTTTTAAACCGCATGCTGTCTGTACCGAGATCTCCACATTTATAAATATTTTGAAGTAAAATTTTAACTATATGCATTTGAAGTAAATCCATATTAAATTCATTCGAAATACTTGCAAGCATATTGCTTCCTGCTTCAATATCTTCCAATAAAGGGTAACTTGTCATATTAGCGACAAATCGAACGAGTGACTGGAGCGAAATTCAAATATCTGAAATACATTTTATCGCAATAGGCCGTCGGCTGCACCGAAACGGCACCTTAAGCGGTAAATTATTCGCATCACGCGGTGAATATGACGGGCGCGTTCAGACGGAGTTGAGGGAGCCTTGTTGAGGAGAGCGCGGGTGCGATGCGGTCTGATAGCGCGGCTATAAACTTGCTTTATGCGAACAATAAAAGGCGCGGGCCCCGGCCCTGGGAAGGGGCCCTTGGGCCCTTGTATCTCACAAATTGACGCCACTACGCAACACTCTGTACTCAATCCTGCGGAGACTTCAATACGTCATCCAACCTGTTCTATGGTTTATTTTGATATTAGTTTCCCGAGTGATCCAAGTTTAGTATTCATGTGGGAATATGTGCTTGTAAGGTGCTTGTGCTTGAACTTCATATTGAAGTGTGGATATTAGCGGTACCTTGCGAGAATAACATTAAAGTTACAGACTAAACAGTTTTGTGATGAGTGACACGTTAAAGGCTTTAGTAATATTGGAAGCAACGCTTATGAGTTTATTTGTTACAAACATGGCGAGGGCTTTACTTGGATAATCCAAAGCGCAGGCACTTATTATAGCTGTGTTGTGTGTGCATGTTGCACGAAATCCTATACCAAAATTATCTATGCCGTTTCATACAAATAACCCCTTTTGAAATTGTGATTGCATTCCGTATAATTCGCTTATATTCCCATAGTCTCTATGCGCGATGTTATTGCATGTTTGTTGACCCACCGGTGGACCCGAGCTGGCAATTTGTCCAACAATACGACTGAACAAGCTGCTCTGCACTGAACTGTCGAATTCGTCAATGGAAAACTCAATACAGATACATAAATAAGTTTGGCTGGTACACTTGATTTAGTTAGGCCTACTTGTAACAGAACCTAAACTCAGAGTTAGTGGCTAACACGATGTTAAATAATAAATATGTCATACATAATCGGCTGCGTTAGCTACGATCTCGGAGTTGGTAAGATATCGTAAGAAACAAGCTTAAATTTTTAGAGATATGTTTGCAAAATATAATGTAATTAAGAGACCTTTTGTTTTTCAAAACCATTTTGTCAGTGTTTATTTTTGTTTGAATATATCTGGAAGCTAAACCTGTTTTTTTATTTGAGATGTGTTTGCTGTTGACTAGTATAGGTCAGAGGTGACAGAGACAGAGTCGACGATGGAACGAGCTTACCCAGAAGAAGCCTGTTCACTCTTACTTTGAAGAGATTCGGGTCGAATGCGTTCGGAAACACAGACGCAGGTAATGAGTTCCACTCATTCGCTGTGCGCATTATGAAGGATGTTTAGAAGCGCTCGGTGCGAATTGGTGGAATGGCAACCAGGTAAGTATAGTAACTTGCAGTGCGTCTAGATGTCCGATGGTAGAAAGGGGACGGTGGGATGAGGTCTGGAGTTCTTGAGCACACTCACCGAAGTACAATCTGTAGAAGACCGACCAGCAGGCAACCTTGCGGCAATGAGCCAAGCTATGAAGCTTGAAGGCTCATTGGCGACATTGAACTGGTGGATGCCACCACCAGTTCAATGTCGCCAATGAGCCTCTTGGATCTGCGTTCCACCGAGTCAAGTGCGGCAAGCTGATACTTAGCTGAGCCAACCCAAAGGTGGCTGCAATACTCTATGCAGGATCGGACTTGTGCTTTGTATAGAGTTAAAAGCTGTTAGAATGCCCAGTTTTTGGCCGCAATTTGGGCGTTGTACTTAATGGAGGCGCCGAAGTTGAGACTGGATGTCAGCTCCATGCTAAAAGCTCGAGCCGATCAGACACAGGAACAGACGCACCCCGAAAAGTAGGAGTTTGATGGAAACGACTCCTTTTAGCGGTAAAAAGACACGCCTGTGTTTTGATGGCGTTAAAGGAGACCAGATTGTCATAACCCCACTTGGAGACAAGGCTTAAGGTCAAATCTGTCCGCTCCACCATAGCCTCTCTCAAGGAACGAACTTCATCCACGTTGGTTTTTGCGCTGGAAAACTATCTCTCTGAAACAGTACTGTCATCTGCGTACCCCACAATACCAGGCTGAAGTAGGTCATTGATGTGCAGTAGGAAAAGTGTTGCAGAGAGAACAGATCCCTGAGGAACTCCGGCATCAATAGCCATAAGTTCAGAGGAGCAGCCGTCAATGACTATTCGGATCGACCGTTTACTATGGAAGTCTGATAACCAGCTACAAAACCAGCTGGGATGCCATAAGTAGGAAGCTTACTGAGTGTCTACTCAGTAAGCTTGCGTGCCAGACCCAGCCAATGTCATTCGAGATATCAAGCGATACAGCAAGTGCTTCGCCGTGTCTCTCAATGGCTTCGCCCTAGCAGTGGGTGACATACACAAGAAGATCGCCAGTTGACTGAAAGCCATATTGACGGTCACTGAGGAGATTACTACTTAACTTCCTGTTCAGTACCCTTTCCATAACTTTGCACAGAATGGAGGTAATGGCGATCGGACGGTAATGGGCAGGGTCTACATGGTTGCCTTTTTTAGGCACTGGTTGCACATTTGCAAGCCTCCAGGATTCTGGCACCGTTCTTTTTACAAGAGAGAGGCGGAACAAGCGTGTCAACACAGGAGACGGCGCATACTGCCTCAGCACTCTCGCTGGAATGCCGTCAGGACCGCTGTCCTTGTTCACGTCTAGACTGCACAATACTCTCCGGACCTCTTTAGTGTGCACTGCGATCTCCGGCATCGAAGACTCACAATGAGGTGCAGTAGGTGTTTGCTTGGAGCCAGCGCCCAGACGTGAATTACTAGCAAAAAAAGATGCAAATAAATTTGCTTTCTCACTCGCAGTGTGCCAGCGATCCATCCGGTTTCAGCATTGGAGGCAAAGTGGGACGATAGAAATTCGTTTCAACCGCTTTAGACAGGGACCAAAACTGTTTACTACCTTAAGGGTGCGAAGCCAGCTTGGCCCCAATACGTCCAATATGGTCAAAGCATACCCACGAACGCTTTGACCATATTGGGACACACGCAGAACCCGCTTGCAGAACTTCACGGCAGAATTAAATGCTCCTCGCGTGAATCCTACGCGCTCTAACTTTGCGGTCGCGGGCCCAGACCCTGGCTTAGTAGGCAGACTCTTTTCGGACCTCAGCGTGGGCGCATTCTTCACTATACCAAAGTCGGGATTTGTAACCGAGCGGCATGTCGGAGAATGGAATGAAATACTCCATTCTCTGCCGAATCACGTCCGCAACCGCGTCCGCACAACACGAGGGGACACCCGAGGAGAAGACGCAAAATAGTGCCGCATCTCGTCCCAGTCCTTTGACTTGTATCGCCATACTCGCCTCGTGCCTCCAGGACTATCATCTGGAAGAGAACAAGTCGACACGGATTACACCAGATAGTGGTCAGACGTTCCCAGCGGCGCTGATACCGATACCGAATGACTGTCCGGATCAGTTGTGGTATTGAATATTCTAAAAAGGATTTAGTACCTATCAATCAAAAGCTATGTAAAAAAATAGGTAGCAAATCGCCGGGTGTAAATTTAGATATCGAATATATCGGAATAATATATAATATAAATATATATAAATAAAAAAAAAAAAATATATATATTAATATATGTATTTAAAGTAGGTGGTAGGTAGCTTAACATAAAATGATATATGCTATTTATGGTCTTTATGGATACGAAATGAAAATGTAAACCAGGCAACTTTCTTTAAGGCACGTCGTAATTTAAATTGCGTTGATAGGCGTATTGTCTAAGAAAATTTCAAGTGCAAATCGGTCGAATTAATTGTATCGCATTGCGTCCATGTGAACGTACTCGCCATTTCGCTTCGTATAAATCGGAACATTTGATACACTTATCAGCAACAAGTCTTACATATTGAGACCTGTCTGAAATATTACCAACTACTTATTAACCACTACCAGATATGCCAGCCAATACCAGCTCGTTGAACTCTCACATCCACACACTGCACCGACGGCATCCCGCCGTGCACCAACTTGTGAAATATGACGTCACAGCATGTAGCAAGCACTTGTGCATAGTTGGGGGCACTTAGTTTTAGTGCTGCTCTGGGAACTTCGTGCGGTGTGCTGATCTGCATAGCCGCATTATGTAGCGAGATTATGCTTGAGATGGAAGAGTTGAGAAAGGCTTAAGAAGCGATAAGAATAGAGTGATCGAAGTTTTGTTTGTAAGAGTGTGAATACTGATGTGGTAGCAAAATAGACGTATGGAAGAAAACATAAAATACTTATCGCTCTGTAACGTTCTTATGTTCCCAATTCTGGGACAAAGCCACATCTCCGAGAGGAAGTGGGTTGTAATCTACCACGTGGGCTCAGTGCGGGTTGGTGAGTTTACATAGTTTGAATGTTTGATCCTAATGTTATGTGTAAATTACCCGAAAGTCGCGGCCGTTTCTACTGGACTACCATAGCTCCAAATAATATGATTTCGATTTGTAAGGGTTGGAGATAATGTTAATATTTCGATAACCTCAATTAAAAGTTCTACTATAACAAGCTTAAACTATTAGTACCTATCCTTTCGATTCAGGTTATAACTAAGATATTTCTGGGAGAAAAACGTATTTAAACCTTTGCTCAAGATGAATTCAAATCTCCATTTCTGAACAAAAACACGAAGTGAACGTGTGAGTTTATGAGAAGCAGATGTATTTGATGGTTTCGAGAAAGTCAAATAGATATTTTCAATTCTATCCAGAGAGGTTAAACGATTGGCTATTGTTACGCACCCACTCATGCCTTTTTCCATGGGGATAGGCAGAAACTACAGAACACCGCCTGCTACGATCCTTACATACTAAGGAGGAGTATATACTCAATTTATTTTCGTACATCTACATGCACGCCAGTTAATGGGTATCTCTGTATCTCTTTTAGGGCTGGCTAATGTTTGGCTGGCTATTGCTAACGATAATATTTAGGATTCGTCATGCTATTTTATTTTATACCGATGTTAAAGACAAATCAAACCCAACTGAAAACAAACGAGCCAAAAATAACCTTTTGATAAAACGCACCCGACCGCAAATGACTGAAAGATTAATTATGGAAGGAAATCCTGTTTAAGGTACGTTTTGATATCCTTTGTCATTGGTGACAGTTCGCCACTACAAAGACAGGCCTAATGACCTCACTCACGCAGAAATACTACCCGCAGTATTAGTCCGGCGCTTTTAAACGCGGGTAACTCGATTGGTCCAGTGTTTGATCCCCGTTAATAAGATGAGTGTAAGTGTGGGATCAGTAATCACGTTTGGTGGACAGTGGGTGGTGTGGGTGTGCGGGGAGGATGGGACAGATTACTCTTTGATGTGTCGCCGCGGATCACTTGGCTTGCTACCATCTTTGATGTGACGTCGCCACTGACCTCGTATTAGCTTCTGCTTACTAATTATGTATAGTGGATTAGGCATGTATTCGGTTAATAGATTTCATATAATTATATACTGCGTTGCATGTGGAATATGTACATGTCATTTAATTATAATTATTCTATGGACGTCATGAAATTAATATAACATTCAATTGTCGATTTTTTCACTATCGAATAGGTCCCTCTACAACAACAACAACTAAAAGACTAAAAAACAGGTGGAGGTAAGACAGACAGTCACTTTAAGTAAAATATTGATATTGAGCTGCATTCGGGTAGACTGCAAACCCAGTTCAATTTAGTTATCCAGGCTGATGATCATGCATGAATAATTTAAAATGATTAAATATTCTATTCATAAATCTACTATAATGTATCCTTATTCTTACCTAGATGACTACCACACCTTCTATTATAATTAATAATAGAAGAATTAAATTAATTAATAATTAATAGAACCCAAAAAGCTCAACATTACAAGTTTAACCTGGAATCATAAAATATAGCGGTATCTATCACGACAGATTTTTAGTCGACGCACGGGACCGACCCGCTCGAGTTCACCCATAACTTACACATAATGGCAAAGAGAATATACCAACGAGGTTCTTACATTTCCGGGTACACGTGGAAGTAAAGAATCTACACGAATTCTGTGTTATAATTCATCGAAGAGATGAAATCATCGCCCGAGGGCTGAACAATAAAAAGTTAGAGCAGCATCCTCCCCAGAGGCGAGAGATCGATCTCAACTTACTTTAAAAGCTTTACTATGTTCCGTAAAACGATTATCGGTAAGCAAATTATGTTGTTACCGTTATAATCTCAGAACATACTGAGAACTTGAGGCGCGGCTGTTTATATACTAAGTAATCGTCTTAGAGGTTCATTGTATGTGTCTTAAGCCTATAAATGCGTGTTATGAACTATCTTGTTTGATTTATGTCTAGCTTGTTGCGAATCTTTGACATAATGTGTAGTTTAATCTTCTCCTAAGGTTTAAGACTCGTATGCTTGGTATATTGAGCAGACTTTTAGACAGAAAGATCTAGATTTATGTCGTAAACAATAAATTATATGCTTAAAACGTGACTGTAATATTCAATGACAGCGTCCCCAGTCGCAAGAATTTAAAGTTGTTCTTTACTTAGGTCGCGCCTTTCTGTTTCTTTCATTTTCTTATTTATTTCTCATTTGTCACCGGCAAGCGGCAACTGTCCGGCGAACAAAGTTGTTTGTTGAATATTCCAGCGTTGAGTCGAACAACTAAATCTAACACCGAAGACTGCTCAACAAATGCTAGAACAGATTCAATCTCAGCGGCGTCCAGCCTCGTCTTGAGGCGATTTTTTCGATTTTAATTGAAAACGCTTCAACTTTTTAATGAAGGGAAATAAAGAAAAGTTGTAAATTAAGCGCGGCCCGGCAGAGTTGCCTGTTCTCTTAATTAAAGCTGAAGACTCAACTATTTTCTTGTTCTATTGTTTTTTGAGATTTTTCGCGAAGGTGGCGCCACTGCAGATATCGGGCGCGATAACGTGCGACTTTGTGTGCGTTCCGTTCGCTTTTCGACCACAGGCGCCACCGCCGCCGCCGCCGTCACCGCCGCGCCGGTTAGCGCTAATCCCGTCTTTTGTTAATCTTGGATAGATCGTATCGTATTCAGGTGAGCTTTACTTGTGATTGTGTTGAATATTTAATTATAGCATAAGTTTCTTATAGCCCCGTCTTACAAACAGTCTGCTTTCTCAGAAATATAACAATTTTAAAAGAATCACTGTAGTAAGAAAAATAATAAAATAACAATGCTCTATTTGTAAGTGAGTTAACGTTGTCAAAAGTAAATAAGAATTCCCTCTCAGGGAAACGGGAAAGGGCAAATAAAAGTCAAAAAGATTACAGAGAATTGAGATTGAAGATATTTTCATTGAAGCAACTCACAGGCTGGTGTTTGCAATGTAGAATAATGTAGATTCGCGGAGCAGCAGGAACCACTCTTTTAAATTTAAACAAAAAACAAGGAAAAGACTCTTCTTTTGAGAACTTAGTTGGCTGTATATTTTTCGCGATATATTTTTGTGGAAGTTCTACTTGTATTTGCATTTTAATATTACAAGACGAGAAGTTATAATAAAAAATAAAGTGCCTCTGGTGTCTTATAGAGCAAGTTTCTGATTCAAACGAAAGTATCCTGCTGATACGAATACCAATCATCACATTAAAATTGTTGTACAAAATATACTTGTTATTTAATGGCGGTCACAAGAGAACTTTTAAAATTATAAACAGAATTCATTATTAAACTACTAAAACTATATTGATCCTAATATTATATTTCTAGGAATTTCTCATATTAGTAGGTACTGGAATAGAAGAACACACCAATCCGAATATTAAACCAAAAAAGCCAATAAAATCGTATAATTTCATTCCTTCGTTCTAGATCTATTTTAGAAGTTCTAAAGTTAGAAATCGATCAGGCAGAACTAGGTAGATGAAGATTTCGTTGCCGACCCGTTTCCGATCAACTTTACCTACCTACATATATTGACATACCTACTAGGTAAGTATAGTAAGGCTCCAGATTGAGATGTCATAGAATATAAAGGTACAGAAGACACAGAATGTAGTAGCGCTTGTTAATTATTATTACATCATTTTGAATGATTCGTTTCCCAAAGATAATCTATAAAGAAGGTAGGACTGCTGGGTAGCAGTGGGTTATTTTGCGTTGCAATTATGACAATGATTACTTAGATCCTGAGGGCGCGGTCCCATTTTATTTCTAAACTGGTAACCTATTATAGTTTTAACATTGTAGATTTATTTGCAGTTTATCTCTTCTTGAACTATAGAATAACTCCTAGGTGCTAGTTATTATCTCTCAAGTACTACTCTCAGGTACTTACGAACATATGGCGATATATATCAATAATAAATCCGGCCAAGTGCGAGTCGGACTCGCAAAAGAAGGGTTCCGTACCATTATCGCATAAATGGCAAAAAAACACGTTTGTTGTATGAGAGCCCCACTTAAATAGTTATTTTATTTGTTATAACGCCAACAGAAATACATCATTTGTGAAAATTTCATCTACCTAGCTATCACGGTTCATGAGATACAGCCTGGTGACAGACAGACATACGGACAGTGGATTCTTATTAATAGGGAACGGCAGGCTTATTACGTATCTTTTGCAATAGCAAAACGATAGCGATCAAACGCTTTATGTCATAAAAGTCGGCATTAACTGCAGTGTAAAAAAAAAATAGTGTGGGTATGGTAAGTCCTACACAATTGTTTGCTAATCGGTCGCTGTTTATCAAATGCACTTATTTAAAAAAAAACCGCCGGCAACTCTAAAACTTTTGTATTGAAAAGCAATTATTGCGCAAAAATTGTTATCGTTTTGCTCTTGCAAAAGATACGTAATAAGCCTGCCGTTTTTACCCTTTGTGTACGGAACCCTAAAAAAGTGCCAGTTGTTGTAAGTCTGCTTGCATCTCTGCACGTAGACACACATGTTCTTCCTATTTCGCTCTTGTTATGAAGCTGGCTTTCTGCTCCAGTCTATTCCATGTCGCGTGTCCGGATCGACACGTGGTCGACGCGGATGGGTGTCTGATTATGTTTGCGCACCTATTAGCGAGGTGTTTGCTCCGCCGAATTAACGACGAGCCGAGCCATTGTTACACTACACCGTACAAAGGTACGTGATCAAGTCATTAGGGGAGGCTGAGCCTGCCAATTTAACGGAACCGATACTATGTTTGTTGAAGGTGTACATGCGTGTAATTGAAAACTATTATTTAGATTGTAAACAATTAAACATAACACGACTTAATCGACGGTAGTAAAATGTGGTAGCGAAAGCTCTGTAAACAATACTACATCTGAATACCAAGAAAACAATCTGTATTCTCTATTGTTACAAAGTAATTCTAAAATCATTATAATTAATTATTCTGCTTATCTATCTAATATAACTCCCTTGTGGACGTTTGAGACCGGCTGGTACGAACAACGGGGCCTTTTTCCCAGGAAAATTTAATTAACCAAATAACAATTATTTACTTGTCTTTATCCTACAAATGCCTACAGGAATCTGTTCCAGCGATGTTACTTAGGAGTTTTGTCGATTTAGATGACATGTTTGTCGATATTGCGCCTTTGTGGCAGTTTAAGTTGTGTTTGCGTTTAATTTCTGGTCAGAGGAAAGTATTCCATATCCGATACCGATACTACGTAATGTTACTGAGACTTATTGTAAACGACGAAGAAACTCAAATTATTTTCTTATAAGTATTTTTCTTTTATTTTCCTTTCTTCCTTCAAATAAAAAACAGGAAGTCTGTAGGATAACAACAAAAGAAATTTAAATCTTATCAGGAATCGAGCAGCAATTTATTACCCACGGCGCAATTCCAATCTTTGAAACCAATAGGTACCTACTCCACTACTCACAAACTGCTTGAAGCTACACAATAAAATTGCATCCTGAGTCGCTACTTAGGATTCTACTCGGTAAACAGAAAAAGAACAGAAACGATACCGAGTCTCAGGCTCGTCCTTGTTTACGTTCCCCTGGACTACAGCCAGTCGATATTTACACAGATCCACTTATTAGGAAGTCGCAAGATTTCGAACGTTCAATTAATATTAACACAAATTGCTCTCTGCTGTATTCTGTCGGCGATCGTGGGTGACCACCAAGAATTGCTAATCCCTTAAGATGTACAAACCAAATTGGTTGCTAATTGATCTGTCAACCAATTACGAGCAGTGAGCGGGCTCTGTGTTGTTCATTATTCAACGGTCCATTATTCTTGGCTAGCTTTATCCTTTATTGCTGACCACGAATTAATTCCCGATAAGCTATGTAATGGGCACAGTTCATTTATTTAGTATCGGTTTAGGAGAGCTCGCCATGGATTAACTTGCCTAGCCCGGACGGAATTTAAAATTCAATTTTTAATTAACTTTCTTTTTGGACTTCTGGTGAAATAACGTTTTCAATACTTAAATGATTTATGCATTGAATCATTATGGTAGATTTTATGAAGAATATGGATACAACAGTATAAGCATGTGGCAGATATTGATTAGAGTAATTTATAGTCCATAAGCATTATAAACTTCCCAATGGAGGTATAAATTGAAAGTTACCTAACCAACCAACAATGTGAAATTTATGAGCGGTATTCCAATAGTATCATGGAATTTCCATCCCCAAGCGATCGAGCTGAAATATCTGCCATGTTAGCGAATAAAGCTGCAATTTTAAAACTAAAAACCATGTTTTAATTTTTCAAGATGCGATGTAAAATTTCATTTACAATAGTTGTAGTCCGGCGCCGCGGCCGCAAAATGGCCGCTTCGCGCTCGTCTCTTGAGAAGGATCCGTCTGAGAAGATTACAATTTATAGCTGAACTAGGTAAGTGCGCGGCGTTGTCTGTAGTTAAGTGCGGTGTGGTGCTCGAAATTATGAACGTGTTTTTGCCTAAATCCGATGCTGTGCGTGATTGATCGTGTACGGAACCGGTATGGCCGTGTAAGGCAGAATTAATATTTAATTTATTCAAATATTATCTTCTATGTAAGATAATAAATGTCAGATATTTTTGTTATCAAACTACACAACAATTCTACAGTAATAGCGGAAAATCACAAGTAAAAAGCTTTTATCAATTTGATCGTTTGGAAAATTTAGCAAAAGCCTGATAAAGTGTTTTGACTCTCAAGTGATCTTGAAAGCGAAGTTAATGCTTATAGAATTAATTTATATCGTATTTATCCTTGACTCTTGTGGACATTTTCATAATGTTTTTACTTCAGCGGGATTCCGGTACTTCATGAATTTTCATAAATATTGTTATCATGACTCAAGTGGATAATAGACTTAGGCTGATATCTTAAATGCTACTTATCATGTTTACTTTGGCATAACTTCCTGTCACGGTCGGACAATTATCTAACCACAAGTGCTAAATAGAGACTATGGCCAAGCCAAAGCACATGCCAAGAGAAGTTTATAGATACTAGTCTTAGAACTGTCGTAGGAAATTGACCCGTAATCTACACAATGTCTGTAAGATTCATCGCCACTTTAGTAGGCACATAGGCGTGGCAGCTTTGTTATAATCATCTAGTTTATGAGTGTGTCTGTGTGTTGGGCAGGCGTCCAAATGCGCGAGACATGGAGGACCACTCGACTGCACCGAGCAATAACACGTCGCAACTAACATATTACGGCAATAAACACTCGCATATGTATCCCACGAGTGCGTACAAAGTTCGACCAACCATTCGCAATAACTGTGTTATCCCATCGCAAGCAAACTAACTCCATTTGGGAACCCGTTCGGAAATGTTTTTTTTTTAAACTGCTCTTTTTGAATACGTTCATCAAATATTTGAAAACATCGCGGTTCTATTCAATGTCTGATAGTACAGGACAGTTATGTTTGTTTCATGGATTCATCGGGATTGTTTTTTTACATATAACAGACACTCATAACATCACGCCGGTATTCCTCCAAGGGTTAGGCAGTGGTGCACCTATAATAATACACCCATATTGCACTAGTTATGTTTAAGTCACATGTAAGTGGGTGAACCTACTGCCATCAACTGGTCACAAATCCAGACTCCGGGCTGCTATTGAGAAATTCCTGATGACAAAATCTAATGACACCTTGTGTCGGAGACAAACGTGGTACCGCCCGCCGCTGCAACTGTGGAAGGGCGACAGGGGCGAGCGGGGACCAGGCACTGAACGCCGCGCGCCGCTGACCTGCACCATCATCTTACTCAAACCCAACCCGGAAATCGAACCCAGGACCTCATACTCACCAGTAGCGCTTGCAACCACTAGACCAACGAGGCTGACAAACTGTTTTATTTTCATCAGAATAAAACCACTCCAACCAGACATTTAAGGCCTATAACGCCCTTTCAGTCGGCTTGCTTAGCGCCTAGAACCTTGCAAGTCACCTGGCGAATAGCGAAGTGAAACGAACGTTATAAAATGTTCCTTGCTGGCCGCACAGGGCGCTTGGTGCATCGGATCTACCTCCGTCCCCAGGCGACTAGATAGGCTCTAAAATTACTTCTTCTTCTTTTTGTTTTGATGGTACATTGATCAAACACTTTGGGACCAGAAGATGGCCATGTTTATTGCAGCGTCAGAAGCATTGCACAGGTCATCCAGGTGAAAGAAAATGGACAGTCGGGACACTCCAGCAAATTGGGCATAGTCTAAAATTACGAGCTAGCATAATATTCTCCAATTTCTGATTTCACAATATCCCAGTAATATTTGTTCTCGAGATATTAATTAGTAATATCAATATAGCGAACAAGGCAATTACAGTCTGAACTAAATTAAAGTATCAGTAAATATTCGCAGGGATTAATGCTCCCCAATGAATCAGGATCGCTTTATTCTCGAACAATACGCCCGGATGGCCCCGTAGCCCCATAATGAAGTGTCTCGTCTAGTTGGGACATTAGGCTGAAGGGCTGTTTGTAATGGGGGACACTATTGAGTGTTATATTTAGATTTATGTTGAGCTGGATATCAGTCAAAGGCTTGCCTGATATTGTAATTCGATTATTTCGTAAAAGAGCGAGTCTAGAGAATACAATTAGAGGAGCAAGAGACGACAAAAGACGTACACTGCTGGACATAGGCCTCCTCTAAGCGTCACGACAAGATCGGTTTTGTAACTGGTGATTGGTCCACCTAGGGGAAGGCCTTCCATTGCTGCGACTTCCAGTTCATGGTTACCACTCCAGATCTTTACGACCCCATGCACCATTCGTTCTGCAAACAATGTGCCCAGCCTGTCCTGTATGCTTCTTTGATATCAATTACGAGATAGCAATTGATATCGAATATAAAAAGATCGTTCAAACGTTCACCCACCAGGTTGTTAAGTTCAAAAGACTTGAACTATAAGGTCAAGATCCCCACTTACTTCGCTGTTTCATATTTCATATCGTGAGTAAGTTATAGCTCATCGCAATAGATTAGTATTCGTATCTCGCGCGGAGCTAATACATCAACTATATGGCCGGGATGGTCTGCGTGGAAGTGGATGTAATGCCCCGAGGGTCCTGCACTCGCTCCACGAAGTAATCGCCTTACTTTTAAATATACCTCCATCATAGTGGAGTAATGGCCCCTTTATTATCCCCGTATATAATAGTCATTTTAATATCAACTTATATTTTGGAGCAGCTCTTGTGTACTTTATGCTAGAACGTAAGTTATACGTGATTTGAATTCGAAATATTCAGTAAAAAGACGCTTTTACGATCTCAGAAATATATTTTATTCGAAAGTAAAATATTAACGAGTACTTCACAACATAAGCTCAAGTTGATTCGTCGATCGAGTTGTAGAGAGATTGGTTATTTGCTACGGCTGCGTAGCAACCATCGCTACGAGCTGCTACGCCGTAGCAACGGTGCTAAACCGTGGTCCTATTTACCCAGTCATTTCGTTTCATTTGAACTTTGAACCATAAATAAATATTGGATTTCAGTTCCGATACCTTGCAATTTGGGCAAAGAAATACGATATTATTAGTTCGAGTACCTTAACTCCTTAATAGGGTTAGCGTCCTGTAAAGAATATTGCCTCTTACAAGGGTTCTTTGAGGTATCAGTTTGCCAAGGATATCTCAAAATACGGGTAATATAGATACATTCATCTTGCTATAAACCAGTACAAGTTACTGCCAACATTATCTAGGAGTACGTACAGATCCCGGGGGTTTATAGGATGTTACGCATGTGATAGTCTAGACACTATAATCTATTGGATATCGAAAGAATTCGAATGTTGTCGTCGAAAATTAGGAGTTACTGCTTGAACACAAACAACGAAGATATACTATATTGTTCGGTAGAAAGGCTTTCCACCAGGGAATAATCCTTATCTACGGCAAAAAATAAGCATCTTGATGTTTCTACTGTTGGGACAGAATAATATAGCAAGAAATTCCTAGTGTAGGGCAAAGTTAAAAAAAAAACTCTGTCGTTTCACGCTTGAACCGCTGAACTTATTTAGTTGAAATTTTGTATGGAGATAGTTTGAGACCCTGGGAAGGACATAAATTAGTTTTATCTCGGAAACCATCCTTAAGGGAGTGGAAAGGGGGGTGGAAGTTTGTATAGTGAACTAATAATTTCTTAAGTAAGGCGACCCACACAACTACAATATTAAAGCGCGATATAAAAATTAGGCTATTTGAAGTACTTGTGCTACGCAGACGAAGTCGCGGGCAACAGCTAGTTACCTATAAACAGGAAAAACTGGTTATTTCTTTCTTTATTAGGAAGTCATCTCTAAAAGTAGAGACTGATTAAGGCAGTTCCTGTCATGCTTCAGGAGCGAAACATCACGAAAAGCTAGTCGTCAAAATAATTACTCGTATTTAAAATGTCAGTAATCACATAGAACTTAAATAAACTGACGTTTTTTGCCATGGATGTAGGCAGAAACTACAGAACGCCACGTGCTACAATCCTTACATACTCTTTTTGCTTCTTTTACGTTTATACATCTGGTTATACACGCACGCCAATTAAGAGTACTGTGCACCTGGTCTTTCCGAAGAACATCACCAAGAAGATCCGTGTGTGTCCTTCTAGGACACCAAACCCAATACCTACCAAGCCATATAATCACCACATAATACCAAATCAATTATGAAATAACTAACCTTGATTAATTAGTATCAAATATCGCTAAGTTCTGTAATTGTGACCGTTATCGTATTTTCAAAGTGGCAAGTGCCTCCTCCTGATGAGCGCGACTGTCGACAGAATTGATTTATTTGTTCGTTTGTTCGTCTGCTACTCAGGCACCGCAGCGCCCTCTACACTTGTTTGTTGACATTTTCATTGTCGCTGTTCACAGTGTGTTCAATTATATCTGTTTACTTTGTTACGTTTATTGAAATTGCTACTTTGTTTATAGCTTTTTGTTTTAATTATTACCAACATAATTTAATTATAAATGGACAAATAAATAACATTATAGCAAAACCGTTAATTTATAATAAATCGCATGAGATTATAAACTCTTCTTTCTCAAAAAGGCACGGATACATTGAAAGCCTTCAAGATAAATTTGGGTGTGGTTTTATTGTATTAGAAATTATTGGTTAACAATATATTGAGATATTATCATCTTGCGAGATTTATTAAAATCTTACTGTAATTGCAATTATGCGGTGACATATACAACAACTTTAAATTGACAATTGTAATTGTATAAAGTTGAGAGGGGAAGAACCGATTCAGCATAAAAAAAATGTTCACATCGATGTCAATGAGAAAAAGCTTCAGAATGCTTGGAATCCACGTTGCTAAGAATAGCTTTTTACCGCACCAAAATCAAAATCAAATAGTTTATTTCAAATAAACCTTATATTACTACTTTTGAATTGTCAAACAAAAAAAATATGACTAAAAGTGTTTGTTTTTTGTATATTTGTTTTGAATCAGTAAAAATATGACGGTATTTTTATTACCAGGCTTAAAGTTGAACAGTTTAGTAAACTGGTAAATGTTAGGCAAAATTGCACATTCGCAAACGTCAGTAGATCTCTATGGAGAAGAATGCGCAAGAAACTCCACGGACACTCTTTTTCATCAATAAGTTTCAATTACATGATTCTTGTTGGAAAATTACACATAAATGTGAGAACGATGTAAAAGGCGTGCACGTAAAAGCGTCTAGAGTAAAATAAAAAACCTCAAAATACAATAATTAATTAAAAACAGGCCGAGATAACCAAGTAATGATCCATCCCAACTGATGGCGCCCGTTCACGAACATGACGCTTGGATTGGCACCACTCAGCTCAACTATCATGAAGGGAACTGGATGGTCCAAAACACGTGCCACCATCTGAGACACATTTGAGCTGGTGTCGTGGAGGCCCAGTGGCTAAGACTTCGCCTCTCGTGCTTTAGGTCGTGGGTTCAAATCCGGGCAAGTTACCTTTTCAAGTCAACCATTTTCGTGGTGATTGGAGGTAACCTTTTTTGTTAAAAAACTTTCTTAACAAAAAACCGACTTCCAACGTACTAAACGTACGTAATGTACAGCATCCTAAGGATGATTTCTGAGAGGCCAGACTCTGAGGTGTTGAGGAAAGTCATCCAACTTCACGTGACGAGATGACACTATTATGATTAATAATTTTACTAACTTAGTTTTAAGACCTTTGTTACTAATAACTATGGACATGTAATTAGTCTGCAATAAATGGTTTTTTTTTTATTTTATTTTTTTTATTTTTTTTTTATTTAAAAAAACACTACAAAGCGAAAAATACCTTTTTTCTGAAGTTGGTGTCGAAAAACGGAAAACAATAGGTACCAAAGACACCGACTTTGGAAAAGAAAGTTATTTTTCGCTTTGTAGTGTTTTGTTTTCGGTTTGATTTTTCGGCTAAAAGTTTTTTCATAACAGTGTTTGCGCTTAAACGTACACTGTTTCTATTCTACCCATGCGGCCATGCTGTGATTTCCCCCTCGGGGGCAGGTTGCGATCAATCACGGAAATGGCCACCGTGCCCCGTTCCCTGGGGGCTGGTACACATGGCCCGCAGCCCCGGGCGCTAGGGGCACAAGGTTTGATCACCTGACCTCGCAACTTTGGCCACACATTTCCATAACTACAGCTTGTCTGACCTCTTACTTTGATATTAATATGGAGGAAGCGGTTGTGAGTGAAACAACCCTCTACAGGTAATAGTGCGCTGTTTTGGAAAAGTCCCTTGTTATAAATTAGTTTTAGTGTGGAGTACTTATGGAAATATTTTGATAAGCTAATTATATGGTTGCCTACATGGTTAATGGCCATGAGTTTGTAACTGGGTATGTATGTGCTACAATGACTTTTGTGTATGTTCTTTCTAAGTTAATCTTAAAGATTATTTAGAAACCCACACATTGTGTCGAACAACTGCTTTTAGAATTCTTGATAATAAAGTTCGTATCGTAAATTGCACAAGTAGCGAGCAAGCGCAGCATGGTACTCATTGCTCTTACTTTGTAAAAGCAGAGGCATTTACCCTACATAGGTTGCTAAGAGTTATCTCTATAAGTAATTATCTGAAATAACTGAAAACAAAAAATACTTTCTGAAAAAGCAGACATTTATGATCCTACAGTTATCTGAGCCTTTTTCGCGGACCTTTGAAAATACATTTACTGGAACCTTTGTACAATTCTTAGGCCTTTCAAGGGATTCTGTTACATAATGTAGCTTTACATTTTTCCGAGCGAGATATAGGCGTGATCTCGCGAGCGAAGCCGAGGGGCGCGCGACGATCAATTATTTCAATGACCGCTCGCGCTATGTATCCGCGACCTGCGGCTCAGAGTACGGTTTATGTGTGTACATAACATTGTACATTATGTACATGTGTATCGTTCGCTTTTTCCCTGTTGTGGACCGACGCCTTTGTGTTGAAATACTGACAAGTGACGACCTTATTCACGTTTTTTGTTCTTCTTTTTTTCTTCGACCATTTTCTTTCGCACCAGTTCAAATAGACGTTAAGATTTCAGTGCGTGTTCTCATTCCCAATTTATTTTCTATACCTACATGATAAAATGTTTCCGGTCACTTGTCAAGCTGACGACCTTCACTAACCCTTATCAGAATCTAATGGCGATGTGATCTCATCAGCTCGGGTGCTACCTATTCCTACTCTATACATAATTCATTTTCGCCGACTGACACTTTTATCTAGCCGCTTATTTGAGTGAAACGTTACACATATGTGTCGTATTACCGTTCAAATAAGCAGGACGGTGACATTGAGCGATATGATCCCTACACAAAATATAAAAGTGGGAACAAATCATTTGGATTTCAAGGCTTTAGTCAGGACACACAATAAATCTGAATGGGAACGCAGTGGATCCGACAAAAGACATTTTATTTTATTAAACCAGCCCAACGAACCGGTGCGACGTATATTTCGTTAGTATTTTTTTCATTTTTCTCTCGGGCTATTGTTTGCTATTGATTTCGGAGAGATCGTGTGACAGTTATATCATTTTGAACAATCATTTAGATACCTAACTCAACTGATGTTCATTGTGATAAATCAGCATCTGCTCTAACTCACGGCGAATATTGCTGTTGACAAATCTTTTCCCCCCATAACATCGGAAAAACATCGTTATTAGAGTCAATATTCGAATCGCTATGTTCCACCTTGCAGGTGATATTTACTCCGAGTTTAGAACTGACATCAGTTCCCCTCGCGTCGCAAGTTATCACCCGTCGAAGAGTTCCGACTCTTGATTTATGGCGTTTGACCGGTAAACAAAGCCGGTTTGTTCATGAGCCTCACACAAAAGTGACGAATGGGCGCCGATACTCATACACCATTCTTTTATGAGAACGAGTTCATTATTATTTTTTATTTGAACTACTTTATTAACGCTTTCATTCACCTCGTTTTAACAACCAATATCAAAAACGAACGAGAAAAGCTACATTATTTTAAAAAGCTTTCAACGAAATGCGTTTCTCTTTTGCTCGAGTTTGTATTTTAATCAAAGTAACTATCAGCTCTTTGTTTCACGTGCATGTTATTAACAAAATCAATCGGAAAAAGGAAATCCGCAATGGAAGGCAGCGAATTTATTAAAACACCTGACACTAGGTCGTTTTGTTTTTGCTTAAGAGCGGACTCTAGTCAACAGGAATTTGAAAAATAGGTATTTGAAGAAACTATTGCCGTCGCGTCACCTCCAACCTCACCCCGTAAAGTGCGATAGGGACAACTGCAGCTCAAGCTGATTTTACCTATTGAGTTTCGTATTCTGCTGTTTTCTTGCAAAATTTAGAGGAAAAGTATATCTATGCTCCTATCATTTCCTTTTTTGTTAAAAACTTATAAATTTTGTCTGAAAGTCTTCTGAACATGGCGGCAAAAACGGGCATTTTTGTATTGTCATATTTCTTTTTGTGATTATGTTTTGGAAAAAAGGAAATGATACTGGCACGTATTAATTAGACCTAGATTTTATGGAAAAAAATCATTGCTCTAGAGGCATTATCCACGAAGAAAACAGCAGAATGTGTTTGTATGGAGAAAGTCTCACTAGAGTCCCCTCTTAAGAATCTGAGTAAGGAATTTAAGTTTAAGAGGTGATCTTAAATGTTATTACTGAGCGAGGTCGAAGTAAGATCGCTTCTGAATGCAAATACAAGGAGAGATCTAGGTGGAGCAAAACCACGATTATGTTATAATCTCAGACTACAAACTTGAACAAAGTCCATAAATCTCGAGTGGTGTTATTGTTGGAGCATTGCCGGCGAGCTGTCTGTCCGGCGTGTTGTTCGAGCTGTCCGGAGTATCCGTGAGGTCGGGTCGGACAGAGAGTGCGGCAATTAGCGGTCACGTGCTGCGGTCAACAGCTTCGAAACGTGAACTATTTATTGTTAGACAAATGATGAGTAAGATAAGGAAAACTTTGTGACGTTTAGTGAGTTGAAAGTAGCTATACAACACAAGTTATAACAAAATTGTTAGAGAGAATGAAAAGAACAGCAAAATAAGTAAAATTCTCGAAATGCAATCTCCAAACAAAACGAAATTTATAACCCTCACATTGTCCCACCAAAAATATTGTCTAGATATTCGCGAACTATATATCTCTCACAAAAGAAACTTAGCCACACAGAGCCCTGAAAATTTTACGTCTCCAATAAATCTTCTTTGTTACAAAAGTGTTGTCCTCTATTCTGAGATACAGCGTCAGTTCATCATCATCTTGTAACGCGAGTAACACGACGGAGACAAATCGCGCGAGTTATTCGAGCCACCCGCCACCCGCCTTGCGCGGGACGACCCGAATAGAAATTGCTATCTCACTTGTCACCCACTGATCAAGGCCCCTGGGAATATATAAATCCGCCAAATAATATCGCGTTTCAATGTCGAGAATGGTAGGTATTGCGGGGAGATGGAAGAAAAACAGAATGTGTCAGCTACTTGTGTACAGCGCGAGAGTTGGCGGGACTCGGGGATCGGGAGACACATGGCTTTGTGGAGAGTGCTTCATGCCGATTACATGACGGTTTTATTATTTGAAGGATATTCCCGGTTGATTTGAGATGGAATATGTCAGAATTTGATATTGAAAACATGACACTTTCAGACCTGTGGAGGAGCTGTTTCTTAATGAAATCTTGCCAGTATTCATACTACGAGTCTGCGCTATCTAAAATAGCGTAAATAGATCCAATTCACTCCCAAATCAATAAAGAGTTTTCCAATTTTTATCGGAACATATTTGCTGTCAGTAATTCAAGTGTATGTCGCGGCGTCGATGCGGGCGGCGCCGCGTGTGAGAGTAGTACCACAGATGTATAATATAAGCGTAGTATTACGTACATAAGGACACAAGTACACTTATTAGCTGTCGTGCATGCACTACAAAAATATGGAGGATATGACTTATTATTTTACTTCAACAATATGTGACGTCATCCTTGCCAGCTGGGCCCTGTTAATTTTCAACAATGTGCAGATTAGCATTTTTATCTAAAACAAGCGTATTTTAAGATATCTGAGATTAATTTTAACAGCATGTCGGTTTTGGTTGTCTGACATTACTTTATTATTTACGTTAAATCGCTGGTGTTTGTGCGTAAAGGGAACGGCTCACATTTTGTTCTTTCTTTTTGTTAGATGAAAAACTCGAAGCTATACATGAATAAGTAATGCTAAATGCTCTTAATATTTTATCTACAATCAACTTAAACATTTTTCTCGTTTTGTATTCCAAAGAGGATTCTATTTTCTTGAACAAACATTTCTACTATTATCAAATGTTATTATTAAAAGAGTTTCAGTACAATATCGTTGTATTATTCAGAAAGCTCATACAATGTAATAACAGTGAGTGTACAACTTAAGTTGGCTAGAACAAAACAGAACAAAATGAAGCAATTTAATAGAAGCGCGCGGAGTCAGCAGCGAGCGAAGTTCCCGGAGTTTAATGTGCAGCCATAAGGAGGGGCTCGTGCGTGGCTCTGTGTACACCCGCAGCGGAGTGCCGCTTCATGCACTTGTAGTTTACTTCTCAAGATTTGTAACTTTTATGTTACTTGGTAATGCACTCTCGGATACACTACAAGTACTTAAGAAACTTCACGACAAACATTACCCTTGTGACTGTAAGGTCAAAGTAATCCTATAGTCAAAATAATTTATAAAAACGTCGAAAATGTAACAAAGCGCTCGTCATATTTTATATCACTCATCACGAAAAGAGAGCCAATTCTTAATGATGAACTTCCGAATGAAAAGAGTTCAATAAAGATAAAAATACATTGAGAAACTTACTGAAGATGATTGATGACGGCAGACACTGACACCCGACGAATCATATTAAAAGGAATTCTGTCAAGAGAGGGCAGGACGTAATGCGAATCAAATAAATTCACACAGCCATGAAATTTAATATAGATGCCTTGGAAACAAACGAAATGATTGAGCATGAGTGACAGGGGAGGCTCTTTGTATTGAACACAAGTAAATATGTGATGAGGGGAATTGGTGAGAATTACCTGAACAATTGGGCTGTTTGCGGTGTCAGAGCTCAGTGGGGAGCTGAGCCTCACATTACATATGCATGGATACTGCTTGATATCATGCGAGCAGGCATCACGTGTCAGATTGCAATTGTGGAGGAATGAACCCATTGCCGTAAAAACGATAACGTACCTGTATTACAAGTATGTATGTGGGTAGTTACATACTACCCAGTCCTTACGCTACGCTATATAGAAATATAACACACCAAACACACCTCAAAGCGGTGAAGAACAACATCGTGACAAAAACGGCATGTCCTAGAACCAAAAATTCGAAGACATGTGACATCCACCAACCCACACTGAGCCCGTGTGGTGGCCCATTCCTTCTCTCACAAAAAAAAGCTGATGTTTTTTTTTTATATAAATTATAGTCTCGCGCTTGACCACTATCTCACCTGATGGTAAGCGATGATGTGGTCGACGGTGGAGCACGCTTGCCTAGAAGTAACCTATTCACTCTTACTTAAAGACCCCTAGATTGTAGCTATCGGGAAACACAGACTCCGGCAGGGAATGCCACCCCTTAGCTGTACGCATAATGAAAGTATTCCCAAAACGTTTAGTGCGTATGGGTGGGATGTACCGATCGCGAATCGCCGTACATCTTGTAGTCCGATGATGAAACGGGCTTGGTGGAATTAGATCATGCAATTCCATCGCACACTGCACAAAGCTGATGAAGATGACAAACCTATTATAAAGTACCTTTTTTTCATTTGACAGTATGCAAATTGAGAATTGATACGTTTTCGATACCTTGATAAAAAGGAAAAACTTATTTGAAAACCAAATTCTTTTGTTAGACCGTCCTCGATGGCTACTATCGCTAAACCAATCAAGAAATGAATCGCTATCATCTCCGTCTTTGATAGCCACATTACCATTTTATTGATTTAGGTATCCTTACGTCACAAGCTATTATTATCAGAAAGGACCACTTATTTCATAATACTGAAAGTTTCAGACATTATTAGATCATTTTTTTGCTTCATGAAAGATATTTCGTCGAATACGATTCATGAGTACATAAAAAGCTTGGAAATGAAAAGAGAAAAATAATAATTAATATGAGGCAGCATTCGCAACGGTTTGATCCTCTAAACGGAATTCTTTATCAGATCTCAGCGGAGGCGGGCGCGAATAGAGGAGCGGGGAGCGGGGCGGGAGCGGGTGAATGGCGGCGAGATTACGTTTGTTGCTTTGTATTAAAACTGATGGGAATTTATCTCAACATCCCGTTTTAAAGGAGCAAAGTGACGTTATCAAAAACCAATATCGTTTGCGAGCGGCGGCGAACGAGAAAAATATTTTTCGTCATCATTTATCAAAAACACGGAGTATTGCCTTTGACGGTGTCTCGTCTGTCGCTCGGCACAAATACCTGCCACAAAGAAAGGTAATTTCTATACAACTGTTCGGAGTGTATTAAAATCCTTTATGGAAATGTTGGAATTGTTCGTCTTGGTTGGAAATAATATTGTACAAATATTATGTCTTCGTTCAGTATTTTGCCCTCGATCAAACGGTATATTTAATTATTTACTTAATCATTGTTTATTTTTACCTGATTTGTTATGAATATAGATGAAATTAGAGGTACCTACGTACACAAAAGCATTCAGAACCTGATTTATCCATCAATTAACAATAATGTTCTGTTAACAATACTTCCTTCAAAAACGCTTCACCAGTTTATTATAGGAAATTACAATAAAAGTTGAATAAATTCAAACAATTTCTCGGTTTCCGCCCCCGCTCACCGGCCGTATCCTCGACCGCTCGAATGCTCGACTGCTCTTCGCCCGACCTCTGCTCATTAGACAGCCGCGCGAACGCTAAGCGTATTTACGACAATACATAAAAAGGACGTAAGAAAGGAAAATGTGACGTCATCATTTTCCTAAATCATCATCAGTCCCTTCCGGCCCTTAATGTGGAAACGAAGAATTAAATTCGTTTTACGAGAGGGACAGTTTTACGGGCCACCGCCGCCGCCCGGTCCGCTGACGCGTCTTCAATACTTCCATCGTGATAGGCTTTTATTTCGGTCCCCGCCTCCGCTTCCAACTTATTATGAAAATCATCTTGTTTATAGACGTCCTGGTAAACACTTGTATTTGCATTTTTCCTCTCTCCGCCCCGAGGTCGGAAATAAAGCCCTAAATTGAATATCTTATACTATTTATCTTCATGCCCTGAATAAATCTATTCAAAACCCAGTCATGGTATACAACGGCGACGCGCAAATGATTACCGCACAAAATAAATTAGCTTTGCCTTGTGGTGTATTCGCGATTGCGAATAAAATTCTGCGCCGCGCGCCGTCCGCGGATGATGGATGAGCGTGGATCCGTCTCCCGCGGCGCGGACACCACCCGACACTAGTCGACACCCGCGCGGTACGAGTATCGCGCGCCAGAACGAATGAACTGGAACTTCTTCAGTGCGAAAGTCCTCGATAAACCTTGATTGCTTTTTACACCGAATTACTTACGTTATTGTTCTCGGTGTCATCGTGTTATTGGATTTTATTACCAGAAAGTAGATTAGGTAAAATTGCTACCCTACCGAGGCCGAGGGGAGCGAAGCTACGAAAATATCATAATAGCGAGCCTTATCATTAGACGACATTGTTTTTATGGAGAGGAAGTAACGTATGATATTGTTCGGAAGCGAGTAGACACAGTCGTAAAACTTGGCGAGATAAAACGATCCCGATATTGGTCAAAATCGGAGCCAAAATAAACAGGCGAGACCATTGTGAGGAAACCAGTGAGAAAACAGACGGGCTAGAAGATTTGGATTAACGTTTGCAATAATAAAGGAGAGTACGGACGCCGAGGATTTAGGGAAGCGGGTCTACGGTTTGCAAGGATTTTCTTTTTGAACCCAATTTGGTTCAACGAATTACATATAACTACGGACATTCGTGTTTATTCGCAAGGATCCCGCACTTGCTTTGACCGTTACAGTTTCCACGCAAATGCTCACAACGAGGTCTAATGGACTCACTTCAATTTCGCTCAAAATTTCTGTCGTTATTGCATTTGAGGAGATTCAGAGATAAAAGCGTGGGGAGGCAGTAATGTCGACGGACGTGAACACGACATTTCTTTTATTCTGGCGCGACGAGAACTTGGAAGAGAGTCGCGTCGCGTTGGTAGGCGGATACTTTAAATTGTTTACAAGTTGCACTCTCCTGCGCGGCTATGCTGCACGTTGCGCGGCGACAAGTCTGCGCCGCAAGGTCATCCGCGACATTAAGCGCGCTCGTAAATCTTTCGCTGAAAGTTTTGCACCCTGCGGCATAACTACACCCCACCGGCTTATTTATACAACGCGCGAACAAAAGCCTTTGTCTCTGAACTTATCGGGAGCCTGAAAGAAGAGAAATTCATTACGGTGGCTAATAACGACCAAAATTAAACGAGGCACATTACTGGGCGGGGCATCGAACCTCTGCAAGACTCGCGAGTCGCGCTATAAAGCCGTTTTCATTGAATTCAACTTTAATTATATTAAAACTTTGGAATCGAAGTTAGTTCAGAGTTGTTATAAAATTTGCACAGTTGGCAGGCTGCAAACATTCCGCGTACCGCCGCGCCCATACGCCCACCGACACACACGCACGGTGCTCGATATGTAATAAAACTGTCACACACAAGACACACAGTTCAAAGGCAGCGGAACGATTACTGCCAATAATAATTCGTTTTTTACTGAGAGAAACGTTTCCTTTTTACATCAAAGGCTGTGCGCTTGTCGCCATCGTGAATACTCAACAGCTTATTCACGAACGCTTGATGTGTATGTTAAATGGTGCGTCCCGGCGTCGTTTACGACACTTCGCTAAATTGATTGCTGCGATCTTGTCTCTGTAAAGTACCTTTACTTTTGTGTTATCAAAATCTTAGCCACCTCTTGAGAATTAATATTTTAAAGACACGTTTGATCTTTTGCTAATCTAACAACCTGTTCTCGTCAACAGGGACACTCGAAGACCTTCAAAGGAGTTTCCAATTATCTTCGAATCCGTCGCACTTCTCTTGTTAGCGCTAAAATTGGCTACAATGCCAAACGAGCTGTACAGCTCCGCTTTAATCCGGACGATCGTTAGGATATGCACTCGAGGGTGGAGAGGCGCGCCCTGACCGAGTGACCATCTATCAAAGTAAGCCTCGTTAACTAAGAGAGTGCTCAGTTTTAATCGTACTCACTTCTGTTTCTGAAAATCGGCAAATCGGGATGACAAATGTTCGGGGAGGCCGCCGAGGTTTTTTCCACGAGAAGCAGGCCGCTGGGAGGAGGCCGCCGGGACGCCGTGATTTATATTCAATGCGAGCCGCCGAACAGATTATGTTGTGTCATGTCGCTTGTATCGGAACACACTATGTTACCTGTTCCGGTGACATATTATCTTCTGAAATTTACCGCACATATGTTCCCTTCGACAAAATATATTGTTTTTCTTTGACTCCCCTTTCTGTTTTGCCACATGATTATGAAACGATTGTTAGAAATAGAAATCTTACTCGTTATAGTAAAACATTTTTAGCCGTTATTAGTAAAATACATGTACTAGAATCTAGACAAGTGACAGTATCAACGAAAACGTCACCATTGCTCTAGCATAGGAAAAAGTCAAATATGTACATATGTTTTCACGCGCTATAGAAACGTCACGAGACCAATCCCTTACGTTTTGACATTTCGACCATCGCCAGCGCTGCTGGTGTGCTGGTACAATCACACTTTGTCTAGAGAGGTACCTACTGAGTTTGCTTGAGATATCGAGCAAGGCAATAGAAGGTAGCGAGCGTGAGTGACTGAGCTTGTACGTCGCGGGATGTGTCGATTTATTCCAATGGAGCACAATATTGCTGCCACCCATAGAGCTCGAGACGGAATTTCTATTCTCGCATTCCCGGGGATCCCGGATGCGAGCCACCAGCCACAAAGAGGGGCTCAGAGGGGCTCGGTGCGTCGCGCGCGTTTGGCGTGTGTCCGGACATCGTCCGTCACGAGTCCGGGCCGGATTGCTCGGTGTCCACATATAAATCATTCATGTCACGACAGCAATTTTACCAAATAATCGAAAAAGGAAATTAAGGTTACATAAATGCTCGCCGCCTTCCGTCAGCTGTTCATATTGGAATATGCCGACTCACACTCGACGCTGGCATGTGCGCGCCGCCCCGCCAATCTCGAGGTTCCTTCAAATTTAGATGTAGTAAGTACGTCTACCCTATAGCCATTTGTCTAATCCACAATCAGTGCTGACAGCTATATACCGTCACGCTTTGGCTCCGCAAGGGGTAAACAGAATACGCTTGGTTTCGCCTCCGGCTCGCTCGCTAACAGCATTGCATCCCAACTCGAGAGGGCGCGAAGTTATCGACATTTATCGGGCACAGTTCCAGCTTCGGATTCGCTGAGATTTTCACACTGCGAAAAACCTCGAATGCACTTTGCTGATATGTAGATGTGAACCCGAATCCGGGCGAGGGATCACTTTGGTTCGATGTCGTGTTTATGACAAGGGTTTAAATTTAGTATGATTTATTACTTGTAGCAATTGTACATATATATTCCAAAGCGTGTTTCAAAAATCTCGTAAACTTCAAAGAAGTGTTACAATCTTATAGCAATTTATAACTTCAAACGAATCCAGCCAAAACTATCAAAATAAAAGAACATTTTGAAAGAGGAGTTAAAAGTGTGAAAACGGTGAAACGGTTCGGTAGCAAGAGGGACAATGTGAGGGAACTAGACGAAGGTGTGGATGTACTCTTAACGGTTTTGTTCGAACCTTGTGTCGCCAGACGTTACCTTCTTCAGAACGTCTTATAGCTGTAAGGTACTTGAGTACTATACCTGGAATGTAAGGATGAATTGAAACATTTTCCTGCTTCAAGAGACTTTTCAAAGATTGGAAAATAACGAGGTCGTAACTATGTCTTTTTTATTATTTTACAACGAGCTAATATAGTCGTCAATGACAAAACCAATGTTGTCAGCTCATATATTTTGAGCTTATATTTATTCTGGTTTCATAGATAACAGTAAAACAATACTCCGGAGGCAGTTTATCCCTGTCGGGTGTGAGTGTTCCATCTCTCTGTACATACATGCGTGTCATGTTGGTACATAATGTTTACATGGGCCTGTGAGCCCGTGGGTTGGACTTATACATAGAGGTTGGGTGCTGTAATATACTCGTTTAGACGTCCATGTTATCTTAGTAACACTTTTAGAGTTAACAAATTGACCTTTATACAAAACTAGCTTTTTCCAGAGGCTTCACACCTAGGGCCCCACAGGACCCATGCATTTTAAAACAAGTAAAATATATAAATTAAAAAAAAAACCTCAATTATTTTTTCATGCTACATTATTTCGATTCACAAAGATCATCATTATTATATTTTTTCATTTTCATTCTTCGATTGAAAATCTATTGAACACGCAATTATGACACAATATCATGCGTAAACAGCCCGATTTATATTTTATGGAGTTTCTTGTGCATTCTTCTCCATAACAATCTACTTTCCGAATGCACGGTAGAATCATTTTTTATTACTTGTAAATTTTAATTTTAATTTATGTGACGTTCAAAAGTGCCGTTTATTGGCCTAGTTGAATAAATATATTTGACTTTGACTTTGATTCAAACAGTAAAACGCCCATAATATAAAGAACACTCTCGATAAAGTCACCTTTCAAACGAAATCAATTTTAAGTACGTTAATACTTTTTTTTTAATTCATTTTATGATCTTGGTTATCCAAGTCTTATAACAATACACAATAAGTACACTACTGTCCAACCTTTAGGAATACAGACGTTCTGTTATGTTATATGTTTACAACATATAAATTCTACTGAAAGAAAGTTCAATTACAGATACTATACTTAGTGAAAATGTAGCATCCATCTGTAACCAGAGAAGCAAACTGCCATAGCAATTCGAATACCTTCGAAATAAACCTTCCCCTCTGTCTGCTGACGCTAATTCCGGTTGACATAAAATCAGAGCCTCAAAATGGAGCTGCATGTAATAATTGGCAGCAAACAGTTGAGACTATTTCGTTGTGGCCTCTATCTCGGACGAGAAGCGATCGTTAGCAGCTTCAACTACCGGCGAAGCCTGAACCAATACCAATTACTGCAAGTGGGCGCATTGCACGCGTGTGTTGGGTAAACACGGAGCTATTAACATTGAACTGGAATATTAACGGTAGTGGTGATGATTTTGATAAGAATGACTATAACTACATATGTAAGAAACTGGCCACATTTTGCATTTACGAGTTAGTTTGATGAATTTGGAAGCACACAAGAGGCGTATTTTTAGCTTTGTCTTTGGAATGACGACGCATTTGCGTTGGCTCTGGTATTGATGATGGCCATAAGCTTTGTGACCACTGGCACTTTCCTATCCAGCTGCCTATAAGATAGTCATCTATTATCTACCTACAATGAAAATCATCAAATCAATTCATTCATTCAAAGGCCTAGTTTTCATAATATCAGACATTAAAACTTTAAATCCGAAAGCAATTGTAACGAGAACTTCGACAACACTCGTATTAATTCGAGTTTGCGAAACAATTTTGGAATAATTTAATGAAACGAAATACAGGAAACACAAAGTGTATGTTATGCGCAATCAAAATGGAAAATACTAAAGCAAACGGATTTAAAGTGCAGACCACTTTATTATTCCTTTGCTTTCAGCTTGGATTTTTGATTTCGTTTCTTTGTTTCGAGATGCTTTTATCAGATCAAAATTGTACTTGCAACAAAAAATGTAAAAGAAAAGAATATTACTGTGTTAAGTTTCAATACCTTTAATTTTTTAGTTTAAACCCTAAAATTTAGTTTAAATCCTATGTAGTATATGTCATAATTCACTGTTGCACTGCTACATTTATAGTAATTACCGTAACATATTGACGTACGAATTGGGGTCATTTGCTACAATATAAAAGACAGTGTAATGTGTTTACTTGTCACTTTTACTATGGAGACTACCTAAATATAAACATATTCAACACTCCACGTTGAGTTTCTCTTCTCTTCGAGAGCTCCTCATCAACATATTACATGGCGACCCTGCCACGTCGATACGGAATGGCGTTAAGAAACCACATCCAGAAGAATCAATAATTATTCTATCATCAAAGAAGAGTTCCTGTAACCTTATAGAAGAGTTCCTGTAACCCTATAGAAGAGTTCCTGTAACCCTATAGAAGACTTTTCAGCCAGTTCCTGAAAGAAGACGGAGACGAGTCCAGGGTATAGCCCGGCCAGAACGAGCGGTGTCCAGGGAAATCCCGGCCCATTGAATCCAGGGTATAGCCCGGTCCAGTCATCGAACAACGAGTCGCACGGCAACGACGCAGAGCGCCTCGTGACTTCGTCATCGAGTTACCCGGTCAACGTTCGCAGCTCCGCACCGTCAGCAGAAATGAACAGCAGTCAATTGACCCACTTTCCTAGCTAAGTACATTTTTTTTTTAAAGTCTAATAGGACTTCACTTAAACAGTATATTATTAATTAGTATGACTGATAATCTAGTAACATGTCGAGATCAATTACATCAAATTAGGGAATATTTGGTAAAAATAGGACCAGAACGTAGGCAAAAAGAGATTGCTTATAAGAAATTGGAAGAAGCTAAAGCGATATACAGTCAAGCGCAAAATATTTTGTCTCAGATTGAACAGTCAAAATTTAGTAGCAAAGACATTGATTTGATCAATAACTTAGTGGAACAAATTAAGACCGTTTATCAGAAAATACAAAGTTTAGTAAGCGAAGATTCAGCAACTCAAACACTTGACGAACCAGACACCAAGATGTCTCAGTTTGATTTAAAGACTGCGATAGCCTTGTTACCTGTAATGACAGGACAAGAGCAAGTTACGAAACAGCTCATTGATGCCATTTCACTATACAGTAGCATGATAGACAACACTTCTCAGAAACTTTTATTGAATTTTATTCTCAAAACTAGATTAACTCCTAGTGCTAAACTTCGCATGAAGTTATCTTATGATAGCGTAAAAGTATTAGTTGATGATATGCGAAAGCATTTGTTGCCTAAAAGGTCGGCTGAAGCTATTCAATCTCAATTATATCATTCTTCTCAAGGACGTCGGTCTATAGAGTCTTTTGGTAATGAGATAGAGGAACTTTTTGTTAACCTGACGATTTCTCAGTCAGACGATGATCCGACCAAATACGAAATATTACGTCCTATAAATGAAAAAACTGCCATCAAACGTTTTGCGGATGGTTTGTCTGATGCGAGGTTGAGCACAATTATTGCAGCCAGACAATTCTCATCACTTCCAGAAGCGATTAGGAGCGCTTTAGACGAAGATTCTTCATCACCAAGGCATAACGAAGTTTTAAATTTTAGACGTTCAGACGCGTACAGACCGAATAATACATCTATCGGTTACAAAAACTCGAACAGTCGTAATAATAAAAATTATCAGTTCGACAAATCAAATAATAATTATTCACGAACTCGTACGTTTGTAAATACAGGTCAAAGAGGTAAACGAACTCAGGCAACTGGTGCATGGAAAGCGAGACGTACTCCTTACGTACAACACACCGAGCACACTCAGCAAAATGACACTGACTGTGTAGACAATAGTGTCGACACGGAGACCAATAATATCCATGACACTAATATTACGGATAATCAGTTTTTTCGTTCCTAAATTAGAATGCTCTATCTTGAATTATAATAATACTAGCATAATTGAATGCACTGTAGATTCTACTTATGCCTTAGATCTTTTAGTGGATAGTGGAGCTAGCCTATGCGTTTTAAAGCACGAGTGGTTAAGATCTAAGACCCAATTAATTAATAATATAGTTCCGGAGAAGGTAACAATAAAGGGTGTAAGTGGAAATCTAACCTCTCTAGGATATATTTATTTAGATTTATATTTTAACAAACTGATATTCAAGGAAAAATTTTACGTTTTTCAAACCTTATCTTGTGCAGCTAACGCCATTTTAGGGCACAATTTCTTTATAAAATATAATGCTGTCATAAGTTATAAAAAAAAATCCTTAACGTTAGAAAATAATGGAGATCATATTAGTATACCTATTTTAAGGACTAATTATAATAAATATTTGTTTACAATACCGCCGCGATGCGAGGTTATCCGGTACATACCTACCACCATACGTGGGGATTGTATTACATTAGCACAAGAAATACGCGATGGTGTTTTCATTGCTGGACTGATTTCGAAATCTAAAAATGGGGAAATCCCAATTCGAATTCTAAATACAACTAATAGCAAGGTGGAACTAGACTTGTCAGGGTTAGAAATAAATTCCACAAACAGCTTCGAAGTGTTGAACTTTGAGAATACGATATCTAACTCTGATAGAGTAAAAGCTCTATTTGGCCTACTTAAATTGAACACATACTTAAATACAGAAGAGCAAATAAGCATTGAAAAGATTAGTGCAAAATACTCAGATGTCTTCCAATTACCAGGCGATAAATTAAGTACGACCAACTTATTAGAACATAGTATAACACTGAAAAATGAAGTGAGCCCTGCGTATAGCAAGCCTTACAGGATCCCGTACGCTTTGCGTAATGAGGTACAAAAACAAATACAAGAAATGCTCGATAATGATATTATAGAAGAAACTACGTCAGAGTGGTCAAGTCCCGTTCTTCTTGTGCCTAAAAAATCAGATAAATCTGGCGAGAAGAAATGGAGGCTAGTAATTGACTATCGTCAGTTAAACAATCGAATTGTAGATGACAAATTCCCTTTGCCAAATATCACAGAAATTCTAGATTCACTTTCCGGTAATATATATTTTTCTAAACTTGATTTATCTCAAAGTTATTACCAAATTAATCTTACAGAAAACTCTAGAAAATACACGGCTTTTAATCTTGACCGCATGTATCAATTATCTTTAGACAAAGACTCACGGAAGTATACAGCATTCACTACTGATAAGATGTACCAAATGAAACGGTGCCCGATGGGACTAAAAACGAGTCCAAGTGTATTCTCCAGACTTATGACTATTGCGATGGCGGGATTGAACTACGATAAATGTTTTATTTATTTAGATGACTGTATCGTTCTGGGTAAATCCTTAATTAACCACAACAAAAATCTCACTTGTATTTTAGAACGTCTTAGAAAAGTTAATTTAAAATTAAATCCTCTTAAGTGCGAATTTTTACGCAGAGAAATTATTTATCTAGGCCATAAAATTACTCCAGAAGGTATTTATCCCGATCCATCTAAAGCTATCGTGTTAGAAAATTATCCAAGACCTACAAATGTCGACGAAGTAAAAAGATTCGTTGCCTTTGCAAATTATTACAGGCGTTTTATTAATAAATTTGCTGACATTGCATATCCTCTCAATCAATTAAGCAAGAAAAACGCATCTTTTGAATGGTCCCATGAATGCGAATCAGCATTTAATACTTTAAAACGTGCACTCTGCAATCCTCCAGTGTTAGGCTATCCAGATTTAACAGATAAAAATAAATTTATTTTAAACACAGACGCTTCAAAAATAGGTCTGGGCGCCGTATTGTCTAACAGTAACGGACAAGTAGTAGGTTACGCGAGTCGCAATTTGAAACCCGCCGAAACACGATACCCAGTTATAGAGTTAGAATTGCTAGCTATTGTGTGGGCGATTAGGCATTTTAAACCTTATTTATACGGTAAACAATTCAAAGTTGTGACAGATCATAGACCATTAGTGTATTTATTCGGAATAACGGATCCCTCAAGTAGACTAACAAAATTTAGATTATTTTTGGAAGAATACGACTTTACTGTCGAATATCTTCCAGGTCGACACAATGGACCCGCAGATGCCTTAAGTCGTCTTCCTTTGAATATAACAGATTTAAAAAGAATTAACAAAAATGTAATATCAGTTATGACAAGGGCCCAATCTCGTAAACAAGCAAGCGGCTCCGATACTGCCGATTTGACATCTGAAATCCCATTAACTTCTGGAACCTCTAGCCCAAAAGTTGTAGAAATTTTAAAAAAACCTATTAATAGTGTAGAACTAATTCTAACTTCAAGAAAAGTAGTAAAGAACAGTTCAAATAGACCACAGCTACTTAGCGACAGTGGTCACTTTGAGTTCAATGAAAACGAGTCAACAATATACCTACGATCCCGATCGTTTCCTACCGTAAGTGTGTTAGCGAGGGACTTGAAGTCATTTTGTAAAAGACTTAATACTAACGAAATTGTTGTGATCAAGAATAAAGAAAATTCACACATAATAAACGAGCTCTTAAGATGCATGAAAAGTTTGCAATCTGATTTACCAAGAATATTAGTAATTAAAGATCTAATAAGAATAAGTAACAAAGACGAAAAGACAGTTATCTTAAATGATTTCCACCTGTTACCTACTAGCGGACATGCAGGAGTAAACAGGATGTTGAATAATATTAAAAAATATTACTTCTGGCCAGGCATAAGTAATGATGTGATTGAATATGTGCAAAAATGCAAAGAGTGTCAAATTAAAAAACACTCAAATAAACAAACTAAACAACCAATGTCTGTAACTACGACCCCTAATACAGGATTTGAGAGAGTTAGCTTAGATATAGTTGGACCACTAGATGTAGACAATTATAACTACAAATACATTTTAACCCTACAATGTCATTTGACAAAATTTGTAGAGGCTTACCCTCTAACTAATAAGGACTCTGAATCCATAAGTAGAACATTTGTAAATAAATTTATTTTAAGATATGGCATCCCCAAAGAGATCATAACGGATCAGGGAACAGAATTTTTGTCAAGTGTTATGTCAGATGTATGTAGCTTATTAGGAATAACCAAATTACATTCTACTGCATACCACCACCAGACTATAGGTGGATTAGAAAACACTCATAAGAGTTTAGGTGCATATCTTAGAATTCAATGTAGCCAAAATAAAACAGATTGGAGTAGCTGGTTAAGTTATTGGTGTTTTTCTTTTAATACCACTGTTCACTCGGAGACAAAATATACACCGCATGAGCTTGTATTTGGTAAAGTATGTAACTTGCCTAGTAACCTCAACTATACTTTAGACAGAGATCCACTCTATAATTTTGACAGTTACCCCTTGGAATTAAAATATAGGCTACAGCGCGCATTATTAGATGCTAGGAATAATCTGATAATCAGTAAACTTAAGAGAAAATCATTATATGATAAGAAGTTAAATTCGATAACTTATAAGCCAGGTGATTTTGTACTTTTGAAAAATCAAACTGGACATAAATTAGACAACATTTATTTAGGACCATACAAAGTTCTTAAGGATTTATCACCTAATGTTGAAATATTGAAAAATAATAAATCCTATATTGTCCACAAAGATAATACAAAATTGTTTTGTGAACCATGACCTTTGTCAATGTGTTATTTACTTTATTAATTAATTATTATTATATAACTTCATTAATTAAAACAAAAGAAATTGTATATTTACTAATATGCCAATGTTATTTTTACCTAGTCTAAGTTTAACATATAAAAAAGGTTTTTTTTTTTTTTTTTTTTTTTAATATATTATAGGCTCGCGCTTGACCACTATCTCACCTGATGGTAAGCGATGATGTGGTCGACTAATGTAAGACTCAAGTGCGTACGTCATACATTTTTTTTTTAATACGGTGGTGTAAAGGGTGTCTTTTCGGGGGAGATGTAGTATATGTCATAATTCACTGTTGCACTGCTACATTTATAGTAATTACCGTAACATATTGACGTACGAATTGGGGTCATTTGCTACAATATAAAAGACAGTGTAATGTGTTTACTTGTCACTTTTACTATGGAGACTACCTAAATATAAACATATTCAACACTCCACGTTGAGTTTCTCTTCTCTTCGAGAGCTCCTCATCAACATATTACACCTAACCCTCTTACAAATAAACGCAGAATAAAGTTATACCAGGTATAAACCTATGAAAATGTATGGGTATACCTTAGTTATACCTGGTATAACTTTATGCCGCGTTTATTAGTAAGAGGGATAAAGTTTATTGCCGATACTTCTACTTAGAAAACGACCAATTCGATCCATATGCTTACTTTTCTTTTCTTTAGTTTGGGAAATCATGCGATGACTTCTCCCGCTCTAAGTGAAGTGGGAGTGGGGGTTTTTGGTCAGAGTTTTACTGACTAAAAACCACCCGTGTTAATTCACTTGCTTGTGCCAGGGCCGCGGTATTCGCAGAAGGAGGTGACAGCTTCTCATCCCAACTTCTTCTCGCTCTTTACTATGGGCTGGACCAGGGCCGGACCAGAGAGGTCGCCACCGCCGATCACCTCCATGAAGACACGGTGGTGTCCCACCCAAGCAGGGCAAACCTCCACCATGTGCTCCACCGTGTCCTCCGGGCGATCCACACTAGGTGACACCCAGGTGTTTCCTTCCACCCTATCGTGAACAGAAGCCTCCCGAAACAGCCGTGGCCGGTGAGGACCATACACTAACGTTTAATTCTGACGTTTCACAAGGTGCCCATGTAAGTATAAAGTGAAATAAACAATATTTTAATTTGAATAGCGTCATAATTATGACAGTACAAAACTGTGCTAATAATAATGCAGTTTTAATATACACTGAATACATCAAATAGCAGCTGTTACAAGGATTTATGTCCACCCAACCGCCACGACAGGGTTCTCTACGTTTTTAGCGGTTTACACAAAATGGGGGCCATTACCAAACAGTTAGGACGAAAACCATAAATTCGTGAACACGCAAAAACAAAAAGCTCTCGACCTAAAATTACAAGAACACTTATTCATTGCTTGGCGGAGTTTTAGCATGAAATGCTTAGTGCCTGCCTAGGTGGAGTTTAAGGAATTTAGCGTATGGCGGGCTAACGAAATTATTTAAGTAAGTTCTGGTGGAAAATATACGGTACAGAAGTTTGCGATTGGAATTATTCATTGTTTTGAAAAATAATAAAAATAACTCGTCGCTTTAAAAACTTACTAAACGCCTTAGAAGGACATACATAGATCTCATTGGTGATGTTCTTCAGGAAGGCCACGTGCGCTGTACTCATAACCGGCGTGCGCGTATTACTAGATGTTTATATAAACGTAAATGACGCAACAAAAGTGTGTTAACATCGTCAAAATAACAAAAGTTGAAATGAGATTTGACCAGATATTCTTATTGATGGTTTTCAGAAAATGGAAATTGTTTTTCTAACTGACCTACCTTATGAAATCTTTTTAATATTGTTTCTTTAGGATTCCCAGTGCTCTCAGCAGGTAATTCTATTTTTATCCTTGGCGTGATATTGTTTAGACAAGACAGTAAAAATTGCTATTTAGCTCACAAAGTAAACTTAGCTACATTATTTAGTTACAGACCTATTTATTCAACAATAACCATTGCTTTTGGAACTCCGGAGAGATAAGCAGAGAGCCTTTGTTTTTCTTTAATAGGATCATCGCTGAAGACGTTACAGTTAAACAAAATGCTACTGTAGAAGTTGAGAAACATTTTGCGTTTAAATACAAGTGAACTTTGGAATCACACTCCATAATTCATAACGTTTATAATTATGATGACGAAGTCGGACAAGTTTGTGAAACTTCCTAAAGTTTTAAATTAAATAGTTGCCAACTAACTGCAGCGGTCATTAGCAGCTGTGTTAAATATCTTATAGCAAGCAACAGTTTTCGTTTTCATCAATGTGATATCCGTTTCTAATTGAATTAATAATGCGCGGCTAATGGCGCCGGTTGCGGGCGGCGGCCGCGGGGCGGCGCCACGAGCGCACAGACTCGCACTTATTTGCATATTAATCTATTACTCGCTCAAAGTTTCACTCGCAGGGATTTGAAAGCGATCCGGCCTCGTTCAAGTTTTGTTCCTATTCATTGTGTTTCGGAACATTCTCTCTTTTTTTGCTTAAATTTACTTAATGGATTAACAAAGGAAACGTTTTTACGTTGCTTTTGTTTGCCGCTTGTGTGAGTTTAATTTAAATATCTGAATGTACACGGAGGAAGTACTGGGGTGGCTAAGTGACAATTATTGTGATAAAGTGCTATAAAAGGACGCGACGATAGGACCTAAAAACTTGACCGACCATTACAAATTCTTAATTCAATTTAATTTTAGCGATGTTTGTAATAAAGTTAGGTCCATTATATCATAACTTGAGTCTCGTAGACGCCTAACGATTTAAGTTGAGTGTAAGCTTGATAAATGACCTCGTTGCTCTGAGATGGCTGAAGTTATCCGTACATACATAATACACTCAGCGCTCTGAGATGTTAAATAATGTATATTTAGAGGAGGTTATTAGATTGAAGATGTCACGGGTCCTCGGAGCTGGAGGAGGGTTGCTCGAGAGGCTTACGAGGGCACAGCCGTCCTACACGACGTTCGCAGACCGAAATCTTATATTAATTTGAATGATTTAGGCGCAAAACTATTTAGACATAATTCTAAGCAGATGGTATAGTATTACACTCTGCGAAGGAAGAGATCCGTCCTCATTTTTAATTAAGTATTGTTAAATACAATTAAACCGCCGATCTTCAAACAGGGTTATGTAACGGACCACCAACATTTATCGAACAAAATTATAAACTAGTAGCTCTGTGAGCTGTAGACCTCGCGAGTCGGTCTTTTTAGGGTTCCGTACCCGAAGGGTCCATACGGAGCCCTATTGCTGTCACTTACGTGTCTGTTTGTCTATCCGTCTATCTGTCTCTCCGTCGTCTGTCACAAAAGATTTACAGCCAAACAGTTGGAGCTACAGTCTTCAAATTTTGATAGTATCTTGTTGACCCAAAGCCATACAAATTGTCAAAAAATATTTCTAAATGATTTTAAAGAGGGATCCCATACATAATAAGGTGGGCACAAAAATAAAATTTTGATTTACCCCATTTAGTGGTGTTTCGTTGTTTAGAGTTCGTTGAGTAGATAAATACTCTATTTTTGTTTAAAAAATATTGTTAAACATAGTAATAAAGAAGACATTATATATTAATTAAGGTTATCTCTTTTTGCAAAGTTTTGTTCCTTAACATTTTTTAACTGCCATTGACCTATGAACTTGAAATTTGGTGATAATGTTTATTATTACGTATATTTTACTAAAATATACCAATATACTGATAAATCAGATTTTTCTTTAAACTGCCCTCATATTTACTATTACAACCAACTTGATGAGCCGTATATGTTCCGTACTAAACCGCAAGTTTGGTACGGAACCCTAAATGTGCGAAGTCCAACACGCACTTGGCTGGCTTTTTGTATTTTAGTAAAAAAAATCCATATAATTATGGAACCTGCTCACAAAATTTCAAGATATTCAGTTTTGAAATGCGAACTGTAGAGGACAACAGCTGGACTTCCGGACATACAAAAGAATTTTTGCCCAAACTGAAGCGGAGACGCTTCGCTCACGATTTGCGCTCGCTCGGTCAATAAAAAAGAGATTACACAATTAATAATGAGTGTATGAACACTGATATCACAACATGTGTTGAACACACATAGGCTAGACACGTGCCAGCGGGCATTTATTAAATTCCCTCTTGCTCTGCGGCAATGTACAAAGAATGTGCGAGGACTGACGGAGCGGTGAAACTGACAAATGTACTCGCTCGCTCTCCATTCATTATTTACACTCACGTGCTGTATTTATGTAATGTTAAATGAAGGTGCCGACAAAATTTTTGACCACCACCGACGGTGGTTGTCAAAAATCGAGTTTGTTACACCCTGAATTCGGGGCATGTGAAGGTATATTTTCGCGCTCCACGTTTTACGGCCAAGAAATCAGATTTAGGAGGGTCTACAAATGACGCGATTATTTCCAAATGATTGTAGGTATCGTATAAAAGTATAAAGCAGCAACAATTTTCTAAACCCCATGCCATGACGTTCATTTTCCAGCTTCCACTATATAGCAGTTATGCTAGAAGAGATTTCTATAGAAATAAGCATCACATATGTACCTATTTTTTTTGTTTCTTCGTCTTGTCTTTATATTATGTGTGTGTGCATAAATGGTTAAATAAATAAATAAATTGCTCTGGTGAAAAACCCTGCAGTCGAAACAAAATAGAGACAGAAAAAAGCAAAATCGTCTAAGAGCCTACTTGATTTTTAGGTACTGGTCTGGTCTCTTTAAATATGGATATCATGGCAACGGTCATTTTTCTCAACTTTGGTAGAATCAAATTTTGCTTTTAAGTGATGGATCAGCTCAAAGTGAGATGCGAGAATTTAAAAGCCTGCGGGGTAAATTCTGAATTATCTCATTGAAATGTACATCTTTCTGGGTAGTGAAAGAAAGAAACATTCAACAACAGAGACATTTGTAAACAAACACTAATAGCTGGCACAGAAAAAATATCAGTTACGAAAATACCGTTTGCAAGAAAACATGCATGATAAATGTCGCCACATATCTATACGTCATGGGCGCTCTTTTACTTCCCCCACACGTACATTGTATCGCTCACGACCTACCGCAGTTCCTGACCGAGTCGGTTTCTCAATTTACTAGAAAGCCGTCTTGGAATATTTTATTTCGCTCCACTTTGGGGATGTTATCAACAGACGAGGGTAGTCTCAATATTCTCGATTCCTTTGCGTCGAGCTCGTCTTGTGTTTGAGCGGTGACAGCTTCGTTTTGCGGGACTAGCGCCACTTTACCGATACTGTTCTGATGTAAATCGGTTTTGCTGAGACGTAGAGAACCTGGATCAGATATATTATTTGAAAGAATAAACGATTACGTGTAAAGTAATACTTGGATAGTCATTTTTTGGGTTCCGTACCCAAAGAGAAAAAACGGGACATTACTAAAACTCCGCGGTCCGTCTGTCTGTCACCAGGCTATATCTCATGAACCGTGATAGCTAGACAGTTGCAATTTTCACAGATGATGTATTTATCCGCTATAACAACAAATACTAAAAACAGCATAAAATAAATATTTAAGTGGGGCTCCCATTCAACAAACGTGTTTTTTTTTTCGATAATAATACGTAACCCTTCGTGCGCGAGTCCGACTCGCACTTGGCCGGTTTTTGCACATGCCTAAATTGATTTAAAATCACACATTACTCGTCTATCGTTAATCCTGTTGTAACCGCTGTACTGCTGAACTTGAGGTCCTGGATTTGATTTCCAGTGCAGTGTTACCGGGTTTCTTCCATTTGTAATTTCTCACTAGCCTCTGAGGGTCTTGATTTCTGCCCGATTTATGGCAATAGGCTTGTGTACGACGTGTACTGTAATGTTATAATACTTTTGGCAGACTTAAAATAGTTGAGTTGAACAAACTTTTATTTACTTTCACCTGTCCTGTCTGTGTTTGTAATCAAATCTTGCAAATTAAAATTGACTCACTTCCCAGCGTCCGATTGAGCTGAAATTTGGCATACTATTTTTTCGCATGACAATGCATTTTTTAATATAAAGCTTGTTTAAAAAAAAATATTATGGACTCGTTCATTATTTTCATTACATTCAGTTATTTTGCCGCATTTCGTTCCAAGTATTTTCGACATACACCCGTTTACATTTCGGCCGCCGAAAGGAAACTAGAAACAGAATTAGCTACTTATGAGCCCACACAGATCGCAAAGCTGACAGGCAAAGGGTCCCCCGTGCCTTCGCTCGCGGGAACGTTACTCAAGGCCTTATATCAATTGGATAAGCACTTTTATCCAATAAAACTTTTCTTTGTAAAGATAACAGCGTTATGAAGCGCTCTTGTAATTCTTTAGACAAAGTTGTTGGGCCTTGAAGACTAAGTAAGTATTATAGAGAAAAATATTAGTAGACAACAGGTCCTTTGTGACATGTGTTGTAGTGTGAGGTGTGGCGATTTGTGTTTTATGGTCTGGGGAGTTTGTCGTTTAGCAGATTGACGCGTAATTAAAAGATGTGAAAAGAAGGGAGGCCCGGGCGATTGCCACGATCTCGGCGATATTTTAAAAGACTGATGAAGTCCTGACTGTGCCTGTTTCAATCGAAGTAAATCAGCATTTCTATTTCAAAAGCGTTGGTCTAAAACTTTAAATTATACAGCCTACCCCTTAACCGTTAGGACAATAAATAAATCTGATCCAAAAAACTTTTTGGTGAGGCTGAAATGGAAGTAAAACGGGTAATAAACAAAAGTAATCATTATCATAGTTACAACATTCTCAATCCAATCTAATCACGAGTATATTTCCAAACCCGCAATCAATCCGGCTTGGATTCGGGGCATGAATACACAGCGAGCATGAGACGCGCCGCAAATGGCTCGCTGCTCGGAGGCTTCCGGTCCACGGGCTCCGGCAGCCAGCACTGTCACGTGTGAAGGGCTGCAGTGGAAGCGAGGGGAGGAATGCATTTAGACGGCATCTTTGTTTTTGCCTTCCTGTTCTGTCCCCCTCATGGGCAAAGGTATCTCTCCACACCAAGCTAACTCGCAGATCTGACGAAATCTATCGAGTTCGTCCCGCCATCTCTTTCCATTTTTGTGGTAAGTATATCATAATTAAAAGGCAAGACATCTAAACACTTCCTAAGAAATATCGAAAACAATGAGAGACATTTGTTCCCATCCCTCTATGACCCGTCAGCCTTCAAAGCAGGAATGAACAGGCATCTTCTGCGCTCGCTTTCTCTATCACAGACCTTAAACATTGCTTTCTATTTAATAAAATGATGATATTGTAAGAGAAGATACTTTTGTCTTGCAGTAACACTGTAACAGTTTGGTAAATAATGTTCTTTGGCAAAGATTTTTTAGGTTTTCTGTTCGGAATTTCTTAGTATATCTACTTAAGTCCGGATTTCTACTCAGTGTAGGTATGGCTATAACTCGTACATTGGATTTGACGAAATGTGATTTTACTTCTACTACCTTCCGGGAATACAGATTCAATGTAATGTTATCTTAAGCTCTCCTTATACACGTGCCTACCTAAGTAAATAATGACTTAGGTACTGAGTACTATAAAGAGTAACACCATTCTGAAATACGCCATCAGTGCGACCCGACCCACCACACCAATATATGCAGCGAGGTGAATAATGGAGGCGCTCCAGCAGACCCCAGCGTTGGGCTGTGGTTGGGCAAGGCTTGTATGTTGCCGTGATGGTTGGCCACTAACCAAAAACGCCCTGCATTAATTGCCGCTGACTTACATGAGGCCAACGTAGTGTACCAAAATAATTTACTGTCAATCTTAATTTAAAAGAAAACAGTCGTTTTGAGTTATTCAAAGTCATACTAGTATCAGTAAGGCATGTAATTCGATTTCCAAGAGGTTTTATACATTGCACGTTTAAAAATAGTACTGGTTTACAGCTGCATCCGCAGGCTTATTATGTATCTTGCAAGAGCAAAACGTTAGCGATTATTGCGCAATAATTGCTCTTCAATACAGAAGTTTTAGAGTATTTGGCGGTTTTTTTAGAAATAAATACATTTGACAAACAGCGAGCGATTAGCAAACCATTGTGTAGTACCAACCCTAAACTATAGGTAATGCCGACTTTTATGACATAAATCGTTTGATTGCACGATGATTGCTGAATGCAATTTCTTACATAATAAGCCTGCCAGATAGACAGGAAGTCGATTCTAACATATTGTTATGTAGTTTTTTTTTTAAACGTTGCCCCTCACTAGGAATTTCATCCTGTATCGTGGGTGCGTTTACAAACAATTAAACTCACATACACAAGACACCCAGATCCGGAACAACTATCTGTAGGTTATACAAATATTAGTTCCGTGCGGGAATCGAACCCGCGACACGCAGCGCAGCAGCCGATCGCTCAACCACTGCGCCAACCGTGTTGTCAGTTGGGACAAGTCAGATAGATGATGATGGAAAACCCGAATGTAGCTATGTTTGTTTGGGATATAGGGATTGTAAAGAACTAAAAGACCGCAATATTAAGAGAACAAATTAATGAGTCATACTCACCTTTGTTAATTCTATTGAACTCGTTTAACAAACCTTTCATAGTTAATTAACATTTGTTCACATTGTCAGAAATATCGAACATTTTCCATTAACATGTTTTACATTTTAATTCTGAGCTGTCAAAAACCACGATATTGTAAAAGCATGTACTTTATACAAGCTATATAACGACTGCTCGCTGGAAGTGCGGTTCGTTTGAAAGGCAAAGTTAATTAGTAGCTGCGAGTATGTTGGTAATTTTAAATAAAAACTGATGTTTAATGCTACACCAGAGGGTTCCAGGACTTCACTAACTAGCGGGAGACTGGAAACCAATTTAAATTAATTCTGCAGTCAAATGTTATGTCAACTCTAATAATTGGTTGATATAGTCACAGAACAGAAAAAGCGTTAACTTTATAAAAAAGAGCAGTAAATAGAAAATATACATGCAGGCTTCGCTTCCATGTAGGCCACGGGAACTGTGTATTTTTCTGGGATAAAAAGTAGCCTATTATGCTGGTACTACATTTGGCGTATTTGCACAAATGTTTGTCCCAAATCTCTATTACAAAATGAACTATATTTCAATTGTAGTAAGGTTCGGTTTGCATTGCCGAAATTTCGCAAATATTTTTCCAAATATGGCAAGTGTAGTGCCAGCATTACACACAGCGACACTGTAGTTATCTATCACTGACAGGATTTTCGTAATCAACAGAGATTAACTTCTACAAATAATCCATTTAACCTCATAATAATAATGAAAAAAACTCATTTTTGATGCCATTTACCTGCCTCGTTGGTCTAGCGATATACTGCTGAGCATACCTGAGCAGCACTATAATTTTTTCATTCGGTATTTTTAGTAGAGCCTGGGCTTGTGCCTGGTTGATGGCAATGGACTCGCACCCTGTTATATACCTAGGGCGGTTAGGAACTACATCCGATCCGTGTCCGTAATCCGAGTTCCGAGTTCAAAATGTTCTAAACTATGGCGGATATAAATAATATAGATAGGATATTTATAATAGAGTTCGGATGTATTGCGTAAGCTTCACTACAAGAAGTACTACGACTACTTCGGAACCGAAATTTCTCGGACTCGGATCGGATGTAGTGCGTGACCGCCCTTACACAATACACATAACCGCCTAAATATGGGTTTACTATCAATCATCGCCTAAATATGGGTTTACACATCTGCCTAACACTTCGGGAAATACCGGCGTGATGTTGTTATTTTTTCTAATATGATTTGGTTCCTTCGACTACTATCATTTGTGAATTTTATTCTTAACCTAAATATTTAAACCCGCAAATAAGTAGATACTAGTAAAGAAGGTGCAACAATAACCGCCAGCAACTCACTGTAAATAAATTTTGATACAATACGGCATTGTTGCTGTAACACCAACACAACGGACAAACACCAAAGTTTGGGAACAACGTTGTGTTGCATGTTTGTTTGGTGTGCGAGTGTAAGGAAAACAAACGTATGGGAGTTCTGTACTGCGTTACAATCATCATGTGGCATATCAACCGTTTGTTTATTTTTTGCCGGATACAAAAAGTATTACAAAAAAAACTGTTTTTGAGTTACATATGTCAAAAAATAAGGTGACGTGCGTAAGGCAGGTAATAAGAATCGTATAATTATTCAGAACGAACTGCATTATGGTTTTCCTTTCTTGCTGAGAATAGTCTTAAGCAAAATTAAAAAGCCTCTGGTCGTCGCAACTTCGAAACTGATATCACACGTATGAACGAATAAACGAAACGAAATCAGTATTGTTACCTTTGCTAGAAAAGATAAGGGGATCAGTAATATATATTACTCAAATAACTTACACGGATATGCTCCCTCGGCACATAAACACAAATTACCACGTATCTACTTGACATCGAGTATCTATGGGAACCAATCAGGAATGTATGCATTCAATTAACCGACGACAATATATCGCGAGCGGAGTCGCGGGATCACACGAGTATTTCCTAGTATTGTTTACGATGGATTCAAGATATGATGCTACCACAAGGTAGATGTTTGCAGAAGGATAGTTCTGAAAATACTACAATTTTGGAATTATTGTAAAAGCATATAAACACAGGGCATGATTCACAGACACTTTTTACTCGACTGCCAAAAGAGGGTAATGTGTTTATCAGTGTATGTATGTATATTTGTTGCTGTGTGGCGTTCTAGAGGCCAAACGCGTTGGCCGATTTTGATGATTCTTACGTTAATAGATTAGTCTTAACCTTGCGGGTGTCACTGGCTACATTAAAATAGAACCTAATTCGAAAAAAAAAAAAACTAAAAAGTAATGAATAAAAAAGGTAATTAAAAATTCGACTGCCTAAGAAGCGAACTAAAAAGACGTAAACAAGAAGAAAATCTTGCTGTGCAGTCGGAGGATATATCTGGCTTTGGTCAGCCAGCTCGCAAATATGTATCCTCCGACTGCACAGAATGTTTTTCTTCTTGTTTACATCTTTTTAGTTTGCTTCTTAAGCAGTCGGGTTTTTTGATTTTTTTAATATTTTTTTTTTTTTTTTTTGGCTTCAAAGAATAAAATATTATATACTTTATTGTACACCAAAAAATTACATGTGCGACATTTGCAAATCGCAACAGAGATTCCGTTCATCATGTGTCAGTTAGATCTGCTACGTTAATTTAATTCGGCTTTCTTTTTTTTCGGCAAATTCGAAAAGTGTACAATCAGTGTCACTTCCTATATTATTCCAAGAGGAAACACTTGCATAGCTAAGTACTACCTAAAAGTTTCGCTTAATTGTGATCAATAATGTTTTATACACAGACATAAATCTAACTAGATAACGCAAGTCCCTCCATCTGTATGAAAACCAAGCGTGCCTCTTTTTAAGAATATTAGTATAGATGTATGGAATAGAACTTCTGTAAATCAGTTACCGCCTCATATTTGATTAGAAGGTCAGATAGTAAGCAGAAAGCGATTAATTGGTAGATATTAATAACCATATTGTTTTGTACGCCCGTGGTCGTAAACTGCGGGTTTATGAGCGTCGTCAACTTTTATTTGTGTAAGTTTTATTGGTAATCGCTAGCGAATGGTATGTTGGCGCAGTTCTGGACTTTTATTACCGAAGTGTATTTTTGGTGCGTTATTCCATCAGATGTAAGCTTTTGAATAATATCTACGGAATTATTTTTTGTACATACTTTTTTTTAAATTTACTGAGAAAAGAATTTACTACTACAGCAAAAATTTAGTTATTATTCATTAATCAACTTAGCTTTGGTCGGAACGCACAACCCTGCGATATACAGTGTCGGAAATGTAACTCCTCCTCATCGTTGACGCATAGTGTGACGGCTCAAAAATATCTCTCTTTCTCGAAAAACGGGCCAAGAGGCTCATCGGCGATGAGGCACTGGTCGAGTCAAAGCTCCAGAGTCTTGAACGTCGTCGTCGAGTTGCCTGCTTGTCGGTTTTTTATCCGTTGCATTTCGGGGAGTGAGCGATGGAAATGCATTTTTTTTTTTTTATATGTTATAGGTTCGCGTTTGACCACTATCTCGCCTGATGTTAAGTGATGATGTGGTCGAAGGTGAAGCACGCTTGCCTAGAAGTAACCTATTCACTCTTGACTTGAAGACCCCTAGGTTGTAGCTATCAGGAAACAAAGACGCCGGCAGGGAATTCCACTCCTTAGCTGATCTAATTCCGCCTAGCCCGTTTCGTCATTGGACTACAAGACGTACGGTGATGCGCACTCGGTACATGGTGGACATCCCACCCATGCGACTAAACGTTTTGGAAATACTTTAATTATGCGTACAGCTAAGGAGTGGCATTCCCTGCCGGAGTCTCTGTTTCCAGATAGCTACAACCTCGGGGTTTTTAAGTCAAGAGTGAATAGGTTAGTTCTTCGCAAGCGTGTTACACCGTCGACCACATCGTCGCTTACCACCAGGTGAGAAAGTGGTCAAGCAACACCCTATCTGTAATTTAAAAAAACTAGATATTTTTCACACGAATAGGCACTGCATACCGTAGCGTTGTGCGTTCCGACCAAGAGATTAAAGCTCCGTGAGAATTGATGGTTGTTTTATTACATGCATGAAGGGATGAGAGGAAGAAAACAATGAAATGAATACATAAAATAAATAATAATGAGTATTGAAATCACAATAGGGACTCAGCACTCACGAAATACTTCCTCGCAAGATGTCACTAATCCCATGTAATGGCTTAGTCCCTGGGGTGGTCACGGCGTACAGTGTGTTCTCGTGCGCCGGTGATGGGGGTTACTCCTCAGAGACGCCCCCGGTGACGGACAGCCGCAGCGGGTTCGCAGTGAGTGCCATGGCCGTGTTCCTGCCATAAACGGCACCAGAGGACACCGTGGAGTTTTAGTGGGTTGGAGTCCCACATAACTGCACTATCTCCCTGTGATAGTTCAGTATGCATGAGCATTTCTCTAGGCGAAAGAAAAAAAACCTTTGCCCAATTATGTTGGGATCGGCTTTAAGTCTTACCAGATGCAGCGAGATACCAGTACTTTACAATGAACGGTTGACTATCTGACCTTCAGAGCCCAGTAACTGGGTACCGTGATCCGCTTGGCAAGACTAGTGTCAGATCTTCTGGCTTTTGACTACCCATAACATATGAATAACGTAATATTCGTAATATTCTACCCACGTCAACATCTTTCACTCCATAAACTATCATATTAACTTAAAATTCTACAAAGTTATTAATTAGAAGTTCTTTTCCACATAATAGAGAAGGTAATAAATCGGCCGCTTTGTTCTCGAGCTGCACCGAGCTACGAGTACCTGAACGTGAATGCGTTACGTAACGTTCGATACCGCAGTCTTTAACGTTATGGTGCAAGGCGCCACTCTTGCGGGTAATATATTGGAAACTGACGTGTTATGGGTGTACGGTGTTTGTGTACAAGTTACTAGATACGCCTAATAGGAGGCAATAGCCCCCGTGATAAATGCACACACATTAAGAAGTTGTAACGAGATTTTTGAATTTGTGGATAAAAATGTGGGATTCAAAAAAAAGGTTCTTTCACACAGTTGTGATTTGGGCGATGGTATCAGTGATTACGAATCGTATTTTTTACTGACCCACAAAGGCTAAAAATTAGGAAAAAATCTGTGTATCACTTTTAGAAGAGCAGTATCGGAGGTAACGGGAGTGCGCAAATCCTTCAACTTAGGCTAATTACGAACATATACATTCTACTTCTTTATTATATTCTTTCTGTTTTTCATGTTTTTATTTTAACTATGTTTTTAAGTTTAGAATAATATTTAATATATTTATAATTTGTCATTTTAAATAATTTAGTGTTTCTGACCATATGGTGTAAGCTGCGTACACCTGTAATAGGCATACATACCAGCATCTATATTTTAACATTGTTTACTACAAACTGTTTTGTATGTTATGCTGTTAGTGTACCTTATAATAAATAAACAACACCTCGGTAATGTTTCTCCATAGAGTCGATTTACAGGTTTGGTTTTGTAGGCAACAGCTAAAATATAGCTGGAGGCACTGATCAACATTTTCAGCTTCATCAGCTTGTTTAATGACCATGCTGATGGTATTCACATTAGTAGCTTCATGAGTATCTAATCACAATTTTGAATCAAAATAAACAAAAACGCTTTAACTATACAATGATCCTCGCAGCCGAGTTCATGATTGAGTGTACACCACAATAATTGTGATGGACATTATCGATATCGAGTTAGCGCAATCAGCGCGCATTGAGCGCAGGCCCGGCCTGGCCGGCCGGCGGGTTGGCCTGGCTTGTGGCCTGAATCCCTAATGGCCGCACTCGTTACGTAGCCGCGCCAAATTGGTCTTTTTGTCCTGTTTGTCTCTATTGGCGCCGTTTGACGGCCACCGTGCCTTCTCATTTGTTGGTTCAGTTACAATTGCCTCGTATATCCGCCGGAGTCGGAGATAAGTTAGGGTTATTTGTTAGGATGGGCGTAGGTGGAAGGGCTTAGGATTTCTAGTCGTACGTTGATGTGTGTACGTATTTTTCAATTCAGTGTGTAGTTGGAAAAATCTAAAGGACTCTCGCTTCATTGTGGAAGATTGGAAAATGTTTACAATATCACACAAACCGGGTAGTAGTCAATAATAGTTTCTGCTGAACATAATCTCAAGAAAAATAACAAAGAAAATACCGCAGCAACATTTTAATCCAACCCGAACTCCACACAAAACTGGCCAACATAATACGAGTTCCAGAAACCTATGACTGAATAACGCAGCCCCGAAAATATTCCCGAATCTTAATCAAGCTCTAATCTCTTGGAAAAAAGGTATCTGCCCATGGAGAAAAATCTCGGACCGATCTCATATCGAATATAAAAGTATTGGAGGCGGGTAACAATTGGGGTTACCTGCGACTCGAATATATTTTTATACGAACTCAGACCCTTTCCCTTTTCAATGATACGTCGGGGAATATTTTGACAAACTAATATTAGCGGGGATTACCTCGACGGATAGTTATGCAAACATCGGATGATGTAGGCGATGTGGGCCCACATCGGGGTCCACCAGACCCGGTCGGGAACGTAATAGGGATTGGTTTTGCTTAAGTATGAAAAAGGTAAAGGAGGAAGGTATCTGTATGCACGCTGTAATATATTATTCTTTAGTTACTATGCCTCCAACCCTGGTGCTCATACCCGAGAACAGATCCTATAAAAATATTCGTAAGTAAATTTTTCTGGTTGCTAAGGAGGGAGTTTATGACTTTATCGCTTACATTTGGTAGCTGATTGATGTGTGTGTGTGTGAAGTCTACACAGAAATGATCGTTGATATTAAATGTAGTCCTAATTAGGACAGAAATTACAAAGTTTTTAGCCACCAAAGTTTTTACCAATTCAAATCATCATCATCTTCCTGCCCTTATCCCATGTTACCTGGGGTCGTCGCAGCACGTTTTCTTCTTCCATACCCTTCTGTCCCTGTTACGCTATCACTAAATCCCTTTTCCTTCATATCACTCCTCACACAGGCCATCCATCTTTTCTTTGGCCTTCCTCATCCTCTCTATCCATCCACATTTATATTCATAACTCTTTTAATAACATGCGTTTCATCCCTCCTGATCACATGACCATACCAGGACAAATCAAATATAAAATACTTTACAATGCATGTCCTCGAAAATAGCGGTTTTCCAAGCAGCCAAACTGTGCGGAAAGTGTCACTTTTTTTCACTAGTGCTTTTTACTTTCCTGTACTTTTTTAATTTTTAACTCCAACGTCAGTCCGACGCATAGAGGTTTTATTATTTGAGAAATGTTTTAAAAATTAGTTATGTACAGATTATCATTCATATAAAAGGTAAAATAAAACTAATACTTTATTTTAGGTGTTTTTAATTACTCTAGATTTAGTTTTTGATCAATAAATTAATTTTAAATATTCATTAAATATGTTTGGCAGAACGTATATTTTGCTCGTGCCTTATTGCGTTCACAGATTACTGATATGTAGCTAGCTACGTTACGATGTGAAAGCAATTCGCACATGCGCAGTAAATATGCCCGAGGAACTATTAGTTAATCTGTGGATATGATGAACGCGCTTGAATAAGCCCGCCATTTTATTCATTTCATTTTATTAATTTTGTTTATTTCCTCGCACAATGCATAGTAAAATATTGTATGATACACGTACGTAAGATGATTTCCGACTTGTGTCGATTTATCCACTCACTCGCTTCGCTCGCTCGTGAATAAAAATGCCACTCATCGGAAATCACCTACCTTCCGCACTTGTAGCATAAATAACTATTTTAGGATAATGATAAACATAAAGGGTGCTTAACCTCATAAATACTACTACTGGGCTACTACGTTGAACAATCAAAAGAAATAATAATAGGGACATGTCTAGACTTCATCGGATTAGTCTAGACGAGAATAGTGAGAGCATCACTCCAGCATATTGAGTTGTTAGCACAAAGAGAATAAGCTGATGGGCATGTCAATGTGCCAGTTCATTAATTGTCATTCGTCTGAATGTATAAGATTAAACTAGCAAGAAGTGATTGATTTTACCTTTACTCTGAATAAATGAACGACTATGTTCCGTACAAATTGAATATTGTGAAAATAACAACAATTCGTCAACTTATTTTTACCGTTCTTTCTTTTTCGTTCAGCGTTGTTCAATCGTGTAAATATTGTAAAAAAAGCAATCAAAAGTCTGTTCTATGTTTAACACTATATTTTACAGAAGAATTCTTCGTGGAATTTCAACATTTCTTCCTGATGGTATTTATGTAATTTTGCCGTCACTTTTAAGCAAACGTGACGAAGGTCAACTACACACCTGTTAGTTTATTAAAATGTTCTTGTACAAAGGCTCCTCCTATAAATACCACGCAAGTTGGGTCCAATTAAAGTTAAACATGGTGAACAGGTCGGGTCGGGACCATGGTTGAACAAGTCTGCACTACAGGTAACCAGGCGTCCTGTTCAAACAACGGACTGACCCAATTCCCGGACAACTATTTATGAGGTGGCTACTCTTGTGATCATCACGTTTGCTTCGCCAAACTAAATATTGTGGAGAACTAGTCGTATTAGCATAAACAGGGAACAAAGCAAGCGTACATACTAAAATTAATAATCATCACAGCGTTGATTTGTTTACTGATATGTTTGTTTATTCCTATGCATATTTTTTCTTCTGCCTGCCATGTTTTATCTCGGCACTAACAAATAATGTATATAATAAATAACACTAAGACGCCTAAGGTCGACTGATAGAAAGTACATAAAGTAATACTTAGGTAAGGCCCCCGCCTTTGTACTTGTGCATAGTTTTAAGAAAAATATACTTGGTTATATTATGTTAACTATTTTCGTCACAACAACAACAAAACTACTAAAACTATGACAACAAACACAGAATAATAATTCAAAAAACCGTTCAAAAATATAGTGTTTTAGTGAGGTTCGATCCACGCCGCACGTCGCACGAAGCGCGACCATCCATCATGTTTTTACTGAAACACGGACGCACTGTGGACCACCGTGGACCACCGCACCGTGGACCACTGTGGCCGCACTTTACTGTTTTATTACCACAAAAAAAAAACTACTTGGTAATATAGTCGTTACCAAGCGGACTATTTCTACGGGAAGAAAATATTGGATATGGATTCTAAACGCGTTTGTGGTTTGTGCTTTGGTAAACTATCGTTTTTAACATAACATATATCATTTCTGTATTGCCCGGTGCACCTATAATAGTGACACCCATATTTTGCTAGTAATGCTGAAGTCCCATGTAAAAGGCGACAAGCCTATTGCCATGGCATAAATCCTGTCTCCGGGCTGCTACTGAGAAATTCCAAATGGATAAACCCAATCACACTTTTCCAACCCGAAAATCAAACCTAAGACATCTTGTTCACCCATAGCGCTTGAGATCACTAGACCAACAAGGCAATCACACTTTGTTATTGTATTGATTGATGCTCAATGCACATAGGTGACCAAAAATAGGTGCTCAAACGGCAATACTCCATCGTTTTTAACAGTAGGTTTCATGTTTGTTTGTCAATAAAACATTAAATAGGTACTAGAGTCTGGCTAATGTAACTTTGGAGACCTCAAAAAATATGGGCAATTGTGAATTTGAGGAAGGTAACAACGTCTACTGTACTACGAAAAACGATTTTGATAGTTGCTTTTTTTCTTTTGATGGGCTACTTTTTTATATTCTGTTTCATACCTGGTAAAGAATCTTTAATACTTTGAAGTGTGGATTTGATACAGTTTTGTCACTTTGAGTAACCGTTACAGTGTGTGATTACTGCAAAACTACAAAGTTAGTAGTTTTACTTCATAATGTAGTCATTTGACACGATCTTCTTATAAACAACATAAAAAGAAAAATGCTCTTGGTCAAAAATCAGAAGCAAAAATATAAAAATCATTAGATTCAGGAATTATTTATGACGAAATGCTTGATTCGCGCAAAATATTTAAAAGTCGCCTGAAGTGGTGCCAGAACAATCAGGAACAGCTAAAGATGGACATTCTGGCTAAACACAGATCGGCAAAGGACTTCTCTAAGTTCTGGAAAGCTACTGGAAAGCATGAAGTTAAGCCTGGCCTTCCGGTGAGTGTGAACGGGAAAAGCGAACCAGTCCATATTGCGAATATGTTCAGGGAACATTTTAAGGTGCGCTCCCCGCTGGGCCCCTCAGCGTCATTTATTAGGTCTGAGCCCAGAAATGAGGGGGAGGAGTCGTCTTTATATTTTACGGCTGTTCAAGTAAGAGGCGTTTTAAAGAGAATGACAGGCGGTAAATCTCCCGGTCACGATGGGCTTAGTGTGGAGCACCTGCGGCATGCAGGGGTTCACCTACCGAGGGTCCTGGCCATGTTTTCACGATGTGCATGAGTCACTCATACTTACCATATGACTTAATGAAAACCATTGTAGTGCCTATTGTGAAGAACAGGACTGGGGATATCTCGGACAGGGGGAACTACCGGCCCATATCGCTAGCAACGATAATTGCTAAAGTGCTGGATGGTATGCTTGATTCCTGCCTAGATAAATGCATTAAATTACACGATGCGCAGTTTGGGTTTAGGCCCGGGCTGTCCACGGAAGCTGCCATCGTTAGTCTCAAGCATACTGTCCAATACTATATTGACCGCAGGACACCGGTGTATGCGTGTTTTCTTGACCTATCCAAAGCTTTTGATCTTGTATCATATGATGTGCTCTGGAGAAAGTTGGGGAATGCGGGTGTACCGGTGGTGGTGAGCAATATGCTTAAATATTGGTATTCTCACCAAACAAATTTTGTAAGGTGGAATAATACACTTTCTGAGGCATATATGTTGGAAAGCGGGGTGAGACAGGGAGGTTTGACGTCGCCCAAGCTTTTCAACCTTTACATAAATGACCTTATCGTCGAGCTCAGCAGCAAGCGTGTCGGTTGCTCGATAGGTGGCGTCTACACCAACAATATTAGCTACGCTGACGACATGGTGCTGCTGGGCCCGACGGCGGGTAGCCTCGGGGAGTTATTAAGAGTTTGTGAGGCCTATGCTGCTGCACATGGTCTTGTATACAATGTCCAGAAAACGGAATGTATGGTCTTTGGAGCCTCTGGTGGATGTCCCGGGTATTCTCAAAATATTACCCTAAATGGCTTGTGCATAAATCGTGTCACGGAATTTAAATACCTGGGGCATTTAATTACCGAGGGTCTTAGGGACGATCTGGATATTGAGAGGGAGCGCAGGGCTTTGGCGGTCAGAGGTAACATGCTGGCCCGCAGATTCTCCCGATGCTCTGAACAAGTAAAGATAACTTTGTTTAAAGCGTATTGTCAAAGCTTTTATACGGCAAATCTGTGGGTCAGTCACACCAAAAGATCGCTGGATGTCTTGCGCATACAGTATAATTACATCTTCAGGATGATGTTGGGGTTGCCTCGCTTCTGTAGTGCATCGGGGATGTTTGCACTGTATCACACTGACGGCTTTCATGCCGTCATCCGCAAAAAAACTGTCTCCCTGATCTGCAGAATGCGAGGCAGCTGCAACGGAATTCTGAAGACTGTAGCTGATAGGATCTCCTCTCCGCTGTGGAGATCCCTTATTAGGCGGGTGATATAATTCTAAATTGTGTTTTATATTTTTATTTTATTTTATTTTAATTTGTATTTTAATTTTTTATGTTTTTATCAATCGAACTGTATGGATCAAGTTATCCGAAATAAATGATTTTGAATTTGAATTTGAATTAGATCGACGTACACGTCAACTTTTCAATATATTGTAAACATTATCGTTTTTGCTTAAGAATGACATCGTGCTGTTCCTTCACATCTTGGAATTTACATAACATGTAATATAATAACTGCACTTCTTATAGGATTTGTGAAAAACAATATACACGCTTAAGCAATCTGACAGCTCAAGGATCATGAAAGTGACTATTTATAAGCATACCACATCCAAAACTTTTTGGGTATAAGTACCAGTTATGAGTTGTGCAAATCTCATCAGCCAAACTATGAAACAATTTTGTCATTTAAACCATAATTTTATCTAACAAACGATAACCGCGTCATTCCCACGGGATTGTTCATTGTACATCAAAGGAATATCGATGTTCACCAGTGTTGTACACAGCCCGATAATACAACAATAGACCAATAAAAGTACAACATACCATACAATATCAGTATCTGATATTATTCCGGATAACAGAAACTTGCTGACACAAAAGCAAATAAATAATGCTCGTATTTGTATTATCCGGTGCACAGAGCACCGATGCTATCAACTTGATCGCCCGCTCTAATAGGTGGAGCGACGATACAAAATTGTGTACATTCAGTCAGTGCAATACTTTTGTAGAGAGGTAAGTGCTTTGACAATATAGAGACGATAGACCACTTACATTTTAAGTAGAATTTTATAGATATAGGGCATAAGTTATTTCCTGATAAATAATTTGTCAAGAATAAATGTTTATCTTTTATCGAAATAAAGAAGAAAAAACCAGCCAAGTGCGAGTCTGACTCGCGCACAGAGGGTTCCGTATAAACAGCTACATTCACCAAAATAATTAGGTAACATTACTAACGTTCATAAACAAGGAGCTCTAACGAAGGAGCCACATTAAATTTGCCGTTCGAAAACTCTTGTCCCCATACATCAATACACAAAGTTTTTACTTTTCAAGTACATTTATAAGTTGGCGATTACTACTTTTAAACTTGTAAAGCCTACTTAGCTGTGATAGTTTCCCTTTTAATTTCGTGATTTAAAGCTTAATATTACGCAAACGGATCCCTAAATCGAAAAATGGTTCACATAACCGTAATGTTTTTGAATGGCCTATCCAATAATACCCCACACCATGGGATAGACGAGAAAAAAAGACATCCCCACTTTACGTGTACAGCAGATTTTTTTTTTTTTTTCACCACTTTGTCGGCGTAGGGTAGTGTAGGGTCGGGTAGGTTAGGGTAGGGTAGGGTAGGGTAGGGTAGTGTAGGGTAGTGTAGGGCGGGTAGATAAATGTTTGGTCTTTTTATGGCAAAACAAAGTTTGCCGGGTCAGCTAGTATTTATTATATATATCCATGCAAAATTATATCTTTCTAGTACCAGTGGTGTCTCATCCCATTCAAAGAAACTGTGCCAACGTACTGTACTGATTATACTGATTATTTTTTGTACATCGATCGCGTTTGGTTCCGTTCCACTGATATCGGTGATCTTTCTATCGCCGTAGAACGGAACCGAACGCGATAAATTTACAAAAAATAATCGGTATAATCAGATGAAAAACGCCAGCTAACGCATCCGTATTATATTATCTGTGCTAGTACAGAGAGTGTCTGAGCTAAGGTGCGGACAGACGGACATAGCGAAACTATAAGGGTTCCTAATGGTTTTAGCCTATTATATTCCTATGGCTAATGGCCGCGACAATGTCAACATTCTAACAAAAAAAAACTAAATCATAACCAGTTCATCCGTTTAAGAGATGTGATGCCACAGACAGATACACAAACACACGGGTACAAACTTCAAACTTATAACACTCCTCTTTTTCCGTCGGGGGTAAAAAAATCAATAACAACCTCTTATCAATAAATACTAAGTATTTATACCACATTTTTGTCTAGTAATTATCCATCAATATCTAAATATAGTATTAGTTTGAGACGTCCTCGCCAGAAACTAATTCAGCATCTCCTTGGAACGTGTCTCGACCGTGTTTCAGTCGCGGAGTGATTTAGTTTCTTCTTGAGAAGCAATTAGCGATCGTGTCGGCGGCGACAGGCGCGGACAACGCCGTATTCAATTATAGACTTGTAAATGTAGGTTTATTTCAGTACTTTCACATTTAAACTTGATGCAGACGGTAGACGCTAGTTCAAAGTTTTTGGCATGTTTTTGTGAAGGTTGTAATAGTTTTCGGGTAAACATTCTCGTCGTTGATTTATTTGAGTTTGTTTGTAAAGATCTTTATTCTAAAGTCTATTTTGGCTTAATCTAGGGTTTTGCTGTTGAACAACGCGTTCAACGGTTGTTGATAAAATATTTTCAGCAAACTTGTTCTTTCTACCTCATATTGGCTGCGGGATGGATCCGCTGGATGCGAGATGCACAGGGCCGATCGATCTGGCAACACTTGAGGGAGGCCTTCGATCAATAAGGGGAGGCCTATGTTTTGCAGTGGACGTCTTTCGCCTGAAATTATGATGATGATGATAATAAATATTGTCTAAAAGAAAAGAAACCCACAATTGTCTTAGTTGCGTGCCTATATTATTTTCGTCAATCGTCTTAAATGTTTTTTACTAGTCTAATTTGTGACCCACTGGGAAAAGAACTCCGCTTCCTTTTTTCCCTACATGCATGACATCTTGGCCTACATAAACACCAATCATAAATATCTATTTAATATATCAAAAATCCAAAAAAGTCAAAATAGGCGTTCAAAATGCTAAGACGAAGTAAAAATAAGGACTCATAGAGCAAGTCTTAATATATAATTATCATAATAACATTGCACGAAGGCTTCTGTGACTTCGCGTTCATTTAGACATTATATTTGTGTGTCAAAGGTTATTGCTAATGAGTACTTACTGTAATTACTTCAGTTTACTGAGAGACCGGGGGAAGGACATTCACGAATATCTGCGTATTAACTTTTCGAGTAAATATTTTTTATGTATGTTTGCAAATGAGACTTTTTTTCCTTTACAGATAAATGCAGACATGCACCGCACCACGCTTGTGCTCCCTGATGGGGTAAGTAGCTACGTTGAATTATGGTTGAATAACATCGCTAATTCGCTAGAGGCATTTTTACAGAAGCCTGTATTTTCTTTTATTACTGTCTTCAAAATAAAGGAGGTAGTCAATTGGACACGTATGTAATATTGCTGTACGAGGTAAGCTCGTGTTCCAAATTTCATAAGTGTATGTATGTTTGTTTTTATGTTTGTATGTATCTATATTTTTGCACGCATTTCTCCGAAATTTATCGTAATTTTTTTTTTTTTTATTGGATTAAGTATCTCTCAACTTAGGGAACATTGCAAGTTTCATAAAAATCGGTTACCGAATTACTTAGCAACAAACAGCACGAATGTGTAAATTAAGGTATTATCGGTGTTTTTACAATATTTTAGGTGATGTTGAAAAACGATAAAAACAAAAGGTACCTAAGACACCTCCACCACTTCCAAAACGAAAGTTATTTTTGCACTTTTTAGTTTTTTGCTTTAGAAGTCAGTTTATTTTTTTATTAAAAGTTTTTTTTGTCTATAGGCTCGCACTTGAGCACTATCTCACCTCATGGTAAGCGATGATATGGTTGACGGTGAAGCACGCTTGCCTAGAAGAAACCTATTCACTCTTAACTTAAAGACCCCTAGATTGTAGCTATCGGGAAACACAGACTGGCAGGGAATTCCACTCCTTAGCTGTACGCGAAATAAAAGTATTCCCAAAACGTTAAGTGCCTATGGGTGGTCCATCATAATATTTTAAAATAAAATCATTTTTTTTGAACAATTAAGGTTTGCTGTTAGAGAACCCAATTATGGGTTAAGTTCTCCTTTATACATAATGATTTTATATAAATATGGGTTAAGCTTTATTGCATATTTAGTTATGTTTAGTGTACAATAAAGAATAATATTATCCCCAATGTTAACCACTACTAAAAAGACTTGTACAGAAAATAAATAGGTAGGTAGAGCATTTTTCCTACCAGGTAAAAGTAAGTTAATGTGTTTTGTACAAATGAATGGACAAAGTGACAACATTTTCCATTCGACCCGCATATTTTCCCTCGGTCAACGTTTTATATTGCTCAAAAGCATCTACATAATGTATTGCTTTCTTTTTCTCCTAAAGCTATTAATTTGCCTAGACTCTCTATCTAAACCTTTAAGCTCGGTCTATAAAACCTTCGGCTTTAATCCCATTAGTTCACAAAGAAGCGATCCGATGAATTTTCATTAGAACTTATTTTTTCCATTAGTGCTTCTGCGAAGCCTCCGTTTTCTCCATTAACGTCTTTCAGTTAATTCCAGTGTTAATGGCTCGCTTTGGATATAATAACTGTTACTGGTCTTGTGGACTTAATCCAGATTATGCCGACTAACGACAAACCATCCGCTTTGCTTTTTACCCGATTGTTTTTTCGAGTATTTTGGTTGGTTTTATATTTATATCCTCTTAATAAAAAAAAAAAACAACTCAATCGTTTCACGGTTATTAAGTATCAAAAGACCTCCGAGTTAATGACAAAACGAGTTTTTTAAAGTTTCGTCTAAGCCCTTCAAATTAGAACTTTATTCAGAGTAGAGTTCCTAATACAACATTGACAACTTAGACTCTAGTCATTGAGGTTAGCTTTTGTATTAAGAACTTTGCCGGCATATGAGATCGAAATTTAAAAATTGATCGATGGTTAATCTTCTTCTGTAATAAGGCCGGTTGATCTTTTCATCACCAAACTTCAAGATAAACGAGTGTCTTCATAGGTTTTCTAGACAATTGAAACCCATAATATTATTGACTTAAACAAAGTTCTAATGCGAACTTGTCCAATAAAGCAATAAAACCAAAAACACGACAAGAACTTCCACCACCACTATGTTCTAATTGACAGATTATCCTTCCACCCTTTCCATTTCCACCGTTCGACATTCGCGGTACTTCTACAATAAGCCGCTTTGCTCAATATTTTTCTTTTCTTTTCAAACAATTGTGAAAGCTTTTAATCTATTAAACGGCCATTTTATTTCCTGATCCGTTCAGCAAGGAATTATATCAAGTCGACGGATAATAGCCGATTTGCTTATACCAAGGGAATTAGGTCTTGATTGGTTTCTCTATTGAAAATTTTGATATCTCCGAGTGGCTTTGTTATATTCTAATGAAGTGGTTACTGCGTTATGGTATTACAATGGTTAACATTGTCAAATATTGAGCATCGATCAGATTGTAAAATGGGATGATAATGGTGACTTTTCTTTGACCATTCATTGTAGCTGTCAATAAATTTCTGGCAGTCTAAAAAGCCACTTTTTTTGTCTAGCCATTGCTGACCAACTACTAGGCAAAGGCCCCCCGCAAGCCCTTCCAGACATTATCTTCCCGCCACCGTCTCGAACTAGTCCTCGTATTTGAAAAGCCACTACTCTCCTCATATTTTATAGATATTATTCACAGACTGACACAAATATTCAACAAAAAACTGCACAACTCAGACTCGTGGCCGCAAACAAAGTCTTTAGCGCACTTTGTTATGCACAATAAATAAAAAATGTGCGTATTAAAATGTAACTACCTATAATTCATGTATCGAAAAGCGTAAAAAGACCCTTTAAGAGAATCAGTACCCAACATAGTATGCAAACGTTACTCCACTTGGGTCACGAAACACGTTAGAATCCACTCTGAAAACCGGACAAACCTAAATCTAGTCAGCGCCGAAGAAGATGGATATACCTCTATCTAGTGCGAACACAGCCGTGTGATTGCGTAGCGTGCATTATTGAGCTGGCGGGCCCATCACGAGCCTTGAATTATTCCAGCTACCCTCTTATTTACTGCTCGCGCGGCCCTCGCCCAGCGGTGAACATGGACAGCCCCGGGCCACGAGGTAGGCCCACTTAGAAGGAGCACAGAATAGCTGGCGAAATTAAACATCACTAACGCATGTTCAATCTGCGGCCGTCTGTAGTTACCCAAATTGTTCCACGCTAGCTTAAATACGGAATGTTTACTGAAGTGGGTCTTCTCCTCATGTTGTTTCGTGCCAACACACATTAACCTTTACTTCAACAATTTAGTATCCTTTGACCGAGCGCTCTTTGTTCCCGATGAAGTAATTATTTAAACCCGAGGCAAGCGAGTTGCCGAACAAAATAATTATAAGTACCTAAGTACTACGTGTGTAAAGTTATATCGTACCCGTATAATTTCACTCTTCAGACTGATGGCGGCACGTCTTAGCCTTCAATTAAGGGAACTCATTTTAATTAACATTTAGAGCCTTAAATATAATTTGTGACGATCAATTTATTTCTGCCGCAGCCTATTAACGACTGGATGCATATTTCGCAATTTCAGCACTGGATCTGTCATAAATCGTGTCATTAAAATCATTCCCTTAATTTTCATAACGGCTGCGATATTTCGGGGTTGTTGCGAAATGCCGCCTTGTAGCAATTAAGAGGAGGCGCGTCCGCGGCGGCTGCCAATTAACGGCGGATGTATCGATACAAAAGACGTTTTGATTGCTGTGCGTCTGCGGGAACAAGCGCTCTCAAGACGAGAGGAGCCGGTGCGTCAATTTGCGATTGTATTCCAATGAAACCGAAGCGGAAAAATGACAAACTAAATAAAGAGTTACTCATTCACGGTTCCCGTTTCGCTTTTCGCCGGACTTTTATGTACCTGTCAGCTGTCGATGGGCTAAAAAAAACGACAAAAACAACAAAAGGTCGGCGGAAAAGAGTTTCTTTGTGTTGAAAAATTAAAAATATAAAGAGTGTCTGGTTGAGTGAGAGTATAATAACGATAATAAATGTGGAGTATAAATCAGTGGCTTCTGGAGCTAGGCCTTCGATGAGCTGACGATAATTATGTTTCAGCATCAATTAAGTGGCGCCACTTGTCAACGTCACCCGCCGTAAAACAGGCATTTTGACGAAGTGCCTCTGCCTTGTTTATAGACAAATAGTGCTTTCTCGTTAGATTTAATCAGACGAAGTTGGTATTCTAATTAATTGTGAAGCAGACTAAGCGAACACGGCAGAAGGGGCTGTGTCTCCCGCCGGTGAAGTTGGATTCATTAGAACTACGGAAGACGGCACAGTTAAGTCCTTGGAGTGGAGTTTTATCATTGTTTGTTTTAAGTAGGTAACTGTGACCCGACTTTACTATTGTACTATGCTGATGTTGACTTAAATAAGCATTTTTAAAAAATTATTTTCAGGAAAATATTAACCAGCTGTCAGTATGTTCTATGTATTCTAATTTAAATCTAAATCCGGTATTTTTTTTGTATTTATAACTACAACTGTCAAGTTTTAAACGATGAATTATAAGGTCAATCTATTTTAATACTCTGATATTTATTCATCACTCGTAAATGCCCAAAATCAATCAGCCAAATACGAGGAAGGTGTCGAAAATAGAAAGCTACGTACAGCAGTGACCCTAACTCTGGCGACCGCAGCAGAGGACACAAATAGCTAATTCCCCGGACTATCGGCGCGCGGTTGATTGGCCGGCTGCGATTCCGCGCGGCCCTCTGCGGTCCCGTGCGGCCCCGTGCGATTTCGTGCGAGATTAACGCGGTTAATGCCCACGAAATATGGCGGCGTCGCCTTTCATGAGCACTTCTAATGGTTGCTGCATTACGCCTCCGGTGAAAGCTTTCATTGTTTTTGGGGCTGTTTATAAAGAGATGTGAGAAAATTTAACTGAAGATGTAACTTTTTTACTATTTAATACTTTTTCTTTTTTAGTCAAGAACGAGGACTTTTTCGACGCCGTATTTTTATTTATTTTTCAGCTAAGTTAGTTAGGAGTTCTTATTTGTGAATAAATATGTTACTTATGTAGTAAATAAAAGCCCAGATATTGTTCTATCTGTCTGTACTAAAAAAGATAGGCATTGTTATTATTTCAAAATAGCTAGGTACGTTAAAATAACTACATACGAGTAAATTAAAAGTAATTCTACATATCAGAGAAAAGTATTAAATACAAACGTACTTTTTAGCATTACGATAGGCCTCTTGAAAGTGGCTGTAAAGGTAACATCCACACTGAAAGCAACAGGCCACTCGGAGGCTCTTAGCGAGGGAACCTACACATCAAACGGACGTAACCCTGTATGTACTACCCACTCAATTTAATACCTGCTTTCTAGAATATTCCTTTACCAATTTCTAAGCTTGGTTTTATCCGGCTTCAGAAAGGAGGTTTTGAATTCAATTTGTTGGTATTTCTCCGGCATTTCTCTATTCGTTTGTTGGTAAGAAAGATTTTTTGTCGAGGGTAGGGAAAGGCAAGAAGCGTAGCTGAAATATGGGGTCTTATGTATTTCAAACAAATACACTTAGTACTTTTTATGTCAACCGTATAAATTGAAAACGATAGAAAAATAAATGTAATCATATTTGTCGTATTCGGGGTCTACCGGGACGGGGTCAACTGGGATCGGGATAATGTGGGACTAACCCAGATATTTATGACTTTGTTCTAAAGTTGTTTCAGCCATTATTTTCGCCTGCAATTATTTAATTGTGCCTACCGAATGCCTATGTATATTTCCCATTTCGGTTTCAGTCGACGTCGCGTTGCGCCCCCGTTACCACGAGCACACACAGAAGTATTCAGGTAGCTTTGATAACCTGACGCGACGTTTGCGGCTACCACTCCCGCGCTCTTCGTTCGCGATTCTGACGCCCTTTATATTTATAATCTACAACATTTCCTTAATTAGCCCACGTAGGTACTGTGCTTTGATGGTCGGGTTTGATGTTTAAATTAATAAAGTTTCAGTTTTGTAATAGATCAAAGTTCTGGGCCGTAAAACGGTGTTGTGGTCGACAGGGAATACCCAACTGACACAATAATTAACAAGTACAATGTAGACGGTAAGAATAGAACAGGGGCTTAGCAAGGAAATTGTTTTTACGTGGTTAAAAATAGGAATGGAGGATTATTCAAGAGACAGGGTCAGGAACTATACAAGAGAAAACACAAAAACCTTTTCGACATTCCACCTGTATATATTAATCTGTAGCGTCATACATAGTATTTGTACATTACGGTTAAAGTAGCGTAAATTTTTGAGATGGGGCAGTAAGGACAGAAAGGTAACTACCTTTCTGTCCTTACTGCCCCATCTCAAAAATTTACGCTGGATAACGTTATAACGACTTTTAAGGCTCGGCACGTAACAGTAATTTTCATCTAGTTACAATACCAACATTGTCAAGTCTCAAGACTTTCTTCAAAGTGAAAATTTAATTTCTCAAAAATACTTCTAATACCGGGCTTAAGGCGAAGTCTTTACAGTGCGCTATCGGCCGCTTTGCACATTATTCTCAACTCGTGACGCCTGTCAAACTTTGATAAAAGGTGTTCTATAAACTGGCGGTTTTTTCGCAGAACAGCGAGCGGGGCCGGGCGGCGCGTGACTGCCGCGCGACTTGCCTCCAATTTGTGTCAAACTCGCGCCAACTTGCACTAATTTATTTTACGCTCGTGTTCGCCCAATGAAATATAGTTATTTAATTTTGAACACGTTAAAGTTTTCTCTCTGAATTTACCGGGTTATTTTGTCATTTTGTTCTCATACATATTTCCATAATGGCTTAGGAAGTTATAGCGAACATCGCGGTGTATTGTCATAATATTAAATTATAACATTGTTGGAAGACTTCCCAAGTCACTTGAACTCCGACATGCGTGTAAATTGACATTAAACTTCCACCATATGTCCCCCTCGACCCTACGCGGGTGAGGGCGCGCGGGGAAGGGTAGGTAACCCTCCCGCGCCGCAGGTTACCAAACGTTTGCCGATTCATAATGCATGAAGTGTTAAACTTTCGTCCGCTCAACTATTCACCCCCTTTCGCTTTGAGTTACAACTTTTGCGGCGTCAATATAATACATTCATATTATCACGGGTGAGGGAAATCTACTCTAACTGACGAATCTTTTTTACGAAAATAATGTGCTGAAGTTTACTATACTTATATCTGGTTTCGAAAAACCGTTTGCACAATTATTGATTTTTAATTAACATGAACATGAATGTGTGTCTTGGATGCTAATAAAGCTTGTTAAGTTAATAAATTATTAGCTGATTGATAGTCTACCTAGTTTCCATATAATATTCCGGGTTATTTATGGGGGTAGGCAGAAACTACAGAACGCCACCTGCTACGATCCTTACATACTTCTTTTGCTTCTTGTTTTTTCACTCTTGTTTCTGCCAACCCCCATGGGAAAAAGGCGTGAGTTTATGTATGTATGTATGTAATTTATGTACCTTAGTACATTCATTATGTTGTGCCATCAGATCCATTTTCCAATAGCAAGAAATTGAATATTTGATAGAAACTTGCAGTAAGTATCTAGCTGTATGTAGTTGTATAAAAACTTCCATACTTCAGACCGATGTCAAATTCGAACATCTCAGAATTGTGAAGAATTTCCGATAAATCCCTGAGAAGTACATTTCCTTACCTTTTTGAGACATTTGAGGAGACAAGACAAAGGCGTGAGACAAACCCGTCCTAGACTTTACGATGAGGGAATCAATCCTGTGCCCTTCAGGGAAACGACGTCGCTTGTTACCAGGCTGTTGTAATTTACGAGACATTTTACTACCGAACAAAAACTGTAGGTACCTTATTCGTACACATTACGTACGCCCGAACATCGATCACTTTTATGACACACAATTATATCTGCCATAACTCTTTTATGTACGAATATAAAATTACATTTTAGCTGTTTGGGACTACACGCCTTTGCGCCCGACTTTGTCTGCTTAGACATTATTTTGTTAACTTTTATCGGTGAAACGCTGCGCAATATTTCTTGCCGTGACTTGCGAATTCTTTTAAGACACTGTGATGTAGTGTAACATTCAAAGTTCGGTAGTTATTGCGTGTCGCACGAATCGGTTGAGGTAAAAATAATATTAAAGAGAAAATTAGATGGCAAAATTAACAAAAATGATGGCATTTATTGTAATTTCAAACAATTTGATGAATACGATTGAAAACTTTGATCATAGCAACACGATAGGATGTGTAAATTTCCCAAAGAGTTTCATGTAGTAAATCTGATGAACAGCTTACTATGTGCGTTAATCATTGCAGTATTTTCAAGCAATGGCTGTATGAAGCATTCCAGGATGAGCAGTGAGTATGTGCTGTATGCAGCACGTCATCCATCAGCGAGCTTGTACTGTATGTAGCCCATCATTCTCCGAATATGTGCTGTATGTAGGTCACATCGCTATGATATAAGACAATTGGGTCTACTGTACCCTCTCGCTGTGGTCGCCGATCTACGTAAATGAATATGTATTCGGATGAGCGCCGGTCAGTCCCGGCGACCACGATATGTGGGTAGGACCACAAATTTGTGGCTAGCCGTGGTTAAAATAATATGAAGCAATTAAAAATTAATGAAGAAATTATTGATGGGAACAGGCAATGGAAACTAGGTATTTATCGTTTATTAACCTATATTGTCCCACTCTGGCCAGTATTTCAACTTCTCCGGCCAATAATAAAAAAAATAAAAAGGTTTATTGCAGAAACTTGGACACTTTTACAGTAAATCATACATAGGGACCTCCTTTTAAGTAAAAGATATACCTGTGCTAGGAGGACCCGCTCTTTAAAGACAAATTATGAAATGGTAAAAGTGATGTACAAAAGGAAAAAAGAATCTAAATATTACAAGCAAAGTCTCAAATTTAACAAGATGAGACTTGAACTATAACTAAAAAAAAAAAAAAAATACAAAGAAACTTAGAAAATATATCCTAAAATAATGTCTGTGAGTGTGAGTATGCGTGTGAGTATGTGTGTGTGCATGTGAGTGTATGTATGAGTGTGTGCGTGCAAGTTTAAGTTTATTAATGTATGTACTTATGTAGATATTGTAAAACACCTATTTTTTAAAAAAAGTGTAAGTATGGAGTTACTTGTGCGTTCTTCTCCATAACAATCTACTTTCCGAATGCACGGTAGAATCATTTTTATTACTTGTAAATTTTAATTTTAATTTATTTGACGTTCAAAAGTGCCGTTTATGGCCTAGTTGAATAAATATATTTGACTTTGACTTTGTCGCTTCTAATAACTTTGATAATACTGAGCACTAAAATTGACGTATTTCTATTTCTATCTATCTGCCTAAAGTGTTTTCTAACTGTCGTACCGCCCGTATGCGACAGATACAACATATATCCCTCTATCGCACGTCAGTTGCCCGACTCTCACACATTCATCACTCATATTTCATGAAACGATCAAATTCGTATCACTTTCGGGGAGAGTGATAATTTCCCCGGAGACGGCACACAAGGAAACATGCCACAATTCCGTAAAAGGGTTCCGTACAAAAGTATTTTGTTTATCAAGATGTTTGTTAACAAAAGGGTCGGAACTCGGACGACAGGATTGTTCAATTAATTGACGGATGTTCAAATTCTGAGAATTATTTATGTTGCGAAACAAATATTTTTCGCATGGTAATTGGATGACAGTTCGTAATAAAGGAATTACGGGAACAAACAATCGAGAGAAACGGGATACTTCATTATCAGATGAAGAGCAGATCTTAATTAGGTACTTTTATTTGGGACACAATTCTAATTGATGGTACTCGTTAGGCAAAAAAAGTCTATGTATGTAAGTAAGTAAGTAAGTTTATGTATGTATGTATGTAATTTATGTACCTTAGTACATTCATTATGTTGTGCCATCAGATCCATTTTCCAATAGCAAGAAATTGAATATTTGATAGAAACTTGCAGTAAGTATCTAGCTGTATGTAGTTGTATAAAAACTTCCATACTTCAGACCGATGTCAAATTCGAACATCTCAGAATTGTGAAGAATTTCCGATAAATCCCTGAGAAGTACATTTCCTTACCTTTTTGAGACATTTGAGGAGACAAGACAAAGGCGTGAGACAAACCCGTCCTAGACTTTACGATGAGGGAATCAATCCTGTGCCCTTCAGGGAAACGACGTCGCTTGTTACCAGGCTGTTGTAATTTACGAGACATTTTACTACCGAACAAAAACTGTAGGTACCTTATTCGTACACATTACGTACGCCCGAACATCGATCACTTTTATGACACACAATTATATCTGCCATAACTCTTTTATGTACGAATATAAAATTACATTTTAGCTGTTTGGGACTACACGCCTTTGCGCCCGACTTTGTCTGCTTAGACATTATTTTGTTAACTTTTATCGGTGAAACGCTGCGCAATATTTCTTGCCGTGACTTGCGAATTCTTTTAAGACACTGTGATGTAGTGTAACATTCAAAGTTCGGTAGTTATTGCGTGTCGCACGAATCGGTTGAGGTAAAAATAATATTAAAGAGAAAATTAGATGGCAAAATTAACAAAAATGATGGCATTTATTGTAATTTCAAACAATTTGATGAATACGATTGAAAACTTTGATCATAGCAACACGATAGGATGTGTAAATTTCCCAAAGAGTTTCATGTAGTAAATCTGATGAACAGCTTACTATGTGCGTTAATCATTGCAGTATTTTCAAGCAATGGCTGTATGAAGCATTCCAGGATGAGCAGTGAGTATGTGCTGTATGCAGCACGTCATCCATCAGCGAGCTTGTACTGTATGTAGCCCATCATTCTCCGAATATGTGCTGTATGTAGGTCACATCGCTATGATATAAGACAATTGGGTCTACTGTACCCTCTCGCTGTGGTCGCCGATCTACGTAAATGAATATGTATTCGGATGAGCGCCGGTCAGTCCCGGCGACCACGATATGTGGGTAGGACCACAAATTTGTGGCTAGCCGTGGTTAAAATAATATGAAGCAATTAAAAATTAATGAAGAAATTATTGATGGGAACAGGCAATGGAAACTAGGTATTTATCGTTTATTAACCTATATTGTCCCACTCATAGCCACACATAGACTTCCAATCTGGCCAGTATTTCAACTTCTCCGGCCAATAATAAAAAAAATAAAAAGGTTTATTGCAGAAACTTGGACACTTTTACAGTAAATCATACATAGGGACCTCCTTTTAAGTAAAAGATATACCTGTGCTAGGAGGACCCGCTCTTTAAAGACAAATTATGAAATGGTAAAAGTGATGTACAAAAGGAAAAAAGAATCTAAATATTACAAGCAAAGTCTCAAATTTAACAAGATGAGACTTGAACTATAACTAAAAAAAAAAAAAAAAATACAAAGAAACTTAGAAAATATATCCTAAAATAATGTCTGTGAGTGTGAGTATGCGTGTGAGTATGTGTGTGTGCATGTGAGTGTATGTATGAGTGTGTGCGTGCAAGTTTAAGTTTATTAATGTATGTACTTATGTAGATATTGTAAAACACCTATTTTTTAAAAAAAGTGTAAGTATGGAGTTACTTGTGCGTTCTTCTCCATAACAATCTACTTTCCGAATGCACGGTAGAATCATTTTTATTACTTGTAAATTTTAATTTTAATTTATTTGACGTTCAAAAGTGCCGTTTATGGCCTAGTTGAATAAATATATTTGACTTTGACTTTGTCGCTTCTAATAACTTTGATAATACTGAGCACTAAAATTGACGTATTTCTATTTCTATCTATCTGCCTAAAGTGTTTTCTAACTGTCGTACCGCCCGTATGCGACAGATACAACATATATCCCTCTATCGCACGTCAGTTGCCCGACTCTCACACATTCATCACTCATATTTCATGAAACGATCAAATTCGTATCACTTTCGGGGAGAGTGATAATTTCCCCGGAGACGGCACACAAGGAAACATGCCACAATTCCGTAAAAGGGTTCCGTACAAAAGTATTTTGTTTATCAAGATGTTTGTTAACAAAAGGGTCGGAACTCGGACGACAGGATTGTTCAATTAATTGACGGATGTTCAAATTCTGAGAATTATTTATGTTGCGAAACAAATATTTTTCGCATGGTAATTGGATGACAGTTCGTAATAAAGGAATTACGGGAACAAACAATCGAGAGAAACGGGATACTTCATTATCAGATGAAGAGCAGATCTTAATTAGGTACTTTTATTTGGGACACAATTCTAATTGATGGTACTCGTTAGGCAAAAAAAGTCCATAAAGTAATGTTTTAGACCTTCGTTCTGCCAAAAATTGTTTATTTCTAAAATACATTGAAGGTTTATCTCATCAACTCTGTGTATCAACCTTTTCACTTCCAATTCATTCGCTCTCGGCTAAAAGCTCCGCCATTTCTCTCCATAATATTTCCTTTCCTCCACATCCACCTTCATTTATTACATTCGTCCATCAGACATGAATGGTTGATTGTGGCCCACCCTCCCCTTTGTTTACAAACGCCATAAAAGCTGTTTAACGAGTGGTGTAACGACCCCCGCGTCACGCTCAAAAAATTATTACGAGTAGAATAATTAAGTATAATTCATACTGAAACATATTTGTGTTTGGACAATTAAGCCTGTTTTGTTATTATGTAAAAAGGTGTAACGGGAGACACATTGTATCACCCTTTTGGCGAATAAAACGTTTACTTTGGAGGAAAAGGGAACAAACATATTATGGGGTAAATGATAGACTCTCTTTGAAAATGGCACCGGTGTTACGAATATTACGATTAATTAGGTGTGAAAAGAAAACATCATCCAGCGAGGTGTAAAATATTATGGGGCCAAATTTGAGGACACGTTTAATTACTTAATAACAAACATAGATACACCTTGAAAATTTAATGGACGTTCCATTAAATTTTACATTATATTAGGTAGATAACTAGATTTCTAGATCCATAATTCGATCGATTCGATTGAATTGTATAATTTTATTCTATTATTAATATTTGAATGCCATTTTATACTAAGGCAAACATGACGCTCTGTATTTAACTTTTTTTTAACATCTCTTACATATTGACAATCTGTTGTATGTACTGTACTCATGTTTGAGCAAATAAAGAATGATTATGATTATTATGATCAAGATTCACGATTTTTGTTTCACGTCAGAGATCTGTCGGCATGTAATATAATATAATGTGTAGAAAGAAAGAAAGAAAAAATATTTATTTGTGACCCGCACAGGAGACACGAGAAATATGCATAAAATTAAACAATAATAAAAACCCCGTGCGAGACCAAAATGCTCCTATCTCAGCATAAATATGCAGCGATATCCAAAAAAAAAAAAACGCTGCGCTGATATTCTGATAGGGCCCACTGTTGATGCCACGGACACACTTACGGAAACGGAAAATACTAATTATTAAAATAATATAGAATATATAAATAACAAAAAAAAATAGAATAAACACAGAAGGTGGGTCAAAGTATGTATAATTATGTAAGTACCTAAGATTTTATAGGTATTAATGCACCTGACTGCAACTACATAGATTGAATTATATACAACTTAATTAGCTGTATGTATAGTATCCATATAGTAATAGGTAATATTACCTATAACTATAGTAGTATTGTTGAAGATCAAAGGCAATGTCCAGCCATTTGACAATAATTAGATTTAATGGTCCAGCTTCTCACCTGATAGGTATGTAAACAATGCATTATATCTAGAATATCTAGGTATAATTAGATCAACGAAATAATATGCATAGCAATCCATGTATTAGGCTTTGATTGATGACTTGCTTTCATGGAACTGGCAAAGTCAATGCAGATGCGTAATTATTTTCGGTAATATTATGATTACATAATTTAATTCAATATAATCTAAATAGCCTATAATATTGTCCCACTGGAGAGCCTAGGCCTAGGCAAAATTACAACAATTATCACAAAAAACAGAGAATATAAATATCCACAGCAATATAACGGACCTACAAATATGTCTAACTTTTTCCGTGATATACTGGAGTTGACTTCTAATCTAACCGGATACCGCTGAATACCAGTGTTTTACATGGAGCGACTGCCTATCTGATCTCAACAACCCAGTAACTGGGTTTACAAGATACGGTCCTTGGCAAGTCCACATCTCAAGCTTCTGACTACCCGTAACGACTGTCAAAGATCTTGAAATGTCAGCCGGGACCAACGGCTTAGCGTGCTTTCCGAGGCATGGAGGAGTCTTGTTACGTAAAGATGGTCACTCATCCAGGGACCGACCTCGGCAAGCGTTGCTTAACCTTGAATATCGATCGGTGTCGCAGTTATTATTTGGGGAATTTTTAACTGCACCTCTATTTAGAAATTTAAGCAAACAAAATATCTCCACTAATAACCTACTGCAAAACAATATTACTCACCGTAAAACAAAAATACTGATTTGCACACAAATTATTCAATTAAATATAAAATAAATGTGAATTAGTCCAAGAGCGAGCGAAGCGAGCTCGGGAGCTTAGGGCACCCCGACACGGATAGGTTAGGTTCGAAGGAGATGACGGGAGCTGAAGTGAGCGAGCAAAGCGAGCGAACTCAGCTCCCGTCATCTCCTTCATGTTAGGTTACTTTAGACCCTGCAGACAGAAATAGGAGCCCTGCGCAGCGGGGCTCCGTCGACTTTGTTTCGTTTCCCCCCCTCCCTTAAAACTTAAATATTTTGTTGCACTCGAAGAATTATTAGATTTACTTTTAGTTAACAGATAGTTATTCAGTAAAACAGTTAAGCTTTAAAGATCTAGCAGTATAGTATAATTCATTTATTTGATGAGCAAATTTAGTGTGCAATTCAGTATTTTTGGTAGTAATTTCGAATATTTTGATTGAAAAAAGGGGAATTACAGTTAAAGTATTAAATAACACCCTTATTATTTAGCCACGAACTGTTTGCAATAAAACGGGCCATGAATCTTCAATAAAAGTTGAGGTTCCGACGCCTTACGGTTGCTCAACAAAAGCAAATAATAATTAAAAATACCACTCTATGGTCACATAAAAAGACTCATAAACATAAATAAAGTTCATAAAGTCAGTAACAGTTTCAAGAAAAGTAATTAAAAAATATCGTGGCGTGGTGTTGCTGACGGTGTCTCCTCGCTGGCAGTGTTTGGACTGGACGAGTAAATAGTAAATACTGGCGGTGCCTGAGTGGAGAGATAACCGCGGAACAGCCGCCACCCGCGCCGCGGAGATGTTGTGAATGTATACTTTGTATGGTTTATGCCGGGGTCGGCAACTTGGAGTGTTTCAGTTTCAATTTTGAAGGTGTAATAGGGCTCTTTGTTTAAGCGTTCCTCTATTTGATTGTTCTGTGTTTTATATATTATTTACTAGTGGTTCTATGAGCTGTAGACCTCGTGAAAGCATTTTTGTCCAAGCTGAAACTGAGCTCGTTCCATAAAAGGTATTTTAAATAGTGTAATTGACTTCAGGCAGTTCGATTTAAATAACAGGGTCGTCAACTTGGAATATTACAGTTTCTGTTCTGAAGGTTTGGAGTTAGGGTTCTCTCTCTAAGTCAAGCGTTTTGATAGATGTGCCATTTTGTAAAGAAGGCTTTTTTGGATATTAAATGTTATGAAAATGATCAGAGTTTAGTTACGTTTGCGTTTAAAAGTTAGATAGTGGTGGTATTCTTTTCTGATTCTCACTAGGTTCCTCGGAGAGGTAAATGTAGGCCTATCTCTTTGAGGTACACGGTTTAAATGTTAGGTTACAAGATATAGGTACAGAAAAGAGCTGATAAAAATACCTATACACAAAGAAAAAGAAAACCAAGTTCACACCAGCTTAAAGGCTGAACTTTACAAGTAATTGTTTTCTAATTAATGAAAAAAGAATGAAAACATGAAAAGGATTTTATCACAAACTTCCTTATAAAACTCATTATCGTGGCCATTAACAAATTAAACACAAACAAACCATTAAAAACTTAGGAAACAACATAAAATGAATTAACTTCTTATCAAAAGAAAGCTAATTTGCACGTTGTCGTTTATCACGGGACAAAGCTTCGATACAACAATGTTTTGAGAAATAAAAACGCAGATGTATCTTAAAAGAGAATTTGGCTTTGTTGCCGAAAATATCTACTAATAAATAATTGTTAATAAGTGATACTGGTGCTGCTTGTTAGAACAAAGATGTCGACGGAACAGACAATTATTATAATCCTGGTACAAAGTGAGGTAAAGCTATTGAATTAATGACGGCGCGAGAACTTGTGAAGTGGCCTCTTGCTCAGAACATGGCGGCTCCGTTATTGCCAAGACTTTGTAACGTGGACTCCTTCGACTCCACCGACCCCATCGACCCCATCGACCACACCGACCCCATCGTCCCCATCGTCCCCATCGACCCCGTCACCCTGTGTTACCTAATCAAATGTTCTCTCATTTTAAAGCTATTATTTCCATATTTTAAGTGTGCGCTGATTCGGCTATGAATATCAAGTTGACATCAAAAGCAAATCTTTAAAGTGATTTTTTTTTAGTGAGTGAGTCTTAAATAAAAGAGTTCTAATAAACGAACCAAAGTCGTCACAATCGAGATTGATCTTTTTGATAGTGTTTAAAATAACAATACAAAGTACAAACAATAAGATCTTATTCTAATTGTGTACAATACAACCACAACTAACTGTACATGACTTGTTCTTAAGCTACATTACCTTTCCACGCAGTGAAGTAGTACTCGGGGTGGAACTGCCCTAGATCCGTCAGAGTCCATCTACATTCGACACATCCTGTCTGGAATTCATTTTGGCCTGTCTTTACAATACACAACTTTTAAGGTGTCCCTTAAATTACAAAATAGTGCATTTTGATAGTATATTAGTGCATTTTGATATTTAGTAGATATTTTGGTAGAATAGTGCAGTTTTTCATTGCAGCCGAGGTGGAATAAACGCCCGAGCTGAAGTTGAGGCTGGAGCTGAGAGACATCAAACGACGTTATTCAACACACTTATTCGACAATAATAAACTGAACTCTGGTCACTTAAAAATAAAATACAACTAAGGTCGATACTAGAGTTGGTGGCGATGGGGGGCAACTGTCTTGAATGATGCATAGGTATAATGTAAATCAATTTCCTTAAAAATCATTGTAACGTCGTGTTCGTGTCTTCGCATCGCATCTGATGTATGTTTTATAAGACCTCATATTCATATTCTCATATTCTTTATTGTACACAAAACAAACATATACAAATACAGAAGGACAACTTGTGTAAAAAGGCGAGCTTAACCCACAATTGGGTTCTCTTACAGCAAACCTCAGTGTTATAGCGAAATTCACACAATTAGGACAGTTAACAAAAGCGCACAACAAAAAAACTTAAAACAAATTAAAATTTCAATTCTTACTAACTAAATACACTACACATATACGTGTACAGCACACAATGCATAAACATAATACATACTTTATAATATGTAACTAAAATACATACAGATTTATGAGTCATGTTGACAGGAAATAGTATAATAGTTCTTCTCCTGAAGATCTCTGACCAAGGCCTCATTTAGGTAGTTTGATCAGAAAAGATTGAAGCCGCAAAAAAAAAATCAATAGAGCTGCTCTTTGATTTCGAAATAAATAGATACACGAAATTACGCAAAGCTCAAAGAGTTATTTCTGCATGACAGACCAAAGAAATGTCAATAAGTTATGAAATGATGGAGAAAGCGAACGTCAGCTGCTTACGCGTCGCGGCGCAATTCGTTTGACGTCAGCCTCCTGCCTCCAGCCTTCCATCAACCGATACCTTATTGCTTTCCATCCAATTTCGTTACTAATGCCTTTCGGCTAGTTTTTGACCTACTTTGAAGGTTCCAAGTTTGAAATGAGATCCTCCAGAATCCGATTATTGTTTTGATATTTTCCTTAATCATGAGGCATTTAACTTATAAATACATCTTATAGTAACTGGATAGTAGTAGATAGTTCAGGTAGGCATTTGCTCCATGTAAAAATCCTACTGGTATTTATATGCATCCGGCTACACTGAAAACAAGCCCTAACATAGTTGGAATGAGGCTAGGTAGATGATGAGGATTGTTCTTCTTCTTTTGGATTCGATGGCACATTTATTTAAATTTTCTGGGCTCAATAGGCGGCCACGCTTATTGCAGCGTCAGAAGCACTGTATAGGTCGTCCAGGGTGCAAGTGAATGGACAGCCAGGACACTCCAGCAAGTGGGACGTAGTCTGTACAGCACAGCACACAACAGTGTCGCCAGCAGAGAACCATAGGGACATACCAGTTGTGCGGAAACCACCGGGTGCCGCTCCCCAGTTAGTGGCAATAAGGTGACGGAGCAAACGGTAACTTATATGTTATTCAACGTCACACCCTGGTATTTTGGGTTCGAGCAGTGTTCAACCTTAGTTCCTTGCCACGAGATGGTAAGTGTCCGATTTGCATGCAAGCTGCGAAGGTGGAATGCGCACGACTGTGTCTTGGATGGATTTGGCCGCAGAGCATTGCCGTCATAGTAATTGCCCAGTTGAGTTTTCTCCTGGCAAACCTTTGAGTGATACAGAGAGATGCTGAACAAATAACTTCATCCCGTGAAACCCACAACCCACATAAAGATACTAGGGTACTATACGATGTTGTAGGTATACGCTAAGTTGTCTAGTTTAGTTGTATAACACCGTGGCTAAGCACACACGTCGCCCAAATGACGTCACGGCATGTGTGTTGGCGCCGCAACTGCAGCACAACGCCTTAAGATAGTTACACTAAGTACTTCCCCACACTTATACTACGTATTAAATTCCAAACAACGCAAGTAGAGCTCGGTCATGTAATAATAACACGTTTACAAGTAATCGAGTTTTTGATAGCTTTTACAGAATATATATCTTTTTTACTTCATGTTTTTCCAGACCTTTTGATAACGATTTAGCTGCCGTGGTTACGAAGGATTTGCTGAAAATATAATAAAATTATATTTACGACATAATATATTATGTATTTGTATAACGAACCTTTTCCAATAATATTAAAGCACCATTACGACATATTACTATTGATTCCTTGAGTATCTTAAATATATTGAAGATTGATCGTAGTGCTTTTTTCTCGGGACATCGAAAAGCAAGCTCCCGAACTCCTTGATAAAACATTCACAAACTAAAACAAACAATGAATGCTTTAAAGTCGAACGACCTCTCACCTTTTCACGCGAATTCTATCAAGGAAAAAACTGGAGGTCATTCGGTAACCAAGACTCTCGGAGACTCGGAGTTGAAACATTCGTATGCAGATGTCGCCCGGAGCCCGTCGTTGATGCCGAGGTCCCCGGGCCCTTGCTTCCTAACGATATGGCCCCTGAGGTACCTGGCCCGATACCGAGCCTATTTCTCCTCCGAGGGAATGCAAATGGCGCAGAATGTGGCGTGTATTTCTTCTTAGATGTGAGCCGTTGAAAAGAAATTTAAAAGGATAAAAGAACTTTGGTAAACAGGCTTTTCTTTTTCGTACCTTAGGTAGGTACGAAAACGAAAAGCCTGTTTACAAATTTTCTGTAAACAAAGATTAATGTATTTTGATTATGTATGAGCAGTAAAGAACCAAAGTACACACAAAATACCGTTTGCTACGTGGAAACCAAAACAATATTTCGTATTATCTCGATCAATTTCGTGATGTAGTCAGAGTGATTCATGAACACTTACACAATGTTCGTAATAATATCTCACCCGCGCAGATTTCACACGTAAATAAATCAAGAAATCAAAAAACCCGACTGCTTCAAAAGCGAACTAAAAAGACGTAAACAAGGAAAAAATCATGCTGTGCAGTCGGAGGATACATATTCGCGGGCTGGCTGACCAAAATCTGGTGTATCCTCCGCCTGCACAGCATGATTTTTTCCTTGTTTACGTCTTTTTAGTTCGCTTTTGAAGCAGTCGGGTTTTTTGATTTCTTGATTTAACTTTTTTTATTTATAAGTTTTTAGTTAAGTTTTTTTCGAATTAGATACATTTAAACATATAAGTGTTATATATTTTTGAAATCACCTCTTAAAACCATTTATTTTGATACCCCACACAATGGGTTTGGAAGAAAAAAAAAATTTGGGACCCCACAATATGGCGCCCAAAAACCGCCATTTTTCTATTGTCCAATTTTAACGTAGCCTATGACACTCGCAGGGTTAAGACGAATCGATTGACGTATGAATCATCAAAATCGGCCAACGCGTTTGGTCTCTGGAACGCCACATAGGAACAAACATACATACATACATACATACATACATACATACATACATACATACATATATACATACATACATACATACATAGACTGATAAACACATTACCCTCCTTCGGCAGTCGGGTAAAAATACATCTCTCACGCGACGTCTTGCGCAAGCCATTACTCTGAATTGGGCCGAATAGGATATTCGCAGACGGTAAACTAGCTATTTGTATTCATTACTCAATTTTCACAATTCTAACATTTCTCGTACAAAAGTCCAAGAAATTCGCTAATATTGTTGGAAGAGCCCTCGGCAACTCGGAACAAAGGCGACCGTAATGACATATCTACTGACATCTGTGGTAGCTGTGGGCTCCGGCCGGATGTTTTAAATAGTTCGATAGTGATCCCTCCACGAATTGAATGCCGGCGTCGTCGTTGATTAAAACTGGATGAAAGGCGACCGTCGCTATCAATTTGTAGGATATCAACTGTACGGTATAACTTGGATTTGTGCATTAGAACTCATTAGTGGCACACTCCATGGTGGGCTTGGATCATTGTAACTTAATTTCTATTGTGCGGGGATCTCATGTAGTTATGAATGTTTACTAGAAATGCTTAAGTATTGTATAAGTCCAACAAATCGCCATACTAACCTAACATAATCCCCTTTCAATCCCTTGGACTTTTCACGAGATTTTTGCCGAAACACTGGGCAACATATTCTTCTCTTTGAACTCGTCCAATATTTGTATTTATACTACAAAGGCTGAACATATTGGATACTCTGAAGTGTCCGCTCCCTGGCGGCAATATGTCCGCTACACGTGTCCCTTCAGTTAGCCAAGTTTTAGTATGCGGGGCTCGTCGGGCCAGGTGCGTGCCTAACAGGTGGCCGGTGGTAGCAGGGAGACGCCTTCAGTACCCGCGCGTCGAACAGGACACCTAGCCGTTATTGAGCCGCAACCCTTTCACAAAAACTCATAAAAAAAACTTTAAGGATTCTGCGAACCGAAATCAAAGAGCCGACATGAGTGAGGCTCAAAGTTAAAGGTCACAGAATACACAATAACATTTTCTTAGAATCGTGTATTTATTATACACAGTTGAGGTTTTACATAAGTAGGTAGGTGTAGCGTGATGGGTGCATGACGACCGCGCTCGAGCCCCTTCAGCGTGTCTGCGGACGACGCAAGGAGACTATTTGTCTTCCCACCGCCGCCGCCGGCAAAAACTAAACCACTTTTTCCCCAAACGTAACTTTTGCGAAGAATAACCATTTGGGCGAAAACATTTCTAAAGAGTTGACGAATTCTGTTCCTCCAAGATAGGGAACTAAATTAATTGGGAAAGTTCTCTCGTGTGACGTCACAGCTCACAGTGCGTGCGTATGTTGTTGATATTGTTTTGTTCGATGATTGTTTCCTCACTTCCTTATTGTGTGATCGGCTTTTGATGTAAGCCCCTTTACAATTTCCATTCGTGTCGCTACAAAGAAAAGTTAATCAACGTGGGAGTGGATCGTGAGTTCTGATCATTTGCTACGTTTTCCTGTTTCCGAACGTTTCTTTTGTCTCATATTTATTTATGATTACGCTAAGTTTGCGGATATTTTCAGATTTCTTGCCTTTGTGAAGATCTCATCGTTTCCTCGTGCGGCAGGTGTCATTTTATATTAAACAGCTTGTTATTCTTTTTTGTCTGTTTCATTTTGGTCATGGGTTTGGTTCTTAAATTTTTTACGCTTTTATACAAATAATAAATATTTGTTCGTCACGGGACCCTCTTCACTCGTCTGCTTGGTTGACACCAGGTGCGACAAAGCCTCAGGAATTACATGCGTTAAGCCCTGTGCGCTCGGGAGCTTTTTTGCCGAGCTGTCTGTTGGAAACAATTAACCTATTGCTGCGACATTTTTCCTTCCTCCGAGAAACATATGAAATGCCCTGAAGTTTTTGAGCGGACAGCTGTCACTCCACTTAAATTGATTTGAACGTTCGTTCGTTTTACGTCCATGCTATTAGCTCCATTTTTAACCAACTTCGCAAAAAGGAGGAGGTTATCAATTCGACAGTATTTTTTTTAATGTGTTTTACCTAGGAACTTTTTATAGGGTGAACCGATTTTGATAATTCTTTTTTTATTTGAACGCTGGTTGTCATGTGGTCCCATCAAATTTTCATCAAGATCTGATGAAGAACTTCGGAGATAAACATCAGAACTCTTCAATAAATGACGGCAAATCACTCGGGATAGCTGCAATCGCATATCTGTTTATTGTTGAACAAGTTCACCCTGGTACTGGTCTCATTCCACAGTTTTTTTTATTTTTCATGTTATTGGGTTAATCTATTCTGGCTTCACTTTTATCATTATAATATACGTAGGTAGCCTTTAGAACTGGTCCATTATGTACCGCAACTAAAAAGTGAAATATATTAAACTTTTATACAAAAATTACAACCGAATTCTAAACGTAGTGTTTGTGTAGTGTTTTTACAAAGTGAAAAATAACTTAAATTTCGGAAGTCGGTGTCAAAAAACAAGAAACGAAAACAGAAACACCTACGTCCGAAATTTAAGTTATTTTTAACCTTGTAGTGTTTTTGTTTGGCAGTCGGTTGTAATTTTTGAAAAAAGTGTTTTTGTGATTATATGTTAGTGTCATGCAAGGTGACGATTAGTTTGCCTTTGGTCAACGTAAGAAAAAGAATACCGCAGTTGCCCCACCTATCTTACAAGGTGAACTGGTGGTCGTAGCCGCTATAAAAACGCGTATCTGCTAGAAACAAAGAGCACAGGCCCGATCCTATCATCGTGCATCGATGCTTGGACCTGTAGATGTCTTTTGCTCTAATGATGATGATGATAATTACGACGAACTCAAGCGTATTGTTTGTTGCAGCCAATCGTCGCGTGATGGCGCATGGATTGCTTGCGGACGGCGTGGTGCTGGTGCGCGGCGCTGGTGCTCGCGTCGCTGGCCGCCGCCGGCCCGCGGTACAGCTCCCGCATCGTGCACACACACGCAGGTACGTCCAAACCATGGCCAACGCTGGTCTGGTACGTCCACATTATGGTCCACACTGGTCAGGCACATCCACACCATGGACCATGCTGGTGTCGCCAGCTCGCGGTACAGCTCTAACAATGCGCACACTCACGTTAATTATGGCGAAATGCTCTATGGTCTACACCTTATATCCTGTAGTATAGCCTAAAAGACCCACTTTACTATTTCATTAACGATATAAACTGTATGCGCTCATTTGACAATCGCAGAACTTTTTAATGATGTGGTTAGAAAGGACGTAAACACAATGTACAATGAATTTTCCAAGGCAGCCCTAAGCCAATGAACGACAAAAGGCAGCTTCCAATTAATCTCAGATTAGAATGTAACATTAAGACGATGATTAAGATTTAAGACGTTTGGATAACGGTACTGACATCCGAGATCGCGAGGAATTTCCTCGCAAAGAGAGAACAGGTAACAAGGAAGGGTTTGAAGTGTTAGGCAAATCATGATACAACAATTTTCATCCATGCTTCCATGTAACGAAGTTATAAATGTAATCACGTTTGTGTAGTCTCTGTTTGGTTGAATGCTGGCGGGTCGCATGATACGCGTATTACGCAAATCATAATGCTATGCGTATACAGAAGCAGGTAGCTTACCCGTACGCGACGTAATCCACGAGGTTAGTTCCAGTCGCTCACACCAGTCGCTACGAGTATGTGTGTAGTCCCCAGGGTCCCGGGCTCGGGAGAGTTTAATTCCGTCAGATCCCGGGACAATCCAATCAAGCGGTCCTTCGAGCCGGGAACATGGTGAGCAAATGATGTTGCCCAGTTTTGCAGATGCGACGCAGGAATGCGGGATCAAATTAATTATTGTTTGAAGCCTATTCAGGGCGTGCCGGCAAATGGGATAAATGGCAGCTTTTCCGATTCGCAGCGCGGGAGATTCGGCCAAATTATTTATTCACTGCTGTCTCGGCTCGTGCTAGTAATTTAGCACTGTTTTTTGTGGGCTGTCGATCTGATCGACACGTCAAAGGGAGATACTGTGACAGATTTTACGAATTCGTGAGTGTTTTGTTTGTAAATGTGACTCAATATTTTTGTTTTAAAAGGGATTGTTTTGTGATGAATTGGAATTGTTTTCTACATAAAATTATTTAACTAAATTTGACATTTATAATTTCTTATGATTTGACATTTATCTCTATTCGTATTGTATTTTAGAATTGAATATTATTTGCATGCCCATGCGACGGTAGAATATGGAGGACTTTATTATGTAAAAAAGAACATCTATGTATCAATTACCCATGTTTGCAAAGAAATAAATGATTTATGATTTATGATTTATGATGAAGTTGAATCAAATCAAATCATTTATTCTTTGCAAACATGGGTAATTGATACATAGATATTCCGTTTTCCATAATATAGTCCATATTCTACCGTCGAATGAGCATGCAAATAATATTCTATATTAAAATTAACTTAAAAAAATACAAGACGTAAAAAATATCACAATGATGTCAAAACAAAATAATAAGTATGAATTTTAATTAATATTGTATTTTTTGCAGTTTTTCATTAAAACCAGGCAAGGAAAGAAGCCTATGTTCAGAAGTGGACGTATTTCGGCTGAAATGATGATGATGAATGAAATATGTATTCTTTTAATCTTATCCAACTTTGTAAAAGTTCCTGAATGAACCGCAAAAGTAATTTCAAGGAAAAGAATTCGTTAGCGAAGAAAAGTTAAAGTATGTTAAAAGCGAATATTGAAATGGTTTTAGCCACGGAATGGATGAACGTTTAATATTACGTATTTATTTTATACTCCTCTAAAGGTTAATACAAAGAGAGAGAAACAATCACTATGTAATTGATGGCGCAATCAAAAACTTAATGGCTTTAGTGGTAAAGCGAGATATCTATCTCCATTTAAAGGACATTTTCAATAAAAATGTTAATAGAAATGTTGGAATAATTGAACTCAGAAAATTAGAAAGATCTCTCATTTTAATGAAAGCTTGTCCTATTGAATTCTGCCTTTGCTTGGAATTGTTATAACTATCAATTCGGTTACTATGTAGATATTATAAATTCGTGTAATCTCATCAACATTTGATGATTGCCAATATAAGGCTTATGAATATTGATTGAGAATCATAATTGAAGCCGAGCAAACATATTGCTGAACGACGTTAATGCGAATACTATTATAATAATATCAAAATGGATTCGGTTTTAAGCTACTTTAACTATAATATATACCTACTATGCACATTTTAATCTTAGGTATATGTAGGTAGCATATAACATTACTAAAAAAGTAAAGGATTTCTGAAGAGAGCGTACCTATTTCTCAAGGTCCTATACTTGGTCCCCAGATGTTAACTATCTGAAAACAGCTTTTAATAAATAACCATCATGTTCAGTATGTAGTAGATATAACTTGTTATGGTATTTATTTTGAAATGAGTTTTGTTATTAATACCAAAAGCAAGGCTTATGAGGCGGTGAAGGGCAAAAAGTTACCATTAGTCCCTATTGTTACAATTTTCCCTAACATTTATTCGACATAGAAAAGACACAACACAACTGTAAGAATCACAAAGTAACAGAGAAGAACCTATACATATGTATAATACATTTTTAACTCAGGGATGTCTGTGTTTTGAAGATATTTTATAAAAAATATACGGGGTTACATATTTGAAATTTGCGGAGGATGCTTGGCGATGATGGTTGGCGCAAAAATTACTGCACGAAATTGGATGCGGTTTTCACAGTTGTATCGTTGTTGGTTTAAATAAAATCTGGTATGTGTTTCATCTTGATACGCCTGCCACCTAGAAGTTGAGTAATCTATACAAGAATATTTTCCTTGCCTGGGCCAGTACGGGGAAATCGTAATCCATAGGAGATACCAGAAAACTGTCTTAAGAACCTTAGATGCTTTTTTGTTGAAACAATTTTGCCCCAGCCAAATTTTTGGTCAAGCGTGAGTTTGAGTTATCCATGAATATGAGTGAAAGCATTCATTTTTTAAGGATGTTGATCAACTCAGTTTCATGTAAGGTCCATTCTATTGTACGGGAAGAAAAAATCTAGACAGCAGAACTTGTTCAAAATTACTAAAATATGTTTTCAATCTGTAGTTAATCTGATACGCAAATCGTATTTTTTTTTCATTTTATTTTAATAGCTCCTATGGGCAATACATGAAATTGTTTTGTATAAACATTTTTTTTATAGAAACATAATAAATCTATAGACTTTTTTTCTGTACATCTTACTAATCATATCACACTATAATAGTGTTCACTAGTGTCAAGTTTGTGAGTGAGTTTGTATGTTTGTTACTTCTTCACGCTCTTACCGCTGGACGGATCTGGATGAAATTTGGCATAGAGATAGATTATAGTCAGAAATAGCACCTAAGATATCTTATATATATTATTATCCTGGCAATATGTCTCCTTGGGATATTTATCGACATTCACGCGGACAAAGCCGCTGGCAGAAGATAGTAGTAAAATAAAAGTACAATGCAGGTTCAAGAAAAAAATAGAAGATTAATTGTAATTATTTAATCAATTGTTTCGTTTTCGTAGGTGCGATCCGCGGCATCATAGTGGAGCCTGCTTCCCGTCGCCTGGAGCCGGTGGAGGTGTTCTTAGGGGTGCCGTACGCGGGCGCACCGGCGCGCCTGGCGCCGCCGCCGCAGCCCCCCAGCTGGCCGGGCACACGCCTCGCCGACGCCTTCGCCCCCGTCTGTCCGCAGCGCTACCCCGACATATCCAACAAGTGAGTTCTACTGTCTTGGAACAGTTTAAGAATGACTTGTAACATAACGTGTACCTAATCTTTGTGGCGTTATACTTTAATGTACCTAAAGAATCATTGACTTATACAGGTTGAATTTTTTAAAGGGCCGTGGATGGCCAAATCTGACTATGAGGAACAGATAAAAACATTCAAAGGAATCTGGGGCCCGAATTTGGTGAAAACTAAAACTGCACCATTGAAATTTTGAAATGTCAATACTGGCCAGGTATTGAATCCGTTACCAATGCGGTGTTTCTTGTATGGTGAAAGCGAATTAAGCAAATGTTTGCTCATTCTACTCACGAGAACCCTGGCTTTTATTTAGTTATTACTTAGCTGATCTAAATAAACATAAAATTACTTATCAAGTACTTAGGCTAAGATTATGACTGTTCCCGTCGCTTACTTGCGTTTGACTTTGTCTAGAGTCCATTAGGTTCTAGTAGTGACAATAAGCGATAACGGTAGATAAGTCCGAAATGTGTGGGATCGACATAATTATACCGTTTCACGAGGTCAATTCCAATAAATTCTTTAGTAAGTAATTATCGATAAAATCGTTCTCTGGGGCCCCGCGCTTCAATAACGTGTCTACGCCTTCATGAATCCGCTGTGATTTAATAGGGATAGTGCTATTCGTATCATCGTCTCTCTCACACAGTGGAACCATGATAGTTTTGATACATTAGAGTAAGACCTTTGGTAGAGAGACTACTTCGCCACAGGGAAGGTAAGATTCAGTTATAACTGAATCTGATCGATCGAGCCTTTGTTACCAGGAGCGCAGCACTGACAAAGATGCCTCTCGGCATATACAACGAGCTGCGAGCCACCGTGCCCCTGCTCGCCAACCAGAGCGAAGACTGCCTCTACCTCAACATCTACGTGCCCGGTAGCGGTGAGTCAATCGTCCATTATCATGAGATTGTAGTAGGATTTCTTAACGAATTCATCATTTTCATCTTGTGATCTTATATAACACAAGCCCATTAATCTGTATGAAAACCAAGCGTGCCACTTTTTACACACATTTTAAGAACAAAACTTACTCATAACAGGACATCTTTTTCATTGTTTCGGCCGGATTTTGTAGAGTTTTTACAAATCATTATGATACAATTAGGTATTTTAGATTTAAGTGCCGATAAAGCTAAATGAAACAGCATCAAAGGAAGAGCATTGATCTCTATTTTGACACGCAAACTACATACATACAATAAGCATTAATCGCACTGGATTCCCCTTTCTGATGAATTTCGTTGTCGATTCGAAGAGAGTGGAATATTTTTTCTGGGTCGTCTCCAGTATCAACATTAAGATACCTGATGCGTTAATGGTTGAATCTTATGTTTTGATATTAGCACTGGTCTTGTCCTAGGGCAGACATAGGATTACCTGTGTCTGCCTTAGGGCAAGACATCACTTTATTACGTGGTTCGTAAATCTCTGACCGCATACTGGAAGACGCAGCGTTGGAAGTCCTCCCACAGATGGACCGATGATCTGGTTAATGCTGCGGGAATCTGCTAAATAGGAGACACAGCATCTGAACGGTTTTGTGTGTTTGAGCCATCTGTATAAATTCGTATTTCATTGGCTCCTTACTGATCCCTTTCTTCCTTTATCATTTGCATGTTATAGTTTTTGTTGAACATAGGTTGTTTTTGTGTTCTGTCACATGGGGCAGCGCGATAAGAGATTAATACTCAATCGCTCGGTCCAGGATTTTAGCGTGTGGACTGCTGAGGTTTTTGCCCCATATGCCTAGATGCATTAGCATGATGGCAGCTAGCGCCGCCTCGTGCTGTATGTATAGGTCAAAGGGATTTATTTGTAAGGCTATTGTCCAAACGTGTTAATATCTGTTGTTTGTTGTAGGCGCGCGCGGCGTGGAAGCGCCGTACGCGGTGGTGGTGTGGGCAGGCGGACCATCGCACGAGTGGGGCACGGCCAACGCGCTGGACGGAGCTGTGCTGGCTGCGCGCGCGCACCTGCTCGTCGTCACCATCAACTATAGGCTAGGTTTGTTAGGTGAGGAACAACTTAGATATTTGTATGGGCGGTTTACCATTTAGCGTTAGTTAATGCGGTGGTTACACTGCGTATAAACTACGTCAAAAGAAATGCGACGCAAACGCTGTTTTAATGTCGACGTTCAATGACTGTACGTTATATTCCTATGCAACATTATAAAAATATCGAAAAAGATTAAAACTCAATTGATGGAAGATTTTATCAGCTGCGTTACCAGTCACTGCTAATTCTACCACATATTTCGCAGGTTATTTAACGCCAGGCGTGAGGTCCACGCCAGTGCAAGCCGCCGGCGGCGCGGCCGTCCTGGATGTAGCCGCGGCGCTGCGCTGGGTGCGACGCAACGTGGGCGCCTTCGGGGGCGACCCGCGCCGCGTCACGCTGGCTGGCCACGCCGCTGGCGCCGCGCTCGCCAACGCGCTGCTCATGCTGCCCGACAGCAAAGGTGAGGCCTGGGCCAAACATACAATTACCTACATAAACTCACGCACAGTTAGCTAAGTGACATCATTTTAAATCCAATATGATTCACAAAGATGGCGAATCAATAACTTTTAGCCACCTCCATGGTATGGGTATTCAATTAAAGAGTTTGCAGAGAGAAATAGGAAAAAGCATGTTTTTAAAGTATTAACTTCACTTTACAACAACCTGCAATTAACTTTTTGCTTTTAGTTGAATCGGCTACAAAACATCTTTCAATAAGTGTGTGTATTTTGTGTTCAAAATAAATGAACCCGATTTCTTTTCTTCAAAAGGGTATATAAAAGAAGCAATATCTCAAGTCGCCTCTACTGTAGGCATTCCGATATTTTATCTACCTACCTGACATGTTGAAGTTAGGACGGTCGATTTTTCCCGAAAGAAAAAAGAACTTCTTTTTAAAACCTTGAATATTGAATCCTCTTAGGTCCGACCAGGTCTGACATATAAACGAGTTAGGTTACTTACGTAGTAACATTTATTTCGTCAGATATTACGAAGTCAAGACTCTACGTGAGTATTAGGATCTATTTGAAGTTGAGACAGATTGCGCTGCGCCAGGCCACACTGAAATTTTCCCAAAACGATTCTTGTCCATGTTTCATAGGAAATTGTATATTGCAGTATCACCAATCAATATGAAATCAAAGAGAAACTATCATGTCTTTATCTCGCTCGCCATCAAGCGAGATAGTGGTCAAACGCGAGCCTATCGTTAAATAAATAAAAATGTGCAGAAATAACTGAATTTTGTCATTTTATTCGAAAAAGCAAATACATTGCTTTTATATGAAGTAGTAATATTGAGCTACATTTATCATGTCTATGTTTCCGTCGCATTTTGATTTGTGATGTTCGCTTGTGAAATCATGGACTATGTTAGCTCTATACAAAGTCACATTTTATAGACAGTGATTGTCGAAATACTAAAATGTTAAAAATTGCTACGTGACTTTTTTATAGCGCATGTATAGCCCATGCATTTTATACTTTTCAGCAATTGTTATCGCTAATATAATTTCAGTTGGTGTATAGGCTCCAAAATAGTATTTTCTCAAACATGCTTGGAAATTTGAGCATTATTTTGACAACCTCCTTCGCGATAAATCAAAATTGCAATGCATGCAAGCAGCAGCCGGCAAAAGTAGTATGAAAATCCATATCTGTCGTGGTTTAGCGGCCAAATAAATTACATAGTAAACTCATTTTATCGTGTAATTTAAAAATGGAACGACCCAAAACATGGCAACCAAGGCGGTAACTTATTGAAGGTTTTATTTAAATTTCAAACAGGCTTGCAAATAGAAAGCTGTTTACTGAAAAAAAAAATGAACAATTGAACACTTTTTACGCGGGAAAAAATATTGATGTTCGTTGTTTGTCATTGATTTTGAAAAGTATTTGACAAAATGAGTTCTAGCTACTATTTAGTTTTAATTTCCGCGCATTTTTTGAGAAAAGTACTATACAAGCCTTGGCCACAACTAGGCTTTGATGGACTTACGTATGTGTGCCTCGACTTCGCCTCGGCCCACATTTACACGTTGGTCCATCAATGCCTCCTTTGCTGGCCGCTGCAGTAATGTACTAGTTTGTGCGGTGTGAAAGCATAGAACACATAAATTGTTGCCAGTACACTACAACGACTATTGTCGATTAAATCCCGTTAAATAGTATACAAAATCTTTTACGGACAAGACTCATGAGTCTCGTTTAAAGCCACGAGTCCCTGTGTATCTCCTTAATCTTGGCCACTTCTTCCAATAGTTTTCACGTAACATTTGTCCCAGGACTGGTATCCCGTGTCCTGCTGCTCAGTGGCTCAGCACTTAGCCCCACAGCTCTGGCACCCGATGCCGCACTCTCAAGAGAACACACGGCACAAGCACTGCGGTGTACCCCAGAGTCCACCAATGACGAGAACTGGTAAGAGTTACTTTTAAAAGAGTTAATTATCTACAAAATAAGAAATCTGCATTAACTATGATTGCTTTAGCCCTTTACAAATTCTAGTTAATGGCTTTCACTGGTATTATGTTTATTATAACTATTATTATTTAAAGAACTATTCCGTGTGAAAATTCTGTAAAGATACCGTCTGTGCAAAACAAAAAATTTGGCTGTGAAAAGTTACAAAGTCAGTTTTTTTGCTTTTTCTCGTAAAGTTTTCGTTATATATATAGAATTATACACTAATATCGATACAAATATAATTGGCAATACAAATATTAAATTATGAGTTGGCTATACTCGTACTATATCAGAGTATTTCTCTAGGTTTGTGGAATGCATCCGTGCCCGTCCACTAGCCGCTCTGCTCGCAGTAGAGGCTCCCCGGGCACGGTTCCTGGCGGGCTGGGCGCCATCAGTGCCCATCTCCCGAGACTCTCCCTCGCAGGGCCAGGCGCCCACCAGGGCCCTGCATGCTAGTGAGGCATTCTTGGACTGCGCCCTAGCGGTTGTGGTGGCCACCACTGAAAGCTACCAGTTCTTCAGTGAAGAGGATATTAGGCACGGATTTGAAGAGGAGCACAGGTATTTTTGCAACTTAGATATTTTAGATAGATATTATCTCATCGCGATAGATGTCATTTCTTTGACACACATTTCAGTCAAAATATGTGTCAGGATTTTGTATGCTTCTTTAAACATAAGCTGCCATGGGGATCAAAGTGACCAATACCATATCACTTCAATGTCAGGGCAAGTCATTACTGAACTCGTGACCTTCATGGTAGCTAATATTTTATTCCTTACAAGTATTTCATCATCACTCACTTATAGATATCAATTAGAATATGTATCTCATTTACATATTTTGTCCCAGAAACCGCATCCTTCGCACGTATGTCCGCAACGTGTACCGCTTCCACCGCAACGAGATCTTCGCGGCCATCCGCAACGAGTACACCGACTGGGAGAAGCCCATCCAGCACCCCATCAACATCCGCGACGCCACGCTGGAGTCGCTCGGCGACGCCGCAGTGACCGCGCCAGCGCTGAGGGTGGCGCAGCTGCACGCGCGGAGAGGCGCCAGGACTTACTTCGCGCACTTTGCGCATCAGAGCAAGGACGCAGATTACCCTCAGGTCAGTTAAAACACGAAAACGTATTCTTCACCTACAGATAAAATTGCAGAGTGTTTACGTAACATAATAAATTTATACAATCCATCGGTAACTCTTTCATCTCGACAATTCAATGTAAAGTAATAATTGCATGGGTTACGCTGTCGAGTAGACGGATTTTTATACTTAGGAAGCAATGATTGAAGAACTACCAATCCTTTCGATTGGAGTGGAAAGTGTAATTCAGTGTATTACGTATATTTATCACTATCATTTATCTTTATGATTCTAATCAATACTTTCCCAAAACCAGGCGGAATGGAAAGAAAAAATGAAGCCTATTGTAGAAGAATTGAATCGTGTAGTGGGATAACACACGCTTTAAATAAATGATAATTAAAAAAAGAAATATATTTTTTCTTGGGATTCCATTTCTATGAGTAAAAGTTTATTTTCCAAACATCTAATAGAATGTAACGCGTATGGGTCCCGGGGGATCGCAAAACAATTGACAATTTATGTGTATCAGCAGCAAATAAGTAATAATTTACAATCTCAACCAATTAATCGTAAGTAATTAATGTAGATGGTTAAATTAGCGTATAGCAGCGACAGGCTCATTATAATACGTGAATGAATTAGGGAGGTGCGAGGTCATTAATTTAGCGCAATCTACATGATCGCGGAATTTGTCAAAACTTCCTTTGATGAACAGTAGCTCATTAGCATTCTCACTAACATCATAATATTAAAGTTAAATGAATAATTTTGCCGTAATTTATTGCCCGACGCGATTATTAATTCACACAGTGTTCGTGGTATCGTGAAATAAATATTGTTTTAAAGCCACGTTAGCTAGTTTGCTTCTAATTAGGTCACTATTTTGTTCAAGTTTTAATTAATGGGGTTACTCAACATCATAATTTTAAATTTAATTCTCTTTGCTGTGCGTTTTTCCAACTAGATACATTAGGATTGGCCTCCAGATGCAGATTAGTATTTTACATATACTGTTTAGTATTTTACATGAAAACCGCCTATCTGACCTCCACGACCCAGAAACTGGGTAACAAAATACCCTTTATTTTCCTTATTTCACTAAGGCACACCTATAACATATTTGCAAAATCATTACAGTGATAACATTCACCAACAAGATGGTCCCGAGTAAACAAGTCAATTACAGGCGTGTACATCGTTCTCAGTCTGATTATTACTTTTTTTGTGTTTACAAAAGTAATTGAATATTATTACAAATTAAATATAAATTGGATTCAGAATAATAAAGAATAAAATTAAAACTCAGCAAGAATTAAATTACAATTGAATCTATACTAATATTATAAAGAGGTAAAGTTTGTGAGTTTGTGACGTTGTTGGGGGTAATCTCTCATCTACTGAACCGATTTTGAAAATTCAAAAATCAAAATCTCTTTTTTTTTTTTCATATAGGCCTACATGGGCACATACAAAATGTCGACAAAAGGTGCACGGTTCGGGTTGGTCGTTTCCTATGGAGAAGAACCGGCAAGAAACTCCATGGTTACTCTTTTAAAAAATGGTTTGGTTTTACAATATTTCCTTGTTACAGCATTAGTACTTAGATATGAGGGGACAACGTAGGCCCGACAATAAGTCGTAAGAAAAACAAAAAAAAAAGATTACGTATTATTTAAACAAAAGAAAATGAAACGAGTTAAAAAGTTAACAAATGTTAACAAGCATCTAGAAAGCCTACAATGTTCAGACATTTACAAAACAATCGGTAAAAGAATCTATACAAAAGTAAAATAATAAAAAGACTAAATCTAACATCTTGTGGCACAAATATTGTTATCAGTGCTGTAACTATTCTTAGCAAAGGGCTATGAAGATGATTGAAAACCATTGTAAAAAGACTAATTAAAAGGAGGAAAAAGAAAGAATTAATAAGATTGAGAATAGTTAGAAACATCCTCTTCTCCATCCAATTCTCTCACCAGTGGAAAGCTACATTATTCTTGAGTGACATAATATATTTAAAAAAGATTGGAGATCCTTATGAAAATTGCAATAATGTAACCCAAAGTAGCAAAATGTTGCCTGTAAAATTCATTCTTTGGCGTGCGCTGAGAAAACTATTGATGATACATAAAAAATATTTGGTACCCTGCAGGGTAGGCAGATTAGGCAGGGTAGGAAGGGAAGGCAGGGGCGACAGGGTAGGCAGGGTAGGCAGGGAAGGCCGGGTAGGCAGGGTAGGCAGGGTAGCCAGTTGACGTGAGCGAAGCCCCGGGGATCAGCTAGTAATAAATAAAATAAGAATTAAATTACAATTAAATACCAAACAAAATATTTGTAATAAATGGTCACCCATCCACACACCGACCTCAGGTGAAGATCGACCCATGCGGCTGTTAGGTATTATTTAGCTTCAAGCTTCCTCTGGAAGCGAGACGCACGGGACCGGTCAATGTGGCGACACTTGGGGGAGGCCTATGCCTATACCCCCTTAGCGGACTTCTTTTGGTTGAAATGATGATGGTGATTCGCTTTTCATGCCATTTAATGTTTGTTTTTTCCAACAGCGTCTAGGTAGTGTGACAAGTGAGACCCTCCCGTACTTCCTGGGTCTCCCCCTAGTCGGGGGCATGCAGTATGCCCCTCGGAACTACTCGCGTGGTGACGTGGCAGTGGCGGAGATGACCGTGTCGCTCCTGGCTGCGTTCGCGAAAACTGGGGACCCAACTCCTCGCGCAGATGAGAGGCATCATGAAGGAGTGACCAGCTGGCCCCGATATGAGATGAACACGCAACAGTATTTAAGTATAGGTAAGAGATAACAATAATTTATTTTGTTGTGAGCGGCTAAATAAGGCCATCTTACTTAATATTTGTAATGCGAAAGTTTTTACCTATGTTTGTGTGTCAATCACGCAAAAAGGGCTGAATGGGTTTGGATGAAATTTTGCAAATAGATAGTTTATAACCTAGATTAACACAATATATTTTTTATTCCGATTAGCTCGGTACCCCTTGGGATAATAAAACACTTTTCACGCGGGTAAAGCCGCATGCAGAAGCAAGTCTTTTATAACTTGAAAGTAGACCGACAGTCGTACCCGTCAACTCACTTATACAAAAACCTCAAATTACGTATTCAAATTGAAGGAATGACAAAAAATAAATTCGAACTCCGTATTGAAACAACGAAAAAAGCCGCAGAAAAAATTCGCCATCATATGAAAACACTTCCATATTTTGACGGCAACTTAACTCACTTATGCCAAAAACAGCCCCATAAATAGGTTAATCAAATTCATCGTAATGAAAGTCACAAACTCGTGCGCGTACAAAACAACCTCGAACAGAATAACACAGGGATTTCTCATCTGAACCGATCTGAAAATAAAATCTCGCACGGCACGAAGTTAATCAGATAAAGCCCTATTCAAAGTTTCAGCGGCCATATTGTGTCGAAACTCGTTATTTTTACGATCTGCTTCCCAACGAATGTGCGTGTTTTCTTCCCTTTCGTTCTGTGTAAGGGTTTACAACTTTTTTAATCCTTTCGTTAAGGTGCTTGTTTGGTTTAGAAGCGAGAGTTGTTGCGAGTTTATTTTTCGTAAATTGAAAACGTTTTTGTTTACAACGTTAGATACACGCGTGCAATACAAATTGTTGTCTGTACTGTAAGATGTTATATCGTTACGGCACTACATCCAATCCGATTCCGTGAAATTTCGGTTCCGAAGTAGCCGTAGTACTTCTTGTAGCGAAGCTTACGCAATACATCCGAACTCTCTCCGTAATAATCTGTCATAATTCAGAACATTTTGAACTCGGAACTTAAAACGCGGCGTGTAGAGCGTGACAACTCTAACAGGTTATATAATCCTTTAAAATATTTTAATGAGTCAATCAAGCTGCCTAGCCTTGTCCCATCTATATTGAGGTCTACTTCCAGTGTAACTGGATACAACTGGATATCAGATATCATGGAGCGATTACCTATCAGATCTCCACAAGCCAGTAACTGGTTAACACGATATTCTTTGGCAAGACTGGTGTCGGATGTCAGGGTTCTGACTATCCGTAACGACTGTCAAAGATCTACAGATGACAGTCGGAGCCACCAGGTTAACGTGCTTTTCGAGACACGTAGTTAAGAGTATTTTATGAATGACCACCCATCCACGGACTGACCTCGACAAGCATTGCTTAGCCTCGAAGATCGAACCACGCGGCTGTTATTATTTAGTCACGAGCGCTTGTCACACTATCACACTATAATCACACTAATATTATAAAGGCGAACGTTTGTGAGTATGTGTGTTTGTTACTTCTTCACGCTCAAACGGCTGGACGGATCTGGATGAAATTTGACACAGAGACAGATTATAGCCCGGGAATATGTTTCTTTAGGAATATTTTCGATATTCACGCGGGCAAAGCCGCTGGCTGAAGCTTAAGTTCTAAATACATTTTATTAACACACACAGACAGTCAAGTAATCGGTTCCACGTTCTACTCAGTGTCACCTGATTCCACGAATGATTGTTTCTCTAATCACTTGAAACTTCAAACCAATTTCGTCAGTGTCTTCCGTGTTATACCTTTTGTTTGAATTTAATTGGCACAGATTCGGTTTGGCAGTAATTTGATTTAGGAAATTGCCATTTCTTGGCTTTATTTTCCTCCGACATCGTTCATTATTGAATGATCATTTTAGACGCCTTCATTACCTACTGTCTTTGTTTGCAAATAGATATTAATACCAGTTTATTCAGTAATAACTGTCACACTGCAGGATGAATGCCTCTTCTCCTACAAAGAAGGCACGAGCATTAATCACCATATTTGCTCAAGACGGGTTGGCTTTTTCAGACTCATATTAACAATAAGTCCATATTTTTAGTCACGATGTTTTCTTTCACAAAATTCAGCGATGTCCAAGATAAACTCAGTACTTATTAGGATTTGAAAACACTACCTCAAGCACAGTAGGCGAGATCTTATCCCCTAGGCCACCACAACGCGCTAGTTTAATCATCACATTTTTTAGACGTTGCTATAAATTTGTCGTTTCCCACCAGGTACGAAGCTCCGCGTGAAGAGCCACTACCGCGGCCACAAGATGGCGCTGTGGCTGCACCTCATCCCGCAGCTGCACCGGCCGGGCGCCGCGCCACGACACCACCAGTTCCGCTCCATCCATCCGGACATGTTTGCAGGTCAGTCTCAGACAACATCTGCATTCAATCTGCAGCATTCAGCTATCCCTATCATGTGGTGTCGAGTTCCTCCCTCCCTGGTAGGACTGGACAGGACTTGGCTAGCCGCATTTATATTTGATTCATATACAGGGGAAATATATATTGGAAAAACACTAACAACCTCGCAGGGCTGTATTACTAACGTCATAAACAACAACTTTTGTTCTACGACTTTTAAAAATTCAACAAAAGAAAAACAGCTGATCCATACATTCTGGCGAGCTATGCTAGCATAAATGTATGGATCGGCTGATTTCTTTTTTCGAGGAGATTTAATTACTTGTAAGTACTCAGTGACATATTTCCGAAATCAGAAACATACTCTCTATGTTGGGCGACCCGATTAACTGTTGGCGCCACCCAGTACATAAACATATGGAGAAAGATTGTATGAAAGAAAGTAATGCAGAAGGGAGGTCACGACCCACAATACTGAGGAATACGACGCTAGGAGGAGAACACATTTCGATAAAAAATATTCCGAGTTGTATTTACTTTTACGTTAATTATAAATTCAAAATTTTACATTAAATAATTTCCTTGAAAACTGTAATCCATTCATTAAACAAATAAATTCGAAGAAGTAAACTGTTCCATCATTACAGGTAATCTGAAGTGAATAATATTTCCGGAACCGTATTTTAAATCATCAGCGAAAATTATTACTTTTAAAGTATTTAAAAACGAACTTTATTTTGATGAATAAAACAAAACACAATAGCTATTATAGAATCCCCTCGCTGACTAAAGTTTTATTCTAATTCGTAGTGAATAGCCGCCAAAATGTGGCCAATCACGGCGAAACGTGGGCGCAGTTTAATGGAAAGCAAATTGGTAACGTCTACCGCTGCTTAAATTGAGCATGCCTTATTATCCAGAACCATTAGTGCCACTTCCTGGCGCGGCGCGTAAACGGAACACGTTCATTAACTGCTTCCACCATCCACCAGGGGGGAAAGGGGGGGCGCTTTATAATGTTCAGGACCACTATAGTCGCGCGTGAGCAGAATCAACACCGCCCGACTTAATAACACGCGTGAGATTATATTAATTGGAAGATACGTCACTGAAAGGATTGAAGTTTGCAAACTCACGCTCTAAATATTAAATAATAGACACGAAAGCAGTGAGAAATCTTACTCAAAATATCTTCGAGCAAGAGAACTCGATGCTGTACAGACACACGCAACTATTTGAGAGGCGCGCCGCGTTTTGCGTCGCTTTAGTATAATTTTAGCAGACATTACTCAATATAATCGGTACTTAGGCGGCGAGCCATTAGGCGAATGAGGTCTCCCTAGAATTTATAAAAATAAAAATTGTCGCCAAAATATTTGGTGGCAAAGTGATTAATGGTGGAAGGTGTCACGAATGAAAATAAATCGATCAGGGAGTGTTTCGGGGTGGCTCGGGATGTTATTAATTGTCCCGCGAATGGCTGGAATTCCTCCATAATGAGCGGTATGGGAAGAATGGCGCGGTCTGCGAGAACAATGCGGCCTTTGTCGCGGACAAGTTCACCCGCCCGGCTCCGCCTGCTCTGCCGTGCCCAGAGCCCCAGACACGTGAACAGTCTTCAACAGCGCACATTGTTACGAGTGAGATACGCTCTTTAAATCGCGTGCCTGGAATTGTTTTCTGAAGGATATTTACGAGCACTTTGGCTTGCGAGATTTTTATGAGCCCCCTTTACGCTGTTACACAACTTTTACACACGGAAATGTTAACAAGCACTTGCCTACTTTCGGAAAACGAATTCCCCTACAAGCCAAACTGAACAATTTCCTTTTTGCACAACATAATAAGGTTTACGAGGAAAAGCATAATTTTGTATTTAGTGATCATTATTGAACTCGAAATTTGGGCAGGTTTTACTGGCCACTAACTTAAAATAAACCCAAAAGCTCTCAAAAAAGCCCAATTGTTTGCCACACACAACGTCATTTCCGTTTGCCATCACTTGCGCTCGGTTTTGCTGGAGCTAATTTCTCCGCCATTGTGGCGAGCGGCGGTAAATGTGGCTGGTCGCCGATCGCCTTTTGTTTTTGAGCAATCGCTTGCAAATTAGCGGCGTGTCGAGTGACAATGTCGAGTGTTGTACAGAATAGGGGCGCGGAGGTGTTCGCAATTTCAGTCGCCTTTTAAGCTCGAATTTTGTTTCAGTTTCGAAAATAGCGATTAATATTCATGACATGGTTTTATGAACAGAAGTTTGACTCCCTTTGCAGAATGCAGAAAAGGTGGGCTGTTATTTTCTGAGATTCATATTACATACCTACGCAGAACTGGTTTTAGGTAGTTATCGAAAATTTTAGTCAGAAAATAAATTAGCACATAGAAAAAATTGTTTTAAATGTAACATTTCCTGTCAGTGGCAATAAAAATAAACCAAAAATCACAAACCCCTAACCTAGTTAAACATTTCTACTAACCCATTTCCTTCGAAAAATCTTGCGCTAAATCTCAAACCATTAGTTAGACTAAAGTGTTCAAATAAAAACACTATCTCGACGAGAATAGAGTGGCAAACGAGCACGTTAAAGTGTCGATAACTGAGCTAGGATAGATGCCGCGGGTTTCCCTTCTTTGTTCAGTTTCCTGCCACCCACCCATAGGGCTGCCAAACGTACCGAGAATCATAGACATTCGATATCGCAAGAAAACGAAAAAGTTTGATTGGATATCCTTTTATGAAATTCAGGTGAAGTGTTTCTAAAATCGGTTTTAAAATTGGAATAGGAATTTTTAAATTTACAGGGAACTGAAAATAGATCGAGAATTTGGAGTTACAATCTTCTTGTTCCTTTTGCAACTTTGCTGAAATTGACTCTCAAGCTGTGATCTGATTTTGTAATTTAGTCATTGGATAAAAAAAAGATGAAGAAAATATAAAGATAAATAATAATAAGAATATAATAGATTTAAAGATCTTTCCAAACGCCTAGTTGACACTTTGCGTGACCCGAGAGCTGGCTTTTACCTTGGTCAGAGGATAAGTATTGCCAAACATCGTGGCATGCTGCCAGTCTTTTGGGCCAGTGGACAACGATGTGAAGGAGTTTTTCGACGCTATATTTTAGTTAAGTATAGTTTTAGGTTCAGTTAGTGAGTTGTTTTGTTTTAAGTGTATATGGTTTTAGTCTTAGTTTATTAAGTATTTTATTATTATACACTGTATATACTTTCGTCACTGGATTAGGTCATTTCTTAAAAAAAAATGTAGATATTAAAACAGCAGCTGCATAGTTTTTCTCAGTATGGAGTTCGATCACTTATTCTTCGCCGTATCGATGATTCCTAATTCATACTTTTATTAATTCTATTATGATCAAAATTCAACCACGTCGACAGCGTTGGGATTAGCCTTCATTTAGTCTTTCAGAGTGCAGATGTTGTTGCACAGAGAGCACAATAAGAGGATATATTGTATTTCACAAGATCTATCTCAAAAACAATAAGTTTCAACTCTAAGCTAGGCCTTAGTTCATCCCTAACGCAACAAAAGAGATGGTGCGGCGGCTCCAACAATCGGCCTTTGTGCGCGTGGGCACAACTTGGGCCAGCATTGTGGCGCGTGGCCCATTCATTACCAGCAGTTGATAACTTGGGGATCGCTTTCTTGTACAGATATGTTCTATATCGTGAGCTGTTTACTTCAGCTGCTATTCAATTGGCAGTGTATTGAATTTCATGCGGATGTCTTATTGTTGAGATGGGTACGATCTATGATTATTGTGAAACCGTTTCGTTCAATCTTGGTTTTGAATCTAGCTACACTGATCTCAGCTGCAATGCGTACGCATATTTCCTGTCTGAACAAATAATAATTCTATGAGGTTCGTCAGTTAAGACGGAAAAAAAATGTTTGAAACGTATTTATGGTGCTTTAAAAAAAATATAAAAATTTACAAAGGGAAAGTGCATAAAATTTTGGGAGTGGGAGCTTTTGACGTCACTTCTAGGTAACAAGTGTATGTTTCAGGTGAAAAAGAGCGTGTCTAATATTTTGGATAACCTTACTAACGGACTAAATAGAATGTTTCAGGAATTTACCTTTTAACGTATTTTGAAAAAACTTATAATTTTTATCTCGATCTGTTATAAACACCTTTAATTTCGCGGTACTATGATCAGATTTCACTGTCGCCGGGATAAGATTGTGACTTGAATTTAAGTGTGAATTGTACGAGAAGTGGCCTTCTGAATATTGAAGAAAAAAAAAACTATATTTTCTATTTATTTGGCATTTCTCAGGTTGATGGCAATAGGCTCGCCCGTTATTACATGGGAATTAAACATATCTGGCGAAACGTGGGTGTAATATATAGGTACACCTCTGTGCAATCCTTCGGGCTGTGAACAGGCGTAATGTTGTGTATGTATTTTATATCGCCTAAGATGTTAGTGTTCGAAACAAAACATAATTAAGACAAACATTCCTAAAATCGAAGTAAGTTGGCAACAATTAAACAGAATAACTTCACTTTAAACAATGTTGGCTTATTAAAATGCCGCACAAGCTTTAGATACCTGGCGAGAGCACTTTATTTAATTACTACGTTATTTACTAAACCTAGAATTTTCAGCCTAGTCCTAAATACAGACATGGCAATTCATTAAAATTCTTAAGGCTTAATTTGAAAAGAGCTATTTTATACTGCCAAGCCCTTAACTAATTAGGACCCAGTAATTGGGGCCTAAAAACTAATGGAATTCATGCAGGGCTTTTATGTAGATGACCTGCTGAGTTCTAGGTATACATAAAACGGTTAGTGGGTACTAAATGAATAGGTAAGTAAATAGTAATGATATAAGAGGTAATAAAAGGTACAACCGACGGCGACGCAAAGATATAAATTAAGGTAATCAAACGAAGAGGTCAATTTACCAAGACATGCTAGCTAAAAGACAGCGAAGCGACTAACTTCATGATTGTGTAGTAAAATGTCTTCATGAGTACCTAATTTGAAAACAATAACATAACTGACGCCTGGAGTAGGCAGATATTTACAGCACACATGGCATTATAGGGGGCTAGCTTTTTGTTATCAACAGTTTACGAATCTTCTTTGGTCATCTAATCGCAGCAAGAATCCGCTTATCGTCTAACGACCGATTGCATATAGCGAAAAAGACACGAGACAAGTGTCATTCGATGTCAGCGAAGGTGATAGTCGAAATGTCAACATGTAAGGGATTAATCATGTGATTTTTCGATATCGCTTGTCAATCACATCAATCGCCACGCTTTCAATGATACTTCTCTAAGGCTTCTGGTTTAAAAAAGGGACGGGCTTTTACTGAACAGTTAAAAAAAATATTTTCACTTTTCCGCGTAGGTGAGATATTCCCGGAGCTGTACACCACCACATCCGCTCTCGACGACGAGGAGGACAGCTCGGAGGCGGACGAAGACTCGTCAGAAGTGGAGGAGTGCGAGCCGTCCCCCTCCCCGCGCCCCGCTCTGTCCGCGCTGCCCGCACCGCAACCCACGCCCAAAGAAGACTCCTTGACTAATCTGGATTCCCAATACTACAGGTTAGTACATCATCATCATCATTCCAGCCGAAAGACATCCACTGCTGAACATAAGCCTTCTCCAAGTGTCGCCACATCGACCAGTCCTGTGCGACTCGTTTTCAGCGAAATCCCGCAGCCTTAACCAGGTCATCGTTCCATCTATTCGGAAGCCTTACAATGCTGATCAACGATTAAAGAGCTAGCTAGACATATTACGTTAAATCTTACTCTGACTCAAGGTAGCGCAGAAAAAGAGTGTCTGGTATGATATGGGAGCCTTTGACCAGCAGTGGTATATTAAAGACCAAAAACAAAACCTAAGCTATTTTTTTTATACAACTCAATCCTAGATAAAACTAAACTAAACTATGTTTTGGAGTTACGAAATCCAATTCCAGTTCCCGTGGGAATACAGGGTTAAAAAGTAGCCTATTCCACCCGGGGATAGTGTAGCTGCCCAGCGGAGCAAGAATTTTTGAAATCGGTCCGGTAGTTTTTAAGTTTATTCGTTACATACAAAAATACAAATCTTTCCTTTTTATAATATTAGTATAGATATAGAAGTATATTATATAGATTAACGAGTGGACTACGCCTAAAAATTCAAATAGCACTGATAAAAATTTGTAATTAGGCACAGGTCACAAAAAGTTATGTTGAGAGTAACGGGACAATTGACAAACATATTTTTGATCCGTTAATATAGTTACAGGTATATTTAATAAAGCGACGATTTTGCCTTTACTATGTTTTATTGATTGAGAGTCCATTTTCTTCAAACCTAAGAAAGACTTCAATTTAGCCATTTTATTTCGTGTCAATGACATTAATTATCAAAATATCTTTCTTTATAGGGAAGCTTTTTTATCTTAATTAGGAAGGTAGAAAACAAACTGAGATCTTAGAGTACAGGAAAGTTTGCAGACTTGATTTTTGCAGAGAGATGCGTTGTCCATATCTATATGTTCGTTTTTATTTTATTAATATTATGATTGTTCAGTGTGCCAAAAATATTCCTTTCTTTTCTTAGTTATTTTGTGATTTTAGTCCAAATTCACACTGTTCGGCAAATTCAGCTTTTCAACTAATTTAAATTTTGAATTATGGATACGCTTTCATTGTTACACATTCAGTTCACCTTCAGAAAATAATTATTTACTCGAAATAAAAAAAAAAATATCGCAGTATTTTTGAGACGCGGATCAACCTATCGCATGCCGCAGGGTATACTGAGCCGTAATGGAGTAATGCCTACATGACGCAAAATTCGCGTCCAATTAGGAGACACGTTGTATTCCTGTAAAGCTTTTATAAGAAAAAAATGAAAAGAGCCACATTGAGGGAATTTTGAAAGCTGCACAAAAAACGTACGTAATGTCGTTTCCCGTAATAAGATAAACAAGTGACGAAAAAAGGAAAATTCTTGCAGGAACGTTGATCTCTGGGGCGCTGAGACTAATACAACAACGGTCCCCGAGCACACAACGAGGCATATGCCGCCAATACATAATACTAAAGTTATGGAATCTCGCCATCATTAAGATGTTGATCCATTTCTGAAGTCCTCTTCGCTAGTTCTGATCTCAAGAGTTTCTTTAGGCTCCAAACTTGGAACAACACTCGAACTTCCTCAAAGTTTCACAGCGACATTCTGCTTCTCGTATAGGTACATGTTTTTATCATCGCAGAAGTTTGAGAACAGCAGCCATTTCATCCGATGTTTTGGAAAAGTTTATTCTAGTGACCAGACGAATATTAGAATCGTATTTGGAAACGACGTGGTAATGAGCATTCGAGCTTATACGACAGCTGTTATTATTATTGAAGATAATAATAATTTACTTAACAAGTTAAACAGTGACCTTGTCGCCTCCATTCAATTAGATAAACAGAGCTACAAAACGGAACAGGATAACGATCAGATACACAAAGTGACTCTCGCAAACGTTGTAAAATTTTCATAACATGTAAATACCCTGAGTGAGGGTCGCTGCGTCACCTGAACCTCGCAGGACTGACTCTAAACAAGATTGATCGGAGCATTTTGTAGCGAGCTCGTAATCTTGCTAATGTGTTTACTTACCTGTTTACCTTCCTGAATTCTGTCCCTTTTGTCTCGCATATAATGTCTTAATGCCGACCCATTTCTCAAGGGGGGCGTTTTTTCCTCCAGACAACTGGATACTGCTGATAATGGTAATGGATGGCGCCGAACTTCGGACTGAATTAACCGGACTTCGTGTCACTCCGGAAATAATGATAGCAATATCTCAAACAGATGCGAAGAGATATTCATATTTTTCTGGCACATTTGACATTTTGGGTTGATGTAACCAAATTTATGCGTCGATCTTGAGATGTTTAAGGACAATTTGATACTCTGAAGCACCCTAAATATTTTGTCTCAGTTTTAGGAAAAAAGACCGAAAAATAATACTGTTATTGTGTTTTACATAAGCTGTTGGATGTTCTTCATCTGGATTATGTTTATTACTTTTTCCCTTTTTTTTAATTACTTTAAATCACTTTAATCTTTTTGTTTTACGTAGCTATACAGTAGCGCTGGGTGTGACGGTGGGTGCCGGCTGCTTCCTGCTGGCTCTCAACGTGTTGGTCTTCGCAGGGATCTACCTCCAGAGAGGTCGTCGGAGAACTGCCCACCGCCGTCCAAGGAGAGAAGGTCAGGATTATAAAAACCTTTTAAGATAATTGCTTGACTGAACAAAATTGCTCACGCTTCCAGCTAAGTCATTACAAAAAGTAACCTTACGCAAGAAGGTCTGAAATTGTTTCGTCGGAATAAAAAAAAACTCCGAAGTAAAACGTCGAGTCAACCGCTTATCTTTCCAGCTCAATGAAACGCGTCAACTGCAGGACGCGGCTTCATTCCGAGATTATTGTAAACGATTTATCCCGACATAATAATATTTATGTACGTCGCTAACTTTCATGTAGGTTCACAACGACTATGAATATTGGGAGGGAGCAAAGCAAACACATTTTTTACATGGAGGCAAAAAAGACGTCATATCTAAAACCCATTTTTTATGAGCGACCACTTGGGAGCAGACCCTACTATAAACTACGCACACAGTTCTCACTTAACCGCGGCTGCTCCGACCTTGGGAGTTACACGAGTTATGTCGCCTCCAGCAGAGAGTTTGTTATGCATGGTAGGGTCGCTGGTCGGCTGCCGGTGCGTGGTTGGTGGGGAGTTATAACTCACGGACTATTTGATCTGCTGCCAGAATAATGGTGATAGGCGGGCTTGTCATTTTATTTTGTCATCAATTGTTTTGATCGTTATTGAGGTCACTGACAAACAAACTGGTTTGTAAAACGTTTCAGCGTGTCTTTTATTTGTGATTCGGATGTCATTTAAATTCGTTAGGTGTTGCTTTGTTTGAATAGCGTGGCGAATCGGATGTATATGTTACTTTATAAGCCCGAACTACGGTAAAACCTTTGGGATTTACCGGTAGAACATAAGATGTACCAAGTGTAAGAAGTCAGAATGATCTATAATCGCTAATTTCGGGCTTTTACCAGCATTCACACGGTAAATCTTAGGATTTACCTCAGAGACTGGTAAATGTAGGGAAAATTTAATGTCTATACTACACACTATGATACGAAATGATGAGAACATTTAATGAAAGATTGACTAGCTTCACCAAAGTAATTATTATGTTTGTAAGACGTTTTCGATTATTCGAATCATGTTTCAATTAGCCTTACTCACAAACTGTAGGTACATAGTATAATAATAATATCTGCCTCTTACGTCCCGATGCAGGTCAAAGGTCTCTTCTCATACAGAGAAGGCACGAGTATTAATTACCACGCTTGTTCAAGGTGAGTTGGTGATTTCAAACTTATATGAACTAAGTCCAGGTTTCCTAACAATGTTTTTCTTCACCAATATCAGTGATATCCAAGATTAACTTAGAAAGTACATATGAATTGAAAAATCCCAATGCACTATGACCACAAACATGACCAGAGACAAGGTATTAGCCAATGGGCCACCACGACATACAATACATAAAACTGAGTAAAATGTGTCGAATGTGTGCACGGCCCCAAAATTGACTATCAACATCATCATCATTTCAACCGAAATACATCAACATGTGAATATAAAGTTTCCCATGAATCGATCATCGATCGTTCTGGTGTTTTTCGCATTTAACAATCCCAAATGATAACAAGCTACAATAATTGGTTTGCTAATTTATTAATATTGTCAAGCTTATTATATTATTAATTTGATCTTGTAATTTAATTTGGCATTGGGCATTATCATTTATTAACAGCAAATATTAACATGCTTTTAAAACATTTTCGAATGCACAATTTGTTTTAAATCCTCACACCTACAGTACGACATAAAAGTGTAGAAATTAAATGAGGGCGCCACAATCTCTCAGATAGCAACCCAGTTAGTACGACCCAGCTGATCTTGATACTTGAATAGTATTATTTGTTTATTGGGTATACATAATGAGTAAATATATTAAATAAGTACGTTTATTAAATATTTGATAATTATGTAGTAGTAATAAAACAACAACTTCACAAAAAAATAGTATTTTTAATAATCAACTGCTTTCAATATAAAGTCGTCCAATACGTTTGGGGGACAACCCTTTCTGTGTTTAGCTGGTGTTGACAATTTCCCACCGTTTTCAGTGCTGTGTTTCACGATTCTGCGCACTGTGCTTACAGAAACACCTAAAACAAGAAAATAAAAAAATCACTTTTAGTGCGATGAAAGAAGTTCCGCGGTAAATAAACGTGAATATATTTTAAAATTGTTTTTTTCCATTAGGTCGATTGCATCAACAAATATCGTAAAGCAAAAAAATATATTTCGTAACAGCAATCAATTACATTATTTTTTGTTGCCTTATTATCAACGTTGTTAAGTCGCGCTATAACTACAACGCTATTTGTTTATCTTAGCATAACCTCAAAAATGGTAAAAAAATAAATTGTAAATGATATTTGGTTCGAAAATTTTGCTCCCTGAATGTCTTAATCTTTTGTAATTAACGTTTAGTGCAACTTTCAATAGTTACTTACCAGTAAAATCTGCTGTACGATGGTAAACATCTTCTAAGTTGGATATAAACTTCTCAGCTTGGAATTCGGCTATACACCGCATATAAACTTTGTAAATTATATCACGAGCACCTCCACGAATTACCGAATTCATGTTTTTCCACTGTTTTTCTATCCACACACAGAAATATCACACAAAAACTAAAATTCTTACGAAAATCGAAACCGATCGAGGTGAATTGACAGCTCAAGTACTCATTTTAGATGTTGCCAGATAATGAAAACTTTTAGTTCCCAAATATTAAACTTCTACTCTTTTATGTTGCACTGTACTTCACAAGCTAAACCTACTTTAGTGAAGCTAATCAATCAGTCATCAAATTGTCAGTTCGTCGAGTGATTACTGCTAAAAGCCTAAAATTGGCGATTATCATAGATCATTTCGAACTTTTACCAGTAAGACTTGGTAAATCTTAGGTTTTGCCGTAGTTCGGGCGTTTACAGTAACATAATAATAATAGACAACTTTAAATTAAAAAAATATAAGAAGTTAATTACCTGATATTTTTTTCTGGCTTTGCAATTTTGTATGGATTACAACACCGACCTAAATCACGTCTTTGCTAGGTACCTTAAAGGCGTTAGCTTTTTGTCGCGTTTGCCATCAAATTTTCACATACTTTATTAGGTTTATCACTAGCAAAGTAACAAATATCTTGCTATTTGTGCTCAAGATTAATCACCATAATTCTCTTTAGATCACCGTATAGAATTTGGTCCAATATCACTAAAATCACTCAGAATCTGTAGTTATACTTCTCTATCCATTCTAGCTTTTATCTTTAGGCTAATTTTCCACTCAAATAGACCATACATTTCAAAGCAACTACATTTATCTATTTACTGGCTACAGCAGAATGTCCCCACAAGGCGGAGACAACTACAATATTTATTATAGACGTCCAACCGATATATTTGAGGCACACGATGTGGCTACATTCAGTGCCGACTCAATGCACTTGCCAATTCAAAAGCCACTAGGAACCCGAACATTCTGTGCGGTTCAAATATTAACATTCCAAATGTTATTTTCTTCTGAAAATAAAATGTCGTTTCTGTCTGTCTTTTATAGCCTATTCGGGTTTTATATTTCTTTGATGTATATTTTGTGTGGTTTTAAAGTTTATTTTACTTTCTTGGAAATTTTAATTGCATTTGTGCGGGATGTGTAAAATGAATACCACACGTCATCATCATTATTTTTAGGTCGGTGTCGGTTTGTAAAAAATACAGTATTAAAAATTCAATTCGGAATTCAATTTGTGGAATTAATTTTAAAGCAAAACTGAGATCTTTGTGTTCATTCAAAGCTCATATTGGTTTTTTACTTAAATAAATTTAATATTAAACTGAGTTTTCCTTATAGGAAGCTGCACCAGCCGCAGTGGAGCTTCGCTGAGCAACGAACCAGCTTCTATCACCTCACCTCGAAAGAGCACTCTTAAGGTAACCATATCGTTCTACACGTGAAAATTGGCAAAATTTATAGCTTACCAATACATTTTTATTTTTAAAGACTGAGTTGTTCACTGCATGGAGAAGACTCCTGTAGTGGCAGCCGCATTTTTTCTTTTAATTTCTCCCGGTTTTGAACTTGTCTTTAGCCTGTCTTGTCTTTTAGTTTCGTATAGAATATGTTTACCGAAGTATTTTTAAAAATATTTGTTTTAGAAACTGATTTACTTAGCAATGCTCTAAAATTCAAAAAAGCCAAATTATCTTCTCTAGCAATTGAAGGCATTCAGTTAAATGATAACGATGATGATATTACCTCAGCAACAACTAACATAACTTTCGACTCCCACAGCGCAGCAGCGAGTCAGAGCTCAAAGAGAGGCCGAGCAGCACCGCCACCGCGCCGCCAAAAAAGCGCGTCCAGATCCAAGAGATATCTGTGTAGATGACTTCGACTAACACATGTGATCACACTACTTATATCGAATCCAGTCAAACAGATGATATATTCAGAAATGCTATTACTATTTATAAAACTAATGAAATAATTGTAAATACCGATGAAACTGATGCTACAACCGACAAAGCAGAAATCAAAATTATAATCGTGAAAACTGAAGAAGTTTTAGGTGGAGATATTTGTGATGAAAAGTGTGAGAACTCAATTGTTGCTCGTAAACAGTGTGACACCGATATAGACGAAACTGTACGTGAGTGAATACTTGTGGCAATGGAACTTTCAATCGTGAGTGATCCGGGTCTCGATCTGAACTAAAGCAACGTTGACTCCGACTAGTTGAGAGTAAACCGATGTGTGAGCGATGTTCTCAATGGCTATAAGTCTATGATAGCGAGTGTTTATTGTGAACGTACTCGTAAGATTGTTGCGACGTATCGTAGCGTGAGATGCTCACGGCTCAGCGGAGTGTTGCGCTTGGCTGATCGGCTGCAGCGGTGGATGTCCGCACTATATACTACTACATAATATACATATGTATCCGTGTGTACGCTCAAAGGGTTCTCTCTTCACAGCTGGAATACACTGCCGGCTTATACAGAGCCAGTGCGCTCCGATCGTGAGGTCAGTACGCAATCGATTCGTGATTTCGCAATCTGCTCGGCTGTTGTCGGCCATTACGGTAAGGGCTGTGTGTTCCGGCATTCGTGTTTCTACCTCCTGACCAATTTAATGGTTTAGTACAATTACTGTTTTGGTTAAATCTTTGTTATTGTTTATCTTGAATTTATATTATAGTCTACTTCAGTGTCTAGACACCTCTGTTAAACTGTTTCTATATTATGTGATAGTTAAATATTTAATGGAATTAATGTTTGAGTTCTGAACTCTGGCACTTTTAGATTTTTTTGTAAAGACTTGTTATACTAATCTGTACATAATAATAATATAGACCGATATAGATATCTCGAAATCAATTTGTGGAAGCGATGCCGTATGATTAACTCTGTATATATAACTACTATTAGTTTCTACTTAATAACATTGTACATATTAGATTGTCGTGAATATCTGTGAACTCTGATGATTTTATCATCTATGAAAAGAGGTTTTAATAAAGACCATTTTTCCTGAACTCTCGTTCTTATTTATCTCTTTCACCTTTTCGACCTTTGAATTTGAAGGTATCGAGGTTAAGTTAGGCCAAAGTGAATGAAGGAGAATATTCTTGCCTTCAAATAATAGAATTCAATAGACCAATGAAATAATTATTTTACGTAAAACCCAGATAGTGTATAATTACTTTGATTGCAGATAGCTAAGCGATAACGAAAAAATAATTATAAGCAATTTATAATAGTAAATTCCTTTTAGAAGATGAAGGTGATAATTTAAAAGTTAATTAATTTCCAAGCGAGGCGTTATCGCGCGATCGCGGCAGAGGTGACTGCGCTAAAACCATAGACAAGCCGCCCCAAGGAAAAGTTTTAATGTCTTGCCACAAGTTACAAAAAAATCAGGAACTCCTACCATCAACAAAATTATGTTGATCTTTATTGTACAGTATTTTTGAAACGCGCACCTTTTTGAGACCTTTATTATCAGGGTGCGAAGTTTGTAAGGATAAAACATCCTTTAGATTTTGATAAATCGCCTGAAAGGTCGCGATAAAATTGGGTTAAAAATTACGGGGCCATGTTACCGAACTTTGAATCTTGACGTAAGATCTCGGCGAATTATTGTTCGAAAAAAAGTAAGGACAAAGGTCTGAATAAAAGTGCCATGAACATTGCAAAATGAAAGATTTAATACAGTATACAAATGGCAACTTCTGTGTTTTAAATTGTGGTAAAAACTGTAAGAAAATACTTAAAGAGAGACTCCTGAAGTTATGCTTGTCGCGGACAGCGAAAAATGTGAAAGTTCCAAGACGAAGTTAGTGATTCAACGACCTAGAACAGTTTGGAACCCAGGATAAAGATATGAATCTCTGCCAGAGATAAACTTTGTGAGTTTTCTTTTTAAAAGATTACGTAATCTATAGAGCCTCGAACCTTTTGAATAATTTCCCCCGACACGTTTTCTATTGGGTTTATTTTGATCTTACCTTATTTATTTCAACTTACGTTTAGGGTAAATGATTTTTTAAAGGTTTTATGTACCTTTGTTGTGTTGATAAAGCCGATTAGATTTCTCAGTAATGGAATAAGTGAGACTAATTTATGATCGAAGAAATAATTCTTAGATAAGAGAAGGTAGAGGGCTCTCAAATAGGAGAAACTTTAGTTGGCAAACACTAAATCAACCAAATCAATGAAGCGAATCAAATTCAACAGAACAAACAATTTCCATTGACCAATTTCTAAATCTAACCCTCGCTAAATAAAAACGGTACACACCTGAAACTCAACACAAAACACGAACAAACAAAACCGTTAAAACTTTGATTACTGGCGTCCATACAAACCGAACAAATGGCCAGGTTTATTAAATTCGCGTACAAAAAGCGGGGAGGCATCACCGCGCCGGGGCCCGGGAGCCTCCCTAGAACAATCGCTATTGAACTCACGACCGTTTATTGTACGCCAAATGAGAGTGCACTTAATTTATGATCCGGCGAGAATGCAGAGAAACCGGGCCCCTGGGTACCCAGGCCCCTGGGTGCCCGGGAGGGGCCCACGATCATCAATCAGCGCTGCCTTCCATGGAAATGAGATATCTTACAGTCATTTGAATCAAATGTGCGAAATGGAGATTTAGATGTGAATTTTAGTATTGTTGAGATGAATCTGTAACAATTTGTTGCAATGAATTGTAATGTTCTGGGTGTTTTTGACAAGGGTCGGAATCTCGCAACGCAAATCTTTATAGTTTATTTGTATATTATACTGTGTACATACAAAACATACAAATGTATGTTTCACTTATAACTGATGAATTGGGCAGGTACAATTACGAGAACCGCAAACTTTTGAAAAAACTCTGTTCTTTGTATTTAGGGTTCCGTACGCGAAGAGTCCAAACGGAGCCCCATTGCTGTCACTCACGTGTCTGTTTGTCCGTCGCCTGGCACACAAAACTTTTCCAAAGATTTTTCTGCCCATTGAACTTGAAATTTGGTGACAATGTTTGTTATCTACATCTATATCTATACTAATATTAAAAAGGGTAAGATTAGTATTTTTGTACGTAACGAATAAACTTAAAAACTACTGGACCGATTTCATAAATTCTTTCACTTTTCTTTCACTACTTTTTATCCCTGTATTCCCACGGGAACGGGAACTATGCGGGTGAAACCGTGAGGTGTCCGCTAGTTACGTATACTTTCTTAAAAATACCACTAAATCGGTAGATCAGTTTTTTCTTTGGTACGGAACTCTAAATGTGCAAATTCCGACACGCACTTGGCCGGTTTTTTAATGTTAGTAGATGTACTTTTAAGTAGATCACATCTTCAACCTTGTGAAAGCCGGAGCCTGAGTTTAGTGATCTAAACTCAATATTTGTGAAATCATCTTTGCTGATTGCTGGAACACATTCGAGAACTCAAGATAGAACCTCACTGCGCTTCTAAAATCAGTAAGTATGGACAAACCAACAAACCTAAACCTATTTAGCATAACCACATCTTCGTAACACAATCCATTGCCACACTAGTGCCACCATAACTCCATTCCGTCGCGACACAAAGGGTGTAGCATTCCTCGTTTCCTAGTCCCTAGCTCCCGGCACACCGGAGTCCCTTTCTGTCTGGAACGGGATAACGCGGCTCCTTTGTGTCACACATTTGTAAGGCTAACTTTGTATTTGCGTCCACACGTTCCGTCTAGCCGTAAGGCGGTAAAGACGCCTCAGGTCTCAGGCGATAATTTGGCTTTGAGATTCGTGTCTTTGCTTAAAACTTTGTCGAATAAAAGTTTAAGCAATATCCTTTTTGTTTAGCGTTGTGTTCTATAAATCCTTTATGTTTCGAGGTGAATTTTGTTCGGTCGAATAAAGAATTCATAGCCGGAGCCCCAATAAATACATTAATGATTCGGGCTTTTGATATTCACTGTTATTGTGGGAGCTAGAACTACGTCATATTTTATTATGAGGGTGATACATTTTTAATAAGATCTGTACGTAAATTATTTACTCACTGTTAATGTGGGCCTTTATAAAGCCAATGTTTTAAATGGTTATTTATGATGGGCAAAACATCCCAATAACCCCAAATATCACCCTGTTTCGTTTGATCCACGATTTTTCCCCACCCCGTATAATATATAATTTTCAATAAGTTTCAACTGATACTTATTAACCATAAATAGGAATAGCTTTTGGCAGTGGCTTCGGAAGTATGGTCCCTTGGGGTGTATTCAGCCCCGGAATAAAAAAAATACCGGAACATTTACTACCGGTGTGTCAAGTTTCATCCAATTATTTCATCGGTTATAACGTGAAAGATAACAAACTGGCAATTACTTTCTCATGTATAAATAAGTATTGAATGGTATAGTGTATTAGTATGGATGGATTTTGCCCATTAACACAGGAACAAAGTACACGTCAAAGAGTATTAAACCATATTAATACCGGTAGGATAACATAATTATGGTACACAATGAAATCAATATCCCTGCAGTAAGTGGCTATATATTAAACGTTATCTACTCGTATGTACTTACCTTTACACTAGGTATGTAATGTATATCGCGTGTAATCTGAGGTTTTAGAGGCGTAATGATGTAATTGCTAGCGGTTTAGCTCATGTTCGGTTATACAAACACTCGCTTGGGACATGTTACAAATGTTTGATGATATAAGGTAGTTATGGTAAGTAGCTACCTATGAAGGGATAGTTGTTGGTACCGTCTGCCTCGGTCAGGATGGTTAATCTTCGTTAAAGAGTTGTTTTACAGCTACCTACTAATCCCGACCTAGTTCCAAAAGGTTTAGGAAAATCATCCTGGATTGAAAGGTACAGAAAGTGCAACAATACTACATTAAAAAAAAACCTGCCAAGTGCGTGTCGGAGATCACACATTTAGGTTTCCATACCAAAGACAAAATCTGAATTGATATTTGACAGTAAAGTACACGTAATAATGCTTCATCCGGCGTAATTACAGACACAATAGAAAAATCGTCGGTACAAAATTGTGTGACAGAAGACGGACACGTGAGTGACAGCAATAGGGCTCCGTTTGGACCCTAAAAAAGGACAGTTTAAATTTATGTAAACGTAGCCACTACATAGGTGAAATTCCTAGTGTGGGGAATTGTTTATCAAAGTTATATTTAAAAAAAAAAAACCGTAAAACTGGCTTACCAGAGTGGATGCCAATACAAAGGAACCATGGTCGGTTTCGATGCAACCATGGTCTTCAGCTAACGATGCGTTAATTACAGAATGGAATCATTCAATTTAAATTAATGATTCCATTCAATGAAAACATTTTCCTTCCCTGGAAAAAGAGATATTTTCCTCGTACGGAGTTCATTACAGGTAGTTATTAATTGGGAAGCAAATAAGTTCACGATGAGCGGACAGACACTTCACTTAATAATCAAGCCAATTTTATTAATCTCCTCAATTTCGCCTCTCGGGGCATGCATCGACGTCGGCTCACTATGGACCTACATTTTTAATTACATGTCGAAGTTTTAAGTGGGCACCCCCTTGGGGTAGGGGAGGTACCCCCGGGGTCGAATCTGATTACTGGGTAATATCCACTTATTCGTTTCTGGTTTAATTGGAAATTCTTCACCCAGAGCGATGTATTACCTACTTGCGTCCTTCGTCAATTTAATTTTGTAGTACTTGACGAGAGAGGGTCGTCATAAAGCATAAAGTTTCCCCATTTTCGGGGTTAATTTATTGCTTTTCACTTATGCTTGGTGCAAGGGTTGTCACGTGGAGATTTATAACAGCTGTTTGTCGTGTAGGAGTGAGCTATACTATACTGCAATAACAGAAGAAATTATGAGAGTTAATAATTATGATATAGGAGTTTTTTTTGCAAAAAAGAAGCTCATTCTTATTCTTATTCTTTATTGTACACAAAAACATACAAATACAATAAGACAGTTTATGTACAAAACTCTAATTAATCTACGTTACTTCCATGCCTTTCCTTTCATATACGAGTAAAACTTAATACCTACAAACAGCTTTGGTTTAGTAGGTGTCAATTTATGATATTAAAAACATCGTGTAACCTGTACAATTTCATATCAAGCTACTGTATACAGTGTCGCGAAGCAGACGTTGTTGCGATTAGAGCCACGATTTATGAGCCACGAGCCGTCAGCCATAGTGTGAGACGCCACTGCAAAAACCAGGATATTTCAGGATATTTGTTTTTGCTATTACTAGATTTTTCTGAATGTTTATTGATAGCAGAATAGATTACTAGAGGGTTGCCTGGCCGCATCCAGCCGCAACTAGGTGTTCAGTATTGTTTGTTATTTTTTCGTTTTTGCTACACTGGTAATTTCTCCTGTATCGTGGGTGCATATCTAATATCATCTAGCTGTCAAGTAGACACCATTAATGGATTGCCAGGTTTAGTAGTTAAACTAGCAACCCACAGATTACGGCTACCTGAGAGCTGGCAACCTTATTTTTTTCCTATTTTCTTCCAATTATGTTGAATTCTCTTGAAAAACTTATACATTTGGGGTTAACTATCTAACATCAATTTTATTTAGGTAATTGTGGCTATATATTTCCAGGCAAACCTGCGGCAATCTATTTCATCATCAAGTATCATTCATGAAAACCAAGTCTATTAAAAAAAATACCTGTAATTGCCGCAATGATATCTTAGGTTATATGAACCACGAGCCGTCAGCCACAAGCCACGAGTATTCATGGCTCGCACCGCGCAAATAATTGTGGCTAGAACATGTTAACTTAGTCGAGTTGAACTAATACATATTCATACTTAGTTAGTGGCCTGTTGGAACAGACTCTTTGAGAACTGACTCTAACTTATGCATGGCTTTTTACATTTACGTTACTATAGAGATTTATATGTCGCTAAAGATAATAAAATGTCGGGCTGTGTTGGATCCAATATAACCACTATTTTTTGATAAATTACCTTTTTTTTTGCTGTGGCTAAATAATAACAGCCGCTCGAGCCGATCATCAAGGCTAAACAATGCTTGCCATTACATTCGGAGATTCCTCCATTCCTCGGCAAGTACGTGAAGCTGTTGGTCTCGGCTGTCATTTGAAGATCTTTGACAGTCGTTACGGTAGCCAGAAGCCATAAAAGCATAATTCTGACACCAGACTTGCCATATCATATCATCCAGATACTGGGTAGTGGAGGTCACATAGGCAGTCGCTCCATGTAAAATACTGGTATCCCGCTGCATCTGCTTAGACTGGAAGCCAACCGCGACTCTAACATAGTTGGGGCAAGGCAGGCAGATTGAAATTAACACGTTTTTAGTGGTCAAAATATTTCACTTCAGTTTACCCTCATGGAAAAATCATCATCATTTCAGCTGAAAGATGTCCACTGTTGGACATAGGCCTCCCCCAAGCGTCGCCACACTGATCGGTACTGTGCGCATCGCATCCACTGGATTCCAGCAGCCTTAACCAGGTCGTCGCTCCACCTAGAGGGAGGCAGCCAACGCTACGTCTTCCGGTACGCGGACATCACGCCAGAAATTTTCGGCCCCATCGGACATCCATTCTGCGAGCAATGTGCCCTGCCCACTGCCACTTAAGTTTGGAAATTCTTCGGGCTATGTCGGTAACCTTGGTTCTCTTGCGGATGTCTTTATTTCTGATTCAATCAGGGGCAATTCAATTTTTGGGGGCCGAGTCACCCACGTCCGTAGGAGAGTACCCTTAGATTCCCTACACGTGGTCCCCGGGTGGTGCAAATCAGGTGACACAACTGGTGGTAGGCTTCGGCCGAAGGCTTGTGACCACCCACTGAGCAAAGACGTACCGCCAAGCGGCCTGGCCGTGTTCCGGATACGATGCTCAGTGTAGCCATCTAGAGGAGTTGGGTCGAGATAGCTGTTCCACTGCACGCAGACCAGTCTGGCGCGCGCTGTTATGGGCGTATCGGGAGACTAGTCACGGAGGGTAGCGGGATCCGAGGCACGGTGCACCGCTGGCCGACCGCAGGTAGTTGGGGGCCCAAGTAGTGTGCCAGCCACACATGAAAGGCTGCCCCGCCAACTGTCGAAAAAGCCCGCAATGCACTATCGTGCTGGTTGGCGACCAGAAGGGAGGGCCCGATAGACATTCCGGGGGGGCTCGGGCGTCCCCGCAGTCTCCGGGCTAGTGCCCCAATGATGGCGTCCTTTCAGTGCGTGTCTGTAGGTTAGCAGCGTGGAACCTCGTCTCACTTCCTACTCCTCTCTTCCATTCACTCTTCTTTAAATGAAAATGCCAAGGAAAAAAAATACAGGATATAAACAGCGGCTGCACCCCCTCCCTCACAAAGTGCACCTCACCAACATTAGAGGTCTGCACTCAAATCTCTCTGCAGTCCACTACCACCTGGAGACTGAAAAACCAGCGCTGTTTTTCCTTACGGAGACGCAGATAGCGAGTCCGTCAGACGCGTCGTACCTATCTTACCTAGGGTTTACCCTGGAGCACAATTATAAACCGCGCGCGGGAGTGTGTATGTACGCCCGTGACGACACTTGCTATCGGCGTCTCCGTAACCTTGAGGACTCCAGATTCTCAACGCACCACCAGGAGTGGCTCTTCCCATACCAGTGCACTGACCATGCTGGACGGGAGATGCGTAAGCTTGCGCTTGCGCTTAACCTTACCCAGCTGGTCCAGGGGGCAACGAGGGTGCCGGATGTTGATTCGCACACGGCCAATTGCTTGGACCTTCTGCAGACAACAGAGCCAGACCGATACTCTGTGTCGATAACTTCACCTTTGGGTAGTTCCGACCATTGTCTGGTGAAGTCTGTGTCCGTCTACTCCCCGCCCGATCCCAGCCCAAGAGGCACGCGGCGGGTTTGGCGGTACAGGTCAGCAGATTGGGATGGCATGCGATCTTTCTTCGCATGTTATCCTTGGCAGCCTACTTGCTTTTCTTCGGATGATCCTACGGCGTGCGCGGACAACGTGACGGATGTGTTGCGTCAGGGAATGGAGTACTACATTCCGTTTTCTGACGTAACAATGACCAATGTTGACCGGCCATGGTTTGGCGCTGAATGTCATCGCGCCGACGCGCTTAAACATGAGGCGTACCTGGCATGGGTTGACGCTCGTTCGCGCAAAGCGAGTGACGTGGGTCAAAGGAAGAAAGCCTATAACAGGGCTGCCAAGTCCTGCAAGAAGGTGTTGAGAAGGGCTCGGTTCGACCACACTGGCCGAATAGGGGCCAAACTTGCTTCTTACCCAGCAGGTAGTAAAGCGTTTTGGTCCCTGGCTAAGTCGGTCGAGTCCAACTTCAGCCGTCCCTCACTACCACCACTGCTGAAACCCGACGGGTCGCTGGCCCACTCTGCTGAGGAGAAGGCAAATTTATTTGCCTCTCTTTTTGCGGAATCTTCACGTCTGAACCCTGGTGACGCGCGGCCCCCTTCTTATCCTGATGGATGCGAGACGAGTATGTCGGACATTCGTATCCATCAAAAGGACGTCCGTAAGGTACTGCGCAACCTCGACGTGAACAAGGCTAGTGGCCCGGACGGAATACCAGCAATAGTTCTCAGAACCTGTGCGCCTGAACTGTCTCCGATCTTGACACGCCTATTCCGCCTTTCGTATGAGACTGGAAAAGTGCCGAAGGCTTGGAAGCTAGCTAACGTACAGCCCGTGCCCAAGAAGGGTAGTCGAGCTGACCCGGCCAACTACAGACCCATCTCTGTAACGTCCATACTCTGTAAGAGTATGGAGCGTGTACTTAACACGAAGCTCCTGGCATACCTAGAATCTAACGATATACTTAGTGACCGCCAATACGGCTTCCGCCGAAATCGGTCTACTGGGGATCTTCTAGCGTATGCCATTCACATCTGGAGTGAGGCCATCGAGAGGCACGGGGAAGCGCTTGCCGTCTCCCTCGACATCTCGAAGGCATTTGATAGGGTCTGGCACGAAAGCCTTATTGGTAAGCTTCCTTCATTCGGTTTGCCCGGTGGTCTGTGTGATTGGATTGCAGACTTCCTGAGAGATCGGTCCATTCGAGTGGTTATCGATGGCTGCTCGTCGGACCAATTGGATATCAATGCCGGGGTCCCTCAGGGGTCGGTACTCTCAGCAACTTTATTCTTGCTGCATATTAACGATCTGCTTAAACCCGGCACCTTTGGGTATGCAGACGACAGCACTGTTGCTGAGAGATACTTGTCCAACACTCGTGCTACCGGGCCTCAGATCCGGTCTCTCCGGGAGGCCATGGTGGAGCGCTTGAACCTGTCCTTGCAGGCAGTCTCCGAATGGGGCGATGCCAATCTGGTCAGGTTTAATGCCGCTAAAACCCAGGCGTGTCTTTTTTCCGCTAAAAAGAGCCAATTTTACCCAGATCCAACTTTCCGAGATGCGACCGTGCCAATAACTGACCATCTTGAGCTTCTTGGCGTTACGTTGACATCTACTCTCAATTTTGGCCCTTACATTGAGGCAAAGGCTCAGCTGGCTGCCAAAAAGCTGGGGATCCTTGCAAAGGTGAGACGGTACTTCACGCCGGAACAGCTCCTCAACTTGTATCAAGCGCAAGTTCGATCATGCATGGAGTACTGTTCTCATCTCTGGGACGGATCAGCCAAATACCAGCTTGACGCACTAGAGTCGATCGAAAAGCGAGCCAAGAGGCTCATCGGCGATGAGGCGCTGGTCAAGTCAAAGCTCCAGAGTCTTGAACATCGTCGCCGAGTTGCCAGCCTGTCGGTTTTTTATCGGTTACATTTCGGGGAGTGTGCGACGGAATTGCACGATATAATTCCACCTAGCCCGTTCCACCATCGGACTACCAGACGTACGGCGATGCGCCATCGATACATGGTAGACATCCCACCCATACGCACAAAACGTTTTGGGAACACTTTTATTATGCGTACAGCTAAGGAGTGGAATTCCCTGCCGGAGTCTGTGTTTCCCGATAGCTACAATCTAGGGGTCTTTAAGTCAAGAGTGAATAGGTTATTTCTAGGCAAGCGTGTTTCACCGTCGACCACATCATCGCTTACCATCAGGTGAGATTGTGGTCAAGCGCGAGCCTATAGGTTATAAAAAAAAAAAAAAAAACACGCAAGGAAACTCCGAGCATAGCTCTCTCCATTGCCCTTTGGGTGACTTTGGAAAAATACACGTAGCAATGTATGATACGGTTTAGTGGATAAAAACCGGCCAAGTGCGAGTCGGACTCGCGCACGAAGGGTTCCGTACTTGGTAAATTGCGGTTTACGATTTATGACGTATTAAAAAAAAACTACTTACTAAATCTCGTTCAAACCAATTTTCGTTGGAAGTTTACATGGTAATGTACATAATATTTTTTTTTAGTTTTATCATTTTCTTATTTTAGAAGTTACAGGGGGGGGGGGGCACTTTTTACCACTTTGGAAGTGTAGCATAGTTTTTATAGTTTCGGCAAAAAGTGACTGTGACATACGGACGGACAGACAGACAGACAGACATGACGAATCTATAAGGGTTCCGTATTTTGCCATTTGGCTACGGAACCCTAAAAATAAAAAAAACCGCAGCTGAAAGTTCTACACTTTATAAATCCAAATTGAAATAAAACAATGCACCAACATTTTATTTTATTTTTTTATATCGAAATCATTTTCATATAGCCTTTGGCGAAGGTATCAGTGTGTTCACGTTAATATTATGTCTATTAAACATGCCTAGTAATTCTATCATATTTTTATTGCTGAAAATATTTCTAGTGACATAAAAACTTTCATGTCATACGAACTACTGGGAATTCGTGATGCGGATTTTTTTATTAAAGTGAAAAAAATTCAGTCATCCATTGCTTTAAGTCAAACAGGCATGAAAAACTCTATTTTAGTGACGTCACGCTAACTGCTATGAAACGTAGCTAAATGATAATTATTTAAACGTTGAAAAACACAGGGAATGCGCAATGAGATTGTGAAAAAGAATAGCGCAATTTTTTATTCCCCTGACTTTATTTAATAAAACATAAAAAAATGAGCTAGGTAAATTTTGTTTAAAACTCACATTGTTATTGCGTTAATTAATTAATACTTTATTCAAAACAATCTATATGGCCCATCTTTTGTGTTGACTCACATTGTTTCAAAAGGAATGTCATAAAGTTATTAACATTATAAAAGCTAATACATGAAGTATGCGCGACCGCGCCGCTAATGGCTGCTGCACACTCTTTCATGGAGTTACGCCATGTTTCCAGTCCGCTGCTCCTCATTGTGAGTGAGTGTGAATAATGCAGGACTTGTGCACACACTGACACGGCTGCCTGCCTACTGCCTTGTGACGTCTCACGGCTGAGCATTGCACCTTTAAGTATGCATCTAGGAAATAGAAAGAAAAATTGAATATAAGTGTAGGTACAAGGAAGACGAACGTTTGCTAGAATACCTACATTGATTTGGTTCAGGGAATTCTACAAAAGACAGCTGTTGGTACATAACTTGAAAGTGAGTTATTATACTGCATGCCGTTATGATATATTTGAAGAAAAAGGCTGTGGAATGCGGTAACTGAAATGTTATAACTCCGAATCATACTGGGATTTGGTATCGTTACTGTGATTATTATATATAGAATTTTAATGAAGAAGTTATACAATGAATTATTAACTGATTGGCATGAGGCGAAAAGACAACGCGGCAGGCCCACAAAGGTTTGATATGAGCTGGACCCCATCTTAAAAGACAGGTCCGAAATCGGACAAACGGGATCGGGTTAAAAAACCGGGCAAGTGGAACAAGAGGGACGAAAGGTATTTGCCCAGCGGTGGGACAGTACTGGCACACGATACGTAATATAAACCTATCCTTATTTTGTCTAAGTCAAGTCAGTTCGTGTTCTACATCTTATTCCTACTCCAGCCAGGCTATTAAATAATAGAATAGAATAAATAATACTTTATTTTACACCAAAAAAGAATAGACATATTTTTTTAAACAACTTATTACTTTGGGTACAAATGTGGTCTTATCGCTGACACCAATATCTACCAGAAAACCTTTGGATGGACTTAAATAACTTAAAATCAAACGGGGCCTATGGTGTACCGCTACATAAAAAAATACGTAAAAATATAAAAAAATGCAAATATGCTAATAATGTTTGTTTTCTCGCGAAGGTGCAGAAGGTCTCGGATTACGGTATTCATGCAGGAACGTTTTGGGTCCGGTATGCACTGTTATCATTGCGGGACGTGTATTAATTTGGCTAGGTATCTCATTACTGGACTCCACCCACTGCTGGCATTAGTGCTGAGTTTTCTTAATGAGGTTTTCAGATAGTTTTTTTCTTAGACACCGCTAGTTTATAAAGTGGTCAAAAAACATCCTGCCTCGTGATGTAACGGAGTGTTGCCAAATAAAAGGCCGCACTGCAGGAAAATATAGGTCTATAACAATCTCTGTAACAGCTATGATTAGGTACATTGAGTCACTCAAGGTAATTCCAAAACATAAAATAATACCATTCATCAAAACTAGCGAGTGACGTTCCTGACCATTACTTCAAACGTGAGTAGCCGCTTTATTAAAACTGCGGCATTTCATAAAATTTTATGGGATAGCAAACATTAGGCCTCGATCATGCATGGCTATAGTGCGGGGGCATTCCGATCAGAATGTGTTCATCTAAACACCATCGGCGTATTTTTCTTTAGTTATTGGAAAAAACACAAAGTTCTCTAGAACGTTTAAAGTGAATAACGAAGCTTTTAAATAAATTGTCAAGCAATAAAAACTTGTCCAGGCTTAATGTTTAAATACATCCGAGATACTAAATAATTACAGATATAAATTAAGCTATAGTACTCTTCCATCAAGATTTTCGAATGATCTAGTGACTTAAATTTAAGTCCGCAAGGAAGGAACAAATACTTACCAGTGGGACATTTTCAGCTTCTAGTTATCATGCCACAATATCAAAACACTTTTTGTAACTTTAACCCCTTCTCAGCGATATAATATTTTATAAGATATCCAACAAAAGAGATCGTCAATAGTTTTCTCATTTTCGTGCGGCTTCAGAGGATTTGAAGAGGAACGGGGGTTGGAGTGAACTTGTTATGAAATGCTAACGACGCGGCGCCCTGATATCTCAGGATTTGGAAGAAAACCTAGGCTTTCAAGTTTTTCCACTTCGCTGTGAAAAGTAACCTAAGTTAGTGTCCCACAAGTCTGTTGAAAACAAAGTTGTGGTAGACTTTGCGGTTCATATTTTTGCGAGCGCTCGATATCTGGACTTTACAAGAAATCTTTTTTGCTTCGGAGTAATCTTTTCAAATGCAGCAACAACTACAATATATTTCCTGTAGTTAACCAAATTCCTAGACAAAAATACTGATGTATGACCATAGTTTCAAATATTAAAGATAATGCCAACCGAAAGTTTGCTTGTACACGTCCACCATATAAGAAACCACAACGGCTCCCAAAGAAACCTGACCGTGTCACAAGTAAACTTCGGTATAGTATGACCTATGTATGACTAAATTGTGGTTCCAGAAAAACGTGTGATTCTTCGTCAGAGATTAGTCATAAATCAAGGTTTATGACATATCTCTGACGTATCTTTGTCAATGGACACCAAAACTAAACACGATTTGACCCAGTAACCCATATTTCAAACAAATCCAACATCACAATAAATCCATATTTAAATCTTCGTCAAACAAAACGTAGTCCAAGTTATGGAGTAAAACAACAGCGTTCAGTTGTTCACATATTTATGGCAAGCTTGTGAGCTGTGAGCTCCGGCTGGATGAAAAATGGCCCCACTTATATGGGCCTGTATCAATAATGTAAAGAGTTCGTCTTTGTCTAACAGCCTCGGATATTGCCTACACAATTAATTTATGTGTATCGCTGTTATTTGTCAGATATATAAACTGAATTGTATTTGAGCTAGGAACTTTATTGTTTAGCTGAAAGGAATAATGGAGGAAATCTAAGCTATTTTGTTTTTATTTACTTTAAGGACCAAACTGTTAATATTATAAACTAGCTGTGCCCGCGGTTCCGCTCCCGTCAACTGTTTTTTTTTTGTTTTTTGTTTTGCTGCTGTCTTCCCTAACTAACTTACCTTGCTACCTACCCTACCTACTTACCAATTTTGTTTTCTAGGGGCATATGCCGCAGCGAATCTCAACTCCACCATTAAGAAAATTCCGTCAAATGCACAACGCCATATATCGAATATGGGGTTCAACTGTTCGAGAATCTGAATTGCGTGTGAACTTCTTTAAATTCATTTAATTTTTACAGATTGAATCGATTGCGATGAAACAAAAACTAAGTAATACTTCAAGTTACGCATAATTTATAATTATAAAAGTTATCTACATTAGTTTCGTACATTTTACGTGCTGCTACAACTAAACAGACAAACAGACAAAACATCCAAAAATGCTGGTAATGTGTTCCGTTGGTTATCGTTTAACTACAGATTTTTTATATGTTGTTTACCTTGCAGTAGTTTACATTTAATTTTATTTCATTTCCTTAACCTGAATTTAGAGCACCTTGCTTAACGAGTAATTCGAGCAGTCGAACATGTTAAAAAGCATTACATACTTTTATACGGGTCGAAAGGATAAGCTCCTTAATTTTAAAGTCGGTAAAAATCAAGGAAACCCGTGAGACCCAAGCAAGACTAAAAACTACAAAGACAAATTGGTGTAGCAATTTAGTAAGTATCCAAAATGTAGTTGCCGAAGTTATGCATAAGCTCCCTTCAGACCCCAAAGAAATGTACACGCTTCAAAAGTTTCCACAAAGCTACGGTAGAAGCTTTCCACTTTATGCACCTCACTAACTTACCCAAAAGTTACTAAACAATGCTTCAGGAAGACTCCAGACCCACTCTGGACTCTCAGGTATTTCGAGCGCAGAAGTCAAGAGCGCTTTTTCCAGATTTCAATTTGGGAGCAATACTTTTCCATATACATTCCATTCGAGCATCGATTTTTGCCGCCGTACGTGTTCAGTTAATAAGTTTAGACGCCTTGGGCTTGTACGCGCGTTGAATCCGAGTGTACACAAACTTAGGAGCACCGGAAAACTCTCAAAACTACCCTCTATTATTTTAGACATAAGGTTGAAAGTAAATGAAGAGTTATCGTGGTTGGTACTTGCACATCGTGGGCAGACGTGGTGGGTCGCGCGACGAGTGCGATATATTAGCGTGTCAGGTCGGCCGTCGAACAGTTCATGAGTTATAAACTGGCGGATGGATGGAGAGTCAACGAATCTCGACCTGTCGGGATCGTGCCAGGGGTATTTAAATATCGTTGAGTGGTTACGTTGCTTATTTCGGGTGATTTCTTGAGAAACGAAGTACCCGAACCCTTTTAAGAGGCTTAAATGTAATGTCTTTTCCGGTATCGTTTTCTTAGAAACGGGTAAGGAACGATTTTTTCTCATAAATAAATCTAAACGCGTGACTTTGATACGCTTTTTGTTAAGAAATAAACTCTATTTTTTGAAGTCGCTAAAATATAGAAATAAAAGGTATAGCAAGCCTCGACACAAACAATAAAGTTAGTTCTCTATAACATGCTCATTGAAACCTCACCAGTATCGTTCGATTCAATTACAGTCTCTCCACTCGGATAATATAAAAATAAAGTGCAATGATAATAAAGCCGACATTACAATCGGTGCCAGCTAATCGGGGAGTTTCCGAACACCGCAAATTTCCACCAGCTCTATCACATCCTGTCGCAGGATTTGCAGCCTTATTCAAAAGGAGCGAAGAGTGATAGTGGGGTGTGAGGAAACTGGCTTACTGCCAAACTTTGTCGATTGATTGCCGTGGGTTACTCGCGCGGTACCGACAGGACTGAACTCTGCATGGAAGATCCAAGCAGTTATAACCTAAATGTGAAACTGATAAATTATGTAGTATTTCTACATATTTATTGAGTGTAGGTAGTAAAAAGTAATGACCTCAGCGAAAGAATTGGGTCTGGATGTATTACCACTATTCCTAGATTCACTTTCAAGAAGCAATGAAGCGAAAGCTTTCAGTTAAAATTAAAGAGCTATACGTATATTTTAGACTTTATTATCTAAAAGAAACTAACGCATCTACACGAAAAGCCTATGATGTAGTTGGCTGTGTGCGAAGGTAAACACTAGGTCCCCATCAGGTAGTTCGCAGCACCAGCGTCTGCTTGATCGCCAAATTAAAAAACCCTCACTAAGTTTTTGTTCAAACTGCATCGTGCATAAAGAGACTAAAGCTAAAACGTTGCAAACTCAACCACTATTGTCCTTAGGTACGTAACTACTTTGTTCAAGATTTGATTTATATGGGCATGATGATCACTTTTATTTCGATGTAGGAACTGTCAGAAACAAAAGTCGATCAACATCTTAATTATTGAGCAAACTATTTATTTAATGAGCATCGTGACTGAAATTTTAATTTACCAATCAATATTATGAAGTGCCTTAAACCAGCCGGTTTATTCTATAAATATCTCACGGAGTAAAACTTTGGTGGAGTGAACATGACGTGAGCTGTCAATCCATCCAATGAAAGTGACATTTTAACTTCAAACACTCTTCACCGTCTCATTCACGTCACTCAACTTCACTTCATGTTCATTTCGCCAAAGTTTACACAGTTTTCACGGTGAGATTTTGACAGAATAGAACTACAGATTATGATAATGCAAAAGTAACAGTGATCCAGTTTGTTGCTGACTGTACACTTAATAGATGTGATAAGTACATCCTACACTAGCAAACGAATAGATAATATTTTTGATGACTGTATGAGAATCGTTCAAAATTACTATTTATGTCAAGGATACTTATTCATTAAAACTTCATGCAACATAAAAGTACATATCCCGACTTAACCCATGAGGTATTCTCTACCAGTTAACCAAGGGTCACCACCCTGGAGAGGATAGCATGGCAGGTGCATAAAAAAATTAAATAATTATATAAGTGAAATGGGTAAGAAAGTATGTATAGTTAAAATAAACGTACCTAGAACAAGTTACGTTGGTGTTAGCATTTACACATACAACCCACACCTAGTATTGATGATATCCATAGGATGCACGTTATCTCCCAGAAGGTTCCTGGTCACTTGATCTATAATATCTGTAGGCGAAATACACGATAGCTAGAGAAAGGCGTGGGACGCTGCGACGGCTGACGGCTACCCAGAGGGGACTGCTACAATATCATTATTGTTCTATTCGGGAAGGAATGAGAGAGGAGAGGCAAATATGTTCCTTATTGCATGGGATATGAGACTTTAGATAAATAAAAATTCGATCAGCTAAATGATTGTTGAAAAGTAAAAATGATAGATCTATCACGTGATACTTTGTCAGAATGTAACCTTGTCTAGGGCTCGGGATTCATTATGGGATTGAATTTGTATTGTTGGTTTAATCTTTTTAACTCGATCTGTGATGTTTTCGTAAGACAAGGAGAAGATCTAAGAACAAGACCTTCAATTAACGGCCCGGCGGTGTATATTCTGGAGACAACCGAAAATGAAACATCAGAGACTATTAAAATTCTCATAGGCCATGCTGTGTGTTACGATTAACGAGCCTTAAAAACTGAAGGTCATAAGCTGTAGGATTACTAAAAAAACAACCACTCCATCCTACATCTTCATCACCTTCAAGAGTGAGCCGCGACAAAAACACGTAAAATGTCTGGCACCAGGTGTGGTCCACATTGTCGAGTGTAATGTGCGGACATAACACCCTGAGTCCTGCAGTCCTTAGCCGCTTCTAATGACCCGAGGTCTTGAGCACATCATCCGTTTTCAGTTTACAGAAACATACGGGTGAACTTGTATCTTTGTCTGTGCGGATGTGAAGAAAACATTCTAAAATTTTTGGTAATGTAAGGAAGACTTTGTTCATGCTGAAGATTAGGAAATCAAAGTAATTGTTCCAAAAAAACAGAAAAATTAATCATCAATATTGCAAGAAATAATTTTCGTCCGAGCCTTAACACAAAGGTGCAAAGTATTTATGGATAATATCTTATTCATAATACGCTGCACGCAAAAAGGTTCGCCCCATGGGTTCGAACAAAAAGCGGCCAGTCCCTTCCCTTCTTACAGATGGCGCTCTAAGCGACTGTGTCATTTCCTCCTCGTCATTACACTCTAGCTGATGATACTTTATGATATCGAAAACGCAGTAATCACACGCAAATATAATCCTGTAAACTCAGTCTATTGTAAAAAGTTAACTTTCATTCTCATATTTTTATATGCGAGGGTAGACGCGGCCATAATGTCCACACCCCCATGGAGTTTCAACATTACAAAAGACTTTTTTTGACAATAACCATATACGTGGAAGAAGTAGGCGGAAGTTGAGCGTCGCGTCGGTAAACAGAAAATATTTTCTCTGTGGGAAGCGTGGACGAACTGCGCGTAGTGATGTGTACCCCGCCTCAATACTTACGGCTTCATGACCTACCAGCGACGTGTGGAACATGTCGGTAAGCCTTCCATCGCTGAATGTCTAAAACAACAGCACACACTGACCGAAAAAACTGGCAATGGTGCGTAAACTAGGAGACGATTCTCGGCCTCGATTCGCTGCAAGCGACACAACGAACACACGCTCCCCGAACGCCAGCCAAGCGGAAAACTGAACCCAGTCAATATTCCCCGGGACTCAACTATCGCGGTAAATAAAAATTCTCTGTTATTATCACAAGAATTTAGCCCCGATAGTCGATACTCTCCAGGGTTTATATCGATTGAGAAAGGGATTATTTCTGAGCGTGAACCGAACTGCTTTTCATAAGAAAAGTCTGGGATATACTAGTAGAAAGAAAATGTGGATTGGGGCCAAGAAAAAAAGCGGGGATAATGTAATATGAAATCAGTCATGATAAAACATGTTACGGCTGAGATACATCATGATACTTATCTAATAAACTAGCGGGTTGAGTGTTGTCTAGTGGTGCTAGGACACACATTGCTTTCATTCATCGACATTGTTCGTCTGGCGAGAGATATCCTCCAAATATATTTTGTTATTGGTTCAATTACAAGTGTTGTTTTCTTAACATTAATACAATGAAATTATTTATTTGTGATAAATGGCTATGGCATTACCAAATTTTGGGTAATGAAACTTATACTTATGATTTAATGTTAACATTAGGGCTCTCTGCAATCGTAAAATTTTCTTAACAATAAAGAGGCATAAAGCAAATTCATTAGATATACAGAAATATTGAACTGGTTTCATTGAAAACTGAAGAAGCTAAATACGATAGCTATATTCCATTTAAAATAATAGGGAGTCGTAATCAGATGTCAGTGGTTGCGAATGCCGGGAACCTTTTGTATTCCCGGGGCGCCGGGATCTGTGTCACATGTCATGTCATATTGCTATACGTATTATAATATTGTATTCAGTTTTTGTCTTGCCGCAGATCATCTATTGTTAAATGTTTCAGTATTCTTCATATTTAACTAGCTACATCTGGAAATTAAAAGGTTTTACGTTTGTACCTACTGATTTAGAGCTTTTTGCCGTTTTTAGTAAAACAAATTACAAAATTAAATTAACCTTAATCACGATGAAATGAAATGTTTTTAAGTTATTTCTGAGTAGGTGTTGCATTAATTGCTTTTCTATTTTAATAGCAAAATGGAATCCGCTTAATATTAACGTCAGAAAAATACACGAACTTCATAAAATGTTAATGAACTGTTAGTGAAATGTTACTGACAAAGCCATATAATAAGAATTCATCTCTCGTGTAGAGGCTGTTAAAAAACTAAGGAGCTCGTGTAATTTCGGCGGATCCCGTAATTAAGTGGAATCCCGCATAATCCCGGGTAATTCTAATATAACACCGGGAATTCCCGCCACTCGGTGTATAATGCGCGCGGAACTTTTTTATTAATGAATTCTATTTTTTGACGGGGAATTTAATTAATTAGAGGATGCTGGGGAGATCTGAATGGCTCCCGGGAAAAAGTGACATGATTTTTTAGATTTTATTGAAAAAGCAATTTGTGCGGACGCCATGAGAATGTACAGGTGCGGTTTGGCCTCGTTTCTAGTTTGTGTCAAACGGGGAATAAAAAATTTGTTTGAAAAGTTAGCCAAGTTTAATTTCAAAAAGAAGATACGCTTTAAATTTAAATAGATGGATTACGATGTTCGACCATAAATAAGTATGCTAACGGTTTTAAAATGTTTTTTGCTGGAAAATATGAGCACGAAAAATAATGTTAGAGAAGCTGCGGTGGCTTTGAAAGTATTTTATAATATTATGCAGTCGCCAGCTTGCTGCAGTATCAGCAAATCTTAGCTCTTGTTATTTCATCGTTACTTGGTTGAAATTCTTACAACGTCTCACTTTATTCTCTCAGGCTTGCGCACATAACCGATCGTTGCCACTTCGTCCCAGTCTCCTCTAATTTTTAAAGATTAGACTTCATTAAAACGTGTCTCGCGTTACTCTCAATTCGGGCATTTAGTTGGTTATTAATTTTTGGATTATTAATTTCATAAGAATTTTCTCTTTATTATTTGTTTTGGATTTTTTACTGAGCATTTTAAAAGATATCTACAAAGCAGAAGTAAGTGGAAACAGCGGAAGTTCTAAAAGAACATTCACAGACAGATAGAAGATGAGAATATAGGGATCATAGCAGGTAGCGTACTGACGATTTTGTCTACTCCTATAGGTAGGTTTGAGTTTATATATGTATGGTTTTATTAACATTTCGTACCGGACCAAAAAAGTTTTGTAGTTGTTTTCATTTCCTCATTAACTGGTTATTTCTTGCAACACACAGTTATAAAACCATCGACACGCTCTACATCTTCATGTAAATATTATTCATACTTCCTCCATTTTATTCGGGCGACATTTTGGGCGCGTTGCGTGACAAACTGTGTTTGTCGCTGGCGACTGGCGTGCACAAAGTGTTGTCACGCTTCCGAGGCAACATCGTTTGCGGCCGGCTTTATTAAAATTTTAGTAAAAGCTAAGGGTAACGCGGCATCCTGGACAGCTTTAGGAAATTGACATCATTCCGAAATATTACGTGAAAATGGTTGAGCTGCGGTCTGTTACCTCCTTTGCCAAAGTGGACGCATTACCCTTTGTGAAAATAATCTCCTTGGTAATTTATTGACTAATGCAACATTTTAAGTAATCGCTTGTACCTATTCTACCGATTCTCTTGTAAATTTTATTACAAAGAGACGATAGTAAAAAAATGGTCGACTGATTTTATGAGAACTCAACAAATAGGTAATACTTTCAATTATCCAACAAAAAATGGCATATATCTTGGGTAGGTATCACATCGAACTTTCGATTACTACAGAATTTGAGTCAATTCAAAGAATTTCACAAAAGTCACGTTACAATTCATTTCAAATATCCAATTCAGTTTATTCGAAGTGGCTGGGAGTGATATTGTAGACGTCAGTTATTCGTATTCGAGCGCGAGCCGGTATAAAGTAGACGTCGAATAATTGAGACAGCTGTGGAACTCATTCAGGCACGACGATTGACTGTTGAACTTAGGCAAATAGCCCGACGAGAATTATAGATTTCTGAAAAAGAAGATAAAGAGAAAACTTGAGGCATTATCTTTCTGATCAGGTGCTTTTAAGTACGTTAATAGCCAGTAACCAATTACAGTTCATCAGCATCACCATTTCAGATCGGAAATCTGGGATAACCCACTTTTGGGAATCATTCTTCTACCATATTTTGGGGTTTCATGCGTCATATATGCTAGTTTTTTTTACGACTCTCACGATAACATCAATCCAACACAGCAGCTCATCACTAACTACCAAATGGTAGTTCATAGAGCCTCTTCAGAGTTCAAGTCTTACGTACATCATCCATGCAACAAGGATGCAACATAAACAGTTTATTATCTATCTTGAATGATTTCACATTCATAGTAAACTCCCAAGTCAGCACTTTGGAAATAAGCCTAACATCACATTAACATATATTACTTACTACGAAATAACGGCGTCAGTTATTTACGAATAACTTTACCCATGTCGACAGTTTTTGTTGCCACACAACAGCAAATCTCTCTTTAGTTATTTGTATAAAGTAAGAGGAGATAACCATGCGCTGTTCACTGCTTACCTAGACTGGTTAAGAATAAAATATTGTCACCCATCCAAAAGATTAGCGCCGCTAGCTCGATTTGACTTCGTAAATATATCTCTGTTGCCTATTTCATAGTCACAAAACAATGAACAAATAAATAAAATTACCTCGAAAAAATTCAATTAAATACTTTCAACCAAATCCAAGTGCTATTCGCATATATATTGTTCAAAGCTAACACCGAAACCACTAAAAATAAACAAAGCCATAGCCAGCCTTTTAAATGCAAATATACTTACAGCTTTTTAAACAAAATTCTCATTGAGAGCTAAAAGTTATACAGTTCGCACTAACACTGAATAACAGTATAACGCTGGAAAAAACCGCAAACGGCTTCAATTAAACGTAACGGCGGCGAAAACTTGCAAAGGCGCGTATTAAAACAATCGACGCGGTATGAATTGAGTGGAATTAATTAAACGGTGGCCACAAAGCAGGCGAGCACAGAAGAGCCACTTTTGACATCGCGCTGTTAGGAGATGACACAGAAAATCAACTGTGATACGAATACTGGGGCAGTAGATATAATTAGTTTAAGAACGTGATCTTGTTTAAGGCGATGGTTTTTAGCCCAAACTACAGTACACAGTTCTGTTGTATCCTTTTCTTCTAGCAAGTCAGAAAGTTACGTTGTGTCCTACAAATATTTTGTTAAGCATTTGTCGTCATGATCATACCTTATCCCAATTTATTTGGGTTGGCATATTAGTGCTTTCTTCTTCTATATCTACATATTTATTTTCTCATTAGTTAAATACCCCGTTTCTAGTCATATAATCTTTCACACAATCCATCCATCATTTCTTCGACCAGAATCTTATAACTATCCAAATTAATGATCAAATCTTTCCTTAAGACATTTGCCTAATTCCTATCCATCATATACCAGGACAAACGAATAACTTCACATTATGGCAAGCATGGAATAGTTTTAACATTATTGTTCAGATAAACCTTTTGCCTGTTCGTAGTGTATGTCAGAAGGGTTGGGATAGTTGGCCCCGGGCCAGACTGTCACTGTGGGGTGTGGGTTTGGCACCAGGGTGGTGAACTGAACGGTTTTGATGTTTGAAAGAGGCGGTTGTTTTAAAAATCCCTACTATCCAATAAAAAAGTGATGGTTTTTAAGAGACTCATCAAAACAAAGCTAGTTTCCACTACAGTTTCAAATTTCACTGATGGTAATCTTAAATGGAAAAATCTCGTCGTATTCGTATCTAATAATTACATAAGTCCACTAACATGCTCTCTGGCATTTTCCCAAAATTTTAAGACAAAAATCTCCAGTGACAATTGCCAGAAGCCGAGGGCTGTTACAGCATCGCGTTACAGTATCGGTTGCAGCAACAAACACAGAGCTGATGTTATATTCATGTTGCGATCTGTTTGGACTCGTGCGCTTCGTTGCAGGGTAAAATAAAAATGCTACGATTGCAGTTGACAGCGTAAACTTAGAGAATTTGAAGATGTTATTGTTTGTTATTTTAAGGTGTTTTTGTTTTAATGCAAATAAACTCATTTTCTTTCTTTCTTTCTTTCTTTATATACAAAATATACACGAGTAGGAACAGTCTGGCTGTAATACATGCCGCTAGTTGTATTCATAAACGCTGCCAAATTGTTTTTCAGTTACTTCGTATATTTGAATACTATATATACTCAGTTGCCCGCGACTTCGTCCGCGTGAAATTAGGTTTATCACGCACTGTTTAGTGGTTAATAATACACAAATATTTTCTCTCCCGTGACAGACAGATAAGTTTACTTTAGTACCTAATAATATACTTTGAAAAAGGAAGTTAGACAGCTATAGCAAGGTACATTAAAAAAAACCTTGATATACTTGAATATTATGGACAGTTGGCCGTAGGAAAAGCAATTAGACCGACACCAGCGGCCTTTAGCTTCTGCCTTTGACTCTTGATCATCGCGAAGTAAGCGGCTTCCGCAAATTATAGGCGCTTTAACTGGAAGAGGAATTGGTTGGAAATGTATGGGGAGGTACGCGCAGAATAAAAACATTTTCACCTAAGCCACAGCCACACCTAAGCTAATTATTTTTGTCCTCTTTTTTCCAGGCCAGCTCTAAACTATGGTAGAAAACACACATAATGCAACATTGCTTATCCACCAATGCAAATAGTGTGGTAATTTATAGCCTTTAGTTTACTCTTACCTCTAAGAAATGTACGTACACAATTTGAACAGAATCTATTCAGTATTTTTCGCGCCAATCGAATGCATTTCAACGGACAAACTGACAAAAATTCAAGAATGTTTTTTTTACGCCGGAGGGTACATATTCGCAGGCTGGCTGACCAAAATCTGGTGTATCCTCCGCCTGCACAGCTTGAGGTTCTTCTTGTTTACGTCTTTTTAGTTCGCTTTTTAAGCAGCCGGGTTTTTATGATATTTGATAAACAACACGAAAAAAAAAAAAAATTGGGCCCCCACAATATGACGCCCAAAAGCCGCTATTTTCTATTTTCCAATTGTAATTCATCATCAATTTGTGTAAGAACCATCAAAATCGGCCAACGCGTTTGGTCTCTAGAACGCCATATAGGAACAAACATACATACATACATAGACTGATATACACATTACCCTCCTTCGGCAGTCGGTTAAATACTGTCTTAGTAACACAATTATAATTTCCGACAGTAAGCTACTTACGAGAAAAATTATTTCGATTGAAATGACCCCGTCTGAGGAGCTCGTGGCTAAATAATAACAGCCGCACGGGTCGATCTTCAAGGTTAAGCAACGCTTGACGAGGTCGGCCCGTGGATGGGTGACCATTTCAACATACCGAGTTTCCTCCGTGCCTCGGAAAACATGTTAAGCCGTTGGTCCCGGCTGTCATTTGAAGATCTTTGACATTCGTTACGGGCAGTCAGAAGCTTGAGATCTGACACCAGTCTTGGCAAGGGGTAGTGTGTTGCCCAGTTACTGGGTTGTGTAGGTCAGATAGGCAGTCGCTCCATGTAAAACACTGGTACTCAGCTGAATCCGGTAAGACTGGAAGCTGACCCCAACAATAATTGGGAAAAAGGCTAGGCAGATGATGAAATGGCCCGTCTGTTGTTAACAGCAACAATCTGTGATCACGATTTTAGATTGGATACACGTATCTAGTAATAGATAGTTCTACTTCGACAACTTATATATTTAATCATTGTATATCAAAGTCTGTCGATAATGTGTATTTTCAGGGATTTCAAGAAACACGGCCCGTTAAGTGATTTTATAATAGTTTCCTAATTAATTAACGAGTTAGCGTTTAATAACTTAGACAAACTTATAATTTCAAGATTTTTACGACACGAGGCGGAGTTTTTTCGGTCGAGTTTCAGCATTATATATGCATCTCAGTATTGACATGAATGTGGTTGTGTCGTGAACGGAAGCTGTAACGTAGTTGATGACCTACGATTTAGTTTCTGTTAATTTACTTGGCAGATTTCATACAAATTATTTTCCATTTTTAACCAACTGCCCAAAAAGGAGGAGTTTCTCAATTCAGATCATCATCATCATATCAGCGGAAAGACGACTCCTGCTGGACATAGATAGCCCCAAGCGTCGCCACATTGACCGGGCCCGTGCTTCCCGCATCCAGCGGATCCCCGCAACCTTCACCAGGTCATCGGTCTACCTGGTGGGAGGCCTTCCAACGCAACGTTTTCCAGTTCTTCTCAATTCGGATGTTTATATTTTTTTTATGTATTTTCGGACATAACTCCGTCATATATGAACGGATTTGCAAAATTATTATTTTGTTTGAAATATTTTTTTTCCGAAATGGTCTCATTTTAATTTAGTAAAGATCTTATGAAGAACTTCGGTCATATACAACAGAACTCATCAATAAATGGTGGCAAATATTTCATAATTGCTGCAATCGCATGTCTATTTATTGTTAACACCATCTCATAACATACCATCAAGCCAGTACGTGCTTAACAGGTACGCAGATGTATACAGTTAGACCCTGGTGCACTCTCATTCCACCGGTTATGCTCAAATTACATGTTATTCAGGTAATTTATCCTGGCATCACTGTAGGCATTATAGGTACCTTATTCTAGAACTTGTCCATTGTGTAAAAAACTTTTTTAAAAATAAATAAAATCGTCTTCAAAATTCTATTTTTGTTTTAAAGAGTACGTTCCTGAATAGCTGTCATTTAAATTAGGTGAGGATTTGCTGAAGAACTTCAGAGATATGGAACAGAATTCCTCAAAAAAGTCCTCCTCCTTCCAGTCTAACTGGATGCAGCTGAGTACCAGTATTCTACATCAAGCGTCTCCATATCTGACCTCCACAACCCAGTAACTCCTGGGCAAGACTCGTGTCAGATTTTTGGCTTCTGACTACCGTAACTACTGTAAAATCATGAGGAAAATTATTTAACATTTATAAATCATGTTTTGAGTTTTAACAAAGCTAAATTCTTTGCAAAAGTGAAAAATAAATCTTTATCTCAACCCCCTTTTAAATCTTTTGAAGTCAACAAGCAGAGTTGTAGAACTTTGTTTTATTTTATATCTGGAGTAATTTAGAACAGATTGCTGCAGGAGCTTAACTCCAACTTTTAAAAGTTTTTGTTTATGTTGGCCATTAAATATGTAGGTATTTATAAATAACCAAACCTAAAAAAATATTATAGCATATTTTCCGACCTTGTTTTCAGCTCAAAACTTAAAGTAATTTTTATTTAGAGTAGTATGTACTCATTGGTGGCATTTCGAACTTGAATTTATTCTTTAGTAACATATTATTATCATAGTAACATATTTTTGTCCTGTCTAGTTCCTCTTGGGGTACTACGAGCAAATATATAGCCCATTTTTGAGATGGGGTCATCTCAAACATTTCAATTTGATATAAAAAAATAATATTTAAAAAACGAACTGAACTGCGTGACAAATAAAGAAATACAAATAGACAACAATAAAATTATTATCGTCAAATCTATTATCTTTTCGGATCCACAATGTGATAAACGTTTGCTTATAATGCAAGGAGGTGAAATAATTACTGGTGAATGTCCCTGAAGATAAGCTAGAAACCGTTAGAAAGACATGTTAACTGTGTGCTGGCGTATATTTGGTCATACTTTGTATTAATTCCGAGAAATATGTAGAATTAATTATACGCTTTTATTACTCTTTTATTGGCAATCTTCAGAATTATATTTGACTAAACTGTATCCTTGGAGAACATCACTACTGTAACCAAAGGATGCCACGCAACGAATTATGAAACGCAAACTAAAACTGACAGCTTCAAAATGAAATATTTCAAACATCTCACCGTTGAGATTAACATAAGTAGGTACTTCAAGCACCTTATTTACAACAATGTCGTTAATAAAATAAATTATTTTGAAAAAATGTTTAAGATTGACATTACATTACATCACTTCGTCTAATACTTATTTATAAATATGTTCTGTCAACTAAAAGAATAACACCGGAAATAATATAATATGTCGTGGATCAAGCCAGTGACAGGTGTAAGGCGTCCCACCGACCCCGGAATATTATTTCCTGCTGTACACACAACTAGGGAACGGAGAGGCTGCCGGGATAGTCTACCGGAAACTTGAGGGCATCACATTCTTGTGGTGTCTGAGGTAAACAGTTTCGGCTCGTGGTTGACCTACTTCGTGATAACATAACCCTCCTTCGGCAGTCGGGTCGACGATTCCGAACCCAATTCCCTTATTGGAGCCGGTAACTATAGCAACTTTCATCATGACTGCTCCGTATCGAGACACTTTGTGGCAAGAAATAATTATTATGGCATGACGTCTTTCATTAAATATCGTTTTGGTTTGTGAGAGAGATAAAGTAAAAATAATCTTCATTACGACATATTATCATGATATCAATTTCCGCAATAGAACCAGCAGCCTAATTGCGTAAGTGAATTCGGCAAGGCGAAGATTTGATCCCATTAATCGGCCAATCATGTGCGAGATGAAAGACGCGTTCTAGATTTCGGGCTATGTGATTGGTCGATTGATTGTGTCAAATCCTTCGCCTTGCCAAATTCAGTTCCGCAATAACGTTGCAGGGTTACCGACATAGCCCGAAGAATTGCCAAACTTATGTGGTAGTGGGCAGGGCACATTGCTCGCAGAACAGATGGCCGATGGGGCAGAAAAGTGTTGGAGTGGTGACCGTGAACTGGAAGAAGTTGCGTTGGAAGGCCGCTCACCAGGTGGACCGATGACCTGGTGAAGGTTGCGGGGATCCGCTGGATTAGGGACGCATGGGACCGGTTAATGTGGCGACGCATGGGGAGGCCTTATTTCGAGATATCACGATCATCATCATCATTTCAGCCGAAAGACGTCCACTGCTAGACATAGGCCTCCCCCAAGCGTCCCCAAACTGATCGGTTCTGTGCGTTTCGCATCCACCGGACGCCCGCAGCCTTGAGCAGGTCGTCGCTCCACCTAGAGGGAGGCCTTCCAACGCTACGTCTTCCGTCTCTCCGTCTGCTCTTGACATGCCCATACTTATTTGACTGTTCTATCTATCATCATATATGAGCATGGCTATCGCGATGCTTTCGTTGGTAGAATGTCACTTGTCTAGAATCTCAGTTAAATTTTCTTAGGACATGGTGTTTTATTTTTTACAAAAAAGTTTTCTTTTTTAACCGACTTCCAAATGGAAGAAGTTCTCAAATCGACTGTTTTTTTTTAATATATTTTTTACCTCAGAACTTTTTACTAGGTGAACCAATTTTGATGACTCTTTTTCATTTTATAACCGGTACTTCTCCCATTTAAATTTAGTGAAGAACTTCGGAGATATACAACAGAACTCTTCAATAAACAACGGCAAATTGTGGTAATTGTGCAATCGCATGTATGTATATTGTTTACGCCATTTCATAACATATCATCACGCTGGTAATAGATAGTACGCAGAAGTGTACAGTTCACGCTGGTACACTCTCATTTCACCGATTATGGTGGCATAACTTTGTGCATCTGTAATGCTACTTACTAAAACTTGCTCATTATTTACCACAACAAAAAAATTAAAAATATAACTTTTTATAAAAAATACAACCGACTTCCAAAAAAACCACAACAAAGTGAAAAATAAATTCAATTACAAAAGTTTGTGTTCCTGTTTTGTTTCGTCGTTTTTAGGGTTCCGTACCCAAAGGGTAAAAACGGGACCCTATTACTGAGACTCCGCGGTCCGTCTGTCTGTCTGTCTGTCTGTCACCAGGCTGTATCTCATGAACCGTGACAGCTAGACAGTTGAAATTTTTACAGGTGATGTATATCTGTTGCCGCTACAACAACAAATACTAAAAACAAAAAAAAAAATATATTTAAGGGGGGCTCCCATACAACAAACGTGATTTTTTTGCCGTTTTTTACGAAAATGGTACGGAACTCTTCGTGCGCGAGTCCGACTCGCACTTGGCCGGTTGTTTGACACCGACTTCCGTAATTGAAGTTGTTTCACACATTGTAGTTTTTTTTTGAGAGTCGGTTGTATTTTTTGTGAATTGTTTTTAATTGTAGATACATTTGAAAACAAATTTTGTTACTTTCAAAACTTTATCAAGATACATCGATATGCCTTTAATAAATAATTTTAATTTGAGTTACGCGAGCATATAAAAATAGAGCAGTAGTGGCCAAGTGGTATCGGCCGCGACTTACAAGTTGTAGGTCGTGGGTTCGAGCCCAGGCAGGCGCTTTACTTTGTGTAAATTATTTCTTTACCACTGCTCTCAAAACGGTGAAGGAAAACATCGTGAGGAAACCGGCATGTCCTAGAACCAAAAATTCGAAGACATGTGACATCTACCAACCCGCACTGGGCCCGCGTGGTGGATTACGGCCCATTCCCTCTCACAGAGAGGAGGCCTGTGTCCCTGCAGTGGGAACATTAATAGGCTGATGATGTGATGTGAGCATATAAAATTGTTTATTTGATAACCATATTTGTACAACAAATTTGAGATTGAAGGCTCCTTTTAAGAAAAAGATGCCTCTATTAGGAAATGTATGGATAAGCTGATTTTTTAAGAAGCCCAAAAGCAAAAGTTATTGTTTAAGATGTTAGTAATACAGCCCTGCAAGGTTGTTAGTATTTACCAATAACCCAGTATACTAGTAAGCGTATTATTTTCGATGTATTTTTTTGACTACATTCTCTCACATCTGTCTCTTCTGGTGATTATTGAAGCTCAATGCACAATGATTTTTGTGTCCATATCCCACATGTCCGCAACCTCGTCAGTGGACGGCAAATTATGATGACTATTGTTTTCTTTTTAGTCTTTCATTGTACCTTCGCCTTAAGGAACGGTAGTATTAATAGTCATCATACGGTGTTATTTTTGTATATCATAATTATAATGATCCTTCATACCTGTCTTATCAAATACCTCAGCAAACTTATCATGTCGATATTACCTATAAAATGATAAATTATTTTAGTCCAGTAGGTCTATTGTGTTATTTTTGGCTTGGTCATGATCCTCTGTAGTACACGTGTACCTACGGGTAAAACATTTAAGAAGATTATTGTAAAATTTACTGGTATTCAGCTGCATTCGGTTAGACTGGTAATAATAATACGTTGTGAATATTAAAAAGTTATATTAGAGAGTGTCAGGAGCATCAAGTACCAGATATATAGGAGTTTAGCTGCTTAGTCTATGTTATAGAAACCGTAACCCAGCACGATCCAGGACTACAAATAGCACGGAAAGTTGTCAACCGTTCTTTAAAAGCCCAAACATTCTTACCCTACCCTCATTGTACATCTATGAAACTAATGTTTTTGTCAAAACACACATCTTGCTATAAAAAATAGCTGCCAAAAGCTACTATAGAAAATTACGCGACAAAAATAAGTTAGAGCTCGAAATAACACATGGCAGAACAGCGCTTATGAATAATAGTACATTGTTCACCGAGAGGAGAAAGTGACCGATTACCGTCGAGGGTGTCGTTTGCCCGAGCCGTAGGCGAGGGCTTTAAAACACCCGAGATCGGGAATCGCACTTTCTCTCGAGTGATACATAGTGCTTTATACTACACCTACGAGGAAAATAAAAAACTAAATCTTTACTAATTGAAATTTATATTGAAATTGTTGCAGTTAGTGAAGCTTAATGTAACACTTTTTCACATGTTCTTTTTTCAAATTGTTTGACACCATCCAACACACAGCTAGTGGCCAGTATCATTTTGCGAACTTGGAGATAAAAACTCACTGTAAAAACTTTTTGGCTTTTGATATTTAGGTTACCAGCGCATAGTCTTACCCAAAATTAAAAAAGAAAAACCACGTAAGAAATGGATTTTCATACACTTTTCTCTCCCGCTCAGATGCGTTTTCTCGCCGCATATTTGTTCGATATGCAATGACGTACTTTCTACCGTAAATTTGATAAAGTATCAAGGTACTTTCCGAGCAGGTGTAGTATAAAAGTACTTTCTATATGGCCAAAAAATATTTAACAAGCTGCCTGAGACATTAAAATCACTAAATCTGGACAAATTCAAAAGTGTACTAATGAAAATTTTAATTGATAAATGTTATTACTCAATAAAGGACTATTTGGATGACAGTACTATAATCCCTCCTTCAGATAATAAGCATTAGGTCATCATAGCTTTTTTTTTTTTTTTGACTTGCCTGCTTTTATTGGGTATTTACCTAATTGACATTACACTTTATGTTTTTACTGTTGACATTCTGGATATATTGTATTAATTAATTGACATTATACTTAGGTACATACGTATACTTTTTTTTCGTTTACATTTATTTATGTATTTTTTGGATTTTATTCTTGACATTTAATTGATTTATTATTTATTTTGACGTTCTTGTATTAATTTGATTAATTGACATTATCCTATTTTTATTTTTTGACATTTCTGAAATGTTTTGTTAATTTGGTACTTGTTTTTGACATCGTACTTTTTATTAAAAATTATTTAATTGTCAGGCGAATAATAACTAAATTGTTTTATCCAATACTAACTCTTTCTAGTTTATACAATATTGTGAAATTAATGATGAAATATTTGTACGCCTAATGGCAAAGCATAGAGAACTTACAAAATTGTAACATCTCACACACCTGTGTATCTGTAACCTATGTTTACAAATAAAGAATCTGAATCTGACTACAGACTGACATAATGTCGGTGGTAAGGTAACTAGTCCTGGGGGCATGGAATTCAATGCCCTCTGCTGTCGCATCGTCATTTTTTTTAAGTTAAGTACACAACTCCGTCGATTATAATTATTGTAACTGGTAACTACAGCAACTTTCAACATATCTGCACTGTATTCACTTAATACTCACATGACGATTTTGTGTAAAGTCATATAACAATATTTTAAATTATAGTCACCATTCATCATTGGTGCACATAGATAGCTTTTATCTGCGACACATTATCACAGTATTTAACATAAATTGACTGCTCTCATTGAAATTATAAATGGCTGACAACGAAATTAGGGTTGTAGTATACACAAGTTTCTATTTAACATGAATAAATTGTTGATTACAGATTAAGGTTGCCAGCATAGAAAGCAAGTAGTACGTTCCTTTTATAAAAAAATAAACATTTAATATTTATCGGTCGCCTGCTTAAATTATATGTGTTATCGATTCAGTAGCTAGTTTTGTTAGGGTTGAACAAACATTGTAATCGGATTAAAGTTAAGTTTTATTTGGGCTAAAATACTAATATATTAGATATTATTTTCGTAGACATATCTACGAAATGAAAACTTACCTCATCCAATCTTATGTTGAGAACATCATCTGAAATTAAAAAAAGCTATTAGTTATATAAATTACAGCTTAAGGACAAGCTACATACATACATACATACATAAACTCACGCCTTTTTCCCATGGGGGTAGGCAGAAACTACAGAACGCCACCTGCTACGATCCTTACATACTTCTTTTAAGGACAAGCTCATGCTTACAATAACAATTTTCAGAAGTTATAAGTATAATTAGATTAGTTAGATTCAAAATAAATTATTACACATTATAATTCGAGTTTGAACTAAAGAACAGTCACTTAATTGCCCCAATCCAAGAAATAACTGATGAGATTATTAATAATCCGTTGTAAACCCGCCTTAGCTAAATCTTCAGTTGTTTCTCTAAGTCTAGCTCAACACCAGCTTAACAACGGCTCAACAATGGCATCGCCGACGCTTTGTGTAGCTTCGAGTTGAGTTGCACTATTCAGTAGTGCACACCTGGCTTATTACTTGAGACGAAATACTCATCTCATTGTCATTTTATAAGAAGCATTTGAGAATCATACCCTGTCACATGGACTCAAATGTAATGCTAGTGTTCTCATGCTATACAAAGCAGGGAACAAGGCTTCCTTGAACGTGCCGCCAATTAAGATCGTTGGGTAGGTTCAGTGAGGGTGTCTCAAGTAAAATATTTGAATCAAATGCTGATAGATCGGCTAAAGGACAATGAAAACCTAGAGAGGGAAAGGAGTGCGTTGCCAGTCCGTTGCAATATATTGGCCCGCAGATTCGCACGATGTACCACAGATATAAAACTGTTACTTTTCAGAGTCAGTCTTTTTACACGTACAGTCTGTGGATCAACTTTACACGGCGGGCTTGCTTCGCCCTGAATGTTCAGTACAATAACGCTCTGAAGGTCTTGCTCTCTTCTTCTTATTCTTTTTCGTGTGAGGATGTGGCCACCTCTGGTGTCAGAATTAATTAAGCCGCCTCTGGGAACCCATCAGGCCCCCTGAGGGTAGTGTTAAAAAAACCCAGGTACTGCAGTGCATCCGCAATGTTTGCGGATGCTTCCATCGATGATTTCTTCTCCATTATTAGGCAAATAACTGCATCGATGATGAGTAGGGTCCGTGGCAGCACCAACATTGTCCTCAAAACGTAAGCGAGCAAAATTAACTGGGCAATTGTACATATGCTCACTAATAGGAAATAGACTTTTGTGATTATTGTGTAACTTCTTTTGTTTACTAACAAATTAATAACACCTCGTTATTTTTCTTTTGTGTGGACTCTGACAACCCTACTAACGCTATCTTAAACTTAAAAATGTATGGACTTACGTCTCTAGTGTCCAACCGAAAGTTCGGTTACGGTTTCGCTTTCGGTCGAGTTTCGGCAAAAAAACGAGTTTCGGTTTCGGCGACAAACCTGCCGAAACTACGACCGAAACCGAAACTGCATTCTGTAGTTCTCGCGCTGTGATCGGTCATGTTTGTCACGTTAAATTCCATCCAAGCGAGTAAGCGACGAAGACATTTTGCCGTGTCCACGTGCCTAATCATGTAGTGACTGGCATGTATTTGCAGTTCGTTTTGTTTGTTGTGAGTTAACGTGTGATTTATTTTGATATCGGTAAGTTTTATTACGTGATATAGCATAAGAGTTGGTAGTAAACATCAAATAAATGTCAAAGACTGCATTGCTATGCGATTCAAAGATTATAAATAAAGACTGACTGATTATAATAAAATGTTCTTTATTTTTCCCTAAAAACTGAGATTGTAGCCGAAATCAGTTTCGGTTAAGGTTTCGGTCGTAAAAACCAGTATCTGCCGGGCACTATACGTCTGAAATAAAGGTAAATTCAATTAAAATTAAATTAAATTTATTCTGCTCAATCATGCACGCGAGTATAGTGTGTGATCAGTTTTTTGAGGGGCGTCTCTGGGTGTCGCATTTTATGACTACTTTTGTTACCTTGGGTTCGACCTGTAAAAAATATTGTATATGTGTATAAATAAATTCATAAATAATTATGTAAAGGTTCATTAAAAATACTCCTGCCATCAATTTTTTTTTGTTCCTAAAAATCATAGCAGGGAACTTAGTAAAAAATCACGTTTGTTGTATGGGAGCCCCACTTAAATTTATATTTTGTTCTGTTTTTATTTATTGTTGCTGACAGACAGACAAACAGACAGTGCAGTCTTAGTAATAAGGTTCCATACCCAAAGGCCCTTTGGATACGGTACCCTAGAAATGGTATTATTGTTACAACAAAGATAATATTTTACATGCGCCTTCTTTTTGTCGTCCCAAGTAGTGTCCAACCTGAAGCAATTTTAAACCACTTGTATGCAATGCCAGCTCCAAACTCTTGTAATTTTAGGAGTACGCAAAACAACGTACAATTAGTATAACTTTTTATGCTGTACCTCTACATGCAAATGAAAGCTACTTTTTCTGCGGTTACAATTAAAACGCAAATGAAGCTCCCTTGATTCTTTGTATTTTACGAAAACATTGAATTATGAACAGAGAAGTAGGAGGTGCTCTTATAGCTATTATTATTTTTGTAGCTCTCTGTGCTATCACGATGATGCAGCAAAAGGAACTGGAGTCAAAGAACATCTTGGTGAATTCTATGAATCCCAGGCTAGTCCAGACGGACTTGATGTCTGGCTTTATTTCTCTGACATCCACCAGGCAGCAGAAACTCCTACATATCTAGTACTAGTTGCCCATGACAGTCTCAAAGGTGCCATCGTATGGTACGACAGAAAAGTCCTGGACTTGTACAACCACAAAGCTGATATCTTCAAAACCAAAAGTTTTAAGATGCAGACGTTATATTTATGACCACAAATTAATGACAAAAATATTTATGTAGGTGACACTGAATGAGCTTTGATTTATTGGTTTGTGAAAATTAATTTCAAAGCAATTTATTTTGATCATTGTTAAGTAATATAATTATGATGATAAACAGATTTGTCTTTGTTTGTGTAATTAATTACTGCTCGTAAATTATATCCACAGCTGGAAATAGATATCTACCAACTGATTTATAATAATTAACGGTTCTAGGGAGTGTCGCCAAATTGAAATTACGTAAGTAGCAAGATAAACCATGCGTTGACGATTAAACGTGCAAACAGGTATAACATTCCGTGTATTTCGATAATAGTTAAGCGACTACAGTTATCTTTTACTGATTATTGTAGCAAGCGTCGTGTTCGTAAATAATTGGGTATTTGTTTGTAATTTATAGAATCATTCTTATAGTTTGATCCCGTAATAACTGATGCCCCATGTTTCCAACTTATCTGTACATTATGCATATTCTAACTTCAGCAACGTTTTGATATTTGTGTGACAAAGTTTTGATTATGTTGATCGAAATATAAATTGGCGTGAAACGTGTAATCAAATACAATGTTTTATTGTATTCGTCTTTCGACTTTGAGCTAAGTTAACTGGTATAACTTTGTAACATATTGGCTGAAGCTAGACTCGAGTAAGTATACTTTTATCCAAGTCGTTCCACAGGGTATTCATTACAACTTTGGAGTTCAGACTCAGAAAAACTTAAATGCTATATGACTAAAAATATTATAGTATTTGATAAGACAAGTAATACTTAGAAACTCATACAAGTACTTATTTAAAAGTAGCAACATTTTTGAAGAAATGATTTTTGCCTAAAACACTAACATGAAATTCAAATTCAAATATGAGTGTATGTGTCTTCTTCTATCAAGCATGATGTTACAAACAACACGTATTATAATAATATAATATTTAAAGAATTCCTCTAACAGTAATGGTAGTTCATAATAATTAGAGTTGATGGAAAATCTGGATCTAGATTGTAAAATACTGAAAGCCAATAGTTTATTGAGAATACGGTTTTACCTGAGAAACAATATATGGTTCTCAAATTGTGTTCAGAAGCCAAAAAACAAACTAACAAGCTCCAATTTATGTTATTGGAGTACATCACTATTGTTTCGGTAGGATTTAATCAAAACTTTGCCAGATAAACACGAGCCCTGGCTCCACGCGAACTCGCTTGTATTCTGAACAGACCCAGACGAGTGGCTATTATAAACGTAAACTATGTCATTTGTTCGAATGAACTAGCTGTGTATGTAGGCTTAGGTCTGGAGGATGTATTATAGTAGGTAATGAGCCTGAACATGTGCGATGTGGACGTTTTCGTAACCTCGAAAGCCTTACATTATCTGTTCATAGGATCAACGTGTCAATCAAGACTAAAACAGACGAAAACAGTGATACCTCTATTGTCATAAATTGTTTATTTTGTAGCAATATTAATGATAATATGGCAGTTTTTATATCAACTACATATAATAAATCTATAGAAAAGTCGTATCGATAACGAACACACCAAATTTCCGGGATCCTGCCGTTTTGCCGAAAAGATTTTGACAAAATTTCATTACCCAAACAAATTTCAGCAATCTTTTTTTATACCATTGCAATATTTCGAATGATTTTAGTACGCATATTTTTATTTGGTCAAATTTTTACATGGCAAAATTTTACCAAGTATAATGTCATTATGGCATTTGGTCTTTAATCAAATGATTTATTACAGCAAACAATCTTCAGACAATAAACGTTTGGTGAAATGATTTGTTAAGACAAAAAGTATTAAGGCAAACATAAGATTTTTTGAATTATATAATAAAAAATACAATTTTATTTTTTGATTAATTCTTTCAATTTGTCTGAAACAAGTCAAATTTATGGTTACTTGATATTAATTTATTTATGGAAGTAGTTAGAGTAGGTTAATTATTAAAAAAATGGTTAGGTTAGGTTAGGTTAAAACTGTGACCTCCTACGCACGAGCCGAGCGAGCGAAGCGAGCGGTGCCGCGGCAGCGGCCGGCGAGTGCCAGAAACGACTTGCATTAATAGAAAAAAGAGATTGTTTTTAGTAGGTTACCCGGAACTGAACTATTAAGATTAGGATAATTAGTTATTTAAAAAAAAATGGTTAGGTTAGGTTAAAACTGTGACCTGCATTAAATTTAAAAAAAATATATATAAAAAAAGAGAAATAAAAAACTATAAATATTTGGCTTATTTGATTTTGCGTAAAAACTGTTATTCCAAGTGAAATATTTGAATAAATAAAAAATGTTAAAAGTACTAGTTGGTTAACAAGTTATAGTTTAAACGTTCATTTCCCAAACATTATGTTTGCGTTAAAAATTTTCGTGAATAGATTTTTTGCTAAGTAATAATTTGGGAAATGAAATTATGCGAAAATTTTTTTGGTAAGTGAAAATTTGTCAAATTCGTTTCGGTCAAACAAGGGAGACCCCAAATTTCCATTGGTTGTGTTCGTTATCGTTCGTTGATTTGGCATTTTTGTCTGTTTATCTGTTTAGCTGTGCACGCATCACGTAAAATTTACGAAACTAATGTAGATAACTTAAATATTCTTCGTAACTTGAAGTATTAGTATTAAGTATTACTTAGTTTTTGTTTTATCGCAATCGGTTCACTCTATCGAAAGTAAAATGTTTAAAATGTTCAAGAAGTAAAATATCACAACAGACGCAGCTTAGATACTCGGGCAGTTGAACTCTATATCCGATAGATGGCGTTGTGCATTTGACGTCATTTTCTGAATGGCGGTGTTAAGATTCTTCGCGGATGAATTCTCTGTCACTCTAGGGTTTGCTGTAAGAGAACTCAACATTGAGTTAAGCTCGCCTTTGTACATGTACTTTATTATCACATTGTATTAAATATTGTTTTTGGTGTAGAATAAAGAATTAAGAAAAAATGGTAGGTGGTAGGTAGGGTAGGTAGTAACGCACGTAGTGTAGGCAGGTAGGTAAGTAGGGTTAAGGGTAGGGTAGTAGGGTAGTAGCACAAAATAGTAAGTATACAGAAGGGCCACTCCCGCCGTTTAGAAAATTGACAGCTAAGCTTGACAGATTCACTAGGGTTGCTACTATATTGATAAATTTAAAAAAAGAGTAGGCTGTATAAGTTACCAACATAAACACATCGATTCGTCTAAACATACATCATATCATGTTACAAAGCTAGTATTATAATTAATGAATTGAGTACTGTTTTGCAGTCGTTATCTAATAGATTTTCCTACATAAAAATATTGACGTGACCTACATATTTTATGTTTCTTTTTAGTTTAGTCAGCACAATTTATATGGTGCATGATTTTTATGGTGAAAAAAAATATCTAGATCTTTGCCTACCAATCGAATATGTATTCATTCATTAGGCAAACAAATCCTGAAACTACTGGGGTTACATATGAAATACTACTATCTAGCATGGTATTACGATTAAACAAACTTTATTAAGAGAATACCTCTAACAGCATATTATAGTTTGTTACTAATTTTGGATTTGACTAGGTATAAGCCGATTTTTTTTTTATTGTTGTAATCATTTCGTTTTATTTACTCTATCAAATTTGCATTTATTCAATTAAACTATCGCTATGAAGCTGCATAATCTATACTATAATAATAATTAATAATATAATAATTAATCATAAAGAAGAAAGATTTGTATTTTTATTTGCAACGAATAAACTTAAAAACCACTGGACCGATTTCAAAAATTCTTTATCAGTTGGGAAGCTACACTATCCCCGGGTGACATAGGCTATTTTTTATCCCTGTATTTCCACGGGAAGGGGAACTACACGGGTGAAACGGCGACGCTTACTTACTTCTAGGCAAGCCGAGCGTGCTTCACTTTTGACCACATCATCGCTTACCATCAGGTGAGAAACTTATCAAACGCGAGCCTATCGATAATTTAAAAAATGTCTGATGACGACGACCAAAACTGATGAATTTAGAACTCATAGGTGCTATTTTGATATTTTATAACTTGTTTAAAAAAAAACTAAGTACCTATCCAACATGAAAATATTTTAAATTAAATGGGAGCCTTTCATTATTAAATCGTAAGTAAACACATCTCTTTTTTTATTATATTTTTTCTTGCAAGGTTATTTACCTTGTTTAAAAAATAATTTTAAGCTAAGCAAGTGAGTAGTATATAATTGGGGCATCTGGATCACATGAGATCCAGACACCCCAATTATATCTATTCAAATAGATAAAAATGTCTATTCGAATAGAAGAAATATTGTTTTTTGAAAAGATGGTCTATTCTAATATACTGTTTAATTTATCGGAAAATATCTATTCAAATAGATGAAATTTTATATTTTTCGTTTTGAATAGATTGTATAATCTAAATGGACTCCCTATTGAAATTACATTGTTCTATTCAAATAGGTCAATGTTTATTGAATAGTTCTTCTTCTTGTTGATTTGAAATGATGGAGGACTATCAGATATTATTAGATTTTAATTAGCTATTCAAACTGGTGGAATCCTGTCTAGATGCTGCCAATTCACATTGTTCGCGCTAACGTGTCGTCAAAGATGTGTTAAATTATTAGATAATTTTATGAGCTATACTCACTAGAACATTGTGTTAATTCATCATGGTAATAATAGAGGTCCTGACTTGGAAAATCGAAAAAAAATATCATCAATTTATTACAAATACCTTTATTCACAATCCATAGTTTTAAACAAGTAATTTTTTTAAAGCACATACGTTTGTCCTATGTTTATCTATTTAGATTATATGTAGAACAGTTATTCATTGAAGAAGGAATTTCATCTTCTGGCAGCATCTGATAGCATAGAATAACTTCTGAATCAGGAAACACTATATCGCGCACTATATTTCTTGTTACTAATTTAATGACAGGCGGAGTATTTGATGACCTTTCAGCCGATTTTTCAGGACTAGGATGTTTGTTGCCAACTCGAACAAATGTAAGTAGCTCATTGTGATCACTCTTGATTGTGAGATATCGCGTATTTTCAAAGGTGGATTTTACTGAGTTTTGCTCTTTTTTGTTTGTACTGTCCTGAAGTTTTGATGAACTGGTGTTCATTGTTTTTTGGTCAGTCATGTCTTGACTTAATAGAATCTCGCCACTGGCATTCTTGAAAATAAGTTTAGATATGCCTTCACAAGTATATTTCACTGAATCTTGCATTGTAGCTAATATAATTTATTTTTAAATTGTTTAATTCAGTTTACAATTCAACCTATTAACTTCAATTGTAGGAGCCGAATGTCTCATAAAATGTCTGTAAATAAATTTATAGTTACTTGTGACTCCTTTACTAATAACATTTAGCAGCTTATTCAGCAGACAATCAATCTATGCTCCTCCACTTTAGTTTTTTATATTCTTGTTTCTTTAAAAAATAGACGCTTTGATTGTTCAACATAATATGTTCCTTTTACAGCATTTAAATAAAAGCAATCAGGAAAATATATAGCATGTTGCATCCAAGGATCATCGTAATACTCCCAATCTTCGATAACACCTCCACACGAAAAACACATAACTTTATCGGTTAAACCATTTCCACAGTAAAAAAAACCTGCATCAGCCATCTCCATCACCAATCTTCGTTTTGAATCTACTGTAGCCCAATAATGTCTGAATGAACATAATCGAATTTTGTATTGATTATATATTTCATATCGCGGGCTGGAATAATGTTGAATCATTTTATGAGTCTTGATACGGGTATGTATGAAAACATAATGAAGTATTGTATTCGGTGCTGTCAATTTATCAAGATGTGCTCCATATGGGTCAGGACTTACCTTTATGTTTTTTTTGTTTCTTTAGATTATTTTAACACAGTTCGATGTGGTATTCTGTACTTAATTTATTTGTTATAAAATAAAACAAGAAAACATTTATTCAAAAACCTTTATTCTCAATATATTGTTATGATATAAACAGCTATACTAATTACTTGCTAACTTATATTTTTTCAAAGCAGTCCTTATCATCTAAATTACTGTTAAAATACTTGTATTATCAACCCACTTTTTTAAACAAGTAACATTTTTTAAAGCACATACATTCGAATGATACACACAGCTTAATATATTACTAGACATTCCATAATCATCAAATAATTTCTGTAAACTTGGACAGTTTTTATCTTCTAAATTATATATTTTGTCATGTTTTACAATGTTTTTTAACCACAACACTTTTTCACATCCTTTAACGTAAATGTTTTTATCTTCCAGATAAGGTACAATATATCGGTGCAAGTTTAAGAATGGTATAAAACCCTCTTTCCAGAAAATGTTTCGGTTTCGCTCTATCCAACTTACTTGTAATCTTTCTTTCTTTGTAAGTTTGTAAAATGGGAATGGTGGTTTGATTAATAAAACCATAACTTGATTTCCACATGCTATTGCTATTTCTTTTACGATAAACTCGTTACTTTCCGTCTTAAACCCTTGCACATCAACTATAGCGTTCATAATAATTTCTTTACAATACCACTTAAGGGTTTATATTCGAATAGACGGTCGTTGATGATTAGACAATAGGCAGATGTATTTTCTGGTATATCTTCAGAACTTTCTATTTCCAGTCTCACATCTATAGCCCCAGTTTTCAAGGCTTCGTTCTGTCTTGAGCAATCAATTACAAATAAAGGAGCCTTTTCTTTAAATTCGTCTAAACCAAGCATTGGTTCAGACCGAGTGTTATAATAAGACTGACGAAATTTGATGAACATTTCATATAATATATAATACTTATCATCTGAAAATTTCGCATTCACCGATTCGTATGGATAATATTGGGAATTTAAAAAAAGAGTAACATTAGTTAATTTACAATTGTCAAATATTGAGCAGTCTTTACTTTTCATATTTTTTCTATTTGTCTGCAAATCAAAGATCACATACCTTGGTTTTTCGAGTTGTGAAGCAGTTTTAACAACCCATGTATGTTTTGTAGTTCTAGGTAATAAAGGGTATTCGTACAAGTCCCAATTTCTAAAAGCTATTTGAATAGGACGATCCTTTTCTAGATGTTTTAGTAAAGTTAATCTTTCCCGATCTGAAACTTTTATATGAGGCATACGCCATTGCAGTCTCTCTATATTTACTTCAATAGTGTCATTATTATCAAGTGTAACACTATTAAGATTTGAACTGCTTCTTTTAATTATAAGTTCATGTTTACAGTTAATGATAATTTTATTATAATCTTCCGCAAATCCTAAAACTTTATTCAGAGGTATAGGGCACTAAAAATACCATCATTATCTTTAATCCCTCCAAATTCCAACCCCAAATGGCGGCAGCCTTACTTTCTCCCTCGCTCATTGAAACATATGATTTTAGAGTTGTAGAAATACCTGCATTTTTTATTCGGTCAATCTCTACACCATTAATTTCATATCGAATGTCTTGAAATAGAAATGATATATGATTATTGGTAAAATTAACAGCCTTTCGTGTTAGTTTTCCTGCCCCATCTTTCGAAACCGTGGTGGCTCGACCTTCAACGTAAATGTAGCTGGCTGAAGGTAATACGTACAAATCTTGTTGATTTATGGGTATACGTATTTCATCATTTTCATTAAAACAGTTGCTATATGGATTATAAGTATGATTTTCATAACTCACTATAGAGTTGTCGAATTGTGGTAAATCATTCACTTGAAGAATACTCATAATTTAAATCCCAAAGCTCGAAGAAATAATCTATTACCTTTAGTTATTTTTTTTATTGTTCGTATAATATGTCTTCGTCTTTTGATGGTGCGAGAAGGAGTAAAACTATTAACTTTGGCAGTTGTTTTTATATTGTAAACTATCATATTTTTTATTTTATTTTCACTCTATTCTAATTGACATTCATCTCTTGTGGCAGACAATGTCAATGTGTTGTCTTATGTAGCAACACCTAACATTTAAACCATGTTTAAGTACCTAATGAGTTAACCCCTTCGGGCCCGGCGTCCATCTCAATGGACACGATACATTATTGCGTATAATATAAAACACTGTGATAGAAATGCTAGTGTAAATATTTAAATATACCGGTGACTTACCTAGAAACGTTATAATAAACAAAACACAATCGGATTTGTTATGGGTAGGGCGAAATAATTAGCCAAATGTTGTCGTTCGCCATGGGTATACACAAAGCAAGTAAGTCTTTAGTTTTATATTATTTACTCTATAACAACGTGATCGATTTTTTTGATATTTTTATTTTGTGTAGTAAACGAGTTTGCTGAGACATCTTTATACATAAAAATACAAATTATTTGGTTTTTGTAATAAAATATTGCAGTTGAAGTTATGTCCATTTCAGTGGACATAGGGTCACAATAGTTGTCGAATGTTCTTATTTACAATAATATTTCGTACTGAATTATACATGTTATTTTTATTTATTTTTAGGTTTTCATGTTTCCAAAGGACAATATGTAAATAGTTTACTCATTTGATTAGAATTTGGAACAATATCGGATATTGACGAAGAAAGTGATGATAAAAAAGTTGATAACAATGGGCAGAAAAATTGTTTGAGTGATACTAACACATTCAAACGAAACAGTAATAGCTGATCACTCTGAAGAAGAGGAAGATATAGCAGAGGAGGAAGAACCAAGAGCTGGATCAAGTAGTAAGCCAGACACAATTTGGAGAAAACATTCACAGCTTCAATCACCACAATTCATTTTGTCAGCACCACCGCCTTCTGAAATAGATTCACTTCTCACTCCCATCGATTATTTTCAAAATATATAACTGACTCTCTAATTGAAGACTTTACTTTCAATAAAATTTGTATGCTCTAAGAAATTAAGTCTCTGTGACTAACAAATTTTGCTGGAATTGGAAACTAAGACGAAGTGTGACGATGGAATAAAGTGTCCAAAAATTACATAACTATATCGCGTCCTGAACTAGTGCGATTATATGACAATGGTAGGTATGGGTTCTGTAAATAAAAATGAGCATTTGATGAGATTTTACCGTATCTTCATTAGATCAGAAAACGGACATAGGTATATAAATCACGCCATTATGATATTTCACGACATTGGCCTAGCACTAACCAATAGCTGGCTAGAATACTAAGACATGTAATATAGGTACCAAGTAAATACGTTTTAGATCTGTAGCACTTTCGTCAGCGTGTTGCAGAGGCTCTAATAAAAATGGAGCGGCCAATTCCTAGCAGAAAAAGAGGACGGCCTGCATCTGGTGCAGCCCAGTAAATATACTTATTACATCAAAACAACACTGTTTCAGAAATAAAAAAAGACCAGCGAGTGAAATCCAGTATGACACTGTCGACCATCTGCCAGAATATGATAAAAAGAAAGAAGCAACAAGATGTAAAAAAACAGAAAACAAAGAGAAGATGCATGAAGATGTTTACTGTCTAATATGTGAAATACATCTATGTTTTCCTAGGGATGAAATATTCGAAATTGCTTTCGAATATTGCATCAAAATAAAATATAATTCTAAAGTCTATATTATGTATACATAATATTGAAAAACAAATAAACCATTATAATAATATTATCTAGTTTTACTTAAAAATAGAAAATATGTACTAGTATCATGAAATAATTACATACGCATTTATACAACACTATAGACCCGATGTCCATTCAAGTGGACATCAAAATTTCCAAAAATCTAAAAATGAAAAATCATTTATTTTTACAAAAATCCCATATCTGTACCTCTAACACACAGAAAAACCAAAAAAATATTTTTTTTGATTCTTTATTTTAATTCAGGTCCGAAGGGGTTAATAATACCATTATTTTTTCCAAAACTCTTTAAGAAATTTAATGCATAAATGTCCACAATTGAATAAGTTATTATTTTGAAAATTATTGTAATTATAATTAATATTGTTAGAACCTACATATCGAACAAATTCAATTGGAGGTTTCAAGTTGCCGTAACTGTCAAAGTACTCAACATATTCATTTATAATTACATAGGCTACCCAATGTGTACCAGAATTTTTTGAATTATCTAAATTTATGATTTCACACTCTTTAGAAAACGGAGAATTCGGTAAGGTATCTCTCATATACACTCCGCGAAAATAGGGAATGTTTTTGGTAAAATGTAAGATATCTATATTGGTAAGAGCACGATTAGGTAGCCTATGATTTAGTTTTTTTTCTTTGAATTTGTATATATCCCGAGTCCATCCTTGTAACGGTTAAGCTGCAGTCCGTTGCCAATATGTACACCTTCCACATTCTTACTATGTCTTTTCATTTCTTCTAAACGCTTTTTTGCAGCTATATATTCATTTATGGTTTTGACGATTCCAGCAATTCCACTTGCAATACTGCCAGCAGCGGACAAACCAGCAAATATTGGTATTAAAGGTAGAACCCCTCCAGTCTTAGGAATCGGTATTATACGTGGAATCGTGGTAGATGAATCGCGATTCAATTCTCTAGCAGCAGCGTAGGCCAATTCTATTAGTTTTTTCCTACACTTCGGTTTAACCTTTTTAATGCATTTTTTTGTATTGTTTACTAAATTTTTAAAGTTCTTTTTGAGCCCTGCTCCAGAACTTACTTTTGATAACATTATATTATTAACTAAATTGGCAGCAAATTTTTCTCCTGTCCCTGCATCGGAAGACAAAGCACGCTTTTTTGCCATTTTTAATAAAATTATATCTGCTTTGTGGCGATCTTCCAAAAGTTTGGAATTGTTATATGCAATATCGTGATGTTTACAATATTCGTCTAACTTGTTAACACCTTTATCACCTCGAGCTAATCTTTCACGTAATTTAGTTCCTGGACCACAATAATTATATCCTGGCAAATGGAGCTCAAATGGTAAATTATTAATTAAATTATTAATAAGTCCTTCTCCTTTCATGTATACAAACAGAATGAGATAACTGTCATATACCATGATGTTATATTGATAAAGCATTCATAAAACATTGGTATCGTCAATCCAACTATTTTCGCAGGATGATAACCCCAACCATTTCACGAAAACTTTTCTGCCCTTGCGTTTTAAAACTTTTTCAACAAGGTAAATGTTGGGATGTTTGGTTTTTTGTAATTCTTGATCGTAAAATGCTCCTAAAATAGGTTGCTGTTTAACATCTTGTAATAAAAATGTAACAGGATTTGTGTTTTGAACTTTACTGATTTTGAATATCTCTGTTGACCAATTACGAGTGTAACCTTTTTCAAAACAACCTTTATGTTTACTTATTCGAACAAAATCGCCTGTCTGTAACTTAGAGCATTTTGTTTTTGTTCGATTTAAATTGAAATATCTCTGTAGTACTTTTGTTTTATTGCTATGATTAACTTGAGCCGGCGGTAAACCAATTGTTCTATGTATGGTATTATTATATCGATTGATGGTTTTTGCAAGTGTCCCGTCAGTCCATTTATAATTCCCCTTTAAACTAAATTCCTTGAAAAGCTTACTCTTTATCGTCCTTATTAATCGTTCTACAATTGAAGCCTTTTTCGTTGAATAAGTGCAGTAGTGATTGATAGAATTGTTTACTAATATTTTTTGAAAACTTTTATTGTAAAATTCTTTTCCAAGATCTGTTTGCAAATTTCTAGGGATTCGTTTTTCTCTACTCAACAACGTAATAAAAGCTTCAGATACAGCTTCTTTGGTTTTTTGTTTAAGTGGAATAGCCCAAGCGTACTTAGAGAATCCATCAATGATAGCTAAAATGTATTTGTTGTTGTTGTTGAATTTGGAGAAACTTTGCATATCCATTAAATCAGCTTGCCAAAGATCATCAATATCTTTTAATATTACATGTCTTCGAGGAAAATTTATTCTTGCACTTCTATGAATTTCGTTTACAATGTCACTTTTCACTTTGCTCATTTTCTCAACTGTCACTTCTGAATTACAAAATTATACTGATAATCTGTTTATATGATGAGTCTTTTTATTCTTTTATTACACCCGCTTCCTTTAACTCTTCTATAATTGACAATATTTCGTTGTCCAGATTAGTATTACCTGCAGTTTTAGATGCTATCAACAGTTTAAGCCGGTCCACTAATTCATTAGGATCATCCCAATACACAAGTTCGGTATCTTTTTTATATTTTTTAAGATACGGCAGGCCAGCACCTCGTTTTTGTTTAGATTTTATTTCTGTAGGTTCTTGTAAACGTTTACTAGACTCAGGAAATAACGGTTTGATCACTTGAGAATATTTTATACCCTTATCACCTTTAACTTGTCCTGCAGGGTCAAAGTCTCTTTTATGAGCATTAGTTGTGATGAGTATTTCTTTGTAAACTAATTTATCATTTAAATTGACTAAACTTAAATCAGGCTTCTTGCGAAGCAATAATTCTTTTAGACCAGGTGTTATTTCATACTTTTTGTTAGCTACGCGAATAAAATACAATTTATCAGATTTCTCGCGAGTGGTAGAGAAATTAACTATTTTATTTCCAATCATATGCTTATCATTCTCTGAACGTACACCAAATGGTATATTCATATCATCGTATATTTCAAAGATATCTTCTTTGTTCAGCGACATGTTATTAACTTTGTCTGATTCAGATGTGTTACCTTCTTCGTCTTCAGAATAAAACTTTTCTGATTCAGATGATTCATGTTTGTGCATATCATGTGATTTATCACGCAAAAACATTTTTGAATATATACCAGTATTTTTAAATTTGTCATCATAAGTATCTTCAGTTTTTATTATAGAAAACTGCTTGTTAGCTGCTATAGCATTAAGAGGGTCAGCAAGAGGTTTAAAAAAATACTTCAGATGAGTGTCAGTACTAAATTCATAATCTTTCATTTGTTTCACCTTTTCCTTTATAGCGTCCGCGGACTTTATTAATTGATCTTTAATGTTATGGTCCATTATACGACTTATTTGTAGAAGTATTTATGCACAAATGATTTTTTTTGATTTTGTTCATAATTTATATAACCATTAATCAAAATAAATAAAGTTATCAAAGGACTGTCTATATCTTCCTTTGTTGAATTCACAATCCTTATTAATTGTTAAAAAATCATAAGGATGCATCCAGATTTTAGAACACATATCTTTGAACCTAGACCACTCCATATCAGAACTAACATGTTCATCATATATATGTTTCATGTTAACTTCATCTTGTTTGAAAATGATCAAAAAGTTTGCATTATCACGTATTAACTGCTTTGGTATTTTTGAATACGTTTGAGATAAATAAAAACAGTCTATACCTCTATGTCTTCCCATTGTAAAATAATTACGTATGTTTATTTGTTTTTCACAAACTACATCATCGAATATGATAACAGAGTTCAACAATGCTTCGTTAGGATGAATGACATCATCATCAAAATTATAAACAAAAAGTTTTACGTCAGAAACTCTTTGCAAAACTTGTTTTAGAAAACTGTATTTCGGCTGAAAGCTGGTCTTAGAATACAGATAAACATTGTTAAACTTTAATCCGTTTGCATGAATCAATAAACTAATCATAACATTCGTTTTCCCACAATTCGATGGACCACATATTATGCATCGAATATTATTTGGAAGAAGTACACTGTGTTTCGGGTGTAGTGCATTTTCCTTTATATCAATATTTTTAACATCTAATGATACTTGTTGCTTGACGCACTTCATGTTTGTATCTGTTATGAAATAATTCGGTCTCTAGTATTTATAATTCTTGTCAGAGTTATTGATCGAATCAATATTTGAGTTCCTTTAAATGCGTGAATAGTATTTATGGGTAAATAAATAAGACAAAAATTTGGTAAAACTATTTTATTTAATAAAATTACACCTTTTCAACATAGTCATATTTTTTGTAGTAGAATGAATACACGGCTATAATTTGTCACTTTTTAAAGTAGATACTTTTATAAATATAATATTTAGCTAAATAATACATTTTAAGAAATCGTATCGCAATGACCCCATGGTAAGGTTTCAATTTGATTCGGAAGTATGTGTCTTTTATCGTCACTTCTATTTAATGCAATTTTATTCACTTGTTGTGAGTAGATAACGTGTTTAATTGATTTAATTACATTCATTTTACGTTTGATAATTTTGTTATTGTGTAGAGCAGCATTATAATCAGAAAGCTTTAATTGATTTGTTACAGGTTTCGTTATACCTTTTGCCTTCTTTAATGTTGCCTTTACACTTTTCAAACAATAAAGTTTAGCCCTCAAGCCAATGAATTCATAAATTACTGAGCCTCCGAGTTCGTCTTTAAACAAGCCTGGTACTTTTTCATTAATTTTAGGTATTCCATATGGATTATCATCAGCAAAATTACTGGTATCAAATGCCGATATATTATTAACCATATCCTTATAAAAATTATTCGTTTCTACTAAGTAAAGTAGGCTGTCTGTGTCAGTGTAACATAGTTTAGCTTTTGTGCCATATTTGTTTTTGATAAAATCGTAGTGGAATTGATATAAGTGTTGTTTGGCATACTCCAATACAGTAAAACCAATGTAAATCGGTCTATCCAATATTATTTTTTCAGGGCTTAACTGAACAGCCGCAAAGTTTTCTGAAAATATTGAAATACTTTTCAGGTTGGGTTGTGCAATAAGTTTTTCAGCACCTATATGTTTATTTGTTTTATTATTAGAATCTTCCCACATTGTTACTAACTTTACATTTACTTGCTTGCGTTTATTTTCTATTGTTTTTCCAAACACAGCATTATTCAAAAGTTTGAAAAAATCTTTTTCAAAGGCTGAGGTAGATGCTTGACGCAAACGAGTATTTAAATCAATGTATTTTTGCAAGAAATGATCTTGTCTAAATCTAAGAATGCGATGTATTCGGTTTAAAATCAACCCATTGTTCAAGCATTGTTTTAAATGTATGTAGTGAATGACGTAATTATATTTGTCATATAAATTCGCAATTAATTTTGTAGTTTTCCCACCAGGAGGTACAAATCTTTCTGGTGCGAAAGGTAAGTCACTATGCGAATTATGCAATATTTCTGGGTAGGTCAGATCGACTTCCAGAATATATCCATATTCAGAATCATCAGATATATTCAAAATATCAAAGTTAGCACTTTCAATTTTTGATAAAAATTTAAATTCCGATACAGGCATTCTTTTTGTCATAGCATATCCGTAGAGATTGTTACAATCAAGATATATTAAAAAAGATGATGGCTTAGTATCATCGAAGTAAGGTAGAAATTTATTATTCGCTTTTGCATGTCGTAGGGAACATTGCGCTAATCCTCCACGTATTCCCTTTTCGAGTAAGTTATACATTTCTAAGTCATACATCAGCTCCAATTTAACACCAGTACACAAAAGCATTGCGTCCCAGCTTAAACTTGGCGCGGATACATAATATGCTGGATCAAGATTGTAATATTCTAAACTTGTGTTTCTAAAATGTTCAAATATGTCGCATAATAATAATACATCACATTTTAGGTAAAGATCAGTATATTCACCAAGGGAATTGATATTAAAACTATACCAAACTTTTTGTGCATGTGTATATTCATCTTCAGAAATATGCTCCAATTTCATTGTGTTGTAAAAATACTCTCTAGGTGGCAAACATTTTTCATTATACTTAGACCATGTCTCAATATATTCATACGGATAAATACCCTTTTTTCTCAATAAGCATAAATCGGCTTTATCGTCAAATTCTCTTGAAAGATTTACGAAATCTTGTATATGTAAATTCTTAGATAATTCATCTAAACTCGAACTTAAAAATTGATAAGAATCTATAAACTTTATTTGTACGCAACTAGGCTTGTTCTTAATTGCGAGGCTTTTCATTATACACATGTATTTTTCTTTTGATTTAGGAATTATTTTAATAGGACCATCGTACTTAGCCAGTTCTTCAATAAAGAAATGAGCATCATATCCAGACAAATTATGGAAAACAACAGGTATAAACGGACATATTTTAAACGTTAAATTGCACCGAGAGTGTGCTGCTCCTCTGTATTCAGATGTAACATGGTCATGATCTCGAACTTTGTCACCCAATAACAAATGTTTACAAATATGGCATCGAGTAGCCTCTTCGTACTCTCTTTGTTGTTTGACAGACAAAGCTTTCATGGGTCTATTTTCAGACAGTATGGCATTTATGTAAGTAACATCTTCAATTAAACGCGTTATAAATACTTCTACACAATCCAAACCTCTATACGTAACATATTTATTCAAATCTGGATCGTGTGAACAACATATGTAATATGCGAAACAGGATGGTTCATGCACTTTTAAGTTCTGAGTATTTTTAGATCTATTATCAGGACAGTTTAGTAAAATACTTTCAAAATCAGCATAGATGATAAAATGTATTCTTTGTTGTCTCTCATAATTTTTAAATTGTATCATAGTATCTTTTTTCGGTAATATAGTTAACACTTTGGAACAGTCGTGTGAGCTATATTTTGAATCACTAGAAAAAACTTGCAAACAAGCATCGCACAGTAAAAAATTACCTTTGTGATGAGTAACTTGACGACGGATAAGTTTCGCTAGATCTTTAATTAGACAGTAGTGTCCTGAACCATTCCGCTCAAAATACAACAAATTTACATGTTTGTTTTTCTTTGAGCTTGTCATGTATAGAGGTCCAGTCACACGGCACCTTTTATCTAAACCATATATATTAACACTTATATTAGGATTAGTTTTTTCAAACAATTTTATATCAACCAAGGTTGGTGGAAATGTCATTCCTTCAATATTTAAAACATCTTTGTAGTGAGGATATGATTTTGTTCTACAAACATTATTCTTCGATGGGAATAAGGAAGCAATAATACCCCATAGAAAACAATGGTTGTCATTGTTCTGTATGTTTAAACAACTTTTCGTATTCCTTATAGCTGGAGGAAGCTCGATATACGTGCCGCCTCGCATTGGACAATATTTGTTTATATTAATTTCTAAGTGACTTATAGAAATAAATGACCAACCGGAATCACGTTGGTTAAATTCAGACATTTTTCTCTGAAAAGTCTCTGTAGCATTCATGTATATTTCATTTAGATCAGTATTTAGATAAATATTGGCATATTTTGTATTAAAAGATTTCAGCTGGTGCTCATCTGTTTTTGGTAATAAGAAGTAAGCAAATAGCTCGAAATTTACTTTAATACAATTATGTTTCATTAAAAATATTTTAATAAGTTTCAGAATATCGCTTTGATTCCCAGTCAGAAAAGCTTCTGGAGTTAAATACTCCGCATCTGGAACTGGATTTAGGCGATATGTGTTTATTCTGTTTTGAAAAGCAGTTGCAATTATTTCAACGTTTTTCAATTCAGTTTTAAGCAAACAGTTTGATTTATGCATATTAGTTCTCACATGATATCTATATTTCTGTTTTGGTAATTCGATTTTACATTTATCACATTCTATTAAAATATCTTTTTGAATTGTGTTGGTAGTTGGTGCAACTGGAAAAAAAACAAAATTGATTATATAAGTATGATGATTCTTTAATTGTATAATTATAATATGAATAACAAACTTGATTACATGATTAGCTTAAATAATAACTAGATACCTACTAGGATTATAAATAGATATAGTCTAAAAGTAATACTCATATTAGTATCTAATAATAAGAACTCATATAGGTCTGAGAGCTAGATTTGAATTCTTTGCGTGTTGCGCTTATAAATTTAGTCAGATGACCCCAAGCCTCAGTCCCCTCATCCGTCCGGTTTTTGAGAGCTACAACCGCCTGACGCCATCGGTTCATCGGTGCGACATTTTCGATTTCATCGCACCGATAAACCTTCAGTTCGATGTAATGCGTACCCACTTTGATAGGCATGCTTTGGCGAGCATGGCCCGTTGCCAGCCTTCGAGTTATCGACGAATGAAGAATAGTAGTGGGTTTTTTACCGGTGGTTGTCTGCGTGTTCCCGTCTTCTTCATCGCTGTCGGTGCCGAATAAATCTGTTGCGGTGAGATGAGGCATACTGACTGGATTAATTTTCATCTTCTTTGAAGATGAGGATGACGACGTAGATGGATTTGTTTTCGGTGGTTGATGGCCCGATCTCGAATCAGAGCTTGGCTTCAACCGCTTTTTCTTTTTTTCGCTGATTACCACATCTTGCACGGAGCTCTTGTCCTCATCCGACAGAAAGAGGCCGTCAGCAAATCTGGACCTGAAATAATATAAATAGCTGTGATTAGAAACTATTTGTGAGCAGATACACATACATATCAGAGAACTGTCCAAATTATTTCCAGTGTATACATATACCAAATATCTAATAGACATTAAGTAGTATGATAAAAACTGTTGAATGACCTAAGGAATCGAACCCAGGGTCTAATGCTCAGCAGTCGCACTTGCTAAGTAGTTATCTATTCATAGCATATTTCTTTTTCATTCTATGTCAAATTTATTTCCTGTATATACACCAAATATCTAGTAAAAAATAAATATTATGATAAAAACGGTTGTATGACCTAGGGAATCGAACCCAGAGTGTAATGCTCAGCAGTCGCACTTGCTAAGTAGTTATTCTATTCATAGCATAATTAATTTTCATTCTATTCATAATAAATGTGATAAGAAACTATCTGCGAGCACATACATATTAGAGAACTGCCCAATTTCTTTTCTTAAAATTGACAGAGATCAAATATCGAATAGGCAGTATGAAAAATACTGTTGTCTGACCTAGGGAATCGAACCCGGGTTCTAACGCTCAGCAGTCGCACTTGCTATTCTATTCATAAAATAAACTTCTGCAAAAATAGTACAGAGTTGTTGATACTTATTGAATAGATAACTTAAAGAAAGGTACTTACATTTTATGCCGTTGTTTCACTTATCACTTTTCACTTCAGATTAGGTAGATAATTAATTAGAAGATGTTAAGTCACCACCTTCAGGACAGCTAATGTTGATCCAGCTTCCTGTCCGACGGCTTAAATACTTTTAATTATTATACGTCACAATCCCAAATATGGAGAGAGCACACGATTTTAAAACTGTTGACTCGGCTAAACTCCCCGACAACAGATGCAATTGCACATACTATAGAACTATCTTGGGTTTGCTTGTTAGATTTAATTATTTTATAACAAAGAAACGTACTTCTTATGTATTTTTAAATTATACTAGTTTTAATCCCTCCCTCGAATTCGATTAGGTACTCTCTTTACTGTAAGTATCCTTTTATACACTGATGTTGACATACGAGTTCTAAAAAGATAAAAATCAATGGACAAACAGACATTGTTATTTATTATAGGTATATTAGAGGTAAAACTGTTCAGAGATAGTGAATCTTTTTCTTCTTTTTATCTGCATGCTGTTGTCATTAAAATGTTAGGTGGTTTGGCATGTAATGTAAGGATATCCAAGTCAGGCAAACGGAAAGACGATGATGATAATGCGCTTAATTTTAGCTTTGATCCAAGGGTTCGACATCTCTGCTCTACATAGTTTAACGCTTGGGTTGAATTTCATCTTACCTTTTATGTCGAGAAATGTCTACATCAATAAAACCATCGATTTTGAACTCTATTAAACAAAAAATAAATAAATTCTTGAATATAAATAGCTGAAAATACCACCAGAATTCATTCCAGTTTTGAAGGCTGAACGGGAAAGCCTAGCGAGATTGTTCCAGGATGTCGGTAAGTAATCACAATATCATGTATTTAAATTATTTGATGTATGTAGTAATATCGTTATTATCTTTAGGTAACTTGTAGCAATATATTAGTTATTGTAGTAGGTATTTTAGCACTATATTCCCACTTATTTATTTATTAGAAATATTATCTTCTTACGTTCATACATTAAAAGGTTTGTTTTCTCTTTTCAGGATACGGAAGACCTATTCAATTTTGTGCCAGTGGAGCAGTCGACCGCTGTTCTAAGACCAGGACAAAAATCCTTGGGCCTTGTTCCACCTGCCCGCAAGAGAGCAAGAACAGAACCATCAATATATTCATACATAAAGAAACCAGTGACACGGGGTACAAAAATAATTAAAATTGAAATTTACGACGCCGATAATATCCCAAAATCTGAAAATTCTATGTGTAATTGTGAAGCTGAGGTGTGCGCTCAACATGTGGTTAAGACTGTGTTATTTGATGACATATACAGCAGTGCCAAACAAATTATAAGTAAAATTCAAGATGAAATAGAAAATACATCATAGAAATCTGTATATCCTACATAACTATTCATTTTGTTATTATTAATTTAAGTAACAGACAAAAATTATGTTATTATAAGGAACTTTTATATTAGAGCTAGGTAACTGTAAATACGATAATAATAAATATAACTTGTTTGACAAATTGGATAACTATGTATCTATGTTGTATAAAAAATATATATCTATTAATAAAAAATCGTTTTATTGTTAATACCCTGTTAAATAATATTTTGCGTTAAATACAAATATGGAAAACTAACACATCCTGTTGTTACAACTATTAATAATGGTTTTTCTGACCAGGGATGGAATCGAACCTAGAACCTCATGTTTGACATTTCCACTTTTGCATTTGCGCCAGCTTGATCAAAGAGACTGTTTAAAAGATAAAATAATAACTTATGTAAACAATGCATGGTAGGCGCTAGGCGTCATGCAGTCGCCGGTATCAGATAGCTTGACGAATATGGTAATGAATTAAATAGTTTTGCTTACCTGATGACGTTATTTAGTCAAGTCGTTTCTTGTCTGATCGTGTTTGTGTGTTATAACCCATATTCCAGGAGTTAATTCAGTTGTAATCATCACATAAGCGTCATAATACTCATAATATTGCCTCACTTCCTATCTGCCACTAGCACGATGCCAACAGCACGATGCTCAAGCGAAGTACAACTAACTTATTCTCAGACACAGGTGTCACCGGCTTCTACCTTACTAAGAACACCAAGCGGTTGGTGCTCCCAAATTGTTGTAGATACTTGAAAGGCTGCATGACACCCATACGTAGTGGAGGCAACGAATCACTCTCATTTAGTTTAAAATCCAAAACAAACAAATATCTTAATAATTTATCAATAAGTAGATTGAAGATCACGCCAATTTGAATAGGTAATTATAATTTACTTATTATTTATCATTTCTAATCAAGAAGAACTATTCAATAAACATTGTCCTATTTGAATAGAACAATGTTTCAATAGGTAGTCCATTTAGTTTAGACAGCTATCCAAGAACAAAAAGAAAATTTCATCTATTTGAATAGATAAATGCCGAAGAATTAAACAATATATTAGAAACAACCACCTTTTAAAAAAAAAACTTCTATTTGAATAGACATTTTTATCTATTCGAATAGATAAGTGCCGATGAATTAAACAATATATTAGAATAGACCATCTATTCAAAAATAATATTACTTCTATTTGAATAGACATTTTTATCTATTCGAATAGATAAGCGCCAATGAATTAAACAATATATATGAATAGACCATCTATTCAAAAAAATGATATAACTTCTATTTGAATAGACATTTTTATCTATTCGAATAGATTAGTGCAAATGAATTAAACAATATATATGAATAGACCATCTATTCAAAAAAACAATATTTCTTCTATTCGAATAGACATTTTTATCTATTTGAATAGATATAATTGGGGTGTCTGGATCTCATGTGATCCAGATGCCCCAATTATATACTACTACTCAAGTGTATCAAAATTTAGGAAATATTCATTGGTGATCATGGACATAATAATATATTAATTGATATATTATTAAGAATCTGTATCTACTATTATCCTCGAAATAATAGAGGTTAAAATATTAAATTGCCATTTTATTGTAATAGGTACTTCGAATTTACATAGAACCTTCATGGTCTGAGATTTTTTCAGTACAAAACGGCAATTTCAAACAATTTTTTTTTTTTTTTTTTGCTGGGAAATCATTCAATGACGTCTCCCGCTCTGTGTGAAGCGGGAGGGCCAGACTTTTACTGACTAAAGTTCCTTCAGTTGCTTGTGCTAGGGCGACCTAGACAGGCATTTAACCCCTAATATTTAAAATGTTTGTTGTTGGTATTAGAACGGAATAAATCCCAGTAAGTATTACACAATAAGTACTTCTGATGGGGTTGTCTCACTCTTTCCTTATTTTAATCGAAGCTACAACGTTGAGTAAAACAAAGAAAATTAAAGTTACCTTAAAAAAAACAATATAAAAATGTAAACAGAGTACTTAACAAAACTAAAATTTTACTTAGCTAAAATAAAACAGAAATTAGCAAATAAATAAAAAATTGCCAACATTAGTTAATGGAATAATTTATGTAGATAACTATAAAAAGTGTAACTTTGTCACTGTTAATAAGTCGCTATATTTATGTAAATCAATTTTGGGGTTTCTAAATCACCTTAAATATTTCACTTTTATAAGCGACCTTTATGCACATTCCAGCTCAAGTAATTTCGTTTTGGTGGCTCCTTTCCAGTCAGGTAAGCAGTTTATTATAGCTGATTATGCTAGCAATCATCATCTGCCTAGCCTTTTCCCAACTATTGTTGGGGTCGGCTTGCAGTCTTACCGGATTCAGCTGAGTACCAGTGTTTTACATGCATCGACTGCCTATCTGATCTCCAGAACCCAGTAGCTAGGTAACACGGTACCTCTTGGCAAGACTGGTGTCAGATCTCAGGCTTCTGACTACCCGTAACGACTGTCAAATATCTTTAAATGCCAGCTGGAACCAACGGCTTAACGTACTTTCCGAGGCACGAAGGAAACTCCGTATGTTGAAATGTTCACTCAACCACGAACCGACTTCGGCAAGCGTTGCTTAACTCTGAAGATCGACCCGTGCGGCTGTTATTATTTAGCCACAAGCTCCACCTGATTATGCTAGCAACGTAGATTATATTAGGACGATAACAAAGTCCACAATAACACAGTATAAGTAGGTGTGGCTAATGGACTAAGGTATCTTATCAACTTAATATCGACTTGACGAGTTTGATGAAGAAAGATTTTATTATTTCATAATATTTTTTTAAAGATGATAGACAAAAATAACGTCAGATAATGACTATAGATTCCCTATCCTATATGACGAAGGTATAATGGCGAACAGAAAACAACAGTCATTACAATTTGCTTGACCATGACGAGGTAGACGTCATGTGGGATAAGGACACAAACCTCATTGTGCTTGTTGTTATGAAGAATTTTCTAACCATGATCTTCAAATATGACATGATGAGATTGTTGTGGACGAATGTAATCCAGTAGGTAGTCTAAATTGTGTAACTTATAAATTCACGAGAGCAGTGGTGGCCCAGTGGTAACCGTCGCGACTTACAAGTTGTAGGTCGTGGGTTCGAATCAAGGTAGGCGCTTTATTGTGTGTAAATTATTTCATCACCACTGGTCTTAAAACGATGAAAGAAAACATCGTGAGGACACCCGGCATGTCCTAACACCAAAAATTATAAAATATGTGTGACAGTTCGTGACTTAATGATAACAGCTGCACGGGTCGATGTTTAAGGTTAAGCAACGCTTGCCGAGGTCGGTCCATGTATTGGTCTTTACATATCGAGTTTCTGCCGTGCTTCGGAAAGCACGTTAAGTCGTTGATCCCAGCTGTCATTAGAAGATCTTTGACAGTCGTTACGGGTAGTCAGAAGCCTGAGATTTGACACCAGTCTAGCCAAGAGGTATCGTGTTACCCAGTTGATGGGTTGTGTAGGTCAGATAGGCAGTCGGTCCATGTAAAATACTGGTACTTAGCCAAATCTGGTTTAACTGGAAGCCATCCCCAGCATAGGCGAGAAAATAAGAAACTAGGCTGATGATGATAAATTCACGGCATCTATCGTAAACTCTTTCGTTCTGACAAATTAACAGTTTTCATTGCGTGTTTTACACTATGGAGAAGAAGGAATTGAAAAAAAGTAGCCTTTCAGTTTTGGTGGAAACTGGCATTTAGTGTATTACACAATTAGGGTGCAGGATTGATTTAGCAGAAAGACGTTCGAAAAATATATTCTGCCCGAGCATAGCTGGAGCTCGTTGCTAGTTTTATACTTTTAATAGATACCATCATAATGCGTCGATTATAGACGCTATTTCGCTTCACTGGATATAACAGGTAATGATGATATTTTTTTACGTTATCTCTTTCACAGATAAATTCGATATTTAATAACCCGTATCACAAGTAATTGGTATCATTCCAGAAAGTGTATCGATAAGAAACAGACATGGTGAAAGTTGCAGTAGTTACCGGTTCCAATAAGGGCATTGGCTTCGCAATAGTTAAAGGACTGCTGAAGAGGTTTGATGGAGTCGTGTACCTAACTTCAAGAGACGACGGCAGAGGAAAAGCTGCCGTTGCCAAACTGAACGCGCTCAGTCTACAGCCGGAGTACCACCAGCTTGACGTAACTGACAGGGACAGTGTAACCAGGTTTAGAGATCATATCAAGGAAAAGCATGGTGGCATCGACATTCTTATTAACAACGCAGCGGTCGCCAACACTGAAGATTTGTACAACTCGTATGAAGAGTGCAAAAGCGTTGTGGAAATCAACTATTTCAGCATATTAACAATTCAAGAATTTTTATTTCCTCTAGTGAGACAAAATGGACGCATTCTCAATATATCTAGCGATTGTGGACATTTGTCAAATGTGCGGAATATATACTGGGTTAAGAGGCTGTCGAAGAGAGATTTAAAGGTGGAAGATATTAATGAATTCGTTAACTGGTTTTTGGAAGGCGTAAAGGACAAAACATTCAACTATGATGATATAGCAGATGACGGTTCATTTGCGTCGTACAGAGTAGCGAAGGTAGCTCTCAGTGCTATCACGATACTGCAGCAAAAAGAACTGGAAGCGAAGAACATCTCAGTGAATTCTATGCATCCTGGCTTTGTCCAGACTGACATGACGCTTGGTATGGGCTTCTTTGACATCGACCAGGCAGCGGAAACGCCTATATATCTAGTGCTTGATGCCCCTGATAGCCTCAAAGGTGCCTACGTGTGGTACGACAGAAAAGTCTTGGACTGGTACGACTACAAAGCTGATTATTTCTTCAAGACCAAAGAATTGAAAGTGTAATATGTGTAGTGTTGAAATCGTGAATATTGATTGAACTTTGTTTTATTGTGAACATTAATTATAGCAAATAATTGTTTAGTTCCTTTCAGTGAGTAATACAATTATGTCGGTAGTCAGATTTATCTCTTTGTTTGTGAAATTAATTACTGCTCGGAAATATACTATATCCTCTGCTGGACATAGATTTCCACCAACTGATAATGGTTCTAAGGAGTGCCGCCAAATTGCAATTACGTAAGTAAGATAAGTAAGTTAATCAACACCATATGGTTTATGGTGTTGATTAAACGTATAAATATAACATGATGCAAATTTTGATAATATTGCTATATTGAAATTATTTAAAAAAAAATACCATCACTGACATACTTTGAAAACCAATTAGTTTGCCAAACGAAAATTATTTTTATCTTCTACTGTTAATTGTAAAACGCTAGGTGCTCCATCATCATGTACATGGCTGGTTATTTGTATGTAATTTCTAGAAATTGTTCGATCCTATACTGACGTCTAGTGATAGGTACATTTGCAATTCTATAAGTGAACAGGGGAATATAATATTTTTTAATTTGTAACTGATTTACAAATCTCCCAATACTGTTTGAACATATTGCTGCCTGACTTCAGCGACGTTTTTATATTTGTTTGTAAATTTAAATGAAATAGGTATAAGTCGACATGAGACGTGTAATCAAATAAATTGTTTTATTGTAATAATTGTCTTTTGACTTAGAGCAAAGTTAAGTGCTGCAACTTTGTAATATTTGATATTTTGACATTTAGTCAGACTAGAGTATGGATTCAAGTTTTATACTGCAGGTCGGAATTATAACTTATTAGATTCAGAAAAAAACTAAAATGTTGTAGGTATGTTTGAAAGACAATTTGGCCTTTGGTAAAATATTATAATTATGTGGAAAATCACAGAAGTACTCAATAACATTTTTTAGAAGATAATAAGTATTAAAAAAAATAACATCATTGTTACCTAATTACTAACCTACCAGACAAATGCATAGGTAAGATTTACCTGTGCCAAGTCGCATTTAGCTGGTCATGCAAAAGGATTTATATTATAAAGTGTGTTGACTACACTAACATAACATATTTTTGTGTCAGGAAAATCTATCAGATAACGACTGCAAAACAGTAATTAATTTATTGTGTTTTGATAAGATTAAATTAAATCTGCTTTATCTATGATATTACAAGTTATCTTTGAACTGCCTACCTTTTTATTACCTACGTTATTCTTTAGCTTGTTTCAAAATAAACAAGTTACAACAACATAGGATATTTGCGGTTACCGATTCAAGGAATCCACCGTTTTCATCAACTCTAATTACAAAAACTAAACTTCTAACTACATTAACTTCCATAAATTTGCTTACAGACGTATTATCGAAGACAGTATGTTTGGTTTATAACATCGAGCTACCCAAGTACCAATTCTAGCTTATTTAAAATTCGAGATGCTGCTGATATTACGAGCACATGAACCTATAGATAGGTTACCGACACAGCCCGAAGAATTGCCAAACTTAAAGCTCAGTGGGTAGGCACATTGCTTGCAGAACGAACGGATGGTCGATGGGGCTGAAAAGTTCTTGAGTGGCGACCGCGTACAGGAATACGCAGTGTTGTAAGGCTTCCGCCTAAGCCTAAGGCTGCGGGAATTTGCTGGATGGGAGCCGCACAGAACCACCCTGTAGTAACTGTATCTGTATTAATAATAATATTAGTACAGATTTCATTAAATTTTCACTCCCATCTTTATAAAAATATATTTGTGTACATTTTATTGATGATGGCTCGCGTTTGACTACTATCTCACTTGATGGAAAGCAATGATGTGGTTGACAAAAAGGAACGCTTGCCTAAAAGTAACCTATTCACTCTTGACTTGAAGACTCTCAGGTTGTAGTTATCAGGAAGTACAGACTTCGGCAGGGAATTCCACTCCTTAGTTGTACGCAAAATAAATGTATTTCCAAACCATTTTTTTTTTTCTCCGGAACATCTACAACTATTCAAATATTCTTTCTCCATTTCATAATCGCACATTATTCCAGAAGGACTTTGGCTTAATAATATGTATTATACAGATTTAGTGGTAATTCGACGTATTCGCCCCATATATTGTATTGTCACCCATTTGCAACAATTGAGCTCCCAAAGAAAGCCGAGTTGGAAAAACAAATTCATTACTTATAAACTAATTTGGAAAAATCATCGACCAATCTTTAAATTGTTAGTGTGATAATGTGTTGCTGATAAACGCTATCGGTGTGCACCGAATATGATAACGACAATAATTTATAGTTTATTGTCCCTCTCATTTCACAACGAGACTTGGCACAGTGCAGACATGTCGAAAGTGGCTGTAGTTACTGGTTCCAATAAGGGCATTGGCTTCGCTATAGTTAAAGGACTATTGAAGAGGTACGATGGAGTCGTGTACTTAACTTCAAGAGACGTCGGCAGAGGGCAATCCGCCGTCGCCAAACTGAACGAGCTCGGTCTGCAGCCAGAGTTCCACCAGCTCGATGTGACTGACAGGGACAGTGTCACCAGGTTCAGAGACCACCTCGAGGAGAAGCATGGCGGTATCGACATTCTTGTCAACAACGCAGCGGTCGCCAACGCTGAAGATTTTTACAACTCGTATGAAGAGTGCAAAAGCGTTGTGGAAATCAACTATTTCAGCATATTGACAATTCAAGAACTTTTATTTCCCCTGGTGAGGCAGAATGGACGCATTCTTAATATATCTAGTGATTGTGGACATTTGTCAAATGTGCGGAATATATACTGGATTAAAAGGCTTTCTAAGAAAGATTTAAAGGTGGAAGATATTAATGACTTCGTGAACTGGTTTTTGGAAGGCGTAAAGGACAAAACATTCAACTATGATGATATAGCAGATGAAGGTACAATTGCGTCATACCGAGTAGCGAAGGTAGCTCTCAGTGCTATCACGATACTGCAGCAAAAGGAGCTGGAGTCAAAGAACATCTCTGTGAATTCTATGCATCCTGGACTAGTCCAGACTGACATGACGCTAGGTGTTGGCTTCTATAACACCGACCAGGCAGCGGAAACTCCTATATATCTAGTACTTGATGCCCCTGATAGCCTCAAAGGTGCCTACGTTTGGTATGATAGAAAAGTCCTCAACTGGTACGACTACAAAGCTGATTATTTCTTCAAGAGCAAAAATTTGAAGATGTAGATACTCGATGTGACCAAATTAATGTCTAAAATTTATTTAGTAACACAAATTGAATTTTGGTTTATTGGTTCGTGAAAATTTATTTTAAAGAAATTTATTTTGATTTCCGTTCGAGAAAATTATGTTCATAGTCAGATTTATCTCTTTGTTTGTGAAATTAATTACTGCGCTTAAATTATATCGTCTGCTGGACGTAGATTTCCACCAAATGATAGGTTATATGATTCTAGGGAGTGTCGCCAAATTGTAATTACGTAAGCAGTAAGATAAACCATGTGGTTCTAATGTGGAAATACATAAAACATTCCGTGAATTTCGATAATTTTGCTACATCGAAATGATTTCTAGAGAAGAGAAAAACCAGCAGGGATGAAGTTCATTCCTTGAGAGAGGCTGCGATAGAGCAGACAGATTTGACCGTAAGCCTTGTCGCCCAGTGGGGTCCTTACCTAGTTGCCATTCCACTAATTCGCACCAAGCGCTTCCAAACATCCTTCATAATGTGCACAATAAAAGAGTGGAACACACTACCCACATCTGTGTGTCCGAATGCATTCAAACCGAATCTCTTCAAGTTAGAGTGAACAGGCTTCTTCTGGGTAGGCTTGGTTCATCGTCGACGTTGTTTCTGTCAACTCTGATCAAGATTAGAGTCAAGAGCAAACCCATCTTAAATAAAAAAAAACAAAAAGGGAACCAGCACTGGCATAGGTAGGTACTCTGATAACTAATCAGTTTGCCATACGTGGCGATTATTTTTTATCGTCCATTGGTTATTGTAGTAAAAGGGCGTTCACACGGCCTCAAATTTTGCCGGATCTTATTTTTACCGGATCTGGCAAAACCGAATGCTGTGTTCAAACGGCACAGTTTCTGTTGCCGTATCCTACGGTCCTGTAAATGGAACCCAGTGTGAACACACCATCCGGATTTTTACAGTGAAGCGCACAGTCTCTCATTGCCATTTGTAAGCGATAGACATGAACAGTCTAGCTATAATATAGTGTTACTATCGCCGTTAGAGGCGTCGGTGTGGAAAAAGATTTAGGTTAAAACCCAATTTAGAGAAGATTAATATATTTTTTGCAACTACTATATTTTTTTATTTTTTTTTGTAAATGTCTATAATTTTATGGTGTACAATAAAGTATATTCTATTCTATTCTATTATTATTTCATAATATTTTGTAGAGTGGAGAAAGATTTAAATAAAAACAAGAAACAAATATGTAGAAAAATTTGCGATATGTATGTATATGCTTTTTTGCTGCATTCTGCATAAAACCGAATCTATGTTCTTGTAAACTAATATATTGAAATACTATTGCCAATAAACCGGCATTTTGCAGTACGACCGGATCAGTTTGTAGTCGCCAAATCGGATGGCAACTTTACCAAGATTCGGTTTTTTGCCGGATCTTGATATCGAATGTATGAACTCATTTATCGAAATATTGTTATCATTAAACTGGATCCTGCAAAAAACCGATCCGGCAGGGAAACAGATGTATCCGTATGAACAGGGTAAGCTTGATGGCCTATCATTATGCACATGGCTTGTTATTTGTATCTCACCTGTTGCAATTGTACTTATTAAATTTTATAAGTGAACCGAGAAATTTTTTATTTTTTATTTGTACCTGACAGAAACAGCAATAGCAGAACAATTTGGGTGAGAAATCAACCAAATTTTTTGAAAATATTATTATTGTTTTGTGATTTCAGCAATTTTATAATAAGTGAAACTGTTAACAAATAAAATATTTTAATGTATCTGTCTTTTTTAGGGTTCCGTACCCAAAGGGTAAAAACAGGACTCTATTACTAAGAATCCGCGGTCCGTCTGTCTGTCTGTCCGTCTGTCACCAGGCTGCATTTCATGAACCGTGATAACTAGACAGTTGAAATTTTCACAGATGATGTATTTCTGTTGCCGCTATAACAACAAATACAGAATAAAATAAATATTTAAGTGGGGCTCCCATACAACAAACGCGATTTTTTTTCCGTTTTTTTGTACTACTTTTTTATAATGTTACGGAATCCTTCGTGCGCGAGTCCGACTCGCACTTAGCCGGTTTTTTTTCATTTGTTTTTTTAATAGTGTTTATACTTCTTTGGCTCCACGTCACCAATCGGCACTGGCTATCGCTGATAACCAGCGCTGTGCCTCGCACGCGAGTCCCAGCATTATACTGAGCGATGACCATTTTACGCGGTTGTAATTGTATTGAAGTTTTTGTTTTTCCGCTGTTTTAAGGTATGGGTTATACGTGGCGCAAATAAATTGTTTTTCTTTCTTCATTTTACGAGGAACTTGGAACCAAGTTAACTGGTACAGCACAGCTTTGTGATATATAGACTATATCTAGATTTGAATAAGTATTCTTTGATTCAAGTTTTCTTCTTTAAGGCCTAGTTGTAATTTGAGTGTTTCAACTCAGAGAATCTTTGTACCGCAGGACGCGGTAGCGACACCCATATGCAACAATTGAACTACCAAGGAAGCTTAGTCGGAAATCCAAATCAATTATCAATTATTTTGAAAATCATCGACCAATCATTAAATGCTGTGATAACGTGTTGCAGATAAACGCTATCTGTGTGCACCGAATTTGATAACAGAAATAATTTCAAGTATTGTTTTATAACTTTACAAGCAATTGTCGTACTAAAGTTTATCATCCCTATCATTTCACAACGAAACTTAGCACAGTGTAGACATGGTGAAAGTTGCTGTGGTTACCGGTTCCAATAAAGGGATTGGCTTCGGAATAGTTAAAGGACTGTTGAAGAGATTCGATGGAGTCGTGTACCTAACTTCAAGAGACGATGGCAGAGGAAAAGCCGCCGTTGCAAAACTGAACGAGCTCGGTCTGCAGCCGGAGTACCATCAGCTCGACGTGACTGACAGGGACAGTGCCACCAGGTTCAGAGACCACCTCAAGGAGAAGCATGGAGGTATCGACATCCTTATCAACAACGCTGGCATCGGTAACGGTGAAGTGTTTTACAACCCCTCTGAAGTGTGCAAAACCATTGTCGATAACAACTATTTCAGCATATTCACAATCCAAGAACTATTATTCCCATTGGTAAGAGACAATGGACGTATACTTAACATGTCAAGTGCTTGTGGACATTTGTCGAATGTACGGAATATGTACTGGATCCAGAGGCTGTCGAAGAAAGATTTAACGGTGGAAGATATTAATGATTTCGTGAATTGGTTTTTGGAAGGCGTAAAGGACAAAACATTCAACTATGATGATATAGCAGATAAAGGTACAATTGCAGCGTACAGAGTATCGAAGGTAGCTCTCAGTGCCATCACGATGCTGCAACAAAAGGAACTTGAGCCAAAGAACATCTCAGTGAATTCCATGCACCCAGGGTTAGTCCGGACAGAGATGATGTTCGGTTACGGTTTCTTTGACATAGATCAGGCAGCTGAAACTCCTATATATCTGGTACTTGGTGCTCCTGATACTCTCAAAGGATCCTTTGTGTGGTACGACGGAAAAGTTCTGGACTGGTATGACTATAAAGCTGATTATTACTTCAAAACTGACTATTTTAAAACTTGTACTGGAAAAAGTGAATAAAATGAAATTGATCAAATTGATCAAATGATGATAAGATATTATTGTACCTATGTGAAAATTATTTTCAAAGCAACTTACGTATAATGGAATCCTTTCAGTGCAGCCCTACTCATGTCTTTGTTTGTAAAATTAATTACATCTCAAAGCTGTTCACGTATATACATTGATTGATATATTTACGGTTCCGGGAGGTGTTTCAAATTCATAATACATTACAAAATAATTTGTTCACGACAACCTGTATCATTATAATTATTAGACGAAAATCAGCGATTTAAAATGATTTTGTAAGAAGAATTAGCTGATTCTTACTTCTGCTTAGCTGAGTTTACTTTATTCAAGTTTTGAAACTGAGGGAGTAAGAAAGTAGTTTCAACGTAGAAGCCTTCTTCTGCTCTGCTACCAATCAAATCCTGACCTGATGACCATGGGACCAACTGGGAAGTATATCCTTTAAAACAAAGAATTTTCCAAGTCGGTCCAGGCTTCTTTGAGTAATCGGGTAACAAACATAAAAAAAGATTCCTAAGAATTGAGAACCTCCTACTTTTTATGAATTCGGTTATAAAATTTGGTACACATGTGCCAAGTCCCCTTGTCCTGTATTAGGATATAGGATGCTTTTTCCAGGCATATGCTCCCGTGGGCTGATAAAACACATTGCACGCGGGCGAAGACTCGGGCAAAAGCTGGTTTTATATATCAGTAAAAAACATAATAATAAACAAAACAACATGTTCAACTAGATAAGTTCTTTTTATTCTGAAGAAATAGAGACTCCACTTGACCCAGGCCCTTCGCGAATATAATAATCTGTATCAGACAATCAATCTGCCTAGCCTTTTCCCAACTATATTGGGGTCGGCTTCCAGTCTAACCGGATTCAGCTGAGTTCCAGTGTTTTACACGGAGCGACTGCCTATCTGACCTCTACAACCCAGTAACTGAAAGAAAGAAAGAAAAATATTTATTTGTGACCCGCACAGGAGACACGAGAAAATAAGCATACACTTAAACAATAATAAAATAAAAACCCTGTGCGAGACCAAAAAGGCTCTTATCTCAGCATGTGCAGCGATATCCAAAAAAAAGTAATAACGCTGCGCTGATATTCTGATAGGGCCTACTGTTGATGCCACGGACACACTAACGGAAACAGGACTTATATAATAAAATAAAATAGAATAATATATAAATAACAAACAAAATAGAATGAAACACTGAATGTGGGTCAAAGTATGTGTAAGTATAATACATATATACAAACGCGATGCTCAAAGATCATTTGTCGAAACCGTAGACAACCATTGAGGTAATAATGTACTACGCACTAGAGAAGTCATCACACATCACTACTGCGTGGTGTTCAATTGCGGTTTTATAGCCGTATTTGACTCATTTGCTTGCTAGATCTTGACAGCTTAAGTCATTTTTAGTTTTTAAACGAAAAATACGTTTAGACGCATTAAATATACCGTGGTGTGTTTTAAGATATTGCTCTAATAATTCAACTAATACGGCGAAGTGCAAAGGAATAACTTTTCATCGGTGAGTAACTATATATTCATTTTAAAATATAATTTGAACAAAATATTTGGTGGACGTCATGTTGTGACATTTTTCATATAGACTAAAAACCGGCCAAGTGCGAGTCGGACTCGCGCACGTAGGGTTCCGTACCATTTTCGTAAAAAACGGCAAAAAAAAAAAACGTTTGTTGTATGGGAGCCCCCCTTAAATATTTATTTTATTTTGTTTTTAGTATTTGTTGTAGTAGCGGCAACAGATATACATCACCTCTGAAAATTTCAACTGTCTAGCAATCACGGTTCATGAGATACAGCCTGGTGACAGACAGACAGACAAACAGACAGACAGACAGACAGACAGACAGACGGACCGCGGAGTCTCAGTAATAGGGTCCCGTTTTTACCCTTTGGGTACGGAACCCTAAAAATTAAGATGTGACAATTTCTGTAACAAGCGTAGGTAGAATTAGCTGACGTTTCTTTTTAAAGAGTGAAAATAATAATCTAACATATATTAATCCATTCCATCCATTCATTCTAATTTTAATTATTGTTCATCTTTATTTTATTTTTTTGGACTCCTACCACTGCTGTGTTCTTTTTAACCCAAAGGTTGACTGGTAGAGAATGCCTTGCTGCATTAAGTCCGCCTATGTATCACCATTGTACATGAAGTTTAAATAAATAAATAAATATTTAGAAAAAGAACTGACTGTGGTTATTCAATGAAAAAAGATAAAAATGAAAGATGAAAAACAATTATTACATAATGTAAGACTTAATTTACATTTTAATTTTTGCCGGCATACTCAGTTGCGAACAAATCCCATTTGGTTCCCAGTTGATCGTCGGATACATATCTGGGTACGTTTCTCGAATACTGACAAAGTCATTAAAATGCGATGTATGTGTGGATAGTTTAAGTACATCAGAAAGGCTGCCACATCATAAACTAATTACTATTAAAGATATGGGTGGCTTGTCGTACTCCACAGAAGACGTATATAAAATATGTATCGCCACTGAAACTGTAATAAACCTTCAAGTGTCAAATTTCCTATTCTGATTTGATATGTTTTTAACTTATTGTAAGCGCATTGTATATATGTATTTTAATTAAAGAAATACAAAAGTTTATTTTACTCTATTATGGTTATTTCAACGTATAATAAATTACGAAAAAAGTGTGCATTCTAATGAAGCTTGTTAGGTATAAAGCTATGTCACTTCTGTAGTCAGTCAGCAATTTAGTCTATATGAATGACAAGGTGTTGCAGAACGTTGTACGAAACGCGTAAGCGCCATGAAAATCACGGCGCTTCCGTCTTTTTGGTCGCGAGAAAACTACACCTTAGAAGCGCTATAGCGCTGCATGTTTATATTGTTTTGTTAGACGACTAATAATTTTTTCAGCGCTGCAGCGAATTTTTAGTTTAAATTCTTGTCAAAATTGACAAAATGGAGCATGTATTTTGCTTAGGATAGCTTCTCTAGTACGTAGTACATATTATCTTAATGTAGACAACCAACACAGCGCGCGCAAAGAGTGGTTTATTAAAAAAATACGGCAGAAAATAGAAATCTATGGTCGGCTGTCAAAAGAAAAATATTATGTAAGTTTTGTTATGAAATAGTGTAAATGAATAAGTGTAAATAAAACTGGCGAAAAGAATTGCTAATTGGATAAATCAGAGTGGTGTGAATTTAATATGTGTGGTGTGGTGTTCGCAAGAAAGTTCATAATAAAGAAAATGGATTAAAGGCAGTAAACCTAACCGCGTGCAAACGACGGGTAAGTACCTGGTAACTGGGTAACACGGTACCCCTTGGCTAGACTGGTGTCGGATCTCAAGCTTCTGACTACTCGTAACGACTGTCAAAGATCTTCAAATGACAGCCGGGACCAACGGCTTAACGTGCTTGCCGAGGCACGGAGGCAACTCGGTATGTTGAAAATGGTCACCCATCCACGGACCGACCTCGTCAAGCGTTGCTTAACCTTGATGATCGATCAGTTCGGCTGTGATTATTTAACCACGAGCTCCTCCTCCTCCTTCTCCTCCTCCTCCCTCAATCTGGATCAAACAATGATACATATATTCTTCAATATTTTATAGAGCGTACACTTTCAATACAGAGGACTAAAACCAAGTGTTCGCAACGTAGTTGGAACGCGCTGACGCCAAAAACCTCGGTCTCAAGACGGATGGAACGCGACGGTCGCAAGCGCCGGCGGCGGCCATCTTTTCCTGCACTGAACTATGTTTTTATACGAAGCTAAGCGCGCGTGTCCGCGCATATTTAACTAATTTTATTTTCATATCGAATATTCTGTAACAACATGTCTTAAACTAATTATAAACGTAAAGCAATCATTAGCAGTCTTTAATTGCAAGTTGATCAACCCAACATTTGGTGACCCCGACGTGATCAACTTGAAGATGCGACCGCGTGGTGCCAGCCAACGATGAACTGCTGACTGACGACTTGACGAGCAACTTTACTGACGCGGATGGCTGCAACTCCTGTCTGTGCGACGAGCTGATGACCCACCTACCCTGCGGTCCTGTGTAGTGAGTGATTTGGTCTTTTCACAGGGAAGTACGCCCAATTTTGGTAACTATGCTTAACCTACATGTCGTACATTGATAATGCAGCCGATTTCTGTGCACCAGACCTACTATTTTCTCTCGAAATAATTATAATTTCTTATGTACCTATACACTTAAATGACACCTAGGTACCTAACTTGCTAATGATTTCTCATTAGGTAGGTACTACTTAATGACAACTTTGCCTACCTAACTACTTAACTTTCACCCTATGGAGTCAGATTTAATGACAAAAGTTGCTTAGTAAGGAGGTACTTACTAATTAAATGACAAGCAGACCTGCCTTACTAGTAACTCCTTTCTCCTTTTCTTTCACTTTGCTTATGGGACCACCCTGGCATTTTCCAGACAAGCTGTGCTGCCTGCTTCTTGGGTCCCGTTGGAATACACTGCTATAAGCTAAAACTGCTGCTACCTGCATCCTGCGCTGTGTAACCTGCTTTGCTTGTGTGTGAGTCGCTGACTGCACGACCTGTTGTCGTAGCCATTGCGCGACTTATACGGTTTGGCTTTATATTTTTAATTTTACATGCGGTATTCAATACCAGCAAAGCTAATTTCTTGACGGTCTGTTCAGTTCTTAAGTGTTCACCATGTCGGTTGAATTGAAACCTCTTATTCAACAACGTGGTACGATAAAGGCTAGAGTAACTATATTTTCTAAATACTTAAATACTGTTAAACTCATAGAAACTGACAGCATTCCTAAACAAATACTTGTTGAAACTGAAATAAAACTATCAAGATTCAAAGAATTGTTCGAACAGTTTGATGCTTTAAAAACTAAAATTGAGTGTTTGGATCCTGATCAGTTGGAAGAAAATGACTTAATTGAAAACGAATTTTGCTCTAACATTGCTAAAGCTCAACTCTTCATTGAAAGTCTTGCCCCTAGTGAAAAAATACCTGAAATTGGGCACTGTAATTCAATATCAAGCTGTCAGAATCTTAACCAAGATAGCCGCAGCTATAATATTAAGTTGCCTACCATTCAGCTGCCTTCTTTTAATGGAGACTATTTAAATTGGATGGAATTTCGAGACACTTTTGATTCTTTAATCAACAACAATGATACTATTCCAGAAATTAACAAGTTTCATTACCTCCGCTCTTCATTGAAGGAAGGAGCATCTGATATAATCAAGCCAATTGGGTTTACTGCTGCAAATTATAAATTGGCTTGGAATTTACTTACTGAACGCTTTGATAACAATCGGATACTTACTAATAATCATTTAAATGCTATCTTGAATTTTGACACAATATCTAAAGAAAATTACAAGTCACTACGTACTATGATAGATCACTATTCTAAAAATGTTCGGGCCCTATCTTCTTTAAATGATCCTGAATCCCGCTGGGATATTTTACTCGTACATATCATGGTGTCCAAACTAGATGGCGCCACAGGTCGCTTATGGGAGGAACACAGGAGTACTATTGCTGCTGCGCCAACAATCAAAGAGTTCTATAATTTCTTGCGAAATCGTGCTGACGTTTTAGAAACCTTACAGTACAGCAAGAATGATGTTGCTACAAAAACTGAAAAACGTACTTACTCTAAAGACAATAAACAAACTAAATCATTTGTTTCTTCTTCAAACACAAATAAAACAAGCTGTGTTGTATGTTCACAAGATCATTTACTATATAAGTGTGATAAATTTAAAGACATGTCATTGGATGCTCGATTTATGGAAGTTAATAAACATAAGCTCTGTCACAACTGTTTGCGTCCTGGTCATTACTCTGCTCACTGCAAACATAATTATTGTAAAATCTGCAACAAAAGACACAATTTACTGCTACATAAACCACAGTCCAATGATGTTAAGACAAACTCACCTGTTAATACTTCTTCTGCAACATCATTTCCTCAAGAAACTAGTTCCTCTCAGACATCTACTATTGCCATGTTTAATCCTGTATCACTCTCTGTGGCAATGCCCAGGCAGATCCTCTTATGTACTGCTCAAGTGGAAATAACTGATAGCCGATCTTCTGAAACACACATTGTGAGAGCATTGTTGGATAATGGAAGCCAGTCTTCATTTATAACTGAAAGAATGCAAAGAAAAATGAATTTGGCTTGTTCTAATATCAATATATCAATTGCTGGTATAAATAATAAGTTAACTAATACTACTAAAAGGTGTAACATAAAACTTAAATCGCGGATTAACTTATTCCATGCGAATGTTTCATGTCTTTTAGTGCCTGATATTACTGGCATGTTGCCCAGCTCAAGGGTTAACACTTCTGAATGGAATCTTCCTAAATCTATAGAACTAGCAGATCCTACCTACTATATGCCCTCTGAAATTGACTTACTGCTAGGAGCTGATATTTATTGGGAAATTGTAAATTCTAAGCAAATTAGGTTAGGGAAAAATAAACCTACACTAATAAAATCTAAACTGGGTTGGCTCGTGTCAGGCCCTACCGGTGTGAGTCCTACTACTACCACTCATTTGAACTTTTCTCAGGAAATCAGGGACTCTCTGGCTAGATTCTGGGAAGTTGAGGATATTCCTGCTCTGCCAACTAAAAATATTAAGTTTTCCATTGAAGAACAATATTGTGAAAACCATTTTATTGAAAACACTGTCCGCCTGACTGATGGGAGATTTTGTGTAAAGCTTCCATTGCGTGAAGACCCCAGTAAGGCTTTAGGGGACTCTTATCTTATTGCTAAAAGGCGCTTCTTTAACTTAGAAAAGAAACTAAATAAATCTAAAACTAAAAATGAATACACTGAATTTATTAAGGAATATCAAAGATTAGGGCACTTATCTGAAGTAAGCCGTCCTAGCTTTGGATATTACATTCCTCACCATGCAGTAATTCGCGAAAGCAGTGAAACCACTCGCTTAAGAGTAGTCTTTGATGCCTCTTGTAAAACCTCTACTAATAAGTCACTAAATGATATCCAATTTGTTGGACCAGTAGTTCAGGACGATTTAATGGCAATTCTGCTCAGGTTCCGTCAATATACCTATGTGGTGACCGGTGACATTGAAAAAATGTATAGGCAGGTTATGGTGAATGAATCACAGTGTTATTTACAGCTTATTCTTTGGAGGGAAGACGAAAGTCAACCACTTAAAACCTTGCAACTCAATACTGTCACATATGGAACAGCTTCAGCTCCCTATCTGAGCACCAGGTGTCTTGTCCAACTCGCAGAGGAGTGTAGTGATGAAGCTGTTGCCAATACTATAAGACATGACTTCTATGTCGATGACCTGAATACCGGTTCAGACTCAAAATCTCTATTAAAGGCTAAAATTTCAGGAGTGATTGCCAAACTTGCTGAAGCCTGTTTCCCTTTGCGTAAATTTAGAACAAATGCACCTGATATTTTTGATAGCATACTTACAACTGACCAATCTCAAGACTTTAGTAAACAATCTTCTGTCTTGGGATTAAAATGGTCACCGATCTCTGATACTTTGCACTACTCAGTCGAAAATAAACCTATTCCTAAGGTTACGAAACGCTCTATACTGTCGAACTCGTGTCGAATATTTGATCCCTTAGGTCTCTTATCTGCCTGCACTATCTTTCATAAAATCTTACTGCAAAAGCTCTGGTTACTTAAAATGGATTGGGATGATGAAATTCCAAAAGAAATTCAAAACTCGTGGATAGAATTCTATAATGAAACGCAACATTTTGCTCACGTTCAGATACCTAGATACATTTTTTGTAATTCTCCTATTTACATAGAGGCTCACTGCTTTACTGATGCTTCACAAAATGCCTATGCTGCATGTGTATATATAAAATCGACTAATAGTTTAGGTGAAGTTAACTGTAACTTATTATGTGCTAAAGCTAAAGTTTCTCCTTTGAAATCGGAAACAATTCCCCGTCTGGAATTGTTAGGCGCTTTACTTGGTGCAAAACTATACTCTAAAGTATTTCACTCTTTAAAAATTAAATTTGCACGCTCAGTATTTTGGACGGACTCAACCATAGTCTTAGGGTGGTTACACACTCCACCTAAAACTCTTAAAACTTATGTAAGTAATCGGATTGAACAGATTCGAGAATTAACTGACATAACTACATGGCGTCATGTACCTTCTGAACATAATCCTGCTGACATGGCGTCCAGGGGCATTCAACCGCGTCTTCTTCATGATAATACTCTTTGGTGGCATGGTCCTTTCTTTCTGACCAAGTCTGAACATGAATGGCCCCAATCTAAATCTACTTCTTCTACTTTACCTGAAACCAAAATAAGTTTAAATGTTAAAACTCTGTCTAGTGACATAATACCCTTTGAAAAATATTCGAAACTATACAAACTACAAAGAATATTCGCTTACATACTAAGATTCATGAATAACATAAAAAAATCAAATACTAAATTAAATGGTGAACTTACTTGTTCTGAGTTAAACAACTCACTGGTACTCCTAGCTAAGGCGTCACAGAGAGAATGCTTTTCAAGGGAAATTCACTCACTTGAAACTTTAGAAAAATTAAATTCTAAGTCACGGATTCTGTCTTTGAACCCTTTTTTGGATCGACACGGTGTCTTACGTGTCGGTGGAAGGATCGACAATGCATCTCACTGTCCTTATGAAAAAAGGCATCCCATATTGCTGGACCCCAAACACACTTTCTCTAAACTTTTATTTGAACAAGAACATCTTCGTCTCCTACACTGTGGCCCTCAGCAACTTTTAAATACTATTCGTGAGCAATTTTGGCCTACAGGTGGGAAAGTATTAGCTGCGACTACTGTCAGAAAGTGTGTTCGTTGTCAGAGATTTAGAGCAAAGCCTTTAGAACCCATAATGGGTAATCTACCGGAATCTCGTGTAACTCCTGCTCCACCATTTGCGACTTGTGGCACTGATTTTGCAGGACCTTTTTTAATCTTAAATAGAAAGGGCCGCGGTGCCAAGACCTCCAAGTGCTATCTATGCATATTTGTTTGTTTCAGCACGAAAGCTGTGCACTTGGAAGTCGTGAGCGACTTAAGTAGCGATGCTTTCATCTTGTGCTTGCGTAGATTCATTTCACGAAGAGGTAAACCTCACACTATATACTGTGATAATGGTAAAAACTTTGTAGGAGCTAGTAACGAACTGAACAGACTGCTCAAGGAGAATGAACGTTCAGTTAGCGACTTCGCGAGCAAAGAGGGTATTTTGTTTAATTTCTCTCCCGTGTATGCACCGCATTTCGGCGGTATCTGGGAAGCAGGAGTCAAGACAGCTAAATATCATCTAAAACGGATAGCGGGTAACTCTAGTTTAACGTTTGAAGAATTATATACTCTGTTTGCGCAGATTGAAGCCATTATGAATTCACGGCCCATTACTTCTATGTCTGCTGATCCTTCTGATCTGTCAGCACTTACACCGGGACACTTCCTTGTGGGCCGACCATTGACCTCACTACCTTCACCCGTTATCCAAAAGGCCAGCATCAATCGATATCAGCTGATTGAGCGCTTGAGACAACACTTCTGGTCCCGTTGGACAAAGGACTACTTATCCACTCTCCAGCAACGCGTCAAGTGGCAGCGTGCACAAGATCATGTTCGTGTTGGCGACCTGGTCTTCATCCTAGACGACCAGCTGCCACCCATGAAATGGCTCATGGGCCGCATCACCAAGCTGTACCCGGGAGCTGACGGCGTATGCAGAGTAGTTGACGTGAAGACTGAGAACGGCGTCATTCATAGGCCCGTCTCAAAACTATCTCTGCTAGATTCCCAAGAGCTCCTTGGGGAACATGTCCCCAAGGGGGGGGAGGATGTTCGCAACGTAGTTGGAACGCGCTGACGCCAAAAACCTCGGTCTCAAGACGGATGGAACGCGACGGTCGCAAGCGCCGGCGGCGGCCATCTTTTCCTGCACTGAACTATGTTTTTATACGAAGCTAAGCGCGCGTGTCCGCGCATATTTAACTAATTTTATTTTCATATCGAATATTCTGTAACAACATGTCTTAAACTAATTATAAACGTAAAGCAATCATTAGCAGTCTTTAATTGCAAGTTGATCAACCCAACACCAAGCAATAATAACGCATAGATATGGCTACTAGAAGGAAATAATCTATCGTAAGACCTAGGTCAAACGTTCGAACAACTGAGCCACTCTCTGTTTTCAAGTCAGACTTACGATGGTCATGTCGAAAACTTAGCTGATGCCGAACAGCACTGAATACAACCTAGAAATTGTGGAGGTGGTGAGGTTTAGTAGTACACGACTACATTAACCTAGGCCAAATAGTTTTCTTTTAGCGAGACAGGATGAAGATGTCACTCGACGCACAGAAGCCACCTTAATGAATAAGAACACAAGACGGCAGATGCTGGAACGGCTGCTAGATCAAAGTGGGACTAAGCTGACCATATTTGGCATAATGTTGAAGGAGCAATGGGTGAAAACCACCACTCTGTGGATCCCAAATAGTAAAAAGCAACTATATAAGCTATATTATGTTGAATAATGTACAGGCTGCATCAGGAGTTGTTTACTATACGGACCTTGTGGAAACTAGAACAAATTTCCGTGCGTTCAAGCGTTTTTGCCATACCTATTATTGGAATCAAATATAACAGCTCACAATGTTAGGACCCATTAATATGTATTAATGCTAATTTTTTATCCGTTGTGCTAGGCAACTGGGCTTATCCCAGTTGTATATGACCCTTTGTGCCTATTGGCCTTGTTTGTTCTGTCTCCTGCTTGATATGGAGGGAAGTGGAAATTTACATTTTTCCTACTCCTCCGTTATTCTTTTCTGATTAATTTCGTTGCGGGATCCAAGACAGGTAAATTCATTCTCCGGGACTTCGTCGAGCTTCATTGCCTCGGCGCTTTTCTGGTGGTCGCCACTGTTGATTCTGGCTTTCAGGAATTGCAGTGGTTTGGGAATAGTGCGGTGGGATTGTCTCAATTAAATAAATAAGCGGCAGGGCCAGATGGCGAGGTGAGCTAGACACATTTTTAAAGGATTGCCCGCAATAGCAATAAACCGAGAGAAGTGGAAGCAGGGAAGGGACGCTTTTACAATACTGTGGGACAACGTAGGTGTTGGAATAATGTTAAACACAACCGATCGATGCCTGAATTAAAAACGCCTCTTGTGGCGCTACTTCCCATCCCATTCGGCCATCTTTCAAGTTGTAATACTTTTGGCAATATATGTTAATATTCTATTTTCGGTGTAGTCATTTAATTTCCTCAGTAGGCTTATAATAATAACCCATAGCCTAATACGTTTTGTTTCCACATATTGTAATATTCCTTCACAAACCAGGATTTTTCTAGGTTACACTTGCATAGTGCATACACGGGTAATTATAACCGTCCCATTTAATTACGAATATGTCTAACGAGGCCTCTTCGAGTAAGGTTCAGCCCCTGGCTCGCTCCTTAAATAATACGAGATATAAAGGCTCCGCCGTACATGTAGATAAATCTTAGTATAGCTTTGAAGGAAACGAAAAAAAAATACAAAAATAATAATACTAGCTTTTGTCAGCGCCTTCGCCCGCGTGATAAGTGTTATCTTATACCGCGATGAAAAGTAGCCTGTGTGCTATTCCTGTGCTAAATTTCAACGAGATCTGTTTAGCCGTTGGGGGGTTGGGGAGCCGAGTCACCCACCGGGTCCCCGGGTGGTGCAAATCAGGTGACACTAACTGGTGGTAGGCTTCGGCCGAAGGCTTGTGACCACCCACCGGGCAAAGACGTACCGCCAAGCGGCATAGCCGTGTTCCGGTACGATGCTCGGTGTAGCCAACTAGAGGAGTTGGGTCGAGATAGCTGTTCCACTGCAGGATGACCAGTCTGACGCGCGCTGTTAAGGATGTATCGGGAGACTAGTCGCGGAGGGTAGCGGGATCCGAGGCCCGGTAAGCCGCTGACCAACCGCAGGTAGTTGGGGGCCCAAGTAGTGTGCCAGCCACACACGAAAGGCTGCCCCGCCAACTGTCGAAAAATCCCGGTATGCACCATCGTGCTGGTTGGCGACCAGACGGGAGGGCCCGATGGACATTCCGGGGGGGCTCGGGCGTCCCCGCAGTCTCCAGACTAGTGCCCCAATGATTCCGTCCTTTCAGTGCGTGTCTGTAGGTTAGCAGCGTGAAACCTCGTCTCACTTCCTACTCCTCTACTCCATTCGCTCTTTTATATGGTGAAAAGGAAAAGGAATACTGGAGATAAACAGCGGCTGCACCCCCTCCCCCACAAAGTGCACCTCACTAATATTCGAGGTCTGCACTCAAATATCACTGCAGTCCAATACCATCTGGAGGCTGAGAAACCAGCGCTCTTTTTCCTTACGGAGACGAAGATAGCGAATTCGTCAGACGTGTCGTACTTGTCTTACCCAGGGTTCACCCTGCAGCACAATTTTAGACCACGGGCGGGCGTATATATGTATGCCCGTGACGACATTTGCTATCGGCGTCTCCGTAACCTTGAGGACTCCAGATTCTCAACGCTCTGGGCTCTGGTGGACACAGGTTTGGATAAAGTTATCTACGCCTGTTTCTACCGTTCGCACAGTGGAGATCAGGAGACATCCAGGCTCACAGAGTACCTCAGTGAGGTGGCTGATGCGGCACAGCAGCGGTACCCTTCCGCCCAATTAGTGTTACTGGGGGACTTTAATGCCCACCACCAGGAGTGGCTCTTCCCATACCAGTGCACTGACCATGCTGGACGGGAGATGCGTAAGCTTGCGCTTGCGCTAAACCTCACCCAGCTGGTCCAGGAGGCAACGAGGGTACCGGATGTTGATTCGCACACAGCGAATTGCTTGGACCTTCTGCTGACAACAGATCCAGACAGATACTCTGTGTCGATAGCTTCACCTTTGGGTAGTTCCGACCACTGTCTGGTGAAGTCTGTGTCCGTCTATTCCCCGCCCGATCCCAGCCCAAGAGGCACCCGGCGGGTTTAGCGGTACAAGTCAGCAGATTGGGATGGTATGCGATCTTTCTTCGCATGCTATCCTTGGTAGCCTACTTGCTTTTCTTCGACTGATCCATCGCCGTGCGCAGACGCCGTGACCGATGTGTTGCGTCAGGGAATGGAGTACTACATTCCGTTCTCTGACGTAACAATGTCCAGCGTTGACCGGCCATGGTTTGGCGCCGAATTTAGGCGCGCTGATGCGCTTAAACATGAGGCGTACCTGGCTTGGGTCGGAGCTCGATCGCGCAAGGCGAGTGACGTGGCTCGGAAGAAGAAGGCCTTCAACAGGGCTGCCAAGTCCTGTAAGCTGGTGTTGCGAAGGGCTCGGTTCGATTATATTGGCCGAATAGGGGCCAATATAATCGAACTTCCTTCTTACCCAGTAGGAAGTAAAGCGTTTTGGTCCCTGGCTAAGTCGGTCGAGTCGAACTTTTGCCGTCCCTCACTACCACCACTGCTGAAACCCGATGAGTCGCTGGCCCACTCCGCTGAGGAGAAGGCAAATTTATTTGCCTCTCTTTTTGCGGAATCTTCACGTCTGAATCCTGGTGACGCGCAGCCCCCTCCTTCTCCTGATGGATGCGAGACTAGTATGTCGGACATTCGTATCCACCAAAAGGACGTCCGTAGGGTGCTGAGCAACCTCGACGTGAACAAGGCTAGCGGCCCTAATGGCATTCCAGCAATTGTTCTTAGAACCTGTGCGCCTGAACTGTCTCCGATCTTGCCACGCCTATTCCGCCTTTCGTATGAGGCTGGAAAAGTGCCGAATACTTGGAAGCAAGCTAGGGTACAGCCCGTGTCCAAAAAGGGCAGTCGATGACCCGGCTAACTACAGACCCTTATCTGTAACCTCCATACTCTGTAAGAGTATGGAACGTGTACTTAATATAAAGCTCCTGGCATACCTAGAAGCAAACGATATCCTTAGTGACCGCCAATACGGCTTCCGCCGAAATCGGTCTACAGGGGATCTTCTAGCGTATGCCATTCACATCTGGAGTGAGGCCATCGAGAAGCACGGGGAAGCGCTTGCCGTCTCCCTCGACATCTCGAAGGCTTTTGATAGGGTCTGGCACGAAAGCCTTACTGGTGAATTCAAATTCAAATTCAAATGTTTATTGCTCAACACAGTACATAATTATACAATTCCAGGTGTCAAGTGAATGCGCAGTCCACTGTGTTGTACCAATTCAGGCATGCAAAAATTATCATTAAATTATACAATTTCATGACTTCCAATTAATACCCTGTACAATGTCAATATTTCCAACAAATATCCTGTATAATGTCATAAACTCAAAAATTAGTACCCCATACCTACAATATCATAAAATCAAATAAGTACATTATACAATGTCATAAAACAAATGAATAAGTAAGTTATGTCACAGATTCAAATCAATAAGTACAATAAGTAATGTCAGAGTATACTATTTCATAATAATTAAGTGGATTATTATAATATTTAATAAAATTTAGTCAAAAACATTTGTCATTTAGGAATTCATTCATTGTGTAATATACTTTCTGTATCAGTAATTCTTTGAGTTTGTATTTAAATGTAGTTAGTCTTTCAATATTTTTAATACAGTCTGGTAATTTATTATAAATTCTAACACCCATACCAAATATACTGGATTGAAACTTAACTGTTCTGCATTTAACTGACCTAAGTTCATTTTTATGTCTTGTACTTCTCATTGTTTCGAAATTACTGATATCGCGTTTTGTGATTGATGCTGCTTCCAAGATATAAATTGACGTTAGGGTTAAGATTTTTAACCTTCTGAAGTGCTCTCTGCATGAATCGGTTTGTTTAAGCCCACAAATGCTTCTGATGCATTTTTTTTGGGCTTTGAATGCAAATTCTCTGTTAGTAGAGTTACCCCAGCACAAAATACCATACTTAAGTGCAGAACCTACATATGCATGATAAACATTTAGCAGTACGCCTTCATTAACGACTTTCCGAAGTACGTAGAGAGCATATGAAAACTGGTTAAGTTTTTTACATACTTCATCCACATGCAATTTCCAATTTAGTTCCGAGTCAATATGGATCCCCAGAAACTTTGTGTTATTGACCTGTTTTATTGTTTTGCCTTTATAGTTTAGATTGATTTTATTTGACTTCGTATTTTTATTAGTGAAGATCATATAATTTGTTTTGTCAATGTTTATTTTTAAATTATTCACTGTCAACCAGTTTATAATATTCTCTAGGGATTTATTCACCTGTATTTCAAAACCTTCTTGACCACTATCAGCAAAAATAGCCGTGCTGTCATCGGCGAATAATATAATTTCCTGGTCTATAGACCTTGGTAGGTCATTAATGTATATAATGAACAAAAGAGGTCCAAGGATACTCCCCTGGGGAACTCCAAATTTAACAAGTTTAGGGTCTGACATATATATATGTTCAAATTTTGTGTCTTTATGTAGTCTCGTTATTTGAGTAATTTGAAACCTATTTGATAAATATGATTTAATAAGATTTAAGGCATTCCCTCGTATCCCATATCTCTCTAATTTGTTTAGTAGGATATTATGATCCACATAATCAAACGCTTTCGTCATATCCATAAAAATAGCTGTTATTTTTTGCTTATTGTCTAATCCTGTCATTACTTTCTTAAGAAAGTTAAAGAAAGCATCGCTGGTGGATCTTCCTTTACGAAAACCAAATTGTTCATTAGTAAATAAGTTATTCACCTCAAAGTAGTTGTATAAATTGTTATATATAACCCTTTCGAAAATTTTTGCCATCACTGGTATTAACGCAATGGGTCTGTAAAAACGCATATCCTCCCTATCTTCTTTTTTAAATAATGGATTTATAATAGTTGTTTTTAGTTTTGAAGGAAAAACTCCACCTTCTAGACATTGATTGATAATGTTACTAATGACTGGAGCTATGTATCTAGATACTCGTTTTATTATTCTTGTACTTATTTCGTCATATCCTGTACTATTAGTGTTGTTTAGTCCTTTTATAATTTGATCTATTTCGTAAGGATTTGTTGGTTTTAAAAAAATGGAATTGGAACTTTTATTAAGGGTTGTTGTATTTGTAACTGAACCTTTGGAGATAGACTGTATGTCATCAACGAAGTAGTTGTTGAATGATTGTGCTATTTCCTTTGGCCGTGTAATGAGTTGGTCATGTACTCTTATTTGCTTTATATTTTCTTTTGGAGTTACTGTTTTATAATTATTTACTATTTTCCATATAGCCTTTCCCTTGTTTGTAGATGAATTAATATAATAATTATTTTGGGCTTTTTGGGTTTTTTTAATTATAGTCCTGAGCCTTTTTGAATAGTCTTTAAATTTTGTTTTATCATTTGGATTCGAAGTTAGCCTATACTTCCATAATAATTGGCGTTTGCGTTTCGAACATATCCGTATACCCTTACTTAACCATGCGGGCTTCTTGGCAATCGGTATTTTTACGCGTATTTCAGGGAAACATAAGTCATAAAATAGTTTAAATAAACTATGAAATGTGTCAAAGCTTTTTTCAGGGTCATCAAAGGTGTAACATTCAGCAAAGCTGAGATTTTTAATGCATTCTATAAATTTTAATATGTTTCCTTCAGAATAGTCACGTTTGGTTTTAAACCAGTGTGTTATGTAGTAACTTTTCTTCACTGGACAAGTCAAAAATTGCGCTGTATGGTCAGAGAGTGAAAGTTCCAGTACTTTAGTTTTTGAACCTCTAATATTATGTGCTATATTATCAATACAAGTCATGCTTTTCAGTCTAGTGGGTTCATTTATTGTTAATGTCAGGTTAAAGCTTGATAATAATTGTTCAAATTGTCTGGATATATTGTTTTTGTCAAATCTATTAATATTAAAGTCACCACATACTATAATTTTTTTGTTTGTGTATGCTAATCTACTTAATGATTCTGTTAGCCTAGAAAAAAATTGATCTATACAGTCACGTCTATTATTAGGTGGTCTATAAATGCACAATATTACAATTTTGTGGTCCGTCAGCTCGATCCCACTACATTCGAAAATATTTTTGATACTCAAACCTCTGGCTTCTGAAATAACTTTAAATCTGTGGTTCGACCTGATCATTATACACGACCCCCCATTCCGAGTTTTACGTGAGAAAAAGTCTCCTAATATATAATTTTGTAATTTAAGTATTTTAGTATCTTCTGCGGTCATATTATGTTCGGTAATGCATAAAATGTCAACAGGATTTTTGTTAGTGTTTTCACATAATGAATACAAGTGTACATTTAGCTCATCTAATTTAGTAATCAAACCATTTATATTTTGGTGAAGAATGTTTAAATGTTTAAATTCGAAAAAAACCGTTACTGGTTTCAGAACTTTTAATTTGTAGATTTGAATTTTCATGATTATCTGTTTGAGTACATTTGTCAGTATACGTTGGAGCAGAATCAATGCTAAGCTTCTCTATCGAATACTTACTAAAGTTCTGTTTATAAACAATCCGTAAAATTTCCCTAAGGGTCAACTGAGATATATGTAATGCTAAAGAGCTATAATCTGGTATAAATATTGAGTAATTCATTCCTAAATATGTTGAGTGACTGTATTGAGAACAAATAAGTTTAAATTCACAATTTAACTTTTTCACATTCAAGTGGATATTAAACAACACTTCGGAAACGATGACATTAGTATTTTGTGTATTGTTTAGGAAATTTATGAGACCAATTTGAGTTTCCACTGGATTTTTATCGTTTACTCCTCCTAGAACAATAACAAAGTCATTTTTGTCCAATAGACTTATTTCTGATTTTTCGGAGTTTAAAACTTGTTTTAGAGTCGCCCCTCGCTTCCAGAAACATATAATTAAAAATGTATCCCCTAATAGTTTTTGAAGGATTCTCTGCACGTAGCGTCCCTGCTGATCAGCAATAATAACCACTTTCTTCTTTATATTGTAGCATTTCATGTTTGCAGATTGATTTTTGTTGGTTTGTAATGATGCTTTATTTTCTACAGTCTTCTGCTTTCTAATATAGGATTCGGCTTCGGTAAATATCTGATGATTTCTTGATGATATACTAGCCTCCAAGAAGTTCTGGTTTCGGTTATCTGATCCTGTTACTACGGTACATTCTGACTGGGTAATATTTTCGGTAGTCGTTACAGTTTTTTGAGTTCAGTGAGCTTCCTTCATTCGGTTTGCCCGGTGGTCTTTGTGATTGGATTGCAGACTTGCTGAGAGATCGGTCCATTCGAGTGGTTATCGATGGCTACTCGTCGGACCAATTGGATATTAATGCCGGGGTCCCTCAGGGGTCGGTACTCTCGGCAACTTTATTTTTGCTTCACATTAACGATCTGCTAAAACCCGGCACCTTTGGGTATGCAGACGACAGCACTGTTGATGAGAGATACATGTCCAACGCTCGAGCTACCGGACCTCAGATCCAGTGTCTGCGGCATCCATGGTGGAGCGCTTCAACCTGTCCTTGCAAGAAGTCTCCGAATAGAGCGATGCCAATCTGGTCAGGTTTAATGCTGCTAAAGCCCAGGCGTGTCTTTTTTCGGCTAAAAAGAGCCAATTTCAACCGGCTCCAACTTGCCGAGATGTGGCCGTGCCAATAACTGACCATCTTGAGCTTCTTGGCGGTACGTTGACATCGACTCTCAATTTTGGACCATACATTGAGGCAAAGGCTCAGCTGGCTGTCAAAAAGCTGGGGATATTTGCAAAGGTTAGAAGGTACTTCACGCCAGAAAAGCTGCTCAGCTTGTATCAAGCGCAAGTTCGATCATGCACGGAGTACTGTTCTCATCTCTGGGACGGATCCGCCAAATACCAGCTTGATGCACTAGAGTCGATCGAAAAGCGGGCCAAAAGGCTCAACGGCGATGAGGCACTGGTTAAGCCAAAGCTCCAGAGCCTTGAACATCGTCGCCGAGTTGCCAGCTTGTCGGTCTTTTATCGGTTGCATTTCGGGGAGTGTGCAATGGAATTGCATGATCTAATTCCACCAAGCCCGTTTCATCATCGGACTACAAGACGTACGGCGATGCGCGATCGCTACATGGTAGACATACCACCCATACGCACTAAACGTTTTGGAAATACTTTCATTATGCGTACAGCTAAGGAGTGGAATTCCCTGCCGGAGTCTGTGTTTCGCGATAGCTACAATCTAGGAGTCTTTAAGTCAAGAGTGAATAGGTTGCTTCTAGGCAAGCGTGCTTCACCGTCGACCACATCATCGCTTACCATCAGGTAAGATAGTGGTCAAGCGCGAGCCTATAATTTATAAAAAAAAAAACTTTCGGACGTGTTTGAGTAACAAACATATATCCATCGAACCAAACATTAGCATTTATAATATTAGTAGGAAGTTTGATAGGGTTAGTTGGAAGTAGGATTAAAAAAACAACACACCATTTTGTTAAAAGCCGGTATTTGTTGCTAGTGTAATAATATTATGAGATAATACGTCGTTGATAAACGCTATCTCGCTTCTCTGGATATAGTTGGTAATGTTTTTTTTTTACATTATCTCTCTCACAAACAAATATGATATTTAATAACCCGTATCATAATAATTCCTGTCATTCCACAAATTGTGTCGATACGGAGCAGTCATGGTGAAAGTTGCTGTAGTTACCGGCTCCAATAAGGGGATTGGCTTCGGAATAGTTAAGGGACTGTTGAAGAGGTTCGATGGAGTCGTGTACCTAACTTCAAGAGACGTTGGCAGAGGAAAAGCCGCCGTCGCCAAACTGAACGAGCTCGGTCTGCAGCCGGAGTACCACCAGCTCGACGTGACTGACAGGGACAGTGTCTCCAGATTTAGAGACCACCTCAAGGAAAAGCATGGAGGTATCGACATTCTTATCAACAACGCTGCGATCAACAACAATGAATCTATGTACCACACCTATGAAGAGTGCAAAATCAATGTGGAAATCAACTATTTCAGCATATTGACAATTCAAGAACTGTTATTTCCTCTAGTGAGACAAAATGGTCGCATTCTCAATATATCTAGTGATTGTGGACATTTGTCAAACGTGCGGAATATGTACTGGGTAAAGAGGCTATCGAAGAAAGATTTAAAGGTGGAAGATATTAATGAATTCGTGAACTGGTTTTTAGAAGGCGTAAAGAATGGAACATTCAACTATGATGATATTGCAGATAAAGGCACAGTTGCATCGTACAGAGTAGCAAAGGTAGCGGTCAGTGCCAATACGATACTGCAGCAAAAGGAACTGGAGTCGAAGAACATCTCAGTGAATTCTATGCATCCTGGACTAGTCCAGACTGATATGACGCTTGGTGTTGGCTTCTATAACACCGACCAGGCAGCGGAAACTCCTGTATATTTAGTGCTTGATGCTCCTGACAGCCTCAAAGGTGCCTACGTGTGGTACGATAGGAAAGTTCTGGACTGGTATGACTACAAAGCTGATTATTACTTTAAGACCGAAAATTTGAAGGTGTAATCACAAATGTGACCAAATTATTGACAAAGACTTTTAATTAAGTGGCGCAGATTGAAATTTGATTTGTTGGTTCGTGAAAATTAATTTTTAAGCAATTTATTTTGTTATCCTTTAAGTGTTAAGTAAATATATAAATATGATGGTAAACAGATTTATCTTTTCGTTTGTGAAATGAATAACTGTTCGTAAATTATATCCGCTCCTGGACATTATCTTCTACTGTTTATTGTAGCAATCTTGGTGGTCCTGGAAACTGGACTAAGAGCATAGCCCTCTCCATTCCCCTTTGGGTGACTTTCAGCACTTTGATGAAGCCCATTGTGAGTGACCACGTCTCAGTTCTGTGTCTCATCACTAGCAACACACGCTAGTCCTAGACTTTCTTCTTGAGATACTGTGGTATGTGTTAACCGATATGTATTTTTTTGTAATTGTATCAGATTGAAAATGTACCGATGTTTTAATTTAATGAGTTTTTCCAATTTTGTTAATGAATCACAAATCTCTCAAATTGTTTGAACATATGGCATATTATAACTTCAGCAACGTTTTGATGTTTGTTTGACAAAGTTTTGATTAAATTGAACGAAATATAAGTTGACGTGAAACGTGTAATCAAATAAAATGTTTTATTGTATTTGTCTTTTAACTTTTAGCTAAGTTAACTGGAGAAACTTTGTGATATATTGGCAGAATCTAGACTTGAGTAAGTGTTTTAAGCAAGTTGGACCTCAGGGTTTAATTTTATCTCGGGCGTTTAGACTTAGAAAAACTTAAATGTTGTCTATAAGCTAATTTATTCTTTGGTAAAAAATATTCGGTAATGTATTTAATTGGAAAATCACAACAAGTATCCAATTAAAATTATTTATAGGTCTTGATAAGAAAATCTGTTTTTTTTATGTAGGCTTGTGCTTGACCACTACCTATCTATCTTATCGTTACATAATACAAGATATTATCTTACTGATAAGTAATTGATATTATAGTACTCGTGACGTATGACGTCACTTTTTAGCTTGTTTCAAAATAAATCTTTTATTTTCTTCGGCAATGTTCAGTCAACGTAGATTACGTAAGTACGCAGGAGATATTTTAGCGCACAAGGTGTGTGCAGTAACACAGGTGTGCTTTCTCATAGTTCGATGAAATGACAAATCCAACACGATGAACGTAGATATCTGGCGCAGGATCAACGGCATGAGAAACACGGGTGTAAAGGGAACAGTCCACCAACTTCCGAACTCCGCATTGTAACTCAGAAATTCGTAATGGAAAAACCCAACAACGCTTTTTAATTGACCTGGAAATCGAACCCAAGACCTCACACTCGGTAGTCGCGCTTGCGGCCTCGAGACCAACGGAGCAGTTATAATAAACAAGATACAACAACAGAGGCACCTTGCGGTTGTCGATTCAAGGAAGGTAGAGTTTTGATTGATCCGATGAATAGACAACTTAAGGCTTTCAAGTTCACGAAAACATCCATTACACACGTGTTCATGATTAAAATATAATAAGGCTTTATTAACAATCTTACATGGTTTAAATTAGCTTTCGCTTAGGCCTCCCCGAGGTTCTTTCAATGAACACGGTCGTGACAAAATCGAAACCAAAAGAACTTCTGCGGTGTCTTTTAAATCGTCGCTCCATCTTCGACAGTGTCTCCCTCTCTGTCTTTTTTCTCCTTTCTAGGTTACTGCTCTGTTACTATTTTGACAATTTTTCTTGTTTACCCCGTATCTTATGTCTAGGCTATTACTACCTACTATATACCTACATCCTTCATACGTAAGCTTACATACACAGCTAGTTCATTCCAAAAAATTACATAGTTTACGTTTATAATCGCCACTCGTCTGGGTCTGTTCAGAATACAAGCGAGTTCGCACGGAGCCAGGGCTCGTGTTTATCTGGCAAAGCTTTGATTAAATCCTACCGAAACAGTAGTGGTCCAATAACATAAATTGGAACAGGTTAGTTTGTTTTTTTACTTCTAAACACGATGTAAGGTATATAATATGTTGTTTTTGATTTAGCAGATATAGTTTGTGTTCTGAGTAAACTTTCAGGTTTTAACATTACATCACGCCTGTATTATCCGAATGGTTAGGCAGACATGCATCTACGAGTATAGCATACCCACATTTTACAAGTTATGTTTAAATCCCATGACAGAGGAGCTCGTTGCTATATAATAACAACCACACTGGTCGATCATCAAGGTTAAGCAACGCTTGACGAGGTCAGTCCGTGGATGGGTGACCATTTCAATATACCGAGTTTCCTCCGTGCGTCGGAAAGCACGTTAAGCCGTTGGTCCCGGTTCTCATTTGAATATCTTTGACAGTCGTTACGGGTGGTAGTCAGAAGTTTGAAATCTGATCCCAGTTACTGGGTTGTGGAGGTCAGATAGGCAGTCGCTCCATGTAAAACATTGGTACTCAGCTGAATCCAATAAGACTGGAAGCCGACCCCAATACAGTTGGGAAAAGGCTAGGTAGGTTGATTGATCGTTTAAGTCCCTTGTTACAGGGGAAAAGCTTATTGCCATCAACTGGTTATAAATCCAGACTCCGAGCTACTATTAAGAAATTTAAGACGGAAAAACCTAACAAACCTTGCCCAACGCGGCAATCGAACACAGGACCCCATACTTAGCACTGGCGACCAAAAGACCATCGAGGTTGAGGATGTCAGATTTTAGTATTCTACAAACAAGATCCAGAAAAACTATCAACTCTAATTACCATAAACTAGATTTACTGTTAGAGAAATTCTCGAAATAGAGTATGTTTTCTTCAAAACATCATATTAGATATGATATATATGTCGCCGCGTAGGCGTGAATTTGCTAATTTATTATCCTAATTAATCATTTTAAGGGTCGATGTCCATTTAAGTTGGGTTTTGAGTTCAGCGCCATCTATTGGCTCACTGTGGAATCAGGTATTAATCTATTCGAATGATCATTGTTATGCTAATTTTAATGTTTAATTAATACGAGATGTTTAAATAAAACAGGAACACTTATTGTAGGACTTTTGGATTTGTTCTCATTTTAACTATTCCACATTTGACGAAGTAAATGTGTTTGATTATGTATTCTTATTAAGTTGTCAAACAATGGCGGATGTTATAATTTCTATGACCAATAACCAGATTTAATAATTTAATACGAGAACTAAACAAATTTGAGTAAATGATTAAATACTAAGAAGTCATAAGACTATTTTACACAGCTATGTAATAATGAGAAACTTTCTAATTAGTAAGATTGTTAGATCACCGGAAACTTGAATTGTTTTGTTATTAGATGACTATTTCAATAATAAACTACAAACCACTTTGTATTTGTGAGTATTGAGGTTGTTTTATGTTAAAATAATTAACTGATCAGCATTTTAGTATTGTTTGCTAACTTTACTCAACTATCCAAGTAATTAGTGTCTAAACAAAAACATTAAGGAAGTCCCGCCCACTTAGAACGCGCATCGCATGGCGCGTACGGTGCATGGTGTGTGTAAAAAATAATAACTGTAAAACTGTTTAATAAATCTGCTAATTGAATAGATGTTTGAAAACCTAATAAACATGTAACGTTAATTGTCATAAAGTGATTGTGTAATCTATAAAAACATTTAAAAAGAGTATCCTGGAGTTTCTGGCTAGGTCTTCTCCAGCGACCGACGAAAGCTTTGTGACCTAGCAAGCCACACGATGTGGTTTTAGCTTCAAGTTCATTTGAAAACTCAAAGTGCCTGTAACTAAATCAAATAAACACTCTTGAGTTTCAATCCAGTGTTGTGTGTTATTGAAGTAACCCGCTCCAGTCAAGAATAAAGGAATTGCCTCTAGACATTGGGGTTAATGATGGCGGTCCTATGATTCGTAGGTACTTCGACGTGACATCAGAATTGGGCTCAGCTCCCACTATCGCCTTCTGCCCATGCTATGAAAGCCATCCGAAGAATTTCGTACAACATCGCCAGCGCCGAGGGCATGGCAAAAGATTTTCCTATGATAATTTCCAAGAGTAAGCGGTGCCCAGACATAGGCGAAAATAACTGGAATATTTTTACGTGAACGATCTGGTTAGAAAAATCATGGCTTCCGCAAGTGCCAATGGAAACGAAAATTGAAGATTATTGCAATAAAATATTTTTATTTTGTGACGACGCACAGAACTCTATTGAAACGACAGAAGAAGCTACTGACTGGTGGCATGAATGCTGTCCTACACCATTGTGACCAAAACTTTATACAGCACAGAATGACCGAAGCAGCTAAACGAACAACTTGATCTGTTCATTGATAGATTCCATCATGGTTGAGGGGAGTATTCTGTTTTTTTATTTATGTAACTTAACATTCTTAATTATTTTCATCATACAAAGCAAGGTCAGTGACCTTTTGTGTGACAATTTTAATCAATCTGCCTAGTCTTTTCCCAACCAAGTCCGGGACAGCTTCCATTCTAACTGGATTCAGCTGAGTACCAGTGTTTTACATGGAGCAACCAAAACCCAGTAACTGGGTAACACAATACCCCTTACTGACTGAGTGGTCCCTGCTGTTGTTTGTGTGGCAATTTGTGGAATTAAAATGAATGAAACGGCTTAAATTACTCCATAAAATAAGACAGCTGACTAGGAACTCAATGTTATTGTTTAAATATGGTTCTTTTGTCTTAAGAATTGCAATGGCTCAGTTATTTGAGAAACTTTATTTTATTTGAGGAGTATGTAAGGATCGTAGCAAGTGGCAATCTGTGGTTGCTGCCTATCCCCATGGGGACAAGGTGTGAGTGTATGAATGTTAAACAATTCAAAGTACCTACGTTGAGTTTTGTACCGGACAAAAAGTAACAACTTATTTTTATAGCATTTATTACATTTAGGTAGCTAAAACAAAAGTTTAGTAGGTAAATAAGTTAAGTAAGTTACAGAATGTATGTGCAACAGAAGTAGTAAACATTTGGCAGAAAGTGCCATGACATATTCATGTTGACGCACTAATTGGCATTTTTGCAATTTATTGTTTTTACCCGACTACCAAACGGGGTTTATTATTGAATAATGTGGAACCCGTTGCATGTCATACTTTTTTAAAGTAAAGTAAGATAAGAAAATGTATTAACACATTCCTTAAACATGAAAAGCACAACAAATAAAAATAAAATTATAGTGTGCTCAAGAAAATACTTACAACGATTTGCATTTAAGTAGCTGGGGTGAGAATAATTGTTTGGTTACAAGACTAAACAATATTTAAAATATTATCTAGAGGTTTTTGTAGAGTGAGTATGCATCTAATATAAATGTATTTGTATGAATGGGTGAAAGGGTTGTGATACACCTGGGTGAGTCATTACAAACTTTATAATCAGGGTAAGTATCAGCAGAGCTTCAGTTCATGTATAATCATAATATAATAATAAATAGTCATAAGCTGATAGCCACCTGGTAACTTTTAATTTACAAGTAGGTACGCTTAGTATGTGTGAGTAACCTATTTTTTTTTTTTTTTTTTACTTTTATTTACTAAGAACATTTTTTTACAAATTTTTGTTGAATGTATCAACATACCAACACAAACCATCGCGGGTTTAACAGCGGTATGTCAGACGCGGCAACTCGGTGCCACAACACACTTTTAAATAAACATTAGGTAAACATAGCTCATCATTTGAATAATACACTTTCTAAATCGCATTGCAATCCAGAAAGTATCTTTTCAGCACTCTTGAACAGTTTTTTGCATTTATTGCATTACATATTTCTAGAGGTAAGTCATTCATATAACATGGTAGCATGCATTCCCACGTCCGTGCTCCATACACATTATTAAATTTAGGTACGATAAATGTGGGTAAGTATGATAAACTACGCAACGATTTTAGCCTTTCGTATTTACAAATATTACTTATATTATGGTAATTCTCGCTTATAACACGTAAACGTACCTTATCAAAGACATTTACAATTTTACAGTGCATAAATAAACCCTTGTCATTATCTTGGAATTCAAGTTTAATTCTTTTGGGTACAATCGTTTTTAAAATGCGTAACTGTAACTTGTAAATGTCCTCGACGTAAGTCTTGTATGTACGCCCGTAGCTACCTAGGCCGTAATCAATTACGGAATCGGCCAGTGCCAAATACAATGTTCTAAGGGTTCTATATGGTAGTTTATATTTAAGTATCGATAACTTTGCCAATATAGACCTAAGCTTATTACATACATGATCAATATGTCGCCGCCAGTGGAAATTACTATCTATTATCACACCAAGATACATATGATGAGTCACCATTTCCAATTTCTGGCAACTGCACGCTGTGACCGGTCAAACAACAAATGGCACACAAGGCGACGCCAGGTAAGGTGAGTGTATATGCAGCAGTTTGGTTTTTTTTGCATTAATAACAAGACCAACGTCGTGGGCCCACTTACATAAGAGGTCAAAGTTACCCTGCATCACTCTCTGTGCCTCACGTATATCCCTGTGTTTAGCCACCAAACATGTGTCGTCAGCAAATTGGTACACGGAGCCCTCCGTGAAAATTTTACACATGTCATTCACGTACAGTAAGTATTCGGTCGGCCCGAGAATCGAACCTTGTGCTGTGCCTTTTTCGGTTGGAATCATTCTACTTAACGAACCTGAGACATTCACCGACGTGAAGCGATTTTTGTGGTAGTTTTTAAACCATTCCAAGAATGGACCCCGTATACCATTTTGCTGTAACTTATTAAATAATGTATTATATTCCAAACAATCAAAAGCTTTGCTAAAATCAATGAGGACAACAAGTACGTGTTCACGATTGTCCAGGCACTTGTTGACCTCATTAGTAAATTTAGATAATAATTGTGAGGTATTTTTGTTTTTTTGAAACCCATATTGTTTCTCATTAATTACATTATTTGATTTCAAGAATTTGTTAATTTCTAGTCCGAGATACCTCTCAATTATTTTATCAATACATGATAAAATAGTTATAGGCCTGTAGTTGTTAACATCTGTGTACGAACCATTCTTATGTATAGGTCTCACTATTCCGACCTTAAGTGGATCAGGGTACAAGGACTTGGCAATGCATGTGTTAATTAAATGCGTTATAACGGGGGTAATTTCCTTATATATGTATTTTAAGTCTTTGACTCGGATACCATCGAAACCTGGGCATTTTTTCTCATTTAGGTGTTTTATTATAGAGGATACAACATCCTCATTAGCCTTCTGTAATCTCATTGATAAGTTACAATCATTGATATAGGAGTTAACATCTAGAATAGGTGTGTTACACTGAAATTTGCATGTATTGTTAACATTTTCTCTGAATTCCGATGCAAACTTATTAGAAACAATATTTGGCAATAGTTTAAAATGTTTTATAATTATGTCATCTATAGACTTATTTATTTTCCCACATAAGTTATTGATAGTTTCCCACACTTTTTTAATATTATGAAAATTGGATTTTACCTCCTTATAAAAATAATTATTTTTTACATTATTAATATGCTTATTTGTTTTATTTCTGTATTTATTGTATAATAGCCTATTAGCCAGGTTGCTTTGATCTTTAAGCCAGATTTCTAGTAGTTGATCTCTTTTTACACACATTTTTTCTATTCTGCTACTTTTCCATTTACAAATTTGTCTTTTACCAAGTTTAATTTTTACATTGTTCATACAGTTTTCATATGCACAAGAAAATTTATCCAATACAAAACATAAAATATCTTTAGGGTTGTCGTAATCTAGGGCTACACTCCAGTTAATTTTACTCAATTCACTTTGCAACTTACTATTATCTAATTTGCTTATGATTTTATATTGACCAGCTTTGTTTACATAAGTATTGTCGACTAGCGCGCAGCCGGTTATGAAGTGGTCGGCTAACGCATTCTTTACAACAGCTGTTTGTACGGCGCGGCAATCGACACTACGTATAAATATATGATCTATACATGATTTTGTTATGCACTCACCTCGCTTATCTATTCGAGTAAACTGGTTTATGCCGGAAACAAGACCCATTTCACAGAGTGTGTTTAAATACAGTTTAGTTATCGAATTTTTTTGTGTCAAGTCGATATTCATGTCGCCTAGCAGAACGACATTATTTATTGGAGAAATTTTGATAATTTGACTACGCAACTCCTCGATGAAAAGGGTCTTTTTCGTATCGGGTGGTCTGTACACGGCACACAAAACAATCGTTGAACCATAGTCCGTTTTTAGCTCGCCGGTTATACACTCGAAGTTCTGTGTACACGAAGGTAGTCTGGTGAAACAAATGCTCTTGTGCAATGGACCTTGTATTTTATTATGTATGGACCTTGTGATTTTTGGTAAATTAATGGTCCTGTGTATGTAAGACATATTTGAGTGAATCTAATGTGATTACTGTGTTCCATCTTATCTGTCTACATGATCTGGTAGATTTGTTTTGGCTATGGGGTTCTTGACAGTGATAGCGCTATAAGTTAAATCTAATTAAAAAATTGTCTGACCCTACATTCTTGGTTCAGACTGTCAGTTGGATACTGATGGGGCCTTTTATAAGCTCTAAGATTTATGCTTGTTCAAGTTAAGTTTGTTATAATAAAGTTTATTTAATCATTCAATATTTGAGAACCTTCCTAATGAATTAAATCTCACAATGGGTTTAGTTGAATTTTACTTGTTATGGTACATGGGTGTAAATAGATTAGTAATTTCGGACAGATTTCAAAGCTTGTTATTGGATGCACTTGCACAGAATAAAAACAATCAAAAGACAGGTTTGTTTTTTGATAATTTGCCACTTTTAGCATTCAATAACTTTCTTTTCTTTTTGCAACTTTTTACCTAGCTTGTATTCAAACTTGTTCACACATAAATGTTTTGTAATAAAATAGGTTTGTAATAGGTGTGTAAATAGGTTGTTGTGTGTGTGGTATGCAAACATGCATCATTAAAAGTAGTTTTCAACATGTTTTAACATTAATCTTTAGCTAGTGCAAACACCATCATAAGTAATGCAGCAATCTTCATAGTTATTCATTTCAGTGTCATCTGATTCTAGTTAACTTTGAATTACTCACTTACTATTTCAAAACAATAACATAATTTATTTGTTATCAGTACTAACTCCTACTTATTTAAATATTAATAGGATCATCTTTTCTTTTATTATTATTTATCTGTATACCTTCTCACATTCCAGATTCCTGTGTCATATTAAAAATCAAAATGGTTACCTACATAGTCAAGTATTATCAAGGATGTGGAAACAAAACTAAAAATACCTGGTTTGCAAGTGACCTTGTCGCCGGGTCAGGACCTTAGAAGCTACCAACATTAATACAAGCCACCAAATAGAGGTCAGCTGAAAAATGACTTCCAGCCCAACATAACTAAAGTAAAAGGTGAGAAGTTTTCAAACTATCTTCTACTCACCTCGCTAACTGATACGGTGTTGTTGTATCAGAAGGCTCAACACAATAGCCATGTCGAATAACTACATGACGCTTGTGCATGATAGTACCATGCAACAAAGTACTTTTAAATTATTATTCCTGGATTCAATTCCTAGGTTGGGCAAAATTTGTTTATGGGGTTTTTCCAATAAGGATTCCTCTGTAGCAGCCCAGAGTTTTGAAATTGGTGAACCCCCATGCTTCAAAAAGCATGTTGAGCCATTGGCCTTGTGCACCATAGTACCTCCTTATGCAGATGGCTCAACAGTCAGGAGGACTACTGTTATTATTATGTTTTTGTAACTCGTTTCAGTTTATGCTATTCTATTGTCATATTTAGTCAATTATAAAAATGAATAATAAAACAAGCTCTAATTATTGAGATGTCCAATAACCTATAGCTCTGGAGGCACTTAATAAAATAATAGGTTATATCAACACCAAACTATCAGCATCCATAGAGATGGATTTGAGGTAATAATGAGAACACAATAAACTATCTTATTATGCTGTGGAAGCAACTAAGATTGATAACACAACAAACTATCCTATTGGTATGCTGTGGAATCAAGTAATAATGATAACACAACTATCGTCTTGGTATGCTGTGGAAGCAACTAATAATGATAACACAATAAACTATCCTGTTGGTATGCTGTGGAAGCAACTAATAATGATAACACAATAAGCTGTCTGTTAGTAATCCGTGGAGGAAACTAATAGTGATAATACAACACACATCTATTGGTTTGCTGTGGAAGCAACTAATAAAGATTTAATATCCATTGGTTAGGCGTGGAGGCCGCTAATGAACAATCTCTCATGTTATCCTGCTGGGTCCACGGTGTACAAGACCACCCAGAGCCTGGTTCCTTATATCCTGTCAAATCAAAGACTTCGTGCCTGTCACGGAGCAATGATCCTAAACTCCTTAACCTTTAATCCTGTCAAATCAAAGACTTTGTGTCTATCACAGAGCGGTGTTCCTAATCCTATCCTTTAATCCTGTCAAATCAAAGACTTTGTGTCTATCACAGAGCATTACCGTCCCGTGAGAATGAAACTAAACAAAAAACAGCTGATCACAATACTCCTACACTACCTACACTATACTTACCAAATACAAGGTTGCTATGTAAGCCTTCTTATAAGTAGGTATGTGCTCATTAATGCATCAAATATTTTCATTTGAGATAAACTTAATAGTTACCTAATTTCATAAGTATTCAGTGATAAATTGATAACTTAAACTGACTATTACCTATTACAAATCAATGAATATTGTAAGATAATACAAACAATAACATTCTGCAAACAAGATTCAAATTGGACTAAATAAGCTAGCAACTGATTATTCCATGTCAAAAATCTGAAATAGAAATTGTATGCCTTCATTGACATGACATGTAGCAGTTAGTTGTTTCCTAACAACATTGGTCTTTACCAAAGCAAGTAGAATACCTAAAGCATATAGCTGTGGGTGTAAAAATACATTCAATATTTCAAAAATAAGGCATACCCAGCTTAGATTTATTACAAGCTGTCAATGATAAACAAATCAGTTGTTATCAGATCCTAAACTTAATTAATACTGTAGGATGATAAACAAAAATAATCTGCCGACAAATATTTCTCCGCTATTACAGATAACAACCAAGAAACACAGAGACTGAGGACACCGGAAGGCTCAGAGCCCGAGCCTCGGATCACAATGGCCGTGTCGCCGCGTAGGCGTGAATTTGCTAATTTATTATCCTAATTAATCATTTTAAGGGTCGATGTCCATTTAAGTTGGGTTTTGAGTTCAGCGCCATCTATTGGCTCACTGTGGAATCAGGTATTAATCTGTTCGAATGATCATTGTTATTCTAATTTTAATGTTTAATTAATACGAGATGTTTAAATAAAACAGGAACACTTATTGTAGGACTTTTGGATTTGTTCTCATTTTAACTATTCCACATTTGACGAAGTAAATGTGTTTGATTATGTTATTCTTATTAAGTTGTCAAACAATGGCGGATGTTATAATTTCTATGACCAATAACCAGATTTAATAATTTAATACGAGAACTAAACAAATTTGAGTAAATGATTAAATACTAAGAAGTCATAATACTATTTTACACAGCTTTGTAATAATGAGAAACTTTCTAATTAGTAAGATTGTTAGATCACCGGAAACTTGAATTGTTTTGTTATTAGATGACTATTTCAATAATAAACTACAAACCACTTTGTATTTGTGAGTATTGAGGTTGTTTAATGTTAAAATAATTAACTGATCAGCATTTTAGTATTGTTTGCTAACTTTACTTAACTATCCAAGTAATTAGTGTCTAAACAAAAACATTAAGGAAGTCCCGCCCACTTAGAACGCGCATCGCATGGCGCGTACGGTGCATGGTGTGTGTAAAAAATAATAACTGTAAAACTGTTTAATAAATCTGCTAATTGAATAGATGTTTGAAAACCTAATAAACATGTAACGTTAATTGTCATAAAGTGATTGTGTAATCTATAAAAACATTTAAAAAGAGTATCCTGGAGTTTCTGGCTAGGTCTTCTCCAGCGACCGACGAAAGCTTTGTGACCTAGCAAGCCACACGATGTGGTTTTAGCTTCAAGTTCATTTGAAAACTCAAAGTGCCTGTAACTAAATCAAATAAACACTCTTGAGTTTCAATCCAGTGTTGTGTGTTATTGAAGTAACCCGCTCCAGTCAAGAATAAAGGAATTGCCTCTAGACATTGGGGTTAATGATGGCGGTCCTATGATTCGTAGGTACTTCGACGTGACATATTTAATATATTATTATATGATAATAGTTTTATATGAAAACCAAAGTAGCATTTATGTTGCTTATTTCCAATTCGAGATGCTGCTGACACTACGGGCACATGATCGAAGCTCAAGGCACTTACCTATATTCGATACAACTGTTTCTTCTTTGTTTGGGTGACAGATTATTCATCCTACTTGTCAACAAAATAATCTTAGTGCAAAGATTATGGAATAAAATTTGAAACAAATCTTAATATCTGCGCATATAATGCAGTATGTTCATAATGATTGAGTTACACCAAGGGTTCGTTACTGAATTGAGTTAAGAACATATCAAACCCTACTTTAATGCCAACATTTTTTTAGGGTAAAAAAGAGTTTGACAAATACTCAACATCAAATTTATTAATCCAGAATTCGAGGAAAAATGCTTGAGCGTAAACATAACATTAATTCCCTGAGTTTACTAAACACAATTGTAACGCATTCTATCACAATCAATATTCAAGTGCAGCCATTAGAGGTACTCGCGTAAAATACCGCTCTTAGATAACGCACGGAGCGATCAAATTCATCGCGTAACGATCCATTGCTCGCTGTCTATGAATAATTCATGACGCGCCGCGCAGCATCCCATTAACGCATCCCCATGTAAGTGCGGTGTGTTCTGTGTATCGTTTTTAGAAAGATTGTTTCTGTAACAATATGTAAACATTGAATATCAAGCTTGCCTTCGCTGTATTATTTATCTATGGTTTACATTGCTACTTTGCATTCAATTTTTTTGGTAGGGAAATGAAAGAGAACGTCAGTTAGGGGGTGTTGTGTAAAAATGAGGCTTGCGTTGACTCAGTAAAAGGTCGATAGACCTTTTGAAAAGGAGAAGGTAATTTATTAGATAAAACATTGCCAGTTGATTACTATGAAAATAACTGAAACAAAGTCTACAGTCAATAAAAAATATAAATTATTTTCATGCCAGCGACACGAAGACGATGAAGAACACCACACAACAACATAAGCAAACGTATCTAAATCAGTGTACCAGTTAAAGAGGTTCATAACTTAGACGGTATGTTAGTTCTCCTAATACAATCGAAATACATTAATCACATTTAAAACGTAGAACCGAATCTAGCCTCGCTCGGTGTACAGCGATAAATCGAATCACTGCGGGCAATTTGGCGCCAAGCCTATTTCCTACGTTTTATTACATTTTATAAATAACTGCACGAGCATTGCAATGAAGATATTTCAGATTTGTTGAATAAAACAACATAAATGTCAGGCTGTCCTTACAGAAGATTTTAAACAACGCAGCGAATGGTTTTTAGCCGGAATAACCTACTGTTAGGAAACAAATAACAAATGTACATTAATCTGTCTATGCAAATGAATCAATAACACTTCTGTTTACAATGAACTATGCAACCACGGGCTATCTTATCTTAAATTAACTTCCACTAATACGAAACAAACAAGAAGTTATGTATTCTCATTATCCTATTCCAACAGACCGAGTCAAGTAATTCAGTTATCGCAATACCGTTGTCCGTTATTCTAGTACCCACAGTAATCATGGTGAAAGTGGCTGTGGTCACCGGCTCCAACAAGGGCATCGGCTTCTCGACCGTTAAAGGACTTTTAAAAAGATTCGATGGAGTAGTGTTCCTCACCTCTCGAGACGATGGCAGAGGAAAAGCCGCTGTCGGCAAACTGAATGAGCTTGGTCTTCATCCGGAGTATCACCAGCTTGATGTCACCGATCGGAAAAGTGTTGCGAGATTCAGGGATTACGTCAATCAGAAGTACGGAGGCATCGATATCTTGATCAACAACGCTGCAGTCTGCAACTGCTCTGAGCTTTACCTTGGCTACAAAGAGAGTAAGGACATCATCGATGTCAACTACTTCAGTTTCTTCATCATCGAGGAATATCTATATCCTTTGGTCAGAAACAATGGTCGCATCCTCAACATTTCTAGCGACTGTGGACATTTGTCTAACGTGAGGAATGAGTACTGGATCAAGAGGCTCTCCAACAAAGACCTGACAGTCAAGGACATAAATGAGTTCGTAAACTGGCATTTGGAAGCAGTGAAGAATGGAACCTTCAACAGATCTGATATAGCTGATGAAGGAACGATTGCAGCATATAGAGTAGCTAAGGTAGCGGTCAGTGCATTGACTATTATCCAACAAAGAGAACTGAAAGCAAGGGATATATCTGTGAACTCCATGCATCCTGGGTTAGTTCGTACGGATATGACGAAAGGTGTTGGTTTCTACGACGCAGACCAAGCTGCTGAAACTCCTCTGTATATGGTGCTGGAGGCTCCAGCAAGCATCAAAGGTGCATACATTTGGTACGACAAGAAAGTTCTGGACTGGTATGATCCTAAAGCTGATTGGTATTTTAAATCTGTTAATTTTTGTCAATAGATTATTCGTGTATACCTTTTTTTTGTGTGGTCGCTGACGTCATCGTTATTCTCGTTTCGTCATCGGCTATTTAGCTTGAATATATTTTATTCATTTAATTTTTCAAAATATTTTCTATGCTACATAGTTATGTTACTGTATTTTTATAATTATTTGCTTGTAAATCTAATATTAAGGATAAATTGAAATAAAAAATAAATATCCGGTTCTGCTTTTAGAAAAAAAACTTTCTTGAAGCAATTAACCTCTTCTTTATGAAACGTATTCTTCCAACCAATAAAGAGAAATAGGTTTCCATATAAATGTAGTCAACCTAAACGAGTTCATTTAGCGAGCCAATCACCATTAGGTCGAAGCGAGCAGTGGCGGTGACGTCACAACATGGCTACCGGTCAGAGACTATGTCAAGTTCACCGGAGTCCATATCTTCGGAGATAATAACAGCCGGTACATTATGTAACGCTATATTTATGTTCATGTTTATGAGAGGTCGAATAAGGTCTGTATTAACTAGTTTGTTCTAAGTTCTTTTATTTTGTTTGGGTTTAATTTCTGCTTGTTGCTAACTGACAGCTTTATTATTATTAGCATTCTGTGGTCCAAAGTTCGATCCTCGAGTCGGGCAAGTGCTATTTAGTTTTAATATCTGGAAATTTTGAGTAACAGTTTAGAATCTGGATTTGTGCCATGTTGATGGCAATAAGCTCTCTCGCCTAGTTGGGATTTAAGCCTGATTGGGTGTCCTACGTGTCTGCCAAACCCTTCAGGAAACATTCGTGATGTTATACTATTGTTATGTTTGTGTATTTGAGAACAATGCTAACTATAAATAAACAAATCCTCGATCTTCAATTCCTTTTATTTTCGTACAATCATAATATCGATTCAAGATAATGTTTGCCATAGCCAAAAGTTCCGAGACCACATTTCCATACACCTGCGACTCAACTAAATAACTTATACCATTGATAGTCTCTAGAGCTCTTCAATCAGCCTGATACACCGCAGATAAGTAACACTTACAACGATTAAACTACCATTACAACACAAAACTTGTACAATAACAATAATTCAAACTTTTCCTTCTTCATACGCAATTCCTGAAATTCACGTATCTTTGAAACATACATGACGATGCAAAAGCAACCTTAGGCTGAAGGGTGATGGGTGTAAAGTTGTGTACACGTGTGATGTAAAATGATAATACCCAAGTGAATATTAACGCTACTGCTAATGGAGTAATGGCACTCCTACATATGAATAATTCACGTATCGAATTAAAGCGAGCCAACTTTTGTTCTGTTTACACTGGAATTAAAAAGTTTCCCGACGCGGGTGACGGCGGGGTAGCGGTATGAATGGGTGGGAGGGGGTAGGCTAGCATTGAATTCGCAAAAGCGGCAATTTCCGTAGAAAAGGGTGATGACATACGGGAAGTGCGGTGAGACGAGCCAGCTGCTGGCTTACTGGGGGAAAGAATCGAAAAAATATTCCAGCTAACTGTTATTGTCAGCCGTATTTCTAGAGAGATTTCAATATCGGGCTCAGAACACGACAAAGAAGGGGAACTATGTTTAGTAGGGATTTCGTAGCATGTGTTACAAAACGAACATAAATATCAGACCGTCCACGGTCTGTCTTCGTAGGATTCTGGAGTTTTTTGGTCACATTGCCAGAAAGGACGGACACAACCTCGAACAGCTGATGGTTACTGGCAAGATCGAGTGGAGACGTCCGAGGGGTCGAAGTCCAATCAGATGGTCAGACCAAGTCCGCACATCATTAAATACCAGGCTGCATGATGCTCTCCACGACGCCAAAGACAGAAGCAGATGGCGCAAATTGGTGAAGGAGAAGTTGTTTTCACGAAGACCGGGGAATCACGACCCTCAGTAATGAGGAACACGATGCGAGGAGGAGGTTACAAAATGAAAGTTCCTACAGATAACCATTCAACAAAATTAAGATCTGTTTTCTACCATTTATAAATATAGTCTTTAATCGATTTATACTTCTACACTTGTTTGTTTTTGATGTTTTAAATAAAACAAATTGGTTCTTCTTGTTGGCATAATGCGGAAGAATCCATTATAATTTTCATGCCAATTCACTTGACATCTGTCAAACATGACACCTGTCGCACCACAGACACAATAATTATATAACTATCAAAGTTTTGCTACTTAATGTTATTATATTGTCAATAGTGATTACCCTACTTAACTATGTACATGTAGGTAATTATAAATCGTATAACTGTGGATATTTTCCGAGATTACAATGTTATGTTATCGTCATAGTGTCAACGTATACATGGAATTAAACTAGATTAACGATAATTTATGTTCAGCTTATCATTTTCAGCTACCGGCAACAATATAAATCAGCGTTGCTGTAATAGTTATTAATGGCCTATGTATAACTGAATTATATTTAGGTAATATTTGCTAGGCACATTAATTTAATTCCATAATCCTAGTAGATAGTTATTGAATAAAGAACAGACAACTAATTATTCTACTTAATAAATTAACGTAGTCACAATCCCATCTCGGCAGAAATCAACATAAAACTTGTCAAAATGTAGAGAAATTAGAGATGTTTTGATATTGTGCGCAAATCTCTCAAAAGTTAGACAACTTTTATCTTAGGAGTAAATATTGGGGTTTTGCACTTTTTGTATAGAAAATATCTTGATCTGTCATGGGCATTATCAGAATCAGCAACTTAGCGGCATCAGTTACTTATGTAGTTTTACAATAACAAAAGGATAACTTCGTGATCATTCGCATTGGTATAATAAGCGTCTTAAGACTTGAATAAGTATTGTTGATACAACTTTTTGGAGAGACTTGGCTCTGTCTAGCAGTGAATTGCGTTATTTTGAGTATATAAATAATTGACCAAAAACACAATCCTAGAGTTTGCTTATGTAGGGTCATCTTATGACTAGTGAACAAACATCATCCAGTCGAGGGTGCACTTCGATCTGATCGAATAGTGTGCGCATGAATTTAATTACATTCCGGGCCATGGAATGTAATCAATCATGGCAGCGGTTGAAACTGTAAGATTGTAGCCGGTAAGAATCCGTTCTTCCCAGTTGGAGGGTATCCATGAGAATTTCTCCAAAAGAGGCAAACATCTTTTCCAGTCCCAGCATCTCCGTTCAAACTAAGTCCCCGTACATTCCACTCGCGTACAAACGTAATGTGATGTGGTTATGTGTTATGTCAGAGAGTTCGCGACGAAATTAGATGTGAGTCGAGAGCTGCCATGTTTTGTGATAGTATGGGCTGCGGGCGGAGCCGGGTGCATTGTGCTAGCTGGTTAACCGTGCTCCGGTTATATCTACGGAGGGATGAGATATATGGAAAAGCTCAGGAACTATCAGGTGGGGTGAAATCGTGGAGATAAATGACAGCTAAGTAATATGAAATTGGGTAGGTAGCGACCGGATACTGTTATTTTGGGCAATAAAAGGTTGTGGGGCCGTTATTGAAATCTGACCTCTTACTAGATAGGTTATGGATAATCATGTACCTGTCCTTAATCCGCTTGACATATTACCTTATTCCTCTTTGTATAACAAGAAAGAGGTTTTTCGGGTCAGCGTTTTGTAACATTTCACTTTCATTACATTTATTTCAATAACATTTTTACATTGTGTCTGAATGTTTTACAAAAATAATCTATACTTTTTATTTTATAATATTGGAGGAAAGATTTGTATTTTTGTATGTTTGTATTTTTGTATGTAACGTATAAACTTAAAAACTACAGGACGGATTTCAAAAATTCTTTCACCGTTGGGAAGCTACACTATCCCCGGGTGACATAGGCTAGTTTTTATTATCCCTGTATTCCTATTATTGAAACCGAGAGGCGTGCGCTAGTAAGTACATAAATAAAAAGCTGAGAAACAATATTTAATTACAAACGAACATAATCTCATAAAAATCTAATTATTATAACAATGTCAACACAATAATAAATTCATTTAGTACCTAAGCGTTTTTATATTTGCCAACAATAACATAAAAAATATACTCAATTAAAAAAATAAAAATGTTCAATAAGGGATAAAAAAAAAACAAATTGAAATTACATAATTATAAATGTAAACTATAATTTAACATGATTCAAATCAAATCAAAATCAAATATGTTTATTTGTTCGAATATGGTAAAATAGATGTTACAATATTGGTTCCAGCATATCCTGCCATAATATGGCGTACAAATATTTATTAATAATTATGAATTATAGTATATAATCTGAATCTGTTATAGTTCATTAATAAAGATTGAAAATGTATTGCAGTAATAATAATGAAAAAAAAAATGTATTAAATTAGTAACGACTTATCTTCTTAATATTCTTGAACACTGTAATAATTTTTCGCCAATAACAGTCTGAACAATACCCTTTTGAACAACGGCAATGGCAAATCTTGAGTATTATTTGGTAAATGATTATATATAATAATTGCCATGCAGTAAGTATTTCTTCTAAATCGCGTTAATTTTATTTGGGGTAATTTCATTTTGTCTTTGTGTCGTGTTCTACTATTTATTTTGTAACTGCTTTTTTCGAAAAGCCTGTTTTACGTTTTACTATCCTTATCTTTATTGTCGACTAGCGACCCGCCCCGGCTTCGCCCGTTGCCAATTATATGCATAAATATTCCTTGTTTCTCACTCTTTCTGTTGGTAAAAACCGCAATAAAATCCGTTCAGAGGTTTTTGAGTTTATCGCGAACAGACGCGGCGGGGGACTTTGTTTTGAAATATGTAGTGATAAGGAAATGGAAACAATCAATAGATCTATGTTTGTGGAAGCCGTTTGATTGATCACCGCCTACGTGCCGACGTGATCACTGCCAGCAAATTTTGCTGTTGTTCTACTTTATCGAATATTGTTTCTATTGATAAGCAGCAATAATAACATTGAATATTCTGCTATAGTGTGACCGCAATGTAACAATCTTTACTAATATTATAAATGTGCAATTAAAGGTCTGTCTGTTTGTTACGTCTTTACTCCTAAACAGCTGAGCCAATATTGGTACACAGATAAATTGGACCATGAAGGAGAACATAGTATACTTTTTATCCATTTGTTTCCCTGCGATAATTTGACGCGGGCGGAGCAGCTGGCAGAAGCTAGTATTGCCATGAATGTGGCTTTACTCTTTAAGGGTACGAAAAGACGTTCAAATTCATAAACTGTGTGGTATACAGCCTTCCTATCCTCAGTTATGAGCTGTTTCACGACCTCTGGATATATTTAGATTATCTTATCTGAAGAAAATTTCTGTTTCATATTTTCATTTATTATGTGGCAGATATTGCTTATCTGCCATATCTGTGTTCGCTAACAGAAAATATATTTTTTAGTAGTTATTTAACCTTGTTGCAAAGAACTTTGTACTGATTCAAAGAAATTAAAACATTGAACACGACCCTTGCGTGCTGCATTAAGCGTTTAAGATCACTTAGGCCTGGGTTTGATGTTTTCTTGCTTGGATTTGTTCCTAAGCTCTGAAAGCTTGTTCGTAAACCTCAGGTGAAACAAAGGTAGCCTGTACTTACTTATTTTTATTCAAAAGTTCTTCTTGCTTAGAAGAGCAGTAATTCTAGGATCTAGTAACGGATCCCTGAAGACGAAAAAAGTAAAGTTTATGAACTAATTAGTATCTCTTAAAGACAGAGAAGTCCTAATTTAGTCATAGCGCCATAAGCAAGTAAAACTGAACAAGATTTATTTTTAGTTGCGTAGCAAAAATATGGTCTACATCAAGAAGTCCATCTTTTTAGGAAGCTTAAGACGACTTCGCTTTCTTATAATTCTAACTTTGAATTAATTAGGAGAACCGTCGCACTTTTGTCTATCTAAAAAACATTTAGCCAAACTAGATGTTCCAGAAATGTTTGTAGCCTGGGCCAGCAATATGTAGGTACACTATATTTAAAAATCGCTATATAATATAGTAACCGTTTTTATTGTTAAATTTCTTTAATATCACTTCGTTTTAATGTAAACTCAAATTAACTTTGTCAAGTAGAGCAACACAACATAAAATTAAACATGCTGGATCAGATCAGCAGTATGAGAAAAATTACATTTTGAGAATGACATTTGATTGACGTGTCATCGTAATATCTACGTTAAAAAAATAACACGAATTCAATTGCAACAGAGAAGCAATCAATCAATGTCCGTAGTAGTAAACTTGGTTGCAAAATTAAAACATTCACTAAAAACTTCAAAATCAAAAAATCTAAATTTATTTATTCAATTAGGCCATTAACCTTCGAAGGTCAAAAAAATTTATTTAAAACTAATAATAATTGATTCTACCGTCCATTCGGAAATGTAGCTTGTTGTGGAGAAGAATGGACAAGAAACTCCACAGTTACTCTTTTAAAAAAAAATGTGTTTTACAAGTATTTGGTTACATTATCTCGTTGAAAAAAAAATACATATATGTGAGAACGATGTAAAAAAAATAAAAGTAACGCACTTAAAAGCTTCTACATGTACAGTAAAACAAACAATTAAAAATACAATAAATAGGTAATTAAAAACAGGCGGAGGCAGCTAAGTTATGACCAATCCCAACTGATGTTTTCGTAAACATATTGACAAGGTACCGCCATGATGTTAATATCCTTAAACAGTTCCCTTAGAGAATCGTGCCGGCGAAGATTGTATATCGCTCTGATGGCTCGTTTTTGCAGAATTAAAATTGACTGAATGTTTGCAGCCCTTCCCCATAGTAATATACCGTTAGACATTATGCTATAAAAGTAACTAAAATAGACCAGCCTCGCGGTATCTACATCAGTAAATTGAAGAATTTTTCTTACAGCATAAGCTGCCGAACTTAACCACCCCGCAAGTGATATTATATGAGGACCCATTGTAACCTTGAGTCTAGCGTGATCCCCAGGAAACGTTAGCTTGTAATAAACCAGAAGCGAGCGACGGCGAAGAATTTAAGGGTTCAGTTGTTTTAATTGGGATGCTGGTAAAGAAATTTACAAATTCTTGAGCAACTTCTTTGTTATCTCTAATAAGTCCATGTGTAGTCTCAAGCGTGTAATCAGTATGATTTCTTTTGTTCCCGTTTGTTTCATTGTTTTTAAATTTTCCAAACCGTCTTAATTTTATTTTCTGCGAATTTAACCTTATTGCTAATATACATAGCCTTAGCTAGTTTACACGTATTTAAAAAAATTCTTGAGTAAGTAGCAACATACTTACTAAAAGTTTCAGTGTTAATATAAGGCTTAAGGCCATACAGCTCGTAAAGTCTTTCCCTACTTTTCCTGATTCCTTTATTCACCCAGTCACTGAATAAAAACTTAGGGCATATAGTTTTAGTTTTCTTCTTAAAAGTATTATTGAATTCTGTTTGAACAACTGAGAAAACATTTTGTATAAAATATTACCATCGTTCACTGTGAGGTCCTGATAACTTAACATACCAATTAAATTGCTGTTAAATTTATTTAATTTACCGGATGTTATTGGTCTGGATTGAATCTGCACTTGTTGTATTGGTATGCTGGACCCAAATGTTACCAGTAGCCCACTATGATCCGAAGGCAGACAATTCATAATGGCTTTGTTTAAGTATTCGCAGTATTTGTTTTCGAATTTGTTTAAGTATTCGCGCTTCAAAACATAGATATCCAATTCAAAGTCAAAGCAAAGAAAGACTCAAAGATGTCACTTCTAAAAAATGACAAAGTAGGTCAAACGACATGTCAAACACAACTGTCATAGCTGCCCTAAAAATAGGGTTATCTTAATACAAAACATTTCAAATGATATTTTTGTACACCTGTACCCTTCTTAAAATTATTTTTTTAGTCTTTTATGGAATTCCCCAATGTTTTTCCTATGTATTTATGTAGTGTACATAGAGGTGGCCCAAAATCACATAACATCACACATCTCCTTTAGAATCTCCTCATTTTTTGTGATCGGTGAACTTTAAAGAGTTATCTATTGTTTGTTAATATGTATGAGCTTATCTCGGGAAGTACTGGTCCGATTACCAAAAAAAGCTCTGTTTGAAAACACTATAACACATAGAAGAAATCGCGGATAGAAGCTAGTCTTTAAAATATAAACTTATTTTGCACGTACCGACTTTTAAAACAACAGTTGTACGTTAGCATGGCAGTACAAACTCGCAACTTATAACTGTTAAAATGTCACCAATAAAAAAACCGGCCAAGTGCGAGTCGGACTCGCGCACGAAGGGTTCCGTTCTTGGTAAATTGCGGTTTACGATTTATGACGTATTAAAAAAAAACTACTTACTAGATCTCGTTCAAACCAATTTTCGCTGGTAGTTTACATAGTAATGTACATTATATTTTTTTTTAGTTTTATCATTCTCTTATTTTAGAAGTTACAGGGGGGGGGACACACATTTTACCACTTTGGCAGAGTCTCTCGCGCAGACTATTCAGTTTAGAAAAAAAATATATTAGAAACCTCAATATAATTTTTGAAGACCTATCCATATAATATTATAAATATTTTTTTTCATCAGACCCATACGTGTGGGGTATCACACGTATGGGTCTGATGAAAAAAAATATTTTTGGTTTTAGTTTCAAGTATGGGAACCCCCAAAATTTATTGTTTTATTTCTATTTTTGTGTGAAAATCTTAATGCGGTTCACAGAATACATCTACTTACCAAGTTTCAACAGCATAGTTCTTATAGTTTCGGAATAAAGTGGCTGTGACATACGGACGGACAGACAGACAGACAGACAGACAGACAGACAGACATGACGAATCTATAAGGGTTCCGTTTTTTGCCATTTGGCTACGGAACCCTAAAAAGGCAACTTTTAATTTATTTTAAAAAGAAACTTTATCAGGGACATGAAGTAGTGCAGTACAGGATACGTGTTTGTAAATTGAGTAAAACAACACGAGACGCGGTCGCCGCTGCACTTTACTCACAGCTGTATAAAAATGTAGATTTTAACACAAAATGTGCATAATTATGCAGATATTTGCATAAGCAGCCGACGCTTTTTACGAGACTCGTGAATATACTGACCAGATTTGATGTTTCAAGGGATAGGAGGGCGCGGATACTTAAAGTCAAAGTAATTTGTTTTTAGAAACAACATAGATACAGAGTAGAAATATACCACAATAAAATAGATATAGATATATGGTTTACAAAATATACTTGTCAACGATGTGTCAATTTGAATCTTGAAAAGTAAAGTCTTGATGAACCAAAAAAGGTAAGTTCGGCGAAAAATTACGAAGAGAGCCGACTCCAAATGAAATGAGAAACGTTAGGTATGAGGTAGTGAAGAGACACGTAGTGAAAGACTCATAACTTGAACTCTAGACAAAATGACGTTCAAACGTGACAGAGATTATCGTGATGACCAAATGGGCTTCGTTTCAAAATGTCCCTTTCGCAAAATGTCCCCTGGTCGCAAAATGTCCCTTTCGCAAAATGTCCGTTTCGCAAAAGGGATGTTGGTGACATTTTGGTAGCACATGTCAATCCCCTACATTCTGGACACACTAAGTCTAGGCCACAAGGTGATACGGACATTCACTATACCTTGTGTGGATTGGAAATACCTGCATCACACAGAGGAATTGGAACTGAAACCTACTCTCTTTCTGCTCATACCTCAACACCTATTTACCGAGCGGGCCTGCAAATGTACGACTGACGGGCTTATGCACGCGTGACGACCAAATAGCGGTAGGGGGGGCGGGGGTATAGGGAGGAGGACTGTTTGTAGATAATCTTTTAATACAAAATATGGCTGTTATTCGGCGGGTTTACGACTGATTTCGTAGGAATATTAGATATTTTGTTCGTGTAGGTACTCTTCAGGCTAACATTACCTATTTTGCTTTGGAAAATGTGTGTATGTTTTGCTGGTGTTATTGGGTTCTTTGATCTGGAATTTCTCAGTAGCAGCCTGAAGTCAGGACTTATGCCTAGTTGATGGTAATTGTCTCACCCCCTATAACATGGAATTGGTGCAATGTGGGTGTAGTATATGCCTGCCTAAACCTTCGTGGAACTAATTTGTGAAGTTGTGTGTGCTTTGGAGAGATGCTAGAAAAAAAGAAGGCTGGATTCACTACCATAACCTCATAAAAGGACCTCTATTCATCACCCCAAAATCAGCCATGAATACCTAGTAAAACCATAATAAAACCAGGTAAAATCCACAAAAGTAATTATTTTATTACCTATTCTCTTTGCTTTGTTGCCAGTGCAGCTGGGAGCGACTCGTTCACTACATTTAAAAGTATTTGCGAGACAAACAGCCGCAATGTTAATGATGTTCTGCTGCCTTTATAAAGAACTATAGCTGTGGCTATATAGCCAGACTATGTAGTTCTGGCTACATGGCTCGGGCTATATATAGCCCAGGGTGTACTTTATAAAGGACAGTTGCAATGCGTCCGCGTTTTTAGCTTAAATGTATTTCGAAATTCTAGGTGTTTAAATAGTCTTTAAAAGCTTGTGTTTCTGAATATAACATTTACTTTGCTGACTCATTATTGTCCTAGTTTTTTAGGGTTCCGTACCCAAAGGGTAAAAACGGGACCCTATTACTAAGACTCCGCGGTCCGTTTGTCTGTCACCAGGCTGTATCTTATGAACCGTGATAGCTAGACAGTTGAATTTTTCACAGATAATGTATTTCTATTGCCGCTATAACAAAAAATACTAAAAACAGATTAAAGTAAATATTTAAGTGTGGCTCTCATACAAAAAACGTGATTTTTGTGCCGTTTTTTGCGATATTGGTACGGAACCCTTCGTGAGCGAGTCCGACTCGCACTTGGCCGGTTTTGTTAAATAGCACAGTATTCATTTAAGGAGCAGACCGCGTCGTAATTCTTTTCTAGGGCTGACAAACATGTCTCGAAACATTTTAAAGTTTCCGGTTTAGATACCTACCATATAAAGTTTGGCCGAAAGGTTCTGGAGTGGCGACCGCGAACCGAAGACGTTGCGTTGGAAGGCCTCCTTTTTTTTTTTTTTTTAGCGTGGAGAAATGCTCATGCATACTGAGCTACCACGGGGAGATAGCGCAGTTATGTGGGACTCAAACCCACTAAAACTCCACGGTGTCCTCCTGTGCCGTTTATGGCGGGAACACGGGAACGCGTTAGCACTCACCGCGAACCCGCCGCAAGGCCTCTTACCAGGTGGATCGATGACCATGGTGAAGGTTGCGGGGAACCGCTGGATGCGAGACGCATGGGACCGATCAAAGTGGTGACACTTGGGGGAGGCCTATGTCCAGCAGTGGACGTCTTTCGGCTGAAATGATGATGATGATATAACGTTTTGGATCAAACCAACATCAACCAATACACCCTTTTATACCTCACTAGCCTTTGCCAGCGCCTTCACCCCGTGAAGAGTGTTTTCTTATCCCAATGGAAAAATATACCAGGACATTATTCTAGACTATAATCTATTTATTCACCAAATTTCACCTAGATCCGTTCAGCTGTGTTGGCATGATTGAGTTACAAGACTAACAAAAATCTATCCATCCATTCATCAATCTAAATTTTCGCATTTTTAATATTAATAGTATAGAATGAAATGTTTTTACAAACTACGACCTCAAAACACACTCGTTTGGTAGATGACAGCACTCATGATGACAGTTTCCTGAAAAAGACAAAGCTTTTGTATTTTTTATGGTACGCCAAATTAAATACAAAATAAAAGAAAACTTTCTACAAAACCCCCACCCCTTCGACTTGATGTGCTCTTAACCATCTGTCTTACAAAGAGGGGGAAAGGGGGTAGAATATCATGATATCGAAGCTAAAGTCAGTTTCCCAGTAATAACAGTGTAAGGTCGGATGTCGGCTATTCCGAGTGATTGACGTTCGATTAACAATCACATACTTCACCAGAAATCGTTTATTTCTTTCCTTGAACTATTATTATTGTGCTGCGTTTTATTTCAGTATTATTATGTTTCCTGGAAGTTCTGTAAATGTGAATTGCAGTTTACGCTACTTATGTGAAATACATACTAGAATTTACTGATTTAATTTAGTTTTTTTTTTAACAGTTCTCAAATAGATAGGGTCAGAAGAGGCTTAGCTGGATACCCATCAACCTATGACCTGCCTGCAACTATTGGGTACTAGTTTAATACAAACATACTCGTACATGCATTTGGCGTAAGTTTAAGCTTTTTCCATGGGGGAAGCAGAAACTACAGAACGCGTACTCATTTTGGTTTATTTTCGTTCATACAAATCTAGTCACGTACGCACACCGGTTATGACTACTGCCCACCTGGCCTTTCTGAAGAACAGCACCAATAATATCCGTGTATGTCCTTCTAGGGCGTCCAGTCTCGGTGTTTTCCTTCACGTCTGCCCTGTTAGTCACCTTTCATTCATCCTCTCATATATAGGTTTTTTACAGTTTTCAAACTGATGGGGACAAAAATGGACTGGTTTAAATATCTATCTAGCTTACAACTTCTATTTCCTAGTTTATTCTAAACAAAATTCCTAACATTTTCCGACCTATTTCTTACCTCCTTTCTGATTCCACTCCACAAAGAGCCGCAACAGTATAAAATCACTACAACTTTCCACACAAGCTAGTTTGCCATTACGTTTGACTTTTTCCCTCCGTAATGGAAAAACGCGACAAATGTGACGGGCTGCCATTTTTGCATAATTTGCAATCCTGCGCCACGCCAGTATTGAAGGCAACACAATCTAATGCGCGAATTATTTGGAAGTATGAATGGAGTTACAGAAGTTAATATCAAAATGAACGACTCTGTCTTTATTTTGATTCGATTTTTGCAGCATATTGAGAGTTTTATGTGATTTAAAATAGTAATGAAAAAAGTCGTCATCAGTTGGAATTAGCCACAACTTGGCTGCCTCAGCCTGTTTTTAATTACGATTTACGATTTGAAATTACTTATTGCATTTTTGAATTGTTAGTTTTACTCTAGACACTTTTAAGTGCAAGTATTTTTAAATCGTTCCCACATATATGTATTTTTCTTACAAGAATGATGTAACCAAATGCTTAAATTTAAAACTGATGGAAAAGAGTGTCTCTGGAGTTTCTTGCACGTTCTTCTTCATAAAGACCTACTGACGCTTGCGAATGTGCAACTAGCTTTATCTTTGTTTTGTTTGAAAATTCAATAGTACCTTAATGTGTAGTTGAAATATAGTATTTTGATTTAGATTTTTGCCGTTTTGTTTTGTTTTCTCATTAGTTTGTCGAACCAAAGTTCAGACAGCAATAATTATTGTAAAGATGAAGATAGTTTATTTGTAAACCATGAGTGTGCTGAAATAGTTATTTATGATACAAGTGCGGAAGGTAGGTGATTTCCGATGAGTGGCATTTTTATTCACGAGCGAGCGAAGCGAGTGAGTGGATAAATCGACACGAGTCGGAAATCATCTTACGTACGTGTATCATACAACATTTTACTATGCATTGTGCGAGGAAATAAATAAATTAATAAAATGGCGGGCTTATTCAAGCGCGTTCAGCATATCCACAGATTAACTAATAGTTCCTCGGGCATATCTACTGCGCATGTGCAAATAACTGTCACATCGTAACGCAATAAGGCACGAGCATGATATACGTTCTGCCAAACATATTTCATTAATATTTAAAATTAATTTATTGATCAAAATCTAAATCCTAGAGTAATTAAAAACGCCTAAAATGAAGTATTAGTTTTATTCTACCTATTACATAAATAATTTTTAAAACTTTTCTCAAATAATAAAAACTCAAATTTTAAAAAATACAGTAAAGTATAAAGCACTAGTGAAAAAAAGTGACACTTTCGGCACAGTTTGGCTGCTTGGAAAACCGCTCTTTTCGAGGACATGCATTGTAAAACAAATAAGAATTTACTACAAGGTGTGATGTGTATCTATTTACACTGCCTTATCAATCTCGAGAAATTTATTGATTTCTCAGAGAGCTAGAGTAGGTTGTAATTAGAATACGTAATAATAGATCAAAGAATAAGTAAATGTCTATTTGATGGTATTCAGGTAGTATTCGCACCTAAGACACTTGAATCACGACGACCACTGTTGAAAACGCTCTACCTCCTGTTGCTTACTACTGAAACGTTTGGAACATACCTCACAAAATGATGATAATGATGACAAAAAAAAGAAATCACTTTCTTACCCAAACGCGAATTCGTTTGCCCAAACTGCTGACATAACAAAGGTATATCGAGCATCTGTGAGTACAGTCCAGAGCATAGATATGTGACAATTACGCGAGATTCAGATGTGATTTTCTCTTATAGATTTATAGAAATTTAATGGTGTGACGAACATATTGAAGTGTCGTGGTAAATGAAAGACATCCACTCTGGATAACGTCTCGATTTATTCTGAGTCACATCGAATCATCGTACATCATAACATATATTATAAGGTATGGTTACACACACATGCTTAATAATACTAGCGTTAACCTACATACACTACACCTCCGGGGGTTATAGAAAAAAAAAAAAAATTTTGGAGCTCTTATTTTTTTTTTTTTGTTTTTACAATATGTTATTACGAATACAAAATTCGTTTTTTTTTTTTTTTTTTTTTTTTTTTATTTTTTTTTTTTTTTATTACATCTATTTGCTATTAACTATGGTACGATTTAGTTCTGTCCTTATGAATTATTTCGATTTTATTTTGTTTTTGAATTTTGACATTAGGGCCCATATCCTCTAATACAATATAAGGGCCTTCAAAAATATTATCTAATTTCTTTGTTCCTTCACTTTTGACTAAAACTAAATCGTCTTTCTTATAAGTAACTGGATTACATTTCTTATCATATGCTAATTTTCTATTTTCCTTACTAGTTTCTAAATTATGTTTTGCTTCTTTTAGCGCTACCTGTAGCCTATATCTTAAATCTAAAGAATAGTCATTGGGGTTATATAATGGATCTATTCTATTACAATTCTTAATATTATTAGGAATATTACACGGCCTACCGAAAATTAGTTCGAAGGGCGTGTACTTCGTCTCTGAGTGGACGGTATTATTATAACTAAAACACCAGAACGGTATCCAGTGTGACCAGTCATAGCCGTTATTGCCTGAATAAGTCCTTAGAAAAGCGCCCAAATGCTTGTGAGCATTTTCGAGAGAACCGATTGATTGATGGTGGTATGCTGTGGATATTAATTTTTCTATTTTTAATAATTTGCAAACTTCTACCATAGTGCTTGAAATAAATTCTGAACCTCTATCAGTAGCTATAACTTTAGGTATACCAAAACGTAAAACAAAATTTTGTATAATTGATTTTGCTACAGTTTCGGTTTCTTTATTTTTTATTGGATATGCTTCAATAAACTTAGTTAGTTCACATTGAATCGTTACAAGGTAACAATTTTCATTCTCGTCTTTATCTAAAGGGCCTACCAGGTCTAAAAATATTTTTTCAAAACCTGATGACGCAGTCGTTGTGATTGTCATCGGCTGTTTTGTGTATCTACTATATTTTGTCTTTTGACATGTAGAACACTTTTTTACATAATCAAGAACATCTTTATCGATACCTGGCCAGAAATATCGTCTCTTGATGTTGTTAGTCATTCTGCGCACACCAGCATGTCCACTGGTGGGCAGTAAATGAAAGTCATTTAAAATATATTGTTTCTCATTATCATTTTCTATTCTTTCTATTCCTCTTAGTATGCATACTCTTGGACCGGTCCAATTTTTTAATGTTTGTATTTCACTACACAAACCTTTTATAAACTCTTCATTGTCATTATTTTTAACTATGCATACTTCTTTTACTTTTATATTTTTGCTAATCTTCTCTAACTTAGTCACAAATTCGGCTCGCGAGAAATGTGCCCTAAAGTTGAGGTTTACACATAACAACATTTTACTAGAGATGTAAGAGAGACACTCGTCTTCAGCACTTATCAAATTATCTCTTCTATATTTATCCACTTTATCTTTCTCTAACAAAATAATCTCCACGACATCACTCGGCTTCCTCAGTAACTCCACGACTCTAGGCTGATCAGACCCTTCGTCGGTGGGTTTACTAATTGGCGGTGATATTTTTTTACTTTCCTCATCCTTTCTCCTTTTCTGTGCTCTAGTCATGACATTAACTTCTGAAATTTTCTCATTCATACTCTTTAATTCACTGGAAGTCACATTTATTCTGGATAATGCGTCTGCGACTACATTATCCTTTCCTTGCACATACACTATTTTAAAATCATACTCCTCAAGAACTAAACGAAACTTCAACAGCCTGCTAGATGGATCTTTCATGCTAAACAAATAAATAAGCGGTTTATGATCCGTCATTATAGTGAAATGCCTACCGAACAAATACGGTCTAAAATACTTAACTGCCCAGACTATAGCTGTTAGTTCTTTTTGTATTGTGGGGTAGTTTAATTCTGCCTTATTTAATGGTCGACTAGTATATGCCACGGGTCTTAGGTCATTGTTACACAAAACTGCACCTATAGCTACGCCTGATGCGTCTGTCTGTATAATAAATTCGTTAGATTCTGAGAAATCTGGGTACTGAAGTATGGGTGGGCTAATTAACTTTTGTTTTAAGATTTCGAATGAGTGTTGACATTCTGCTGTCCAAAGGAAAACTACATTTTTTCTGCACAATCGGTTTAAAGGTAATGTAATTTCAGCAAACGATGGTACAAATTTTCGATAGTAATTGCAGAATGCTACAAATCGTTTCACCTCATCTACATTTTTGGGTACAGGGTAATTTTGTAAAACTATTGTTTTTTCCGGATCTGGTAACACTCCATCAGCAGAAACTAAATGTCCAAGATACAATATTTCCTTTTTTAAAAATTGGCATTTGTCTGGATTTAGTTTTAAGTTTACTTTTCTTAGCCTTTCGAGTACATCTATTAAATTTTTATTATGTGAATTTAGATTTCGCCCAAAAATTATTAAATCGTCGAGATAGATAAAACATTTGTCATATGTCAGACCAGACATAGCTATAGACATTACTCTACTAAAATTACTACAGGAAGTTTTAAGTCCCATAGGAAGACGCTTTAATTGATACTGACCCGTGCTAGTAGAAAAAGCAGTATATTTACGACTTTCAGGGCATAAACTAACTTGATAATAACCTTGATTTAAGTCTAAATGAGTGAAATACATTGATCCTGAAAGTGAGTCTAAGATATCGGTGATGTTTGGTAGTGGGAACTTATCATCGACTATTGCATCATTGAGTTTTCTATAGTCCACTACTAAACGCCACTTTTTACTGCCTTCTGACTTTTTAGGAACGAGTAATACAGGACTATTCCACTCACTTGAGGACTCTTCTATTATATCGTCCCTCAACATCTGTTTTATTTGACCATCAATCTCTGGCTTCATTGATTGAGGCAATCTGTAAGGTTTAACATATGTAGGACTAACGTTTGGTTTTAATGTTATTGATTGTTCGTAAACGTTGGTGGTAGCTAGCTTATCTCCTGGCAGAAAAAACACATCTGAATATTTTGTACAAATATTTTCAAGAGAACTCTTTTCTTCTGAATTAAGATGTTTTAGTTTTATCAGCGAAAGTAAAGTTTCAGCCCTATTAGCATTGGCGTTAGTCTTATCAAAAGAAAAAATATTGTACTCGCTTAAAAATATAACTTCCGGTTTAAAATTTTCTAATCTTACTTCTTTATCTCTTATATTAAGTATTCTGATCGGTATCCTACGTTGTTTAGGTCTAACTATAGCTCCTGCTAAAAATATATCTGTTTCTATTTCTTTTGAGTAAACAACACAATCATCTTTCACATCAATATCTAAATCTATGAAATGAGTCGATTCACTTCGGCCGGTAATATAAGACAATTATTATTAGTTAACGTTAAATCAAGTCTAGGTGAGATAGGTAAATATATTAGTTTACCTGCATTATTAACAACTAACACGTTGGTATTCAAATTGATATTACAACCATAAGTAGATAGAAAATCTAAGCCTAAAATACCTGTCGCCTTGAAGGGTAAATTTTGAAAGACGTAAAATTTATGGAAAAACGTGTCATTATTTTCTGTAACAAGTTTCAAAGTTACATATCCCAAAGAGTTGATCTGCCCTCCTATGCCGTTAATAATAGTGTTATCATAACAAATACGCATTGAATCGGGTAATTCGCTTTTTCTAATAATAGATATTGACGCACCCGTATCTACCAAAAAAGAAAATTTTCTGTTATTACAATAAAATGACACAAATTGACATCGTCCCTTACAAGCCAAAATATAATTATTAAAATCGAAAAAACTGCCTTCTTGTCAAATTTTGGGCATTAGTATTTTCTTCAGAATTTTGGGAAACAACCTCTTGCGTTTTTATAAACGGTGATAACTCTGCTTGGGCGGGGTGCGTTGAAAAAACATTATTACGGCTGTAATTATTTCCTCGCCTATTACCACGATGGTGATATCGGCCATTGTTATAATTCGCCTGTGAGAAGTTTCTACCGCGGTTAAAATTATGAAATGATCTTCCGTAACCACGGCGGTTATAATTATTAAAATATCCGTAATTGCGGCCACGTTGACCTTGACCCCTCGGGCCTGAAAAAGGTGTGAACTTACCTCGACCTCTTCTCGAAAACTGTAAGACGTCTGGCTTAGAGGACGTAGGTGTTGATAAATCCTCGTCCTTAGCACCTTGTATGGCGTCCTTGAGATTATTATAGTTGCGAGCGGCCACGATGGTGCTTAGCCTTGGATTTTTCAATCCATCTGAAAATTTCTTAATGGCCGTTTTCTCATTTAATGGCTTTAGAATCGAGAATTTTGACGAGTCTCCGTCTGCCTGCGAGATGGTTAAATCAGTAAAAAGTTGTTCTATTTCAGAACCATACTCGTCAATTGACCTAAAACCTTGGTTCATATTTTGGAGGCGGGACTGAATAGCAGTAAAAGATTTTGTGGTTAATAAATGTTTCCTTAAATCCTGTATTAAATTAGAAACGGTGTCATAATTATTCGATAAACGTAGCTTAGCGTTCTCAGATAGGCGGCCTTTAATAACGAATTTTATTAAAAGAAGTTTTCCCGAATCTTCTAACATATCCGCATACATTTCCACTGCATCAATCAATCGCTTCGTGGTTTCCTCCCTACCATCCATAAGGGGGATTAAATTACACGCCGTTCGAATGTCAAATTCCATTTTAACAATTTTTATTGCACTAGGTGGGGAAGTACACAATTGACTTATCTTTAAAAATACGCTCTTAATATTATCATAGGTGGTGGACAATTTCGCCACTAACCCTGGTTTTAAATCATGCGATAACTTTGAATATAATAATTGTGCTTCACCAAATAAATTTTTAGCCTCTTTCAGCCTATTTGTCGCAATAGAACTTGTAAATCTAGCTTGTCCTTTCTTTATTAAATATTTACGAATGTCTACCAAATCTTCATATATTCTATTTAAATCATCGTCCATAATCTAAAAATAAAACTTAAAGCAATGTAATGACATCATTATATCAACTACTTGTCTTCACTACGATTCTTCGAACTGTCTTACAAACAAAGAAAGTAATGCGATACCTTCCATTTATCGCGCGGGGTATCGGGTTCGGTGAGTCGTCGTGCACGATTTATGAGCTATCACGTAGTACTTTCAATAATATATTATATTATTTACTTACTTGCATAATTCGTTAATGCATTTTACACGCATTTTCTTATGTAAGACGTGAAGTAAAAATAATTATATGCCTGATTAGACGTTCTATCACTAAACAGTTCCGTTGTTCACGAAAGTTTATGCACTTATTGCCAGTCTCACATGTCGTAATCACTAGAACGTACGCGGTAATTTAATTTTGGGAATTGTCAAGGGTTTTTTTTTCCACTCATGGGTTTTTCGGCGTCGTCATCACGGGGAGCATGTTTCTTGAAATGCCTTTGAGGTTTGCCTGCGATGTATAGACCTGCGGTTCATCTGCCTCTCCATCCATTTGACATGCGTCTTCTTGTAATAATAACAGATAGCATAGCATGCCGCTGCCAGCAGAACGATTGTAATCAAAGTGAGAAGAATATTCGTCGTGCTGATGCTGGAGTTGCTCTGCTCGGTTGTCGCACCATTTTGCCCATTACCAGCAGCCGTTTGCGCGATGATTGTCTCTTCTTTCGTTTGTGTAGATTGACACATGATTTACAACACAAAACCACTAATTTTTGTAATAATGTCCGAATTTATAATGTCCAAATTTTATACTGATGTGACCTTGAATGGCAGGGTCGCCATGAAGTGTCGTGGTAAATGAAAGACATCCACTCTGGATAACGTCTCGATTTATTCTGAGTCACATCGAATCATCGTACATCATAACATATATTATAAGGTATGGTTACACACACATGCTTAATAATACTAGCGTTAACCTACATACACTACAATATTATTTTCAAAATCATACTACGAGTATTATGAAATCGGTCTTTTCGAAAAGTTACTACCCAAGAAATACATTTTGCGTAACTACATACACATACATACTTGTACTCACGCCTTTTTTTCCATGAGAGAAGGCGGTAAATAAAGAACGCCACCTGCTACGATCCTTACATACTCCTTTTGCTTGGTTTAAGTTCATATATCTAGTCATATAAGCACAACGTTATGAGTTATGAGTACTGCACACCTGGCCTTTCTGAAGAACATCACCAATCAGGTCCATGTATGTCCTTCTAGAGCGTCCCCTCCTGGTGTTTTGTTTCACCTCTGCCTTGTAAATAAGTTTTGTTTGTCGCCTTTCATTTATCCTCTCAATATGCATACTCTTTTCAAATGTTGTCACTACATCTTTTAACACTCAACGTTTGCTTAACTTATGATGACTGTACATTCCTACTCCCAAACCTCCCCAATGATATTAGCCCAATCCCGCAACTATCACGTTAGACAACCACATATTATTCTATGGGAGCGGCATTTTGTGGTCCCCGGTACTAATGCGTACGAATGTATGTTGGCGAGGCAGAAATGTGACATTTTCGGTAATAAACTCGGTAATGGGTTTGATACTGCTGTGATGTTGTTGTCTAAATGTGTCGAATGTAACAACGAATTATGTATTAAATGATGTTTTGACCTGTGTCCACTGAAAGAGCCATTAAATTAAATGTAGCTGATAGTGATCATCTGTAACTCTCAAGTGAATATATTACTTCTAGGCAAGCGTGCTCCATCGTTGACTACATCATCACTTATCACCAGGAGGGATAGATGACTAGAGTTCAAAATATCTTTCAATAATAAAAAACTTAGTATCTGATACATGATGATTAACAAAGTTTTGAAGGAAATTTCTGTCCACAAACAAGTTACCGTACCACTTTTCCCCCTTACCAACAATTATGTCCACACAAAGACAATCGGCTTTCGCTTAGCCTTTCTATCAATAATGTTTCTCCCCCCTTCGTTTTTAATTTCATAATAGTGTATGATAAGTACCTATTACCGATATTTTAAACTTGACCAGTTGATTGCCAATCACTCCAGCAAAAAAATAATGGAAAATTTACAACCGCTTTTATCAGTATTCTGACCACTATTCTAGATAACCTATAGGAACCATGGTGATATATTATAGTGGTCAAACCCGAGTTTATCAATAATAAAAAACAACTCATGATATTATTTTGTCATCTCTATAGAGTGTAACGCAAAAGGGAGATCATAATATTTTAAAATTGTTTGTGCCACGAGGGCACAAACAATTTTAAAATATTATGATTAACAAAGTTTTGAAGGAAATTTCTGTCCACAAACAAGTTACCGTACCACTTTTCCCCATTACCAACAATTATGTCCACACAAAGACAATCGGCTTTCGCTTAGCCTTTCTATCAATAATGTTTCTCCCCCCTTCGTTTTTAATTTCATAATAGTGTATGATAAGTACCTATTACCGATATTTTAAACTTGACCAGTTGATTGCCAATCACTCCAGCAAAAAAATAATGGAAAATTTACAACCGCTTTTATCAGTATTCTGACCACTATTCTAGATAACCTATAGGAACCATGGTGATATATTATAGTGGTCAAACCCGAGTTTATCAATAATAAAAAACAACTCATGATATTATTTTGTCATCTCTATAGAGTGTAACGCAAAAGGGAGATCATAATATTTTAAAATTGTTTGTGCCCTCGTATATATAAGAACTACTTTCTCCAAGTAAATCATAGTCAATTCTCAAAAATTATCGTATCTCCCATACAAATTTTGATCACATGACGACAATAAGTTGTCGGATGGAAAACACAACATTTTTTTTGGAAATTGCCTATGACATCTTTGGCGATAGTTGTTCATTTACACGGGCAAAAGCAGTTTTTAAAACATGATCGCACCTTTCCATTACATCCTGTATAATAAGTTGATCAAAGAAGTTGATACCGTTAGGGATTGGACACTTCAGTAATTACTTCGGGTTACAACACTACCTCGATCGCTTCAGTAATTACTGGTCGGCCACTCTTTTGTCTCAACTTTGTCGCTCGTAATAAACAACGATATTACTTTGTAGCAAAAAGTACACTGTTTGGGACAGATAACTTTTTGCTACTATGATTTAACTGCTCGATTTTATACTGTAAAAAGTAAATTAAAATCTAAATTACAAGGAAAGACGTTACAAAAGGAAGGTCTAGATCGTGTATATAAGTAATAACTTTTACTACAATAGTAATACAAGCCAGTTACTGTACCACAGCCGAGCAAAATCTCAAGTACATGAGACTTTTCAGCTAAGTAGCTAAGTTTGACAACGAGTCGTCTCCTGGGAATTCCAGTTGTCCATAGGTAGTGGCAACTACTTCTACATGTCAACTCTTGTAATGTCGACCTATTTGAAAGAAATGAAAGATACACCTATTATTGCCACAGAACCCTTTAAATTGTACTTAACACATAATCCTTAAGGATAGTAATTAGTAGTACTTTAATTATATTAGTTAAGACAAAGTTATGATATATTCTTTCTAGCTAGGACATAAAATAAATCAGCTTGTCCACTTTGTGGCAAAAACTGCAATCATAAAATTCGCAGAACAAATTCGATTACTATCACGAACAGTCTTCAAACAACATTTCCTCTTATAAAAACACGCGCTTCTCATATTGAGGTCACTCCCAACGAGGTCGCAGCTGAATAAATAAATACATTTAATTTTAAATATTCCCTTTGAACCTCTACATTAATGATTAACAAATCTCTAATTAGTGCCTCGAGTGGGCAACAAATGGCCTCTTGGTTATTTGTTGTTATTCTGTGGCTATTGAAGCAGCCCCTTTTAATTGGGCCCGCTGGACTGGCCGCCTGGCCGCCGGGCTGCCTGGCCGCCTGGCCGCCTGGCCGCCTGGGCCACTGATAGCCAAGTACGCTTAATTAATACTGAGCATTAAAGAGCCTTTTAAAAATTTGCTGACGGGGAATGCTCTTTTAAACGTTGCGAAGAGCAGAATTATTTTAGGTTTAAAAATGAGCTTGTAAATATTAAGCTGTACTGAAGCAACGCAGTGACTGACGTAACGGGTTTAGCTGATCTCATTGCGCATTCGTTTTCAATAGATGGTAGCATCAGAGACACAAGCTATGTAAGTACTGTCTGCGTCTACATTGTGTCGAATGATATATTAGAATGGAATAATACTTTCTTGTTAGATGTGGATCAGGGCCAGCATACCTGGCAGGATTTGAGGTATACCTTTACACAGCAGTGAGACAGTTTAGGCTAGTTAAGTAAAATAAACCGACTTCAAAAGCAAAACACTAAAATATGCAAAATAACTTTCGTTTCGGCAGTCGGTGTCTTTGGTAATTCTATTTTTATCCTTTTTCGTCACCTCGTTTTAGTACACTATTATTAAAAAGTGAGCAAGTTGTATAGTAAAGTATTGACAAAATACCTACCTATAATAACTCAATTTACACATTGGTGCTGTTTGACGCTAAGGAGTTCGGTTGTATGTTCCATATCTCAAAAACTTCTGAATCGATTTTGATGAAACTTGCTCTATTCCCTAAGTTGAGGGATACATAATCTAATAAAAAAGAATGGTCACGATCCGATTAGCAGTTTCGGAGAAATGCGTGGACAAACATACAGACATGCATAAAAAACAAACATACACTTATGAAATTTGGCACACATGTTTAGAAGTCCAATTACAGTAACATAATATGTGAATATTGGGCAATTCCAATAATATAACATACATATGTGTCGAATTGATTACCTCCTTTGTTTTGAAGTCGTTTAAAATACTAGAAGGTTTTTTTACTCGAAGATTCGATCCCTCGTACAAATACAACTTCATTTTGTGATGAGCCCCTTTACCCCAACCGTAAGGATAACTCAGTGTACAAATCTCGTTGTCAAAACAATTTAACTAAAAAATTATAGCTCTTGTTTTTAAAAAAAAGGTAATTATGTCACTCATTTGTTTCCTTTGTGTTTGTAGAACCAAGTTTTCATTTGGATGTAGACAAAGTTTTGACGTTTGCATTCTAAATGAACAAAAATAAATTTCAAAAAGTAATTAGGATTCAGAAGTTTAATTTTTCTTCGTATTTTCACGGCGATGTCTGATTTAAATTATTATAATTTGTGTTACAAATCTTGATGTTTTCTCAGAAACAAGATATGTTATTTCGGAGTTTGTGTAATGTCTAGTTTCTTCGGATGAATTGCCTAACATGTGTCTTAGCGTAATGATAAGTAATGCTACTAATTTGTTTATATTAATAAATTGGTCTTATGTATTTAGTTTATTTGCCTTAGTAAAGGAGACTTCTCGGGCAAAGTGTTATTGGGTTTTTCCGTCCAGACATCTTTTCAGTAGCAGCCTGGAGTCGTAGCCTTCGGGGAATACAGGTGTTGTACTATACCTAAGACAGTTCTAATCAGGTAAACATTCTAAATCTCAAGCGTGAAATTATTATTCTGAGACTATTGACCAATTCAAGCGGGTTATCAATTAAAGTTTGTTTATTGAAAACAATTAACGTGTTATCAATAAAAGGTTATTAATAATGATAACCCGCCGCTTTATGGTGTCGATAAACGAGAGAGGTCCAAAAGTTCGTGGAATATTTTCCTTAAAAAGAAGATGTATTTTATGGAAAATATTCCGTGAATTGGAGAGATCTATGTCCAACATTAGACTGCTATAGGCTGATAATAATGATGATAATGCCATGAACTAACTATCTAAAAACCCCTAAGTATTTATCTCATACCATACGAAGAAATTTAGTAATTGAAGGACTCGAATTCCTATTCGTATATTCAAATCCGTTCCGGTAAACGACAAAATGTAGCCTACTATAACATCAAGTTACCTACAACCAAGTTACAATGCATCTTCGTCAACCCATGGAGATAGGTACAAGGCAAACTAATACATCTTAAACCGCTCCATTATCGATTCAATAACCAACACTAACCGCTGACATTTCAGAGCCACATAGTTCAGCAAATCAATCACTGGCAGCGGATATTAGGGCAGTCAGCATCAATCTCGAGCGGTCGTCGATCGCACGCGTCGGTTGCGTGTGTATCGCACGTGTCGCACGCACCGGTCGCGTCGGTCGCGCTGAGTGGATGTAATCAAGCCGGCAGATTGCCTTGAGACTCGCTAATTCCTGTGCATTAATCGGAATACATACGGTTGTTGTTGTGGCAGCTATGGTACTGGGTTGAGAGATGCTTGGGCATCTTGGGAAATCATCCTTATGTGCCAACCGTTCTTTTGATTCTCGCATATGATATGACTCACATACGCTTTTATTCTATAATAAGATCATATAATTTTAGAGGTCCAATGAGTCAGGTACATACCTACATCAGTTCATATGTTTAACTTTTGGTGTCATCATCATCAGCCTTTTTAATGTTCCCACTGCTGGGACACAGGCCTCCTCTCTGTGAGAGGGAATGGGCCGTCATCCACTACGCGGGCCCAGTGCGGGTTGGTGGATGTTAAATGTATTCGAATTTTTCGGACATGCCGGTTTCCTTACGATGTTTTCCTTCACCGTTTTGAGAGCAGTGGTGAAATAATTTACACAAAGTAAAGCGCGCCTGCCTGGATTTGATCCCACGACCTAGAACTTATAAGTCCCGGCCGATGCCACTAATCCATCACTGCTTTCAGTTTTAGGTGTACATAATGTATATTCTATTCCTATCCCACAAAACCGTTAGCTATAATTCTTTAATTTTGACAATACAACAAAAAGGAATGTACGCAAAAATAAGAAATTGACTTACCTAATGCAGTGAATAAGCCAGTTTAATATCACATCAGCTATCTTTTCCCTCCGTTCATATGCTATTCGTAAGTATCTACACGGGCTTGAGGCGCGGATTACCAAGTGCGCTCTTTACTGCGCTAATACAGGCGGCGCCGCGGCTCGCAGCTAGCGCGCTTATTAAATTAATAGTAGCGAGATATTAGGTACTGAAAGCTTCCCTCGGGCTGGTGGCACTAGGCAGAAAGGTGGGTAGAATATCTGTAGAAGCAGATGATTGAATTAATGTGATTGGTCTAGAATAAACCTTAGTGATTATTTATTATTTATTCGTCTCGTATCCGTATCCTCGCACTAGGCCTTGCAGTAATTACACCAATGGAGCAGAAACTGACACTAAGTAACTTTCCTTACGATGTTTTCCTTCACCATTGGATTGGAATGTGCAATTGGAAAGGTTTGATTTGTGCCTAACAATATAGCTTATTCTGATACTTAGTAGTAGATAATGGCGTGAATAAAGGCTTTAAGGGTACCGTAGCCAAATGGCAAAAAACGGAACCCTTATAGATTCGTCATGTCTGTCTGTCTGTCTGTCTGTCCGTCCGTATGTCACAGCCACTTTTTTCCGAAACTATAAGAACTATGCTGTTGAAACTTGGTGAGTAGATGTATTCTGTGAACCGCATTAAGATTATCACTCAAAAATAGAAAAAAAAACAATAAATGTTGGGGGTCCCCATACTTGAAACTAAAACTATTTTTTTCCATCAAACCCATACGTGTGGGGTATCTATGGATAGGTCTTCAAAAATGATATTGAGGTTTCTAATATCATTTTTATCTAAACTGAATAGTTTGCGCGAGAGACACTTCCAAAGTGGTAAAATGTGTGCCCCCCCCCCCTGTAACTTCTAAAATAAGAGAATGATAAAACTAAAAAATATATATTATGTACATTACCATGTAAACTGCCAACGAAAATTGGTTTGAACGAGATCTAGTAAGTAGTTTTTTTTTTAATATGTCATAAATCGTAAACCGCAATTTACCAAGTACGGAACCCTTCGTGCGCGAGTCCGACTCGCACTTGGCCGGATTTTTAAATTCTTATTAATAAATATCAGCTGAAAGACGTTCACAGCTAGACATATGAAGGCCTCCACCAAGTGTCGCTACATCGATATCATGATGATGATGAAATATACCTGCAAGAAGGGCTGTTAGCGACCCACTTTGGTTCTTGTTCATTTATCTCTAGTCTTTTTTAATTTTGAATATAAAATTTCTTCTGGTTTTAAACGCTAATTTTACGGTGAGTTTTTGTTCAAAGTTTTTTTTTTTTTTTTTTTATAAGGATAACAAACAGTAGTTTATTTAAAATATACAAATTGTCTTAAATATAAGACGCAACAAGTAAGTAAGTAGTGTTCAACTAACCGAATACGGTTGACCTAGTAGCCTTCGAAGAATACGGGCGTGATGTTATAATGATGATTGGTTTGATCAAAGATTGTATGAAGTAATTCTTCTGAGTTTTCCTCAAATCTCCTTTAAATCGTAGAGGATCGGATAAGGTTGTTCTAACCAAATGTTCAGTAATGAGGAAGTTACGAGACGTGTAGTTCACTCGGCGAGCTTCGGATATCTTCGGCTAACTTCCGATTATTACGAGCTAACAAGAAGTTCAAATTGCTTCAGTTCATAGTTCGAGTTCGTTTGGTCTGAATGATTTTGAGGAGCATTGGTATGCCCAGTTTCTGAGCACTTAGTAAATATTTGGGGTAGGTTTCGATGACCAATAGCGAACACTGTCACATAGTCAAACTCCAGATCACGCTAAGGCATGTGGTGTAAGGAATCGAACTCAGAGTCCCCTGCTTGGCAGTGGGTTGGTGATATACAACGTCAAATAACGCTTGCCGAGGTCGGTCCGTGGATGGGCCCATTACGTACTGTTGTTGATTCTGGATATCATTCGTAGATCTTTGACAGTCGTCAGACTTTCGGGCTTTCTTCTTTCTTTTCCGAATACTTGTAGTATTCAGAAGCCAGCAAAATCTGAATAATCTTTAACCTGGTTACTGGGTTGTGATGGATGGCTCATCAATAACTCATACCAAGTTTGAAAACGGCTAGGGAGACGATGACATCATATAAAATTACTAGCTGCCGCTCGACACTCCGCCTGCATGGAAATCTTACTTCCATTTACTGTCTTATTCTGATGCGTAAACTATCTTAAAGAGTAACAAACATCCATCTATCCAAACATAATTTCGCGTTTACTTTAGTAGTAGGATCGATCGTCTTCAAAACAAAGCTCCATGTAAAATGTATACAGCACAAATACATCCCTTTAGCTCAAGAACCCAAATCGGGTGTTACCTTCAACTCTAGTGAATAATATACGGCCGACGTCACGACCCGACGCGTCACGTCACTACGCGGTGACACACGGAGACATGCGGTGCGGGACACGACTATATATTATTCAAACTAAGGCTCCACATTACATTAAATACTGATACTTTACTTTCTACATACTAGTCCAATCTTGATGTGCTCACACTTGCAAATGTGACAATACTTGGGGTTTTGCCTGAGATTTCTTAGTGAACGTTATAAATGTCGATATCTAGCGTCAGAGCTTTGAGGAGCGTTTCAAAGACCGAAAGCTTTTGCATGGCTCGGCAAGTACATGAAGCCTTTGCTGGTCTTGGCTGCCAGCCGATGACGTTTATAAAAGAGTTTACCCTTTAACCAAGTTCCCCCTGATCGTCTCATGTGACCGAGTAAACGGGTAATTTGTATGTGTGCGTGCGTCTGAGGTCAGGGAAGGGTCTCATGTATTATTAATATAACGGCCGGGTATCTAATGTTTAAGTGTAAGACGGAAGCTGCCATTGTGTCTGCGTAATTTAGAGTGTTTAAAGTTATATGTTGCTGGGGGAAAGCCCGCTGTTCGATATATTTACGTACTGATTCTTTTCTTGCTAAGTATTTAAGACAATTTTTCACTGTTTTTCTTTTCGTTTCGAATAACTCAAAATGAATGTTGTCGAATCGAGTTATATTTAGCTACCTGTTTAGCTTATCGCTAGCCTCGTTAAAATCCTGAAAGGAGCAGGTGGTCATGCATGCTGGGCAGCAATTTCCTGTGTCGGGGCTCCACAATGACCCCGTGTCTCCACACGGGGTCACTAAAATCATCCGTTATTCTTGAAGACTACTTACAATGATATAAGGAATAAGTATAAAGTATATTTTTTTAAACAACTTTTTGAACTGAAATGTACCTGCTATTTTTATTTTTTTTATTGAGCTCACCAACAATTGACTACACTGATACAAAGATATACGTAATATCACTTGTCAATACACAACCAATGGACTCAAACACGATACTGCTATCTCGGTTGGTTGAGCAGTTGCTATGGCCACCTTCCGATTCCACCATTAGACCAGCTGCATAATACTATTATTTTTCAATGTTTCGAAAGTAACATAAGTACGTCAAGTTTCAGCTAAATCAGAATATGCCAGGAAGTGTTTGAAATGGATTACTAGTTGCCGGATACACACGAAATCAAGGTAAGATAAAGCTTGAACAAGTAAAATTTCACAATTTAAAAAACCCCCGACACATTTATCTTGCGAAAACACCCCGATTCAAACAGTAAAATCCCCATAACTTTTGAACAGCTGAACCGATTTTATTCAAACATAGCTAAGAACACTCTCGACAATATTACCTTTCAAACAAAAAAAACTAAATCGAAATCGGTTCTTCCGTTTAGGCGCTATGATGCCACAGACAGACACACAGATACACAGATACACAGATACACAGATACACAGATACACAGATACACAGATACACAGCAACACACGTGAAACTTATAACACCCCTCTTTTTCCGGCGGGGGTTAAAAAAACAAACAAAAAACGACTTATCAGATCTCCCGAGTTCCCCATGGTCGCCTGAACTTATCCGTATGTTCAACAAGTAATATCAATACGTCGGTACTGCAGTGAGGACTGTATCTAAGTGACTGTTAACATTCACTTAGGTATTGTTGAGGCAAACATTACCGCCTCACAAGTTGTCGTGTGCTTATTACTTAGCGATCGGTGGTTAGAAATTATTCTGTTATTGTTTAAGCGGAAGAGGAGATTTGAGAATTTACGGCCTCGGTTTTACGCGTGTTATATTATATTCACAAATTCTCCTCGTTCATAGCTCCATCTAATAGTAAAAACCGTATCAAAAGTTGAGAAATTCAGATAGACATTGACTTTGTTTCATACTATTTATGGCTGATTTTGCAATAGTCAGACAACTTTTGACGGAAAAATATATATGCCTTGTCTGTAAAAGAACAAGCTGGTATTATTATTTAACTTCCAAACTGCAGTAAAAGTGCCTTTTATCAACTTTTGTGATCCTAACTATTATACGCATCGTTGCTAGTTTCAGTCTGTATATTCACTCAAACGCCCAGCCAATATAAATTCATCTTGCATTAATTAAGCTCATCGCAGAAGCTTTTCATAAGAACCCCGTATTTCAGCCGTGGTATATTATTCGTAGCTTTTAGCAGCGTACCGCGTAGCCCTGAGTAGCGAAGCCGCTACGGCGTAGACCATTCGTAGACGCTCACGTAGCGCACAAATCAAAACACAAATCTGATTGGAACGCACTGTTTTTAAGGCTTACCCATGGTGAAGTAAAACAAAATATTTTATAATAAAAAACATTGGCAACTGTGATTAAAAATTCGTGATGAGGGTTTATGTAATCAAATACAATTTTATCAGTTTTTTTAGAATGAATAAGGATTACAAAACATGAACGACAGGGCTGTAAAAGCTTAATATTTATAGCTCCAGAGGAAAAAAATATGCCACCGCGATCATTGCCGAGAATATCCGACTCAGTAACGCGTAATCAAAGATCCCCTTCTACCTTTAAACCGTGTGTGCCACCCTTAACCCGTCACGCGCTACAACTCGAGTTTTATTTGATATGTAATTTACTTTTGAAATATTTGAAAAGATTATTACTTTTTTGTTGTACTGTTTCAATATTTACTGCGGAACCCTCGGGACTCTTGGTACAGGGAATTATGCTAGCGTAGATTTGTGGAGCGCTTGATTTATGGATTTAATATTGTATTTTTTATATGTGAGTGCCTGAAATATTGGTGAGAGGCTCGGGGAGAGGATGTGCTCTTCATCATGCCAGCTGCTTGAGTTCTTTTGGTTTGTTTTATGTGTCAGTGTTTTTGATTTTGCCACCGAGTGTGGGTACAAATTCCTTAACAAGAATAATAAGAAGTTAAAAATCCAGAAAAATGGAAACACCGGTGAAAACTTTATTATATTCAATTACTTTAAGAGGAGATATTTCTGTCCAAATTCTAGCCAAGCTAAGCTATAATTCTCTCAGCTTATGGATTAACAAAATGCTGAAATCTGCAAATGCTTGAATCCCACACAAAGGAAACGTCTTGCCGATGTGGTTTCACGTAATAGACGCGACAATACCCTACTGTGTCATCAGTCCGCTAAGACAGCACTAATGCGCAAAAGTGTTTACTGCATGGCTCCGGTCATATATGATAAAATACCGAAAAGTTGGAAAGAATCGCCGCTATCATTATTTAAAAAAAGGCTTCGAAGCTTTCTGATAGTCAAAGCATATTATAGCGTAACAGAATTCTTAAGTGAAAAAAAAATTGAAATTTGCTGTTAATAATGTTTAAAAATAAGAATAATGCTTGGTTTTTGTTTTTCTTTGTTTTGTCTGTATAAGTTTAGTAAATTAGTTTATTTTATTTGTTTCTAATTTTTGCATGCCTACTGGTAAAATATGGCTGGACTTATTCTCTATATCACCATTGTACTGTACCCATATTTGCAAAATAAAATATCTTTATCTTATCTTTATCTTTATCTAAGGACGTTTTACTGATAGACAGTTGGACAGGTATGGCAGCAAGACTGCTACTACCTCAAGTGTAAACATAATTATAAGTAAGATTTTGTGAGTTAGTCTGGCACCATTACTATTTGAAAAATGTTTCACCATTTATAATATGGTACATTATTCCAGATGGTTACAAGATATATATTATTATGACCTAGACAATGCCGGACCGGGCCACTAGGCTATCACTGTGAATCAAGAATATCACTTATGGAGGATCTACATTAATGCTAACGAAATAAACCATGATAGTCGACTATAATAAAAACAGAGACTATAAATCGAACTCCAACGTACCTCCGACTACCGTCTATTTAGCTAAACGTCCACAATCCGTCGTAATGCACCAACACACCCCACTCTTTACGACTACCCTCACGGAAACACTCAAACTACCCTCTTTTATATCCACTAACATCTTTACAATTCCAAATCGGATCACTAAAACTGAATCCGACTTAGATTTAGGAAATTATTCGGAAAACAATCGGATCGGATTCGCTTTCAGATGTGATAGGAAAAGGTGGTTAGCGACAGGGACAATGGTTTAAAGTTATTGTTTCAAGGCCTTCTTGAAAGCTGTAAGTTGATTTGAAGATACGTCATGAAATCAATATTTTAAAACTAGATGAGGTCCAAAAACTAAGAGGAAGTTAATGACAAGCAGTCCAGCTTAACTGTTGATGAAATTCTATTTATCATCATACTCAGTCGGGCAGCCAGTCCATTAAAGTATTCAATAATTTATCATTAGACGTTATACACGCGAACCATTAGAAGTAAAGCTCCGGGTTCTGACAGCAATCTCATTAAAGTCCTTTCAAAATAATTTACCTAAAAAGATTCGCGCGAATCCGCATAATAAAAGTGAGCCAGAAACGAATAAAACCTGTTTAGGAAAAATATTCTACATCATATTTTAAACGTAATGAAAAGACCGCTTAAAAATATTTATTTTCCAAACAAAATTTTCTTTTCGCTGGGCTCATGGTCGAATAAATTTTGTGCTTACACTCAGCCAATAACAGCTCAGTACTATTTACGTAATGGAGACCAGGCTTTTTGGTCGCCAAACCTATTTATGGCAGTAAACTTCCGAGAGACGAAATAGTGCCGTCATTAGCAAGGCAAACTCATAAATCGGCCGGACGTAATTACTAGTCGGATACTCGGATACTCGGTGTTTGTTGAATATCGTCGTATCAAATATTCAGCTATTCACAAACGGTAAACACTTGCTGCTTCCTTATTGTTGACGCTGACGAGACATGAATTATTCATCAATATCACTCGCGAAGGTTTTTCTACTCAAACAGATACCTAGTAGCTGTTATAATGCGTGTTCAGTAGTGACGTGCCTCGCTGTGAGTAATGACTATCCGCTCTCGAGGCGAAGAATCTGTCGGCGCTTGTTATGAATATAATAAGTGAACGTGCATACGCTGAGATAGATTACGTGCGGTATTAAAGAGTCTTGGCTTTGTAGAAAGTAGTGCTTGGTGCTATGGTGACCTAACACACCTTTCTTGTTATGATAGGATATGGTAAAAGTTAAAGTCTTGGATTATAAGGGAAACAACTATATTGAAACACTATATAACACTTAGATACACGAAATGGTAAATTATAGTAAACTATGTAACTAAATTAATGGTAAAAGTATGGTAAAATGGTTATGGTTTGGTTACGAGTACGTGGTGTCTCTGACGAGATCTAAACGCGAACTGGCCCACATTTTGGTAACCGAGCGAATGTGCATATTTGCGTTTGATGCAATTATGCATTTTCGCTGCGTGTTTGGTTTAAACTCGAACAGGCTTGGAGTTGGGAACTGCATTTAAGTTTGTCTCTCAATTTAATTCTGAGTAAATGGAGTTTTCCAGCATTCATTGTATGTTATTTCGTTTGCAGTGCCTTAATTGCGAATATTTAGATATATTATTTGTTGAAATTAATTTAAATAATTTGTCAGCCTATTTTGTTCACAGTTTTAAAGTTATCTTAAATCTAGAATATAAATAAACTAACGATGGTAGCAAAAACTACAAACTTTCTACACATTCACAAGAACAATAAATAATGTAGACAAATCATTCCAGACGAAAATCTATTCTCTGTATCACGAAAATATTTCACTAAACGACTTTCAGCTTAACATTGCTAAACTTTATTCCTATCCATTCAAATTCTGGCAAACGAAACACAACAAATCCGCCCTCTAATACGATCACAGCGAATTGTTCGCGCTTTTTATCCAATAAACCAGATTACCGAACAATACACAGTAGGACTATCCGATTAACTTAAGCCGGATAGTTTTCGGCAGATATTCGGTGGTTGCGCATCACTATTGTGCGTACATATTTAAAATGGAGTGATGCTGGCGTGACGTTATGTTGGACCGATCCAGATGTATCGGGCATGGCACTTTTTCCGCGTATTCATGAGAGATTAGAGCTGAATCTGTGTAAACAGGAGTGTTTCTGATATTGAATGTTAAACCGACCATCCACTGCTACAAAGGATATGCAGATACATGAAGAGATTTGACATGTTAGCTTCGCGATTACTTAATATTTTTATGTGCACCACGTGCCATAAAAATATACCGTGTAATAGTAATGTGCCCGCCTTCATGTTTATAGAAAACATGAACATGGAAGATGAGATTTCGTGGTGGCCCAGTGGCTTGAATTCGCCTCTCGTGCTTGTGGTCATGTGTTTAAATCCGGGCAAGTACCAATGTGACTTTTAATTCATATGTACTTTCTAAGTTTATCTTGGACATCGCTGAAAACGGTGAAGGAAAACATCGTGAGGAAACCTGGACCTATAGTTAGTTTATGGTTGTGCTCCATTGGTGTAATTACTGTAAAGCGTTACAGTGCTAGAAAAAACAAATAAATAAATAGAGCGAAGCTTAGGACACTTGCGAAGCTAAGCTGTGGGCTGATATGGAGTGGGTTTCTTACGGGTGGTACTAAGCGAGATGTCCGCAATCAATCACTCGTCGGCGTCGCGGCAGTGCGCAGTGCGCGGTGTAACTCGATATACTATGAATAAGCAATGGCTGGCACTGAGTGAGGAAAATAACGTGGATTACGTACGTTTGTACTTATTGATTGCGGAGTCTTATCAAGTCTGGTAACTCAACAACATCATAAGATGAAGCAACATAACATAACATCAAGCTGATATTCCCCGAAGGGCTAGGCAGAGGTACACCTCTATTAGTACAACCACATTTCGCCAGTTATGTTTAAATCTCATGTAATAGGGGCTAGCCTATTGCCAAATCCAGGCTTCGGGCTGCTACTGAGTAATCCCAAATGGAATAACCCAATATCACTTTGCCTGACCCGGGCATCAAACCCAGGACATCTTGCTCAGCAGTAGCGTTTGAAACCACTAGATTTACGAGACAAGAGGCTAAATAGGAAAAGGATTTTATTCACTCAATAACCGATAATATTTTGAAACTGAGACATCAAATCGGGTCTCAATATGGCGTCTCCTGAGTGTTGTAAATCAGAACATTATTACGCTGTAATTTTCTTAAACTCAGTCGACACTTAGGTCCATATTTATATAAATCTCGGAGCTGTTGCAACTGAATAGTAGATTTTTTATTCCAATTGCATATATTAAAATGCTCATCAATCGAGATTTAATAAATAAGGCCCGCTTGCGCCACTCTGGCTTTTTTTACTAACTCCGTGTTATTTATGACATATATTAATTTAATCTCGTGTTAGCAACTAACTCTGAGCTAAGTTTTTCTCGCAAGTGGACCTAAAGGGTGTTAATCTGTTTGCGTTTTGACAACATCTCTAAAGAATATGCCTCTTAAATACCTGTTTATTAACACGGTTGTGTTTATTAACATGTGCGTTACCTTACTATGTTGAATCAATTTATCAAGGTCTCAGATCACCTTTGAGTATTCAAAGGCGTCTGAATACTATCACGTTACTAAGCCATAATTACTTGGCATATTGATCATGACGATGTTTCTGACAGATCTCAACAACCATCATAGATTATCCTTTGAAGGGCAACATACCACTGAGATACAAGCATCTCATGTTAGCTCCTTAGGTTTAGATATACCTAGTTAACTGATGTGAGGCTTAAGTTCTCAAACCGATCAATCTATGTCCAAATAGTCTAAGTAAGTAGTTTCAGTATTATAAATAGGCCGACTGCCTATCTGACCTCCATAACTCAGTAACTGAGTAACACATCTCTTGGTAAGACTGGTGTCAAATTGCCTGGCTTCTGCCTACCCCTAACGTCTTCAAAAGATCTACAAATGACATCCCGGCGGTCATTTAGATTAACAGCTCAACGTGCTTTTCGAAGCAAGGAGGAATCTCGCTTTGTAAAGATGGTCACGCATCTACGGACCAACTTCGCCATAGTTAGTTAGCTTAACCTTGAAAATCGACCCATACAGCTGTAATTATTTAGTTACAAGCTCCTCCTTTATTTAAAACTAGCTCCTACCAGCGGTTTCACCCGCGTGAACGTCGAAAATTATCCTGTGGGAACATATTTCTGGGATAAAAGTATCCTATGTGCTATTCTATGTGCTAGGCCTTCTAGATTTCTAGATGCTTGTTAACTTTTTATCTCGTTTTACTATCTTTTTTCTTCTTTTGTTTATATAATATATAATCTTATTTATTTTTTTCTTAAGACTTATTGTCGGGCCTACGTTGTCCCCCTATATCTAAGCACTAATGCAGTAACATGGAAATATTGTGTGTCCACTGTTCCATGATAATTGTATTTTTATATTTGAATTATTGATTAAGTATACTGTCATTCCACTGTGCCATGTTATATATTTGTATTGTTATTTTTTAATTATTATTTGGATTCATTATATTGGCATAACACTCATTGTATTGTTTGGTAAATTTTTGACACAACTGTCAACATTGTTATAATCTATTTCTATGTTAATTATTGTAATTGGTCTTTGTATCGTTTTAATTAACTATAAATAAATAAATAATTATAAAACCAAACAATTTTTTAAAAGAGTAACCGTGGAGTTTCTTGCCGGTTCTTCTCCATAGGAAACGACCAACCCGAACCATGCACCTTTTGTCGACGTTTTATAAGTACCCATTTACCCTATCTATACTAATATTATAAAGAGGAAAGGTTTGATTTTTTGTTTGTTTGTTTGTTTGTATGAATTGAATAGGCTCCGAAACTACTTGGCAGATTTGAAAAATTCTTTCACTGTTGGATAGTCCATTTATCGAGGAAGGTTATAGGCTATATAACATCACGCTACGACCAATAGGAGCGGAGCATAAATGAAAAATGTTACAAAAACGGGAAAAAATATTCCTTTTTGAGAGCTTCCATTGCGTGCGCTGCGTAAATGGTTTAAGTTACGCAAATATCATGTATGATGGAATTGTTTCTCTTTAAAAGTTCTAAAAAAAAGTCCGTGACACCATATGTCTATCTTTTAAGGTGGACTCACAATAGCAAATTTTATGTTCTAAATTTTAATTAGATCAACGCTGCCGGTAGAAACAAAAGTTGGTTGCATTCGTATAGTAGTATATATATTATTTCTTATTCAAATAAATAGTTCAACAAGTTGGTAGGTAGATAGGGTAGGGTAGGTAGGGTAGGGTAGGGTAGGGTAGTGTAGGGTAGGGTAGTGTAGGGTAGTGTAGGGTTGGGTAGGGTAGGGTAGTGTAGGGTAGGGTAGGGTAGGGTAGTGTAGGGTCGGGTAGGGTAGTGTAGGGTCGGGTAGGGTAGGGTAGTGTAGTGTAGGGTAGGGTAGTGTAGGGTAGTGTAGGGTAGTGTAGGGTCGGGTAGGGTAGGGTAGGGTAGTGTAGGTAGTGTAAGGTACGGTAGGTAGGGTAGATAAATGTTTGGTGTTTTGATGGCAAAACAAAGTTTGCCCGGGCCAGCTAGTGTAAAATAAAAAGAAAATATTTTGATTATGATTCCTGAATCTCTGTGCCAAATTTCATCCAGATCCGTCCAACGGTTTGAGCGTCAAGAAGTAACATACATACAAACACACTCACACACAAACTTTCGCCTTTATTATATTAGTGTGATGTGAAAAAATAATTTAAAACACATTAATCATTTCACATGTTAAACCTATCGCCTAAAAGTGTCAAATAAACAAGCCAAACGATAAAAACATTAATTTGAAAAGCACATACAATTCCGACTGTTGGTCTAACAAACAGGGATTGTAAATATAAATGTGTAAAGCCATTTAATTTCGATAACAGTTGAAGTACCGCTTTCATTAGGGGTGTGTAAACGTTACTATATCGACACATGAATCGAACTTAGTGTTTGTTTAGTTACAGTATTGCTAACGGCGGTATAGCCGCACTAGTTTGCACAAGACTGCTCTGCCTGGTAATTAGGAGGTGGATGGTGTATAACATCACGCCGGTTTTACCGAAGGCTTAGGCAGAAGATAGTTTATTCGTTCAGCCGTTAAAATGTGGAAAGGTAACAAACAGACAGAGTTACTCTCGATAAGATTACCCTTGAACTTGCCGCTTAATTCGTTGTTGATCAACATGTGATCGGTGATAATAATGATTAAAAACTTATTATTTACAGATAAACTAATGTTACAAAGTGACATCATTATTTACTCTCAGATCTGCCTGCCTGTCTAGAACTACGCAAGTCACACAGGTGACCCTAAGGTCCTAGAAACTGAGTAACGCGATAGATACCCCTTGGCAAGGCTGGTGTTAGATTTGATACAGATTTTCGAAAATCTATCGATTTATAATATAAATCATAGATTTATTATATATTCGATCATCTACAAATGACAGGCGGGTCCTGACAGCGAAGGCGATAATCGAAATGACAAAATGTAAGGTATTGATCACGTGATTTTTCGATATCGCTTGTCAATCCCATACAATTTTGCCTTTTCAACATTTATTTCTAAATGATTTTATTTTCAGACATTATGATTTTGATTTGATTTTTGACTTTACGATTATTATATAATTTTATTTTTGTTTTTGCTTTTATTGACTTTGTTTTTGACTATATGATTTTTATTTTTCAATTATTTTATTTTGTTGTTTATTGACTGTATGATTTTTATTTTTGAATAATTTTATTTTATTTACTTAATTTTTTGACTTAATGATTTTTGTCTTTTAATGATTTTGATCGCTATCGTCACGCTTTCGATGATAGAGATATATATAGGGTCACCTGTGTGACTTGCGTAGTTCTAGACAGGCAGGCAGATCTAAGAGTAAACAATGATATCACTTTGTAACGTTAGTTTATCTGTAAATAATAAGTTTTTAATCATTATTATCACCGATCACATGTTGATCAACAACGAATTAAGTGGCAAGTTCAAGGGTTATCTTATCGAGAGTAACTCTGTCTGTTTGTTACCTTTCCACATCTTAACGGCTGAACGAATATTCTTTCTTCTGCTTAATGTCACTTGCATCGGATTTCACTTTTTGAAATATACACAATCTTTTAGTGACAAACGCTATCTTTTACAAGCTTTTTATTAATTTGCAATGGATGTATGTATGTACGATGTTCTGATTAAATCTTGCAACTGAATTTTAATGCAGTTATCCTCAACCGATTAAGATGACATTTTGCATACACGTTTCGTTTGGATGAAAATACATAGTAAGATAAAAACCTTGTTTAAAAAAAAATGAAGAAAATATTATCTCGATTTGCCCGAGATAAGTCGTGCGAAAGCTATTTATCATAGAAACTACAGCATTTTTTTGTTTGTTTTTGAGGAAAAGCCTCATATTTTCCTGATTTAATCATACTTCGCGGACTTTAAAAAGAGAGTTTAGTTTTAATATCTTTTCAACATCACAGAGCTAGCCAGGTTAGAGATATTTTATTAAAAACCGTTGACAAAATATCAGATTTTGCGAATATATTTTATTTCACTAATCTCGTTTTTCATAATAATCCCTCTGGTATAATTACAGTACACGAGGTCGATCTTTTTATTCGATTACGGTTTTAATTGAATATTATATAAACCTGCCCAAAGCGGATTACACAGGCGTAATCAAACTAAGCCAAAATATATTAAAATTTGAAACGCTGGGCATTTCGTAATGTATTCAGGTTTTTAGGGTCTCGTATGGAAATTGGGTTTTAGGTACAACTAACGGTAGAGGAAGTTATTAGTAGGTATAATTCCGCGGGTGTCCGCTGGACGCTTGTGTAACACATATATCTAGCAGTCGACGTATTTGTTTTTAATTTATGGTAGTCTCGTATTTGATCACTATCACACCTGATGGTAAGCCATGATGTAGCCGACGGTGAAACACGCTTGCCTAGAAGTAGCCGTCTTACGGCTGAAACGATGATGATTATTCAATGAGAGGAAAAATCAAAGAAACTGTAGATATAATGTTTGTGATGTGGTAAAAAAGATGGTGACAACTGAACAAAAAAATTATGAACATACAAACTGATTGCTAAAATAGTTACAGATAAATTAATTATGACTACGTGTCGTAGGTGTAGGTCGCGGTGTCGGCGACCCGCACTCGAGCAGTCGCAATTTTCGCACAACCACGTTTTCGAAGCCGTCCTGCCGCAATTCGAAGCCTGGCTGAAAAAAGAGGAGCGCATCTCCTACAGGCTCACTCAGGTACTGACCGGGCACGGCTACTTCGGTGAGTACCTGAATAGGATTGTGCGAGAGACCGCGGTAAATTGCCACCATTGTGGAGGCGACTTTGATTCTGCTAAGCAGGCGGGACTCCGGGGTCGCGGATAGTCAGATTGGTAACTATGTCCGCCCACCAAGTGACTTCAGGAAAAACGGCAGCACAGCGATCACGTGCTGCCGTGCATAGCATGGCTCAGGGGAGGTGCTACTTTCAGCTGCCCTAGAGAGACATGCCCTAACAGGAGCTGCATAGAGGGGGTTCCGGGGTGGTATTTTAAAAGGTGACGGGGACCCTTCTTCTTCTTCGTGGTTTTAGTGAGATTAAAATCCCACTCTCCCTGGTCTTTTCCTCAGAGTTCCAGGCGCATTTTGTAAGTTTCCCCGAGTAAACAAAAAAAAGTCGTTTGTTCGAATCCAGGCAGGCTCTTAACTTCGTGTACATTATTTTATCACCACTGCTTTAAAAACGGTAAAGGAAAGCCCCGTCAGGAAACCAGCATGTCCTAGAACTAAAAAATCGTAGACATGTGACACACTAATCCGCACTGGGCCCGCATGGTGGAATAAGACCCATTCTCTCTCTCATAGAGTTTGCCTGTATCCCAGCAGTGGAGACATTAAATGGCTGATGATGAAGCTAATTATATATAGCTCAATGGTAATTTTGTATCAATGAACAAATAAACTTATGCTTATTCCTACCTTATTTAGTTCAATTTTGGCGAACATACTACTACATTACTGTAAAATAGTGATAGTGATAGTCAGAGAGGAAAACGCTACTGCGAATACTTTTAACATAGTATCCCTAACAGTCCTAAAAACTAGTAGTATTCCTTTTAATGAGGCTAAATAATTTATTAGGCATTCTCTCAATTAACTGAAAATACAATTCGGGCTCCAAACTTAAGGGCAAGGTAATATCTAATAAGAAAATAATTAACCAAACCAAAGTTGACTGTTACCTAAGTAGTTGAAAATTACGTGAAAATAAGACTTGGAGTAACTTAGAGTGCCGAGTAAGTTCCGGAGGTAGTCTGGAGGCCTTAGGGACTTACTTATAAGGAATTAATTACCATATACACGAACTGTGATGTATTAAAATGGAGTTGAAACTATTTAATTGACGTTAATTAGAGGTTCAGTTTTTACTCATAAATGGGTTAGGTTCCCAGTTAGTTATTCCATCACCACTGCTCTAGAAACGGTTTTATAAAGCTAAACATTCGAAAACTTAACTCTGATATCTACCAATTCGGACTGGGCCCGTGTAGTGGATTACAAGTTACAACCCACTCACTCTACCTCAAGAGAGGAGGCCTGTTTCCCAGCAGTGGGAACATTGTAATGCTAATTATGCTTTTGCTTGTAATACGCTCCTATACTTCATAAAAGATAGCTAGATATCTGCAACAGCTGTCAGTGTCAATACAGTAACAATAGTGCCTGACAGGCTAACAATAACGTATACGTCAGTTTGACATATGTCACAGAGATCAAGCTATCTTTTATGAAGTATAGTTATATTGAAAGACTTTCAGGCTAATTAACAATCTCTTTCGTTTTGACAATTCACAGTAGTCATTGCGTGTTACAATTTCAAGTAAAAATATTTCTCGTTTTGTAATTTCACCCCTAGGACTAGGATTTTATACATAGTTTCACAGTTTGAGAACGATAACCTACTTTATTCAACTTTGAATCTCGATTTAGAATTGGTAGAATTCGTACTGATCTTTATTCAAAGCTAGGTTTTAATCGAGATTTATGAATGAATCTAGATTGCGGGCCTAATAATATTATTTTAATTCGTAAAAAATAGTTATGTTTTAATGATAAACAGTCTATTTCAATATGTCATTTTATGACCTATGATTAAGATAATTATTTTTTTCTAAACACCAGTATTGTATAAACAATCCTACAACAAACGAGAATTCCTTCCAATTTTCCACTCAGTTCACCATAGCTACCACAATGGGCGATTGTCTCCCAAACTCGAACCAGTAATGACGCCGCTTTAAATGCAAACCGAGCTTCCCACTAATGAGCTTAGGGTACTAAAAATACCTAATTGTGAAGCAGAATGTGTCAATTTGTTGTCATAATGGTAATTTGATGGGGTCAAAGATTTCATGGGTGTATTTGAAGTGCGAGGTGGTGATGATATCGTAATGTTGTACTGTCTTATTTGAATTGCTTTTGATTTTAAATTCGGGGTAGGTTGTACGTTTTGGGCATACTTCCATTGTGCGTACAACTAATGTGTAGAATGCCCTGCCGGACTCTTTGTTTTCTGATAAATACAACCTAGGGTAAGCTACTTCTAGGCAAGCGTGCTTCACCGTCGACCACATCATCGTTTACCATCAGGTGAGATAGTGGTCAAACATGAGCCTACTCGTATCAATATAAAAAACTAGGATGGCAGGATGAAGGATGGAGGCAGATCATGAACTAGGCTGGAAGAGTAAGTATGGAGTTTCTTGTGCGTTCTTCTCCATAACAAGCTATAATGCACGGCAGAATCAATTTTTATGCCTTGTAAATTTTAATTGTTACGTTCAAAAGTGCCGCTTGGTGGTCTTGTTGAAATAAAATATGTTTGTCTTTGTCTTTTGATTTTCAGCCATCAGCAAAACGTGTTAGTTGTTGCCCCGTTTCTAGCCAGTCTCATGGAATGTAGGTAAACTCAGTTTCACGAATAACGTTACAAAAAAGTTAGGTTACCTGAAAGTTCAAGTATGTTCCCCGTAAGGGCCACACGTAAAAACCTTGCGTGTAGCATTATTCTACTTTTTTTATTGCTCTCTAGGTTCGGGCAATTGGTTCAGGTGTTTCTTTTAATAATGACATTCCAAATAAGTATATTATAGCCCGTCAGACAGCCAGGAACGAGGCTTGATCTACCGTCGCGAAAACCAGAGGAAGAAATATGTTGAAAGCAACCTGGCGACCAACACAGCATAATAATATCATTAGCTTTGTTACGTTATAGTATTAGCTATGTGTATAGCTAATACTATACCTATACATCTATATCTATTCTTCTATACTTATCTATACTATTACTACATCTTATATATAAAATTCTCGTGTCACAATGTTAGTACCATACTCTTCCAAAACCGCTTGACCGATTTTTATGATATTTTAAATGCATATGCATATTTTTAGTAGGTAGGGTAGGGTAGGTAGGTATGGTAGGTGGGGTAGGGTAGGGTAGGTAGGGTAGGTAGGGTAGGGTTGGTATGGTAGGATAGGTAGGGTAGGGAGGGTAGGGTAGGTAGTGAAGGGTAGGTAGGGTAGGGTAGCTAGGGTAGATATCAGTTTTTCTCCGATAACCGACATTCACGCGGATGAAGTTGCGGGCAAAAGCTAGTATTATTATAAATGCGAAAGTAACCTTGTCTGTCTGTTACCTTTTCACGCCTAAATCACTGAACCAATTTAGATGAAGTGTGGTATGGAGATAATTTGAGACCCTGGCAAGGTCATAGGATAGTTTTTATCCCTGAAATCATCCTTGAGAGTGTGGAAAGGGGGGGTGGAAGTTTGTATGGTGAACTAATAATTTCTCAAGTAAGGCGTCCCACACAACTACAACAATATGGCCCAATATAAAAAATGGCTATTCTAAGTACTAATGCAGCGCAGACGAATTTGCGGGCATCAGCTACTGTTGCCGTTGCGAGAAGACTTTATTGAATTAAGCGAATTAAGTTTTTTGTAAAAGAGATGTCCAACATTTTTGGTGTACCATAAAGTATATTCTATTGTATTCTACACTAGCAATGCAATGCAAACTCAATTCCAACGCTATTCCTATAAATAATATTGTGCACTTGCCTCACAGGCTACGGGCGCGCCGCGCGCCGTGCGATTTATCTCGTGACTAAATAATCGCAGCGGCCGTCTGTCGCGAGTTTTCGCATATTTTTGTAGCTTGTTTATTCAATGGAACGATGAGCTTGCGATAGATTTATCAATAAAATTAAATTATTTTAGGACCTTTGCTGTGTTTTACTACTTAATTTACTTTTGCATTGCTATTTTTAGTAGTCAAACGGTATGTTAAGCAAGCAGGCGGGACGCATCATGGACTATGCTTTGGACCTACCTAAAGGCCAGGGCGTATTTGATTCTCAGACAAAACAAGCTGACTACAAAAGCACAACGCTATTAAATGAAAAATAACTTTCGTTACCCGAAGGCGATATTTTTGGTACTAATTGTTTTTCGTTTTTCGATACGTATTGTACCTACAGTCGACCATAGAACATCCTCCTTTTTTGAAGTCGGTTAAAAGTAGAACTAGGAAGCTGCAAACCCCTACTATTATAATTAAAATAATCTCGTCGATACCTCATCAATTGTCCCTCGCGATCGCTTAACTTCGCGAACAGCTCCGCGCTCGACAAAGTGTCGAGTAAGTTGCAGTCGCGAATCGAACGCTCGTAATCTCGCATGCAAACTTGTGCGGATTACGACGCCTTGAGAGTTGTTCGACAACTTAATGTATGTACTTTAGTTTAACGCTTAAATATGCCGAATATTGTACTAGTTGACGAAGTTCTAGGATCGGGAGGCTGGGTACTTGGGTGACAACGTATTGTGATGTGTTTGGAACAAGTCTGGTAAACTTAACTTAGTTTGATGGCTCGGGTTAAGAGTATTCTTAGTTAATTATGTAAGACGCGTGATCAACTCACATGATTCTGTAATCTGTAAGTAGTAGGGCAACATGGATGACCTCTAGATACCAATTCATATCATTGACGTAACATGGTGTTATTATACAACTTATTTTGTTTTTGATAGCGTATGGTAACGTGTATTCTGTAAACATTTCAACTAATAACCTGTTACGGTGAAAATATGTATATAACCCTGTGACATACAGATAAAAATACTGTGGTTCTGTTGGCAACCATCCTATAGAACCCAAAAGTGACTCTTGTAGCAAAAATCCAATAAGACTGACAACATAACAAACGAAATGAAACTGAAGGAAGTGAAATCAGCAACGTTCTGAACACAAAAGTATGTAACAACTAACAAGCTGTCGACTTTTGTCCGCAGATGGCCATAGTTGAAAACTAAAGGAGCCGCTATCAATCCTTTGATCCCTTCACTCGTAGAGGAGGATTCCGGGAATACCTCCACATACCTTCTCATGGAACTGTTACAACTTTTGTTAGTACGTCAAGTGGACGTGTTTGTATAAGTACTGCTAGTATAACCAGGTTTGTTAAAAGTTAGGTCCTAGCCCATATAATTTGACGTTGGCGAAAACACAAACTCAAAACATTTATTTCAATAGGGTTGTTTCCTGGGTAGAAAAATGATAATTATATTTAGTTCGTCCGTGAGATTAACAAATAATATTGGACACGTATTTTTTGCTTTACCAAATCAATAAAAAAATACAAAGTTAAAGCGCATCAAAGTTCATGAGTGAGGGATTGTGACGTCACTAAGGCAGAATTAAGTGTACTAGCGGCGTGACGTCACACGATATTTCAACGCATTATATCGTCGTCACTTTATGTTTACGTGTCAAAAGAAAAAAAATACGTGACTAATATTTTTTTATTAATCTACCTGATATTACGTAATTGTCAAGGGATCGGTCAGCCAAAAAGATGAAATTTCTTGCAAATTTTTTTTTCTCTATGGAGAAGAACGTGCAAGTAACTCCACGGACATGATTACAAAATAATGATAATATCAAAAATATAATTGTCTTCTTCCATACTACAATGACGACTAACGGGGTTGTTAGTCATTATCTCAGGTCCCTTTGTTCACACATTCTTTAAATTGACAGATTGGTGAACGGATTAAAAATACCAAGGCGTTTTTTTTGCTGCGGATTGGAAGTTAGGGTTAAGATTAGTTAATAGTGATAATAGATTCCCCGTCAACCACATCATCGCTTACCATCAGCTGAGATAGTGGTCAAACGCGAGCCTACAGTTAGTAAAAAAATGAAAATCTATCTAAAAACGGTGTTTCTTTTTGTCCAAAGGAAACGAAGTATGGTGGAGAAAATATAAAGAACCCAGGCGTCCTTAACTCTACTAAAAATAAATAAAGCTGAAACCTCAAACTCAGGTGCCAACAAAAATAAATTTAAAAAATCATTTCAGCTTAAAACTATGAAAGCCTGAAGCCGATGAATGGGCTAGGTTGGGGAGCTGTGTGGCCTTGAGGCAAGTTTAAATGGGGCCGTAATTAAGAGGCCGGGCGCGGATCAAATTACGACAGAACAGTATTTAACGAGCTTTTAAAACACAACGCAAGGATTGCCGGCCGGCTTGCAAATGATGGAGGTTGCGGTGAAGCTTGAGAAGTTTAATGGTGTTCTGAATTATAAAACAGTACTGGAAGATGTAGCGTTCAAAGGCCTTTCACTAGGTGGACCGATGATCTGGTTATGGCTGCGCGAATCCGCTATCCAGTGGGTGCACAGGACCGCTCGATGTGGGAGCACCTGGGGAGGCCTACATTCAGCAGTGGACGTCGTTGATGATGATCACACTATTTTTATTATAATCTCATAATAAAAATAGTGTGATAGAAAAGGGAGCCAGTGATATCGTGACGATGGACGAAATCGAAGAAGAAAATGTCTTGTGCAAACCTCAAGTAACATGGGACAGAGGCAGGAAGAAGATGATGAATTTTTCTAGATTATAATTTAAAGACCAGGTTAATATCAGCGTGTCAGCATTAATTTGAGTTGCTTTTTCCTTCGCTGAGGTTTAATAAAAATAGTGTTAGATTAGAAGCGGGACTGTTTGCAAAAGTGTCACCATTTACAAAAAAAAAATGTTTATGTGCTACACTCAGTAACAAGAACAAAAATTGCGTTTATGTGTGCAACTCGTATAAATGTCATCAGAAGTATAAATAACAGTAGAGTGATTATTTTGCTACATAACTAACTAACTGATTAAAATGAACATTAACATCCTATGATACATTAATTTTAAAGTGCCATTTCAAAATTTTATTCATGTGTTCTGACGCAGCCAATCCGCAATTTTTACACGAATAAACCGATGATATACCAAAACCATTAAAATACTGATTTAATGAATGAATACAGCGGGTGTACCTATTACAGATTTTATCAAAATTGATTTTTCACGTAGCTTTGCCCCCGCGTCCCCCATAGAAACCGTGCATTTTCCGGGATAAAAGAAGCCTTTTTTTAAAAGTTCGTTTAGATTTTTTTGATCCTCAAGCATTGCTCAAGCGAACCTTTGTGTCGGTTACTGCACTGAGGCCCAAGACTAGTGATATTCTATCATCGAAAGCGTAGCGATAGCGATTGTCAAAAAGGCAAAATTGTATGGGAAATCAAAATTCATGTCATCATTCTCTTACATTTGGACATTTCGTCTATCGCCTTCGCTGACATCGAATGTCTCCTCTCTCCTCTTGCTTCTTCACATTTCATGCACCAATATCTGCGCCAATGCATCGAATGACAAACGACATCAAAAAACTCATCCATTCCCGGCTCGGCACTCAAATTATCAGTTATTTATCACAAGCCACTTTATCAACAGTCACTTTAAAATATAATAACAGCCGCGACGTGTGACAGGTAAATTAAAAAAACTCGCCATTTTGTTTGTTCCTTTACTCGCGCCACGATAAAGCTGCCAGCCGCACTATGCAAATTATTATGTATTTCCAACGCGCAACTCACCGTATATTTATTAAAAATTGCTTTCGTTTATTTGAACAAAGAATTTTGTTTGAATTATACTTATTTTGTGGTTTTGTAAACAATGTTTTGGACATTTATTTTACTTTCTCTTCCGTTCTACGTAGCATGCTAATATTAATGTTCAATGGAGTCATATTCGGTGTTGTTGTTGGTTAGCTGCATGCATTATAAAATAGGCCATTGTATTCGTTCACTAATGGGAATTAAAATACTCCATTTAAACATTCGTCGCTAAAAGAGCAATGCTATTTGTATTTTACAGCAAACTGTGGTAAAGGACCTGTCTACTAGTCGATTCACGAGAATGTACTTATATGAATTAGGTGTCTTATAATCGAAGGGGGCTTACACACATATAACACTTCAGGGAATACGGAGGTGCTATCTGTATTCCTTGAAGGGTTTGACGGATCTGTACGTATCTTACACTCACAGTTCCCCACCAACTAAGGAATTCCAGACCGAAAAATACTATATAACTTTGGCTGAATACGCTAGGACTCAAAACCACGACCACAGGCCCTAGCAACCCTTGCAACCTTGCCGTGATATAGCAAAACGAGGAAACTGAGGTTCGACAACTAAAAAAGTACGAGTATCGAGCTATCTATATCGCGGCAGTTTCTATATACGCAGTATACATCAGAAGGTATACATTCTCACGTAGGTAAAACTAGCGAGGAGCACGTTGCACATTGTTATTATAGCTGTTCAATATTTTTCTTCCATTTAAAATTCAATTTGCAAAGGATCTTTTCTATTTCACTTAAGTATACGAATAATTTCCCTTTTTTTCGATATTGAATGTCTGGGGACGTCATTATTCTGTAAAGTTGGAGAATATTATAGCCTAGCAAAAGAACTAGCAGCTAAAATTTTCTTTGGATAAAAAAGTAAGTTTATTGGTCTAGTATGTAATGGAAAATATACACATAGAAAATAGCAACAGCAAACAGAGTATCAATCAGCTACTAACTGTATATTTATTACACTTATTGTTGCACAATAAGTGGGGTCAAAAAAGCAGTCGCAATTTGTGCAAAATTTATTAGCATAAGAGAGTCAATGGTTCACAACTGATTAATGGCTATGGCAATGGCTTACAATATGAGGTAAAGAGAAAACTACACTTAAGCTTTGGTACAGTAGAGTGCGACTGCACTTTTGACCTTTGACTGTACATGATCAGCAACTAATGTACCGATATTTTAATATGAGTATAATGAAAGTGGCCTAATTCAAAATTCCTGTGGTATCTGATGTTGTTATAAACTCACCTTAAAAAGCAACACACAACATACAACCCTAAGTATGAGTAAGAAAGGAAAAGAAGCATCGGTCACTTTAGTACTCAGTCAACACTACAAAGTCAAAACTTATTAAAGACTTTTTGCTCATTGCCCACAAATTGCATTTTTTTAGTTAGGTCACTTTAATTCAAAGGATGCCGTATTTTGCTTGTTTATTGCTTTCCGCTAACTACAATAACTGTGCAAGTAAATGCCAAGCAAAAATGGATATCGCGCGGGATTAAAGTATGCAGTAAAAATAAAAGAGAATTACTCTGGAAGTTCAGAAGAAAACCAACATTAACTAATAAACAAAAATATACTAGCTATTCTAAACTGTTCAAACGGATTATAAATCTTACTAAGCGTGCACAAAACAATTACAAAATAAATACATCGACTAATAAAAGTAGAACGGCATGGCAAATTATAAATAATAATAAATTAAATATACCTAAGGAATCCACAGTCGAATTAAATATTAATGACACTTTGACAAAAAATCCTAAAAAAATAGCTAACGCATTTAATAACTATTTTATTGAAAAAGTAAAACCTCTCCCAGGTGCTGGTAAGGATGCCACAGCTCTAATCAATCACCAACCCAACTCAATGTTTTTATCACCAAGTCTGCCTTATCATATGCAGAGGATTATATCAAGTCTTAACAACACGAGTAGTGTAGGGTGTGACGGTATTGCAACGAACGTTATCAAAGCAGTGAATAAAGATATTTCTCAACACTTAAGCCACATTATGAACCTTTGTATAATAAGTGGGACATTTCCAAAAGATCTCAAATTAACAATAATTAAACCTTTATTTAAAAAAGATGATAAATATTTAATGGAGAACTATAGACCGATAGCATTAATTTCCGTATTCTCTAAAATTTTTGTAATCTTCATAAAACTCACATAATGCATTTTAGACAACGGGAAAATTTATATAATTTAACAAAATTCAATTTATCTTTCAATGACAATATTATACAAGAAGCAGATACAGCCCGATTTCTGGGCTTAATCATTGATCCACAATTAAATTGGAAAGCACAGATTAATGTACTTTGTAAAAAAATCAGCAGCTCGTCGTTTGCCCTCTATAAACTTGCTCCTACTGTCAATACAAACACTTTACTAACGGCCTATTACGGACTTGTGGAATCTTTGTTGAGATTTGGGATAATTTTCTGGGGCAATTCAACGAACAAGGACTCTGTGTTCAAAGCACAAAAGCGTTGTGTACGGGCTATGTTTCGGTTGCAAACTATGGACAGTTGCAGACCAATGTTCATAAAGCACAGAATTTTAACACTACCGTCACTCTACATATTGGAAATGGCTGTGTTTGTAAAAAATAATCCTCAATGGTTTCCTCTTTTGTCAAATAATAGAAATAGACGTGAGCAGTATAGACTTTGGGTTCAGTCACACTCGGCCAAAACAGCACTTATGAGCAAAAGTGTTGTATGCTTGGCCCCAGTAATATACAATAAAATTCCGAATGACATAAAGCAATTAAATTTTAATTTATTTAAGAAAACACTTAAAAAGCTACTTACTGATAAGTGCTACTATAACATTGTTGATTTTTTAAACGATACATTTTGAATTTTATTATGTATTTTATTCTATACTGACATATTTTGTACTCTGATTGTATGTTGAATTATTAACATTTTGCACTGACTTTATTTTTTATATATGAAACTGACATTGATGTATTTAATTTATAATTGCCAATTTAATTTTAATTAATAACTATAACCAATATTTTCATTTTGTACGCCGAGTGAGGCAAAACATGTTGGTCCGGTAAAATTATGTTTCCATCTATATGTGCATATTCATGTATCATGTCACACATGTTTTAACAAATAAATTTATCTTTATCTTTATCTTTATCTTTATCTTAGTCAAACAAGCATGGTTCAGTTATAGTCGTAATTGAACCATGCAAAGCACATTGCACAAAATTATCAAAGCTTTATCTTTCCTTCTCAGAGCACCGCGACCGGCTATTATATCGCAATAATTTACGTAGCGCTTAATGTGCGCTTGCGATGGGACAATAAATCAATCATGGCGGCGATAAGTGCGCTGCAACGGCTGCCATATTCCTCTGATATTTATTATTTGAGTAATGCGACCTAATTTTTTTTTTTTAAACCTTGCCCCACACTAGGAATTTCTCCTGTATCGTGGGTGCGGTTACAAACATATAAACTCACATGCACAAACACCCAGAGCCGGAGCAACTATCTGTAGGTCATACAAATATTTGTTCAGTGCGGGAATCGAACCCGCGACACGCAGCGCAGCAGTCAATCGCTCAACCACTGCGCCAACCGTGTCCCCAACCTCAATTGTACTGACACTTCGTTTGCCTTCCGTTCCCCACTGATTATTTTATGTGGAGCTTGTTTTTTTTGGTTTCCGTCGAAGTTTAAATGAGTTCCCGGGTGCGAAAATGAATGAATTCTCTTTTTGATTATTTGTGATAGATTTGTTTGCGTTTTAGCTGGCATTGTTATAATTACACTCTGCAATTTCTGGCTACCCTCCGGAAAAAAGGCGTGAGTTTATGTTTGTTGTAATTAAAGTATCCTTGTATAATGCCTGTTGGCAGATTGCATCAGAAATTATGTGAAATAATTGCAAGTTTCTGTAAGCACGAAACACATCCAATTTACGTATTCAATGACCTGAAAATTATGAATGAAAGTTTAACAAGCATCCATTGAGCTGTCAAACTGTTGTCAGAAGAACTTAGTGCTCTCCAAGTTTTTACGAAAATAATTATAAAAACCGCGAGTTTTGTGCTTAAAATACAGTCAAAGTGTAGATAAAGTGTTTATGCTAGTGTGATATTGTTATCTAGCGTTAAATTTAACTAAAAACCCTAAAAATAGCAATATAAACTTTCAACTTCGCAAAGTGAAAACCTGCTACCCTCAATATATTTAATAAAGTCAACTCAAATATTTCCGTTCATGTCATAGCCAAATGACAGCTGCTGCCAGTGTCATGACAGTCATAGGCTAGTGTCACTACGCCTTGGGCAAAAAACTGTCATTTAATGGATCAATCTCAACATGAAAAACCTCAAAATAAAATATTAAGTCAACAAATTTTTCATAAATCATTTTTTAATACAAAAACCAAATCGCAATCTCTAAACAACCTCGATGATGGAGATTCGGATACAAGCATCCCTTCAGCCAATAGTTCCAAATGGACAAAAGTAGCTGAAAGAAAAAGGCAACGTGAAAGTCCTGAAACAAACAAAGCCCAAAAATTTAAGAAACTTGATACCTACTGGCTGAGCCAACCTACACCAACCTCAAATAGTTTTGCCGAGCTGGATAATGATACGCAAGACAAACAAATCGTTGAAATTGTTGAAAAACCTGCCAGGGCTCCACCCTTATACATAGATCGGGTCAGTAATATCCAGCCATTACTGAAAATGCTGGACGAGGTAGCCGCAGATAACTATGAAGTGAAAGTTCTCCCTAATGATCAAGTGAGAATACAGCCCAAATCCTCAGAACTATATACTAAAATAGTTAAAAGTCTGCAAGAAAAAAATACTGAATTTTATACTTACAAGCCTAAACAAGATCGCTGTTTCAAGGTAGTCCTCAAAAATCTACACCCCTCCACTGATATGGAAGATATAAAAGCTGAACTAGAAAATCTTGGACATAAAGTCACTAATATCTGGAACGTCAAACAAAGAAGTACCAAGAAACCGTTACCAATATTCTTTATAGATATAGAATCCAAAAACAACAATAAACATATCTATGACATCAAAAGTCTCTTGCACTGTAGAGTCATCTTCGAACCTCCAAGACCTAAACGAGAGATTCCACAATGTGGCAATTGCCAGCAATATGGGCACACAAGAAAATACTGTTTTAGGAAGCCCAAATGTATAAAATGCGCTGGAGACCATGCATCGTTAAATTGCGAACGTAAGGAAAGATCGGATACAGTTAAATGTGTTCTTTGCGATGGCAACCATCCTGCAAACTATAAAGGTTGCTCAATATATAAGGAGCTTCAGAAAATCAAATATCCTACTCAACCACCAAAACGCCAACAAATAACGGACATCAAACATCAACTAATCAAGGTGGACACTACTACGCGACAAGACTATCCCTCTTATAAGCAAGCCTTAATGTCTAATAAACCTTCACACGCACCTGCAAGCAAGGAAAGCCCAAATGTATTACCAAATCTTCAACCAAACAACAATGACACAAAAGATATCCTGAACACTATGACACTGCTGATGCAACAATTAACCTCAATAACAAATCTCCTAATGGAAATCATGTCAAAACTGTCAAATTCTGTTCATTAAAAATAGCCTTATGGAATGCCAATGGGCTCTCACACCATGTTCTAGAAGTAGAGACATTTTTAAGAACAAACAAAATTGATATCTTACTGGTATCAGAAACACATTTTACGAAAAAAAATCACCTCGAAATCCGGAACTATAAATTCTACCAAACAATGCATCCGGATGGTACGGCCCACGGAGGATCCGCAATTCTTATTAAGAATAATATTAAACATCACGAGGCGGAGCCATTTAAGACTCCTAAGATACAAGCCACAAGTGTTGTTGTTGAGGATTGGCGGGGACACTTGACTGTCACTGCACTGTATTCCCCTCCAAAGCATGCAATCAAAAAAGAAGACTATGTAGAATTCTTCAAAACACTAGGTATCAGGTTTATAGCGGGTGGGGATTATAATTCTAAAAATACTCAATGGGGCTCACGCTTAACCACCCCAAAGGACGCCAATTACAAGCAGCTATAAATGAACTACATCTAGATACAATATCCAGCGGGGAACCAACTTACTGGCCAACTGACCCAAAAAAAATCCCAGATTTGGTAGACTTCAGTGTCATTAAGGGGATCCCTATAAGTTATTTTGAATGCACTTCCCTCCAAGACCTTTCATCGGACCATAGTGTCGTTCTACTAGAGGTCTCTCAAGAATTCGTACATGTCAAACCAATAGCAAGGTTACATGGACGTGGGACCAACTGGGATTTATTCCGTTCCATAGTAGAGTCTACTATTAACACAAACCTGGCCCTTAAAACCGAAGAGGACATGGTGGTTGCGGTTGAACATTTCAACGAGTGCATCCAAAAAGCTGCCTGGGATAGCACACCTGCTGCCAAGATATTCACGGAACCAGACTGCTCGAAGTCCATTCGTGAACTAGTAGCCGAAAAAAGACAGGCTCGCAAAGTGTGGCAAACCACGAGATTTCCCAGAGATAAAACACGGCTGAACAACCTAACGTCTAAACTTAAAAAACTCCTGCATACTGAAAGAAATGAAAATGTACAAGACCACCTGCGTAATTTAGATGCCAAGGCTGCTAGTGACTATTCCCTTTGGAAAGCAACCAAAAAACTTAAAAGACCCATTGCCTCTAACCCGCCGATACGCAGAAAGGATGGTGCCTGGGCAAAAAGTGACGCAGAGAAAGGTGAAGCCTTTGCTTCTCATCTAGCTGAAGTCTTCGTGCCAAACCCTGCGCAGAATGCATCGAAAACCAACAGCGAAGATTTTATTAATTCCCTCAATGAACCTTACCAACTCGACCTACCACTTGAAAGGATCACGAAACATGAAGTCATAGAAATAATAAGGAATCTAAATGAAAATAAAGCCCCAGGATATGATTTAATTACTGCAAAAATACTCAGAGAAATACCTGAAATAGCAATTCAGTTTTTGATACACCTGTTCAACTGCATACTGATTAGAGGCATTTACCCACCACAATGGAAGGTAGCCCAAATTAAAATGATCCTCAAACCTGGTAAAGCTCCTGAAGACGTTTCTTCATACAGACCAATCAGCTTACTACCCATTCTGTCTAAGGTTATGGAAATTCTCTTTTTAAACCGATTAAATAAAGTAATAGCAGAAAATAAAATCATACCTGACCACCAATTTGGCTTTAGAAAAAAACATAGCACGATAGAGCAGGTGCATAGACTGGTAGAAGAAATCCACAAAGCTTTCGAAAACAAAAAATATTGTTGTGCGGCTTTTCTGGATATATCCCAGGCCTTTGACAGAGTTTGGCATGTGGGCCTATTATACAAAATAAAAAACCTTCTGCCGACAAATTATTACATCTTCTTAAAATCATACCTTGCCAACAGGTTTTTCTATGTCAAGCAGGGCGAAGATATAACCAAACTTCACAGAGCTCATGCTGGAGTACCACAAGGAAGTGTCCTTGGCCCGATCCTCTACCTGATTTTCACCTCAGACCTGCCCATGACAGATGGCGTTGTGATAGGCACTTTCGCTGATGACACAGCAGCCTTAGCTACCCATGACGAACCGGCACAAGCAAGTAACATGCTCCAACGCTCCCTAGATAGCATCACGGAATGGCTAACTACCTGGCGGATAAAAGCAAACGAAACTAAGTCGGTACAGGTGACCTTTACGATGCGACGTGAAACATGTCCCCCCGTGTCGCTCAACAGAGTGTGGATACCCCAAACAAATGAGGTCAGATACCTTGGTCTTTATTTGGACCGTCGCCTTACTTGGAAAAAGCACATATTCACAAAACGAAAAGCACTGGGGCTCCAATTAAGGAAAATGTACTGGATGCTCGGCAAAAAAGCTCAGCTGTCGATGGGAAACAAACTGCTATTATACAAAAGCATTCTGAAGCCAATCTGGACTTATGGAGTTCAACTCTGGGGCACGGCCTCCAACTCAAATCTAGAAATACTCCAGAGATTCCAGTCCAAAATGCTGAGGATAATTACTAATGCTCCTTGGTTCATAACAAACCAACAATTACACCACGACCTTGCGATCAGATCAATTCAGGAAGAAATTAAACACTCAATGAAATCATACAGGAACAGACTAGATAATCATCCAAACGCACTAGCTACGCATTTAATGAATAGTGATGCAACATTCAAAAGACTAAAAAGGAAGTCCCCTAGAGATTTGTAGGGAATAAATTATAAATAAAGGGCACAAGCCACTGGACTGACTGCCCTCCAAGACATATTATATTCCTAACCTTATGCTGAATGTTCGCAAAAGCGAAACAGATTGCAAGAAAAAGAAAAAAAAAAAAAAAAAGAACAAGCATCCTGAAACAAAGAAAGAAAATAAATAAAAATGAGTCTGATGAAGTTAACGAAAAATTCCGACATGAACGTGAAGCTTATAAATAAATATGATATTTTTTAATGAAGAATGATTTTTACTTTATTTTAAATATTTAAACTCGAATTTAAACACCCACTCCTATCAAGGTTGGAGACTCTACACTCGAAGTTGTGGAAGATTATGTCTACCTGGGACAAACGATCCAGTTGGGTAGGGCCAACTTCGAGAAAGAGGTTAACCGTCGAATCCGACTCGGCTGGGCAGCGTTCGGGAAATTGCGCGGTGTCTTCTCGTCCAACTTACCACAGTGTCTCAAGACGAAGGTCTATGACCAGTGTGTGTTGCCAGTTATGACCTATGGCGCTGAGACGTGGTCGCTCACAATGGGCCTCATCAGAAAGCTTACAGTCACGCAAAGGGCAATGGTGAGGGCTATGCTCGGAGTATCCTTGCGTGATCGAATCAGAAATGTAGAGATCCGCAAGAGAACCAGGGTCACCGACATAGCGCGAAGAATTGCCAAACTTAAGTGGCAGTGGGCAGGGCACTTTGCTCGCAGAACGGATGGCCGATGGGGCAGAAAAGTTCTGGAGTGGCGACCGCGAACCGGAAGACGATGCGTTGGAAGGCCTCTCACCAGGTGGACCGATGACCTGGTGAAGGTTGCGGGGATTCGCTGGATGCGGGACGCACGGGACCGGTCAATGTGGCGACGCTTGGGGGAGGCCTATGTCCAGCAGTGGACGTCTTTCGGCTGATATGATGATGATGATGATAATGAATTTCGAAACTGTTCAGGCAAAAGAAAATCAGTTTTAATTTATATCGTTATTAAAATATTATGCAACGAAAGCGTCACGTAATATTCAGTGCACCGTAAATAGCAGTGAAACACAGTACTAAACAAAAGTTGGGCCATGTTTCAGCGGAGCAAATACTAGGAACACAGAACATTCAGAGAGCACCTGAAAAGCCAAGCACGGCATGCAAACGCGTATGTTTAGACTAGGAAATTATATCCAACTAGTTTATAGATTAAACATTTATTAAATTGTACCAACATTTAGCCAACATTTGAGTTTGTGGTATAATTGAAAAAGAGAGAACAGCTCGTGGCTAAATAATAACAGCCACACGGGTTGAGAAAAGCTTGCCGAGGTCAGTCCGTGGATGGGATCTTTAAGTAACAAGACTCCTCCGAGCCTCGGACAGCTCGTTAAGCCGTTGTTCTCGACTGATCATTTGAAGATTTTTTAATGTCGTTACGGGTAGTCAGAAACTAGAAAGCTGACATCAGTCTTGCCGATGGGTATCGTGTTATCCAGTTATTGGATTATGGAAGTCAGATAGGCAGTCGTACCATATAGTTAGATTGGAAGCCAACGGCAACATTATTTGAAAAAGTCTAGGCAGATTGACTGGTCTAATTGGACAAAATAAGCAAAGACCATTACTCTACTCAAATTCTGTTTGCTTTTCACAGAAAGCTGAAAGAGTAATATTGAGATTTGCTAAACATGTTAGTTTGGTTATTACCTGCCAAAGTGAAAATCTGGCACTGAGCCAGCTGAAGTGAGCCTCGCACAGTCGCGCCGCAACCAAAACAAGGCTTAGATGAGATATATCGACGCTAGAGAATTTCGGAAAAATCGCTGGGAATATTCCTACCAAACTTGAATGAGAGAATTTCGATGCGCAGATGTCAAATCAACTGGCTTATTTGAAGTGTGATTGGGCTAAACAATTGACTAACATTATGGTTGCTATAAATCAACATAGAAATAATCCGACCAATTTAAATTAACCCTTTATAGCCCTACCATTTGAACATGTCACTAACACAATAAATCTCATGAACATTCCGCAACTAAACACGTACTACCCAATGGCCGTTAATTCCAATTTATCAGCGACTTGTCAGAGGAGCCAAGCCATTAACGACGTGAAAATTTCCAGTACAAGGCAGCGTTTAGCCGTCCTATCCAATCAGTGCAACGAATCGTTCAGCATATGAAGACTGCGGTATGTAGGTCAGGGCAGCGGGTTCGAGGCCGGCTAATGCAACGCGATCCCCCAGGCTTTGCACTGCGCCACAATTGTCTGGGAGGATGGTATGAGAGAGGGAGGGATGACTTTAAATCTAACTGTAGAAGATCTAAAAAAAAATGATAACGAAACATCACGCCAATGGCAAATTAATTATGCTTTGTGGTTTCTCGATGAATTTCAATAGAAATTTCGTTTGAAATCAAAGCGTCACCGAAACTAATTATAAAGCAGAATAACAAAGTCAGACCTGCTAAGAAAATGCAGACTTACGTTCACAATAAACCAAAAATAGCCGCAGTTCTAAAAGCGTAATACAGCTATTGTTAACTGAGAATTTAATAAACCGTTTTACACAGCTTCTAGCGAACTGGTTGCTACACTACCTATTATGATAGATAACAAACAAGTCTAGATTCTGGAATTAAAACACAAACTGGAAGGTCGATTCCACTGGCGTCGGAACCAAGTCAAACGCGAGGGAGGATTTAATTAGGGCTTAAAACCACGGCGAACTCATAACAGTAGGATTCTGTCGGACTCAAGTATTTAACTTGGCCATTAATTCTCCTGGTAATCCTTTATGATATGATGATAAGGGTGTTCGTTACAATGGGCAATATTTCGTGCTTATTTAATGACACTGCTTCGGTGGTCTAGTTGTCGCAAGCAGTACTGTGAGCTTGAGGGCCTGGGTTCAAACCCCGGTCGGGCATAGTGTTACCATCTGTGATTTCTCAGTAGCAACCCAGAGACTGATTTTGTGTCCGCTTGATGGCAATAAATAGGCTGGCCCATATTTCATGGGATTTAAACATAACGGGTGAAATGTGGGTGTATAGGTGAATTTCTGTCTAACCCTTCAGGTTTTGTTGTGTTTATTTAAGGCGCCCGCCGATTCCCTTGAGTAGCTGATTTTAAAATGAGAATCACGTCTAAACGGCTAGTCGTAATTTATTGGAAAAATATATGTTACATTAGACCATTTTCTTAATAATTTAATCTGAGCAAATTTTGAGTTTTATTCGTATAACATAGTGTAATTAATTTGTAAAGTTATGTCTAAAACGGACAAAAACACGACAATCACAACAAAACCGCTGGGCGTATTTTAATGAAATCGACACCATATCAAAGATAATTGATCTGAAGCTTTTATTTAAAGTCATAGAATAATAAGAAAAGTATAAAAAAACTACTAAATTTCGGGTCGCGCGGGTGTGAAACGAGTGCGCGTTTTGTTCCCTCAAGGTCGTTCAACGGCATCTCGCGTGAAAGACTGTTGTCCCACGGAAACTGTACCTTTTTGCGGATAAAAAGGTACGATTATTATAATAGCCTATGTGCCGTTCGAGATTATCTATCTCTGTGCCAAATATTATTCAGACCCGATTATCCGTTCTGCTGTGATTAAGTAGCAAACATCCATCCAAACTTTCGCATTTAAGGTGCCGATTCCCTTGAGTAGCTGATTTTAAAATGAGAATCACGTCTAAACGGCTAGTCGTAATTTTTTGGAAAAAAATATATGGTATATAAGACCATTTTCTTAATATTTTCATCTGAGCACATTTCGAGTTTTATTTTTAGAACATACTGTAATTAATTTGTAAACTTATGTCTAAAACGGACAAAAACACGACAATCGCACCAACACCGCTGGGCATATTTTAATGAAATCGACAACATCTCAAAGACAATTTCATTATCTACATTTTGATCTGAAGCTATTTTTTAAAGTCATAGAATAAGAAGGAAAGTACAAAAAACTACTGAATTTTGGGTCACGCGGGTGTGAAACGAGTGCGCGTTTTGTTCCCCCAAGGTTGTTGGCGTTAGTCGTCGTCGTAAGGCGCCGATTCCCTTGAGTAGCTGATTTTAAAATGAGAATCACGTCTAAACGGCTGTTCGTAATTTATTGGAAAAAATATATGTTATAGTAGACCATTTTCCTAATAATTTCACCTGAGCAAATTTTGAGTTTTATTCGTATAACATAGTGTAATTAATTTGTAAAGTTATGTTTAAAACGGACAAAAACACGACAATCACAACAAAACCGCTGGGCGTATTTTAATGAATTTGACACCATATCAAAGACAATTTAATTATCTACATTTTGATCTGAAGCTTTTTTTTTTAAAGTCATAGCATAATAAGAAAAGTACTAAATACTACTAAATTTCGGGTCGCGCGGGTGTGAAACGAGTGCGCGTTTTGTTCCCTCAAGGTCGTTGGCGTTAGTCGTCGTCTGAAAGCCTGAAGTTTAGATGTTCAAGTATTCACCCTAGGCTAGTTATTTGAGTGGCTAATTAATTAAGTAGGTAATCATCGCACGGATGTGTCCCAACAGGTGTTGCACAGAGAGTTTCGGGGTGATCTTTTAAGATGTGCTGATGGTGATCACCGGGGTGGGCTTTTCCTCAAAAGTCCATGCGCCTTTTGAAGGTTTATAAATTGTTGCTTTTTGTAATTTCATCCGTAGGACTGGGCTTTTATACATAGTTTCAGACTTTACAACTTTGAATCTCGATTTAGAATTGCTAAAATTCGTACTGATCTTTATTCAAAGCTAGGTTTTAATCGAGATTTATGAATGCGTCTAGAATACGGGCCTAATTATATTATTTTAAGTCGTAAAACACAATTGCTATTATTTTATGCAATAATTTATTTGATTACCTATGATTTAGATAATTATTTTTTTCTAAACATCAGTATTATATAATTAATCATACAGCAAACGAGGATTCCCTCCAATTTTCCACTCAGTTCACCATAGCTACCACAATGGGCGATTGTCTCCCAAACTGGAACCAGTAATGACGCCGCTTTAAATGCAAACCGAGCTTCCCACTAATGAGCTTAGGGTACTAAAAATACCTAATTGTGAAGCAGAATGTGTCAATTTGTTGTCATAATGGTCATTTGATGGGGTCAAAGATTTCATGGCTGTATTTGAAGTGCGAGGTGGTGATGATATCGTAATGTTGTACTGTATTATTTGAATTGCTTTTGATTTGAAATTCGAGGTAGGGTGTAGGTACGTTTTGGGCATACTTCCATTGTGCGTACAACTAATGTGTAGAATGCCTTGCCGGACTCTTTGTTTCCTGATAAATACAACCTGGGGTAAGCTACTTCAAGGTAAGCGTGCTTCACCGTCGACCACATCATCATTTACCATCAGGTGAGATAGTGGTCAAACATGAGCCTACTCGTATCAATATAAAAAACTAGGATGGCAGGATGAAAGATGGAGGCAGATCATGAACTAGGCTGGAAGAGTAAGTATGGAGTTTCTTGTGCGTTCTTCTCCATAAAAAGCTACTTTCCTAATGCACGGTAGAATAAATTTTTATGCCTTGTAAATTTTTATTGTGATGTTCAAAAGTGCCGCTTGGTGGTCTTGTTGAAATAAAATATGTTTGTCTTTGTCTTTTGATTTTCAGCCATCAGCAAAACGTGTTAGTTGTTGCCCCGTTTCTAGCCAGTCTCATGGAATGTAGGTAAACTCAGTTTCACGAATAACGTTACAAAAAAGTTATGTATAGTATTAGCTATGCGTATAGCTAATACTATAACTATACATCTATATCTATTCTTCTATACTTATCTATACTATTATTACATCTTATATATAAAACTCTCGTGTCACAATGTTAGTTACCTTACTCCTATTACTACTACGGCTACTATCTATTTTTTAATAGGTAGGGTAGGGTAGGTAGGTATGGTAGGTGGGGTAGGGTAGGGTAGGTAGGGTAGGGTAGGTAGGGTAGGGTAGGTAGGGTAGGGAGGGTAGGGAGGGTAGGGAGGGTAGGGAGGGTAGGGAGGGTAGGGTAGGTAGGGTAGGTAGGGTAGATATCAGTTTTTCCCCGATAACCGACATTCACGCGGGTGAAGTTGCGGGCAAAAGCTAGTATTATTATAAATGCGAAAGTAACCTTGTCTGTCTGTTATCTTTTCACGCCTAAATCACTGAACCAATTTAGATAAAGTGTGGTATGGAGATAGTTTGAGACCCTGGGAAGGTCATAGGATAGTTTTTATCCCTGAAATCATCCTTAAGAGGGTGGGAAGGGGGGTGGAAGTTTGTATGGTGAACTAATAATTTCTCAAGTAAGGCGTCCCACACAACTACAATAATATGGCCCGATATAAAAAAATGGCTATTCTAAGTACTAATGCAGCGCAGACGAATTTGCCGGAAACAGCTACTGTTGCCGTTGCGAGAAGACTTAATTGAATTAAGCGAATTAAGTTTTTTTGTAAAAGAGATGTGCAACATTTTTGGTGAACCATAAAGTATATTCTATTGTATTCTACACTAGCAATGCAATGCAAACTCGATTCCAACGCCATTCCTATAAATAATATTGTACACTTGCCTCACAGGCTACGGGCGCACCGTGCACCGTGCGATTTATCTCGTGACTAAATAATCGCAGCGGCCGTCTGTCGCGAGTTTTCGCATATTTTTGTAGCTTGTTTATTCAATGGAACAAAGAGAGCTTGCGATAGATTTATTAATAAAATTATATTATTTTAGGACCTTTGCTGTGTTTTACTACTTAATTTACTTTTGCATTGCTATTTTTTGTAGTCAAACGGTATGTTAAGCAAGCAGGCGGGACGCATCAAGGCCAGGGCGTATTTGATTCTCAGACAAAACAAGCTGACTACGAAAGCACAACGTTATAAAATGAAAAATAACTTTCACTACCCGAAGGCGATATTTTTGGTACTAATTTGTTTTTCGTTTTTCGATACGTATTGTACCTACAGTCGACCATAGAACATCCTCCTTTTTTGAAGTCGGTTGAAAGTAGAACTAGAAAGCTGCAATCCCCACTATTGTAATTAAAATAATCTCGTCGATACCTCATCAATTGTCCCTCGCGATCGCTTAACTTCGCGAACGGCTCCGCGTTCGACAAAGTGTCGAGTAAGTTGCAGTCGCGAATCGAACACTCGTAATCTCGCATGCAAACTTGTGCGGATTACGACGCCTTGAGAGTTGTTCGACAACTTAATGTATGTACTTTAGTTTAACGCTTAAATATGCCGAATATTGTACTAGTTGACGAAGTTCTAGGATCGGCAGGCTGGGTACTTGGGTGACAACGTATTGTGATGTGTTTGGAACAAGTCTGCTAAACTTAACTTAGTTTGATGGCTCGGGTTAAGAGTATTCTTAGTTAATTATGTAAGACGCGTGATCAACTCACATGATTCTGTAATCTGTAAGTAGTAGGGCAACATGGATGACCTCTAGATACCAATTCATATCATTGACGTAACATGGTGTTATTATACAACTTATTTTATTTTTGATAGTAAATGGTAACGTGTATTCTGTAAACATTTCAACTGATAACCTATTACGGTGAAAATATATATATAACCCTGTGACATACATATAAAAATACTGTGGTTCTATTGGCAACCATCCTATAGAACCCAAAAGTGACTCTTGTAATGAAAATCCAATAAGACTGACAGCATAACAAACGAAATTAAACTGAAGGAAGTGAAATCAGCAACGTTCTGAACACAAAAGTATGTAACAACTAACAAGCTGTTGACTTTTGTCCGCAGATGGCCATAGTTGAAAACTGAAGGATCCGCTATCAATCCTTTGATCCCTTCACTCGTAGAGGAGGATTCCGGGAATACCTCCACATACCTTCTCTTGGAACTGTTACAACTTGTGTCTGTACGTCAAGTCAAGTGGACGTGTTTGTATAAGTACTGCTAGTATAACCAGGTTTGTTAAAAGTTAGGTCCTAGCCCATATATATTTCGGGTTGGCGAAAACACAAACTCAAAACATTTATTTCAATTACCTAATTGTCCCATTGTGAGCGACCACGTCTCAGAGCCATAGGTCATCACTGGCAACACACACTGGTCATAGACCTTCGTCTTGAGACACTGTGGTAAGTTGGACGAGAAGACACCGCGCAATTTCGCGAACGCTGCCCAGCCGAGTCGGATTCGACGGTTGACCTCTTTCTCGAAGTTGGCCCTACCCAACTAGATCGTTTGTCCCAGGTAGACATAATCTTCCACAACTTCGAGTGTAGAGTCTCCAACCTTGATAGGAGTGGGTGTTACATGGGCATTTAACATAACCTTGGTTTTGTCCATGTTCATTTTAAGACCCACTCTTTTGGAAGCTCAACTGAGGTCCTCCATGGTCTCAGCCATGACCACTATATCGTCGGCAAACCGAAGGTGAGTGATGTACTCGCCATTGACGTTGATGCCTAGCCCTCTCCAGTCCAGAACCTTGAAGACATCCTCCAGTGCAGCGGTGAACAGTTTCGGAGATATGACTTCTCCCTGTCTCACACCACGCTACAGAAAGATAGGTTCCGAGGCCTGATCCTGAAGTCGGACTGACATGGTGGCGTTTTTGTACAAACACTTCAACACCTCGATGTAACGGTAGTCGATTTGGCACCGTTGGAGAGACTGCAGTACAGCCCAAGTCTCGATTGAATCGAAGGCTTTCTCGTAGTCCACAAACGCTAAACAGAGAGGCAGGTTATACTCTTCGGTCTTCTGTATAACCTGCCGCAGCGTATGTATGTGGTCTACTGTGCTAAAGCCTTTTCGGAATCCGGCTTGTTCGGGAGGCTGGAAATCGTCAAACCTGCGCGCGAGACGATTCGTGATGACTCTTGAAAACAGCTTGTAGACATGGCTAAGAAGTGAGATGGGCCTATCGTTCTTCAACAGGGCATTGTCACCCTTCTTGAAAAAGAGTACCACCACACCCCTGCACCATCAGAAAGCCTCATCAGAAAGCTTACATTCACGCAAAGGGCAATGGCTATGCTCGGAGTATCCTTTCGTGATCGAATCAGAAATGTAGAGATCCGCAAGAGAACCAGGGTTACCGACATAGCCCGAAGAATTGCCAAACTTAAGTGGCAGTGGGCAGGGCATATTGCTCGCAGAACGGATGGCCGATGGGGCAGAAAAGTTCTGGAGTGGCGACCGCGAACCGGAAGACGATGCGTTGGAAGGCCTCCCACCAGGTGGACCGATGACCTGGTGAAGGTTGCGGGGATTCGCTGGATGCGGGACGCACGGGACCGGTCAATGTGGCGACGCTTGGGGGAGGCCTATGTCCAGCAGTGGACGTCTTTCGGCTGATATGGTGATATGATGACCTAATTGTCAAGGTTGGCCAGCCAAAAAAATAGATCAACTTTTTTGTACGTTCTTTTCTATAGAGGTCAAAGCGTAGATCTCTATGGAGAAGAACGTGCAAGTTACTGCACGGACAAGACTACAAAATAATGATTACATCAACAACATGATTGTCTTCTTCCATACTACTATGACGACTAACAAGGTTGTAAGTCTTTATCTCAGTAGTCCTTTTGTAGCCTTTTACACATTCCTTAAATTGACAGATTGGTGAACGGATTAAAAATACCAAGGCGTTTTTTTGCTGCGGATTGGATGTTAGGGTTAAGGTTAGTTAATAGTGAATAGTTTACTTCTAGGCAAGAGTGCTTCCCCGTCAACCACGTCTTCGCTTACCATCAAATGAGATAGAGGTCAAACGCGAGCCAACCGTTAGTAAAAAAAAGGGAAAATCTATCTAAAAACGGTGTTTCTTTTTATCCAAAAGAAACTAAGTATGGTGGAGAAAATATAATGGACCCAGACGTTCTTAACTCTACTAAAAATAAATAAAGCTGAAATCTCAAACTCAGGTGCCAACAAAAATAAATTAAAAAATCATTTCAGCTGAAAACTATGAAAGCCTGAAGCCGATGAATGGGCTAGGTTGGGGAGCTGTGTGGCCTTGAGGCAAGTTTAAATGGGGCCGTAATTAAGAGGCCGGGCGCGGATCAAATTACGACAGAACAGTATTTAACGAGCTTTTAAAACACAACGCGAGGATAGCCGGCCGGCTTGCAAATGATGGAGGTTGCGGTGAAGCTTGAGAAGTTTAATGGTGTTCTGAATTATAAAACAGTAACTAGAAGATGCAGTGTTCAAAGGCCTAGGTGGACCGATAATCTGGTTAAGGCTGCGGGAATCCGCTATCCAGCGGGTGCACAGGAACACTCGATCTGGGAACACCTGGGGAGGCCTACGTTCAGCAGTGGACGTCGTTGATGATGATGAGATTATAATAAAAATATTGTGATAGAAAAGGGACGCAGTGCTATCGTGACGATGGACAGGATGAAATAGAAGAAGAAGTTGTCTTGTGCAAACCTCAAGTAACATGGGACAAAGGCAGGAATAAAATGATAAAATGTTCTAGATTGTAATTTAAAGACCAGGTTAATATCAGCATATCGGATGCACTATTGCTTGCTTTTTACTTCTCTAAGGTTAAATGAAAAGAGTGTAAGATTGGAAACGAGACTTTTTTCAACAAATGATCACAAAATCGGATCAAGAAACTGCGTTTATATGTGCAACTCTTTTAATAAAACTAAAAAAATACCTAATATAAAAGTCATCAGAAGTATAAATAACAGTAGAGTGATTATTTTGTTACGTAAATAAAACATATCTGATTAAAATGAACATTAACATCCTATGATACATTAATTTAAAGGACCATTTCAAAATTGTATTCATGTATTCTGACGCAGCCAATCCGCAATTTTCACACGAATAAACCGACGGTATACCTAAACCATTAATATACTGATTTAATGAATGAATACAGCTGGTGTAACTACTGATACTTTTTTTAAATACCATAGTTTTGCCCCCGTGTCTAACCCCACAGAAACCGTGCATTTTTCGGGATAAAAGTAGCCTTTTTTTTAAAGTTCGTTTAGATTTTTTTGATCCTCAAGCATTGTAGGCAAGCGAACCTTTTTGTCGTTTACTGTACTGAGGCCATAGACTAGTGACATTTTATCATCGAAAGCGTGGCGATAGCGATTGTCAAAAAGGCAAAATTGTATGGGAAATCAAAAATCATGTCATCATTCTCTTACATTTGGACATGCCGTCTATCACCTTCGCTGACATCGAATGCCACTTGTCTCCTCTCTCCTCTTGCTTGCTCACATTTCATGCACCAATATCTGCGCCAATGCATCGAATGACAAACGACATCAAAAACCTCATTAATTCCCGGCTCGGCACTCAAATTATCCGTTATTTATCACAAGCCACTTTATCAACAGTCACTTTAAAATATAATAACAGCCGCGACGTGTGACAGTTAAATTAAAAAAACTCGCCATTTTGTTTGTTCCTTTACACGCGCCACGATAAAGCTGCCAGCCTCACTATGCAAATTATTATGTATTTCCAACGCGCAACTCACCGTATATTTATTATAAATTGCTTGCGTTTATTTTGTGGTTTTGCAAATAATGTTTTGGACATTTATTTTACTATCTCTTCCGTTCTACGTAGCATGCCAATATTATTGTTCAGTGGAATCATATTCGGTTTTGTTGTTGGTTAGCTAGCATGCATTATAAAATAGGCTATTGTATCCGTTCACTAAAGGGAATTAAAATACTCCTTTTTATCATTCGCCGCTAAAAGAGCAATGCTATTTGTATTTTCCAGCAAACTGTGGTAAAGGACTTACCTACTCGTCGATACACGAGAATGTACTTATGGTGTTTTGAAAGAGTGAATTAGGTGTATTATAATCGAAAGGTGCTTAAACACTCAGATCACTTCTGGGAATATGGAGGTGATCTCTGTATTCCTTTAAGGTTTAAACGGATCTGTACTTATATTACGTTCACAGTTCCCCACCAACCGGACACTAATCCAGCAATCAGGCTGCAACTAAGGAATTCCAGACAAATAAATACTATAAAACTTTGGCTGATTTCGCTAGGACTAAAAATCACTACCTCGTGCTCTTGCAACCAGTAGCAAAACGAGGAAACTGTAGTTCAGATAATTAAAAAAGTACGAATAGCTATCTATATCACGACAGTTTCTTTACACGCAGTATACATTCTCACGCAGGTAAAACTAGCGAGGAGCACGTTGCACATTGTTATTATAGCTGTTTAATATTTTTCTTCCATTTCGAATTCAATTTGCAAAGGAACTTTTCTATTTTACTTAAGTATACGAATAATTTCACTGTTTTTCTATATTCTGTAAAATTTGAAAATATTGTAGCGTAGCAAAAGAACTAGCAGCTAAAATTTTCTTTGGATAAAAAAAGTAAGTTTAAACTGACCTAATTCAAAATTCCTGTGATTTCTGATGTTGTTATAAACTGACCTTTAAAAGTAAGAAAGTGATAGCACTTGAACAATTCATCGAACATTGCACAAAACTATTAAAACTTTATCTTTCCTTCTGCTCGCTTCGTGCTCTGAGCACTGGTTATTATATCGCAATAATTTACGTTTACATTAAGCGCTTGCGATCGAACAATAAATCAATCATGGCGGCGATAAGCGCACTGCAACGGCTGCCACATTCCTCTGCTATTTATTATTTGAGTAATGCGACCTCAATTGTACGGACACTCCGTTCCCCACTGATTATTTTATGTGGAGATTATTTTTTTGTCTTCCGTCGAAGTTTAAATGAGTTCCCGGGCGCGAAAATTAATGAATTCTCTTTTTGATTCTTTGTGATAGATTTGTTTGCGCTTTAGCTGGCATTGTCATAATTGAATTCTGCAGTTTCTGGCTACCCCCCGGGAAAAACACGTGAGTTTATCTTTGTTATAATTAAAGTATCCTTGTATAATGCCTGTTGGCAGATTGCATCAAAAGTTATGTAAAATAACTGTAAGTTTCTGTAAGCACGAAACGCATCCAATTTATGTATTCAATGACCTGAAAATTATGCATTAAAGTTTAACAAGCATCCTGATGAAGTAAACGAAAAATTCCGACATGAACGTGAAGCTTATAAATAAATATGATATTTTTTAATGAAGTTGCCTACTTTATTTTAAATATATAAACTCGAAACGGTGTAGGCAAAAGATAATCAGTATTAATTTATAACCTTATTAAAATAACATGCAACGATGGCAACACGCAATATTCAGTGCACTATAAATAGCAGTGCAATACAGTACTAAACAAAAGTTGGCCCATGTTTCAGCGGAGCAAATACTAGGAACACAGAACATTCAGAGTGCACGTGAAAAGCCAAGCACGGCATGCAAATACGTATGTTTAGACTAGGAAATTATATCCAACTAGTTTAGATTCAACATTTATTAAATTGTACCAACATTTAGCCAACATTTGAGTTTGTGGTATAATTGAAAAAGAAAGAACAGAACACGGGTTGAGCAACGCTTGCCGAGGTCAGTCCGTGGTTGGGTTTTACGTAGCAAGAGCGAAGATATTTGACTGTCGTAGTCAGAAACTAGAAAGCTGACACCAGTCTTGCCAATAGGTATCGTGTTATCCAGTCACTGATTATGGAGGTCAGATAGGCAGTCGTTCCATGTAGTTAGATTGGAAGCCAAGGGCAACATAGTTTGGAAAAGGCTAGGCAGATTGACTGGTCTAATTGGAAGATCATTCGTCTACTCAAATTCTGTTCGCTTTTCACAGAAAGCTAAAAGAGTAATATTGAGTTTTGCTAAACATGTTAGTTTGGTTATTACCTGCAAAGCGATAATCTGGCACCGAACCAGCTGAAGTGAGGCTTAGATGAGATATATCAACGCTGGAGAATTGCGGAAAAGACGCTGGGAATAGACCTACCAAACTTGAATGGGAGAAGTTTAAAGAATATGAAGGACAAAGTTTGACCAGCCTTTTTTTGTAACGGAGTAAGTAAACTCCGTTACAAAAAAAGGCTGGTAATCATGAACATTAAAAGTGTATTTTTATTACGTTAGACATTAGCACGATTTTTATAGTTGAAATGCAAGCATGGTGATGGTTATTTTAATTGAACATTCTATTATTTATGAACATGATATTAACACACATCATACAAAGCTTCACCATATCAATGTTTAATAACCATGCCATCACATAAGCTAGCAATACACAGAATAATTCAAAAAGCACGTTTATTTGCCAAACATCACCATCAAAATGAATTGCTGTGACCGCATAACACCGTCCAGCCTAATGCGCTATGATCCGAGGTATACATCGCGGGATGGGCAAGCTTAGTGCTGAACATAACCATGTTAACTCTAAGATGAGCGCGTTGTTTGTGAAACATGGAGGTACACAGGACATGAACGTTATGTAGGAACAGTCGAACAGGCTATTTGGTTTGCAAGTAATAATATTCATCTCTCCGTTTATTTGGCAATTTTCAGTATTCATTTATGCGTAATAAGTTTTTAAGCATCTAGCATGCTTCGGTATTTCATACAAACTGCCCATAATGTTGAAAATGATAGATTCAAAAGACAGAAGAAAGAAAAAGTGTTTATTCATCACAAAACGACATACATACAATATAAAAACATACTTTACACCCGGTTTTATCTAAACTTACGTACGTGGCAGTTTTCAAAATTAATTTAGATATTTACTTTATATGATATACTTGGGCTGTACTGCAGTCTCTCCAACGGTGCCAAATCGACTACCGGTACATCGAGGTGTTGAAGTGTTTGTACAAAAACGCCACCATGTCAGTCCGACTTCAGGATCAGGCCTCGGAACCTATCTTTCTGCAGCGAGGTGTGAGACAGGGAGACGTCATATCTCCGAAACTGTTCACCGCTGCACTGGAGGATGTCTTCAAGGTTCTGGACTGGAGAGGGCTAGGCATCAACGTCAATGGCGAGTACATCACTCACCTTCGGTTTGCCGACGATATAGTGGTCATGGCTGAGACCATGGAAGACCTCAGTATAATGATCGATGACCTCAGTAGAGCTTCCAAAAGAGTGGGTCTTAAAATGAACATGGACAAAACCAAGGTTATGTTGAATGCCCATGTAACACCCACTCCTATCAAGGTTGGAGACTCTACACTCGAAGTTGTGGAAGATTATGTCTACCTGGGACAAACGATCCAGTTGGGTAGGGCCAACTTCGAGAAAGAGGTCAACCGTCGAATCCGACTCGGCTGGGCAGCGTTCGGGAAATTGCGCGGTGTCTTCTCGTCCAACTTACCACAGTGTCTCAAGACGAAGGTCTATGACCAGTGTGTGTTGCCAGTGATGACCTATGGCTCTGAGACGTGGTCGCTCACAATGGGCCTCATCAGAAAGCTTATAGTCACGCAAAGGGCAATGGAGAGGGCTATGCTCGGAGTATCCTTGCGTGATCGAATCAGAAATGTAGAGATCCGCAAGAGAACCAGGGTTACCGACATAGCCCGAAGAATTGCCAAACTTAAGTGGCAGTGGGCAGGGCACATTGCTCGCAGAACAGATGGCCGATGGGGCAGAAAAGTTCTGGAGTGGCGACCGCGAACCGGAAGACGATGCGTTGGAAGGCCTCCCACCAAGTGGACCGATGACCTGGTGAAGGTTGCGGGGATTCGCTGGATGCGGGACGCACGGGACCGGTCAATGTGGCGACGCTTGGGGGAGGCCTATGTCCAGCAGTGGACGTCTTTTGGCTGATATGATGATATGATATGATGATTTACTTTATATTAATCCTTTTGTTCACCTAATTTCCAATAAGATGAAAAATCACACTCTCTTTCTCACTTCAATTTTCCAGAAAAGGTTTCTGTTAACTTTTTAGATCTACGTATCTGACACAGGAGTGCTTATCAAGTGTCCTCGTGGAGGTGATCAGCGGTGGCAACTTTTCGCATCCAGCCCTGGTTGAGGCCATGGTACGGAGCGAGAGGGCATGGGAAGCTGTGAGCTGGGAGGGAGTGGGATGAGGGAAACGCAATGGAGACGTCCTCACGCCCCTAGCCATCGCAGGAGATGCCCTGGGTGTCGGGAGTCGAAAGCCGATTCCCGGCCACCCTACACGCGGGCTTGCTGACGGCGAGTAATGGGTAGCTCGCCGTCTGATAAAGACCAGGCCCCAGTCGACGGCGCGTAGTGTTCCACGCGCTCCTAAAAGAGATATCAGCAAAAACTGACGGGGTCCACTAGGGCCGATGTTTTTCTGGGTCGTGGATAAATATGATTTGAAAAAAGTGAATCTGTACACCAAATAGCTCATGTACACACTAGCAATATTCATATTTTCTGAGAATTTGTTGCACGCATGCACTTTAAGCTCAAAGCTGGACATAGGTTCATAGTTATTTATTTGTCCGGACAGTCTGAACTGTGTTTAGTATAATTCAATTAAACTTTAGTCGTCATTACTATTGTCTAGCTTTCTAATGAAGTGTTCTGAGTTCTATTTCCTGATAGAATGTTTAAACAAACGAATTACTTATAGTATATGTACACGCACGAACTATCCTCTTTCATCATATCAATCTTTAGTCTGTGAAGGGATGAATAGCCTTATGTGATTCCGAGTAAGAAAACCAGACCTTCTAGTAAAAATGCATGCAGAGAACTCACAGGACGGGGTTTTCATTTAGGAGTATCAAAATTCTATAAAAGTTAGATGCACAATAGGTATTACAGTAATATTATATTATACTAATAGGCACATAGGTAGGTATTCTATCCACAATTATATATTAGGAATCGCTTGTCTAAATTATCAAGAAAAATTAAATGAAAGCCAATAAATACTAAGCAAATTGCCCACACAAACAATCCACTTCGCCGTGAGCCAGTATATAGTGCCAGTAGTTGCACTAACCCGTGTCGAAGGCAGAGATGTTAAGGAGCTCCGTAACTGGAACTGAAAACCGAACCGAAACTATCGAATGTCCGAAATAAAAATCTATCTGTAAGAAACTGATGATTTCGGAGTTTCGGATAATTTCGGATAGGGGCGCAGTTTAAATGAGACATACGTTACGATAGAGTTTTCTGGCCGGCCGAGCTAACGCGTCACTTGCATGTTTGTTTATTAGAAACTAGCTTTTCCCCGCCGCTATGCTCCCGTCTCCCACCTCGTGTACGGCATAAAAAATAGCATGTGCCACTACGGAATAATGTAAGCTTTCCATAGGTGAATAGAATTTTTAAAATCGGTTAGCTAATTTTACAAACAATGAAAAAAATCCGCTTTATAATATTAGTGTCGATAAAGTAAAATTATTACCTATTTGTAATTGTTACCTACTATTACAACTAATTAATATCCGTAACCAAAAAACTATCCGAAGCTAATCCGGTATAATTTCATATCCGTAACATCCCTGGTCCAATGCTCTAGGGCAGTACCCGCGCTAGTCAAGTGCACTGACCCGACTCCTGGCTGATATTTGCACGATGTTTCCATTGTAATTTACATCTTGAGAGCTCCCTGCACGTATCGCCAACTATTTGTTGTGTTAGACAATTCCACCAGTTTTACTGTATTGACGTAGTGACGATTTCAACCAGAGAACTCCTAGTGCAAGCAGTGCTAAGGAACTTCGTTCCAAAAATTAATCGTTTTAGGGTTACTTAGGTCCAGTATTTTAATCCGTAGTTAACTCAACCAATGGTAAATGGGAGTCAGGCCTCTGACTACAGGCACTACCGTCACCAAACATAGGTACTATGTTGAGTGACAACACCTTCCGGATCGCTTAAAGTCCGCGTTTGGGTGCTCCTAGCGGAGCTCCACATAATTTGACAATGTGGAGAAGCAGTCGACCACCTCGGTCACCATGACCTATCCTGCAGTAGGAGCGCTGGCTGGATAGCACGGCACGCCAGCATTAATGACATCATACGTCGGTCTCTTGTCACCGCTAGGATGCCAGCTGTTTCAGAACCCAATGGCTTGGCACGCGGCGATGGGAAGAGACCAGACGAGATGACCATAATGCTTTGAGATGTGGGTTGGTGTGGGATGCAACATGTGTCAATACCCTTGCGCCATCGCATCTTCTTAGCACGGCGGGCTCTGTTGGGGCGGCTGCTGCCGGTGCAGAAAACCTCAAACGGCGCAAATATAACAACCTTATTGGAAGTTATATGTTTGAGCCGTTTGGGGTGGAACCATTAGGTCCATGGGGTCCGAGTGCGCATCGAGATTTTCGAGAAATTAGCTCAAAGCTCGTCGACACTTCACATGACCAGAGGGCTGGGCTGGCCCCAGATAATCAGCACTGCCATCCAACGTGGCAATGCTGCCATTGTTCTGGGCACGTTTCCCATTGACATCGATGTGGACGAACTTTTTGATGCACAATGAGCACTTTTCCCTCTCCCCTTTGTATTTGTATATAGGTTTCTTTTTTTTTAGAATATTCAATTGTATATATGTGTCTATATTATAAATAAAACTACCAATGGTTAAATATGATAACCAATGGTTTCAAATTTCGGTAAAACGCGTTTATTCATTAATCTTCTCTAATAAATTCTTAATTCTTTATTGTACACCAAAAACAACATTACATACAGTGGATAATAAAGTACATGTACAAAGGCGAGCTTAACTCAATGTTGAGTTCTCTTACAGCAAACCCTAGGGAGACAGAGAAAGATGACATCATAGAGGGGAGGATCCAGTGTACAATTTTAAAATAACTTATGATGAATTTAAAAAAAAAACTTAAATAAATACATATTTTTATATAAATACTAATTATTATGTCATTGCGCAAGGAAATGATCTTTAATCTTCCTCTTGAAGACCTCCAGAAAAGGGCTGTCGCGTAGGGAGTGTGGGATAGAAAAGGGCTGTCGCGTAGGGAGTGTGGGATAGAAAAGGGCTGTCGCGTAGGGAGTGTGGGAGAGAGTTCCAGAGACGCACTGCAGTAGCAGAGAAAGAGCCATCATAGCGGCTGGAAGTGTGTCGTGGAGGGCGAAGGAAATGATCGAATAACTTACTCTTCAATTTCTTTCACCATTTATGAAGCCAACAATTAAAAGAAAACTAAAAAAGGTGACGTATAAACGCGTTTTTATTGAAATTTTACTAATTAATAATCTAATTTTACGGATAAAAAACTGGGCCTTCGATAGACAAGTTACGAGTACTTAGCTAGTTAAGTATATAAAAAAAATTACCTATCTATTATTGTAAAAAAACAACTGAAGAAATGGCTTTCCTTCTCAAATCTTTATTGCTATTATTTATCTTTTAAGAGTACCGTTCCTCAAAAGGAACAAAAGGGAAACTTATAGGATCACTTCGTTGTCCGTCTGTCCTGTTTTTTTTCTCTGGAACGCCTGGAGGTATCAAGTTGAAATTAATAATTATCATAATTATACCCAAATCTGCAACCTCTTGAAAATCTAATAAACATACATCTAAATCAACGCAATTAAGAGATAGATACAGCGGTTTTGTGCCGCATATTTGACATTGCAAGAGAATGAAAATCTTCCCCTTGACTTAAAATCATGAAATTTGGCAAGAAATAATGTCTTATCTTATTATTATTATCTTAAACAGTAAAGAAAAATCCTTAAATTTGTGTAGTTGGCCAACTGACTGTGACTTATGGCGATGTACCACAACAGTTTTCCATCGGCGAAGTTATTTTTGACCCTCAATACAGTTTATCTTTTCGTTAGAGCAATGTTCGGTGCTTTAATAATTGTTTATGGACGTTATTGTTTGTTGCCTAATTGGTTTGGTGATACTAAAAATAAGAATTCACTGTAGAACATTTTAGGACTTGTATGCCCAAAAATATATTGTTTTGACATAACATGACAATTAATGACATGCTTCATCTTTTCTTATTAAATGGCAAGGAGGTTGCTGTTTGTACGGAACCCTCGGTGCACGAGTTGGACTCGCACTTGTCCGGATTTTTTTTCTTTTTTTCTGTGACGAAATATTTGTATATGTGTGTGTGATTGATTTAGGGTTACTGTGGAATACTAGACTAAAACCACACAGATCCTACCACTACCAGAAATTTGGCCCCCAAAACTAGAATTTTCAAAACCAATCTTAACGAATATATGCCAAACGTTCCAGGATTTCAGTTGTTCTTTTACTTTTCCGAGCATCAAACTACCTCGGAATATGATCGATTGGTTTGATCGAGTGAAATCGTAGTGAATGAGAAGAGTCTCGCTTTGTGGTTTCTAAGTAATCCTAGTATAGCCTTTAAAAGTTTTACAAGCATATTCTTCATTCGAATTTCAAGCTGGTAGATTTCACTGTAAATACCCGATCCGACAGTAATACCTGACAAACGACTAAAGGATTTTTAACAAGAATACGCAAAGCAGTTCCCAGTCTCTTTCTAAAAAGATACTACTAATACATTCACCCCCAATTTCTGAATTGAGAAATTTATCAACTCTACTTTAGCCTGAAAAGCTGTCAAACTTTTGCATTAAAGTAAGTAGTGGTTTGGCATGTTCTAAAATCTAAATACTCAATTTCAAAACCTACTCGTCAGTTAAGCGAAGTACCTATTGAGAAAAAGAGAACGGCAAATAAATGGAATTACAAAACTCCAATGATTGTATCAAACAGAGCTCGCAATAAAAGTCTTCAGACTACCTTACAGGGCCGTAGCTACCGCGGTATCAGCCGTATCAATGGGGCCCCTTAGTCACAGGGGCTCCCGACATGTGGAAGTAAAAATTAATAAAATGTTGTCTAAGACCTTATGTTTTAAGAGGGTTGTTAAAGGATGAATTAAGAAGATGAAAACGAACTGTTTGTTATGATATAAATATAATACGATCTCGTAGGAACCTGTAAATATCTAGGCTTCTGGTGAATTTTTTATACTCTCAAGGTACGTTATTGCCTTCGCTGCCGTCCTATAGCTAAGGTGTCACTATATGAAATTTAGCTGATTTCGAGTTTTTAAACCTTCGCAATTTATCCAAAAAGTTTTGTATCGATCTTTCTAAGCAGTATTTTTCTACTGTCAATATTTAATAGCTTCTGGATATAAAATAAAAATACCAAATTGCTATGTTTACAAACCTATTTTTAATGCAATGAAGTAGGTAAGTAATTGATTTAAATTAACAATGTGCGTTTTCGAAAGTACGTAATTAGATCTATTTTTGACACCAAAAACTCTCGCTTATGATTAATAGTTGATCAACGGCTCAATTTTTTGTTATTTCAAGGTTTTTGTCGTTTCGTTCGTTTTTCTATAATTTAAAGAATATGATTTTCTCAGATAGCTCACTCTAGCTGTAGAACGACAGTTCGTGGGCTTTAGATCGTGGTTCGGGGGAGATATAACAGACTGCAGTATTGAGCGATGTTAGTATGATCATAGTTTGATATTAGTATACGATCTTAGTATGATCATAGCTTTTAGGTTATTGTTGTACTTGCACTTTGAAAAAACAGAAATGATGATATCCGCAGGAGAACCAAAGTTACCGACATAGCCCGAAGAATTGCCAAACTTAAGTGGCAGTGGGCAGGGCACATTGCTCGCAGAACGGATGGCCGATGGGGCCGAAAAGTTCTGGAATGGCGACCGCGAACCGGAAGACGATACGTTGGAAGGCCTCCCACTAGGTGGACCGATGACCTGGTTAAGGTTGCGGGAAGGCTATGGATGCGAGACGCACGGGATCGGTCAATGTGGCGACACCTGGGGGAGGCCTATGTCCAGCAGTGGACGTCTTTCGGCTGAAATGATGATGATGATAAACCTATTTGCCAACAAAATCTCTACAATTCAAACAGTACAACTGAGAGAACTACAAAAATAACTTGAAAGTAGTGATCGATTCGTTTAATTACTTCTCTCTTCATGAAGCGATCAATCAATCAACTCTAACTCGGGTTGATCCTTGATTGCGTCTCTAAATCACTGTAGCTTACGCCACGCCAAGCCGACGGCGTCATCACTGTAGGTACCCCTCACCAACCGGTGGCGTCGCATGTCTTCACTCGGACGTAGTAATTGCATTGCACACGCCGATATAAACCGCTGGCTCAAGACGTTTCGTTGCGATTCAATTGAATGTGCCACAGAGTAGAGACACCATGGAGTGCTCATGTGACTGCTGTAGGTACCTACCGATTGCATTGTACACGCCGATATAAACCGCTGGCTCAAGACGTTTCTTTGAGAGTCTATTGAATATGCCACGGATTAGAGACACCATGGAGTGCTCATGTGAATGCTGTAGGTACCTACCGATTGCATTGTACACGCCGATATAAACCGCTGGCTCAAGACATTTCATTGCAAGTTTGTTAAATGTTGGCATGGAGTAGACTTTTTATTGCGGAATCTGAATTACAGTCTGAATGTTTTAATAGACTGCTCACGATACCTAAAACAGCGAAATATTAACCCAGCCTTCAAAATTTAATCAGCAGCTGCCAGAAAGTCTATGATGTCTTATTAATTTTTTAACACCTCAGTGTAAGAATATCGTTTCCTGATAAAAATATTTTCAAGCATGATAGGAAAACCAACAGTGCAACACACGACGAATGAATGACGAACATAGCTAATGAAAGATGTTTTATTATTTCATTCAGTTATTTCGAATTCACGCACTTGCTCATTCTTTAGCCTTCCATTTGTTATCGACTCAATGTATTGCACTGCCAGTCTATATTATTGAACGGTCTTAGGAGACAGGCTCAATCAACAGCTTGGCAGGGTTTGGCACAACACTGTGAGTAGTCAAGACATTGGTATTCATTTACTTATTGTTGCCAAAACCAGGACTATTGAAATGTTAAGTCCGTTTTTTTTGTTTGACAGTATTTCTGCTGAAATATTATGACCACGATAATATCATGTGTATCCGTCATACAAACTTGTTCATAAATATGAATATAACTTCCTAAAAGAAAATAACTGTCTAAAGCTCGCGTGGATTTTAATTTATTCTTTAGAATTCGTCGTCTCACATGAAACTCGCTATAATAACGTTCTGTTCACCGCCTTCCGTACGAGCGTCCAACAAAAAAACATTATTTGCAAAACTAAAAACATTCACATTTCGCTACAAAGCCCGCCATATTCGTTTTAAACCGGCTCTCACAAAGCTTTCATATTTCCTAACTATTTACATTTATTCGCTTGTTTCTGCGCATTTTGCCTATTTTTAAATGTCCATTTGTTATTAAACAGGCTGCTGTTTCAGTGTTTCAGGCACGATATATTCGCCATTTCACGCAGCCGGCGTTCAGCGCGTAAAAATCTGTGTATCGCACGTTCTAGTTAAAGTTTTATGCGGCTGAATAAACTCAGGTTGTCGGGACTCGGCAGCGCTCGGGGGAGTTCGGCAACATTCGGCTACGTTCGGGATGAGTCGCTTTGTGCCGATCGCTGCGACAATGGTCGTTTTGTTCGGGAGTTGTTTTTGATTAATAGAGGCAGCCTGAAAAGGATTGTTTGGCCAAACAAAATATTTTGTTGTTATTTTATTGTTGTGGTGTTGCACAAAGGCTTGTGCTGCTATGAATACAACATTTCAATTCTGTTCAATTTATTCTTTTGTTAAACTGTTTGTCACTTCGACGCGGCGATAGAAATTATCTACGACACACCCTTCGACACTCATTCGCTCTTCAGTTTAATTTAATTAATCTCACGAACAAACCGCACAGAGGTGCCAATGAATATCTATTAAACGTGCTACCGTTAATCCGAGTCTAAACAGAATCGTTCCGAACCTACACTCACCCAAGTCTCTCGCATTAGTTCTCCGATGCAGCGTGCTAATGCTAATCCTATCTTTTATTTTACCTTTTCTTTCTTTTATGGACGTGCATAAACCGGATAATTCCAAGCCACATATCTTTTATACTACTATGTGAAATAATGGCTCATTTACTTACCTATAAAGCTTGACTTAATAGTTTCGTGAAACCCTATTATATTTTTAAATAGCAGCATGCAATAATAAAAGTAATGTTAACATTATTTATCACAGATTATATACCATAAAAATATTATAGGTATATAAGTAATATTGTTCACATGTTTGTGGGAGGTAATCTCAAGAAGTACTGATTAAATTGCAAAAATCCAGAGACCTATAGATACCTGCATGGAATTGAAAAATTAAATCCAAAAGCCAATAATTGAAATAAGGCTGAGTAGAATGAGCACTTTTTGAACTTCAAAATTTACTTAAATCAATACAGTCCCTGTAAACACCTGCCTGTCTCCACTTCCTAGTGTTTTAGCTGAGTACCACAGAATCCTTTTTATCGTGGCAACAAACAATCAGGTTTTTGGACGACTGAGCCGAAGCCGCACTAAAAACTAGTACCTAGATCATAAAGTAAATTTAGACGCTATTTCAAGAACCACAACTTAAAACAGCGTTTAACTCCTAAAGTACAAAATAAACCAACTTCTCTAAAGACTAAGAGCGGACCCCTTTAACCATTGAGAATGCAATTAACTCCCTCACCCTAACATTCAGTTAAGAAACAAACACATCAGTGTAAGAACCGCTCCAAACTTAATTGTGATGGTGACGCCATTGCTCAAGTGACACCTTTTGCAGCGATAAGACCGGCTGCAGACGAGGTAGCTTTAGGCGACTGATTGGACCAGCTAAAGTTGTCAAAGGTAACGAGATCTCGCAGCTGAATTGCTGCGAGGCTTGAGGTAACAGGATTAAATAGGTGCCTACCTTATTGAGTTTATCGGGAATATGGAAGAGAAGTTACTTAAATGCTTCGTTATTCCTCCTTCAGTCCTTTTCTCCCTGCTGAGCATCGTCATGTCCCCAATAAACTTTTTGACAATCTCTAGGCTGGGTTCTGATCCTGATCCTATTTAATAAAACACTCTTGCGTCTCAGATTTCGTTGTCTAGGTTGTGCATCAATTGGTCAGAGCAACCTGTAGGCCCTACAGAAGAAAAGCAACCGATTGGTTCTATAGTGTAGGACTACGTTCAATAGGTCTCATTTCTTCTATCTGTCCGATAAACATAAGCTTAATAGACCATAGAACAGAAGTGCATTAAAAACAGAACCAGGGGCATTCAATATTTCAATATTGCACAACCGCTTAAACCTCAAGTTCAGAATGACTTTCCTCGGACACTGAATGCCACAATCCATGTTAGCATCGACGCAAACGCCCAATCGCTAGAACTTGAATGTGACCAAACCTCAAAAGCCATCATAACACAATTTCGGCTCGTGTACTCGCTGAGTGCCACCAAAACGCAGGCCAGCTGTCACGGAAAGTGTTGCATCTGCACCGAACGTTAAGTGCACCTATAGCGCCGCTGGGAGCTGGGACGCTGTTTACCCTACAAATATTGCCGGCGTGAACGTTGAATGGCGCGCGCCGCTTCGCATGTATCTTAGTGGGTGTATCTGCTTCTGAGGCAAACTATATGGGGCTAAGAGGTGAGCGAATGATTAAACTAAAGCTCGAAGCATTTTATTCCAAGTAAAGCCAGTCAGGTTAAGGTCAGTTCAGGCTTGCCAAAGTGTCGGTTAGTTGGACCGTCGAAGCTATTCGCACGTTCCAAAATCTACATAAATCTCTTTTGAGTAGAAATTGTAAGAAACTTTAATCACATATTGAAAAATTCTGAGGCTTTAGACAAGTGACATTTTATCAATAAAAATGTCGCCATTCAATCCCTGAAAGGTAAGGCTGAGGTGGTGGTGGTGATAGCGATTGGAAAATGTCAAAAACGTATGGGAATGCCAAGCACTATCGAAACGTCACGTGAGCAAGACCTTACAGTTTGGAATTTCAACCATCAAGAAAAAATACCACACCACCTCCCGCGCCATCGCTGATACTCGTAGCATCATTTTAGCGCCTCTAGTTACATTATTCTTCTTAGTGTTTGACAAAGCTTCACACATAGGTTCTTGCGGATTCATACATCAAATGGTAAATAAAGTTATAAATAACTATCAAATTATATCCGTTCAGAGGCAATGATAGTTACTCGTAGGTAAAGTTACTATGATTAGTTGTAGGTTTCTAAGTTTCGCTGATAGATGATAAGTCTACAGACATCGCTCGTAAGCAAAACAATCTGAATTGGGTTTGTTAGCCTGATCTTAGTTGAGACGTTATCGTGTAGACCAAACCTTATCGTGTGATTCAAACTAAATAACCTAATGGCTGAAGCGTAGACGGGTAAAGAGAAGGCAGATTAATTAAGGGGAATTCATACTATCCATCCACTTTAATTAATCACCAATGTACGGTTATAAAACTCCCACTGCACTGCTCAAAGAGAAAACTTTGAAAAGTATGGCCGATTTTTCACTAACTGGCTGGCCACGTGTAACTGTCTATTTATTACACGCTTTTATGTAACTTAGAATAGAATAGAATAGAATATTTATTTGCGTAAAACATGGTATACAAGGGTGTTATATACAAATTGAGGGCACAAGCATGTTTAGCTAGGATAAAACATAGCATGCAAAATTTTAAAAAACTTGCATTGTTAGTAGTTAGTAGGATAGATTGACTCCCTTTTCCCTTTGCTTTTTTTTCTCCATTTTTGAAAACTTGTTTATTTGGCACACACAGATACACATAATGTACAAATATAAGGAAAAAGAATTTAATTTATTTATTATATTTTTTAATTTATTGTGATTGCAGACCTCTTCTTGAGAGGGAATGGTGTGTAATCCACCACGCGAGCCCAGTTCGAGACAGTGGAGGTCACATGTCTTCGAGTTTTTGGTTCTAGGACATGCCGGTTTCCACGCGATATTTTCCACCACTCATGATCATGAAATAATTTACACAAAGTTAAGCACCTGTCCGGGTTCGAACCCATGACCTACAACTTGTAAGTCGCGGCTGTTACCACTGGGCCACTATTGCTCTCTGAGTAGTTAGTATGTGAGGGTCGAATCTCGCAACTGAATTTTAAAACAGTTATCCCAAATTGGTTCAGCGGCAATTTTATATATTGGTAAGCTAATAGCTTTTTTTAGGATTCCGTACCCAAAGGGTAAAAACGGGACCCTATTACTAAGACTACATTGTCCGTGTCTGTGAGTCTGGCTGTCTGTCACCAGGCTGTATATCATGAACCGTGATAGCTAGAAAATTGAAATTTTCTTAGATGATGAGATATTTCTGTTGCCGATAACAACAAATACGAAAAACAGAATAAAATAAATATTTAGGTGGGGTCCCATGCAACAAACGTGATCTGCAAAACGTGATTTGCCGTGTTTGATATAATGGTACGGAACCCTATGGGCTAATCCGACTCGCACTTGGCTGGTTTTTAAAGTTTATTGACTGTACCTTTAAAGTACTTGTAATATGGGACGAAACAGAACTTCAATGATGATGTGGGACGAACTAAGAATTTTTTGGAATGTGGGACAAAACTTCGGGCCGAACGAAGAATAAATCGTGGAAAAACATATTCTTATTTAAATTAAGTTATTTTAAAAGAAAAAGAGAGGAGGAAAATGTGACTATGCCTAAATTAGGCTGATAAAATTTGGTGAGGCCTTCCAACGTAGCGTGTTCCGGTTCGTGATGGAACTCATAGTTTATGTAACAATGGGTTGTACCCCACAGTTCTCGTGGCCCACCGCAACGCAGCGTCTGTATGCAAATGTTGGGAGCGCGTTATCTCCCGCCGCCGCAGCCTCCTCAGACGGCTTGATTCCACGCGACGCGATAACACTATCGTTTTGTTCTCACTTACATTACTTAGGCACAAAACACGCTTTGTTTCCTAGAGTTTAATCAAATTGTTTTAAAAGATTAACCAGTGTTTAGTTTCACTGATTTAAGACATAGAAGGTCGTGACACCACGGTTCGATATTGAAGGTTAAGCAACGCTTGCGTAGGTCGGTCCGTGGATGGGTGACCATTTTTAGATGGTGAGTTTCCTCCGTGCCTCAAAAAGCACGTTAAGCCGTAGATCCAGGCTGTCATGTGTACATCTACGACAGTCGTTAAAGATAGTCAGAAGCCAGGAGATCTGACACCAGTCTTGCCAAAGTGGTACCCAGTTACTGGGTTGTAGAGGTCAGATAGGCAGTCGCTCCATGTAAAATACTGGTATCCAGTTGAATCGGTTAGACTGGAATTTGAACCCAATAAAGTTGGGAAAAGGCTAGGCAGGTAATGTTTAGCAAGCCAGATTTAAAAAGTTATAATTTCAAATATTTAGTTTCTAAGACAGTTTTTAATACTGATCGTAGTGCATTGCTAGCGACGTAGCAACAAAGTATGAGCTAGTTGTGACACTACAGCTGTGTAGCACCGTAGCTAAGAATGAGCTACGCCGTAGCGAATACCTACATCTGGTTAACAGTCATGGCAGTTGGGAGCGTCACTCGCTAGTTATCCATGACCACGCAACGAGGATGGTATCGGCAGGTAAATTTCGTTTCGTTCGTATCTATTAAGTAGTTTTATAAGATATATGTGTCATGTTAGTTTTATAATTTCATTATGTGAAAATTAAGTGTCCGCACTAATGAAAATGTTTTTTTTTTACTGTGTGTTCCGTTTCCACAGACAAACCGTGTAAACGGTTTTGTGGGGCATAGTTCTAAAGTTGAGATTTAATAAACTTGTACCTTAATAAATAAATAAAATAATAATGAGATAAGGCGTAGCACAATTTGAGTTAAGTTGTAGCAACGTATCAGCTACGCCCGTAGCAGTCATAGCGTCACAGCCCGCAGCATCAGTTTTCATTTCCATAGAATGTTGTACAAAATCCATTCTACCTCCGTATATTCGTGTTTACGCTCCAGTCCACATATCAAACCAACAAGTGAATTCCGAAGCGCTCCAATCCACTAGCCATAAATACGTCCAATCAATTCCATTCAATCATGGGGTGCATCCGGGGTGTTTTACGACCCCACCCGGCTTCACCCCATCGCCATCGGTTGGGCCTGAAATGGCCCGCGTTTTATGAGTTCTTCACCTAATTATGAGATTGTATAGTCGTTATGGTGCAATGGATAGAAGAAAACCGTTTTTGGGATGGTTTTTAAAGCCTATTTGCTATTATGGGGTAGATGGTTTTGGTTACATAAAATTCAGTATAATATTGATACTTTTATCTGAAGGTTGCACGTACATTGTATTTGTCTTATCTTTCACGTTTACAGTATCAAAACATAACTAAATATTTAAATATTCCCTGAAGGGTTGGGCAGAGGTACACCTAATAGTACATCCAAGTTTCGCCAGATATGTTTAAGTCCCATATATAATAAGCCATCAAAGGTGAACAATTCCAGACTTCGGGCTACAAGTAATTCTAGATGGAAACCTTTGGGAAACCCAATAACACTTTGCCCAACCTAGGAATCGATCCCAGAACCTCATACTCAGCAGTAGCGCTTGCGACCACTAGACCAACGAGTTAGTCAGTCAGTTTACAATATCCTTTTAAACTACTGCTGCCTACTGTGCAAAGTCGATGGTTAGATCATGTTATAGACATAAACCAGAGAGAGATTCTTGTCTTATACTACAGGTAAAGATATAATTGTTTTAGAATGTTTATGTGAAGTAACGTGAAACGAAACAGAATATGAGCTATAAAGCAAACCAAGGGGCATCTTTGTAACTCAAATCAGTTTACTGCATTGTGTACCACCACAAAAGACCAATGCTATACAACAATGCATAACGATACTATTTAGATCACCTCTGACATCGTCTCAGTAGTTTGTGAGCTTGTTATGCGCAATATTACGTAGTGGTTAACCACGACACGACGCGACGCGACGCGACTGTGGCGGCCGAGGCGCGCGCGACTATAGCCAGCGTCGTCAAATGTTTATGAGTGCCGCCTCACGACAGCGCAGTGTCAACTGGCAGTGGGTGAAGTCTGAATGGATAGCGAATGGTGCTGATGATGATGAAATGAAGCTAAAGAAGTATGGTTGTATGGATCGTAGGATATTGTGGTCAGTAGTTTCAGCCTTTTAAGAAAATGGCGTCGGTTTATATAGTTATGTGTATTTACTTCCGTTTATAACACTATCATCCATATATTACTCCTAAAGTTTCACACCAGAAGAAGTTTTGTCTTTTTATCATTTTCTTCTAGATTTTTTAATAAATTTACTTCTTATCGGTATAAATTATTCGATGGATTCATAATAATTATTATTATGCTGTGCAAGAAGTTGATTATAATTATTAATTGTATATTTGTTTATAAAAATCACGCACCACAGCATAATAATACAAAACAAACAAACAACAAGCACAAGCACACCCCTGAAGTCAAAGTAAGCTTAATTTCCTCCCAAAATTTCATCATTGATATCCCAAAAAAACCAGCATCAAGCAGTTGACATTTTCATTCACACGACGACCATTATAAATGACCCCAATCTCTTCATACAATCTGCACTTTAGATAACATCAAAATATCCAATCTTTTGTCTCATAAACGTTCATTCATAAGAACTTATCGCGCGATCTTTTTCATGAGGAAAGCAAAGCGAGTGCTGTTAAAACCAAACAGATGACCTTAGAATGCATATAGTATGAGATCCAACTGCAAAAATCTGTAGGTATAAGAACCTACTTTTTTTGTTGATAAAACTTGATTTTAATTTTGATTATAAACGGTAGAATAGACTGCTTGCAGGGTTGCCGGGCCGCATATAAAAGACAGTTCTTTTCGTGAATGTTCTCACCGAGCAGACCGGCATCCGTCGTATCGTCCACATGGACGGGGTGCCCACTGGGGTCATCAAGGCCGCGGGCTACTCTCTTTCAGGAGGAATTGAACGATACTCGTTCAAGCTCCTGGAAGAGGACAAGGGAGAGGCACCCACTGCGGAAGCAGGAGTGGAGCCCTCCGAAGATGGTCCACCGCAGAGTGAGGAGGCCATCGACGAGGTCGCTGCTCTGCCATAAAATTCTCTTCTGTATCGTGGATGCATATGTAACATCACCTAGTTAGCCGCCATTCATCGATTACTAGGCTTACCAGATAAACTGACAACTGACAGGTTGCGGATAATTTAGGGCTGGCAACCTTATTTTTTCCTATTTTCTACACCACTTTCTTTCAAATGACGTTGGGTTCACTCATAAATCTTATATATTTGGGGCTAACTATCAGATATAAATTTTAATTTATTTAATTAAAGCTATTGCGGTTAGATATTTCCAGGTAACCCTGTAGAAATATATTCTATCATCAAGAAAATTAAGTTTAATAAAAAACAAATACCAAAATTTGCAAATTTTTATAGTGGAAACTTATTTTAATAGTTTGGCTCAGCATTTATTCTGCCAGCTAGTTTAGATGGTAATGTTCGCTCTTGTTTTTGCATTACGTTTTTTGCTATTTAATTGTTTAATGCGTAGTTATATTGACGGCGTGAATAGCATTTATTCTTGTGATGATGCCACACTTTAGTTTAAATCATACACATCGTCTCGTGGATGTGTGATCCATGACGTACCAAATCCCATCCGTGTCTCAGTAAACATTTTAGTAGAAGCCCGAAAATCTGGCACCGGTCTTGCCAATAGGTGTAGTGTTACCCAGTTACTGGGTTCTGGAGATAAGGTAGGCAGACACTCCATGTTAAATAGTTACTAGTATCTGAATACACCCCAACATAGTTGTGCAAAGTTTAGGGACTTTTGCCGCGGCTTCGCTCTAGTGTCCCACCCTGCAAAACCCGTTATTATTTAGCTTAGGATAATCAAGAATAATGTAGCTTTCTACTGGTGAAAGAATTTTCAAAATCGGTTCAGTAGTTCCAGAAATTATTTCTAACAAACTAACTCACAAACTTTATGTATGAGTATTTAATTACAGCTATACTTTCAGTCACTTAGATTTTTGGCCAAGGAATAGTTAAAGTCATATTATTATATACTGTTATGACTTTCATCATCTATGTAATCTAATACTCAAACCAGTTATGAAGTAAGTACGGGGTTGTTCTACTGTCTCGTATTTACCGTCATGGCTCCTTTCACCGAGGTTTCAGTTAACGACCGTCGAATTAACGAGCGTGATAATACCGCCATTAATCGTACACCTCACAGTTATGACGTCGTCACACGGGGTATGCAAACACTTTCCGGGGTATTTGACACCCCACGCTATTGCTGTATGCTGTGGTTCGGGCTTTAAGTGTGGAACAGATTGTAACATATTAGTTTTGGTTACCTGGTGAAGGTTGTGGGAATCCGCTGGATACGAGACGCACGGGACTGGTCAAAGTGGCAGCGTTTGGAGGAGGCATATGTCCAGCAGTGGACGTCTTTCGGCTGAAATGATGATGATGAGATTTGGTTAAAGATAGTTATGTTACAATGGACTACACTCAACACTAGGGTAGAGGCTGCGGGCAGCACTAGCACCACCATTGTTTTTGTGATCATTTGATCTCATTTGAAGGTCACAAAGCGAATAAAATAAAATAAATCAATTCATGTTTAAATGTAAATTTATGCGTGTATAAATTTTATTGTGTTTATGAAAAGGTACCATCAAAGATAAAAGTGAAGTTATTGTCCCGTACAAAATATCCTAGTAACGTAAGCTCTGCACCCGTAACTTAAGTTTATCATCCAATATTACAAAGCACACAGTTTTATTCACACATAAACACACACATTTGTTAACATTGTAAAAACGTAGATAAAGCCAGTTTTTCCAGTAGTTATCAGGGCACATAAAACTGGCATGCCATTTTATCTGGCTGCAGGCAGTATACTAGGTTATGGTATACATCTTCGTTCTGCCAGCCTCCCTGGCTAACGGCCAGAGAGATATTAAACAGGGACTAACGACTTGAAAGGGTTACATACGGACATACGGTACGAGTATGTATCTAAGTGTATGGGTCGGGATCGGCTTGTTCTGTGTCGAGCATTAACTGGACCCTTTCTTAACTATAGTTCGGCTTCCAGTGAACCCAGATGTGTTTATTTATGATGTTTGAACTAGAAAGCAAATTCTCGAATTTAAACTTAGTTGTATTAAATTTTGAACCCATAAAAACTTGCTTTCGAACTAGGAACCTACTGACAAAATATGTAATTACATAATTAAACACTAAACTATACTCACTTACACTAAACCTAACTACTTACATATATACAAAAGAAAGGTACATCTAGGCGTCGAAGTACTCCTCCACATCGCTGTCATCCAGGAACATGCTCAGAAGACTGGCAGCATTGCCATTCTGAGAATTCAAGGTGAGAGATCTCCTTAAAAAGGAGAACCTACTTCAGGAACACTTTTTTGGAACTCCCCGAATTTAGGTACAATCCCACCGCACTATTCCCAAACCACTGCAACTCCTAAGGTTAAGGTTAAGGTTATATACCTATACCTATGAAATAATTGTAATTTAAGTTTGCACTGATCACTGATTGTTATTAAAGAAAGAAAATGAAAACTTTAAGTAATTATATTAAATAACTGTAACTTTAACTGCCATAATCTAAGTTGGGTATCCCATACTGTTTGATTGTTCTCTATTGCATGATGTTGTCTCCTATAATTGAGGAAGCACATAGTTTTTTTTTTGTGTTCTGTTACTTTATAATTATATAGCATGTAAGGTGTATTCTTTGTTGGAGATATCCTAATATAATAAAATAAAATAAAACTCCTGAGAGCCAGAATCAACAGTGGCGACCACCAGAAAAGCGCCGAGGCAATGAAGCTCGACCAAGTCCCGGAAAATGAATTTAACGGTCTTGGATCCCGCTACGAATTAATCAGAAAAGAATAATGGAGGAGTAAGAAAAAAATAAATTATGGTTAAAGAATCAGTCCAAGAGCGAGCGAAGCGAGCTCGGGAACTTAGGGCACCCCGACACGGACAGGTTAGGTTCGAACGAGATGACGGGAGCTGAAGTGAGCGAGCAAAGCGAGCGAACTCAGCTCCCGTCATCTCGTTCGTGTTAGGTTACTTTTGACCCTGCAGACAGAAATAGGAGCCCCGCGCAGCGGGGCTACGTCGACTTATATGAACATATTTTGGTGCACATTCAGTATATTTGGTGGAACACAGGCAAAATTAGGTAAATGAAATGGGAATAAATTGAAGTACTTTTAAATACCATCCCATTTTAAGTACGATGATTGGTCTTCAGCCTCCCTAGTTAAGTTACAAACGTTTCGTATCGAATCTCTTTCTACAATCGTTAGCGCCTTCTATTTGTATGGTCTGAACATGTGACTTAGTTCAGATGTGTCATTCTCATACATTCATTCGTTTTCGATTGCTTAGCTGATCTCTCGCAAGAATCTTTTACTTCTGCTAAGAAGCATGTCGATGGCAAACTAAATGCAGTCAACTCAGAGAATGTTGTATCTTAGTCGAGACATCCTCAACCTTATTCAAAGCTGATGGTTGATCCGCACAGTACTCATAACCGGCGTGCGTGTATGATTAGATGTATGAAAACCAATTAACTAAAAGGAGTATATAAGGATCGTACCAGGTGGCGTTCTGTAGTTTCTGCCTACTCATCTGAAAAAGCGCATGGCATATTGTATGTAATTCAAAGCTCACAACTGTAATCGTTACAAATTAAAATGGCGCCCATCCCCCATAATGTTGACAAAATGGCGGCTACATCACAGGCAGTACTTAACACATAGTAAACTAACAAAGAAGTAATACAGCGATAAAATTTGTGGCTCGTTTGCTTAAGGGTGGCTCATAAAGTTTTTGTCCGAGGGTAGTCGTAAATCGTGCCGGCCATTAGTAGTACTAGGCGCTCATAAACAGTGTGGACACGCCTTTATAAATTGATTTCATAAGTTTTATGGAGTGTGATATGTTTATTCGTAGTGGACAATGTGGGTGTAATAGGACTGGTTATTTATGGGGTAGACTGTGCCAGGATATTGTTTGACTACTACCTATTGTTTACTTATATATTGGTGTAGTCCTAGGAAACGCTGGCGTGACGGTTCAGAGGAGTTTGCGGGGGAATTTCCGGAGAAGGCAAAACACCGGGAAGCGTGAAAAGAATTCAAGGAGACATTTGCCTAGCTGCAGGACAAAAACGAACAAATAATAAAAAAAGGCCTTTGATTCACGAGCCGTGCTGCGGGTATGAGAAAAGTCCATTGCCCTGCAGTATACATAACGTGACCATTTATTTTTGACGTCAGAGCGGGACAACCGCGGAATTAAAAAAAATATTTTGGTATTTTACTAGCGTTTATTAGACAATGTGGAACACCTAATATTAAGTAAGTTTTAGGCCCACTTCCTCAAAAAACTTAACTGAGAGTTAGTTGCTAACACAAGCTTAAAATAACAATATTATAATGACAGCCTGTCAAGTTAACCTCGTGTTAGCAACTAACTCTAGAGTCAAGTTGTTCATGCGAAGTGGGCCTTAGTACATATTAGTTAGGTTACTAGCCTTCATCACAGACCTCTAAGATCTAACTAAGCAATTCTTTTTTGTATATTATTTATTCGTAATTATAGACCAAAATCTGTTCGCGCAAGCGGGATATTTTTGCCCTTGCTTGGGACAGCGGGACCGACAGCCTGAAAGCGGGACTGTCCCGCCCAAAACGGGACGTATGGTTACGTTAAGTATAGAGTGACATGCTGGATTTTCTTCTTTTCGTAATACTGGAGAAATCGTCAAACATATTTTTAAATAGCTGACCCCCGTGGCTTTGCTCCCGTCATAATTATAGCCTATGTTACTCGGGATTAATGTAGCTTTCCATAGGTGAAAGAATTTTTAAAATCGGTTCAGTAGTTTCGGCGCCTATTCGGTACAAACAAACAAAAAAATCTTACCTCTTTATAATATTGGTATAGATTAAACAAGTTTTTTTCGTGTTATCGAGAATATTAGTAGAACATTATTAAAGATGTAATTTATATAAAATAAATTTTCGCCCATTGATGGTCATACATCAAGTCTCTTGCTATGCGAGCAATTTCATAGCAAGTCCTGTCTAAGAAGCCCCGATTTCCCAGGAGTCTCATGAAGGCAGCTAAATGTTTGTATAAACCAAATATATGCAAAGAATATGACATAAATCTTCTCTATTCAGATTTATGCATCCTTCGTGGCTGAATTTTAGCAGTCTCATGGTTTTTAGGGTTCCGTAGCCAAATGGCAAAAAACGGAACCCTTATAGATTCGTCATGTCTGTCTGTCTGTCTGACTGTCTGTCTGTCTGTCTGTCTGTCTGTCCGTCCGTATGTCACAGCCACTTTTTTCCGAAACTATAAGAACTATGCTGTTGAAACTTGGTAAGTAGATGTATTCTGTGAACCGCATTAAGATTTTCACACAAAAATAAAAATAAAACAATAAGTTTTGGGGGCCCATACTTTAAACTAAAACTAAAAATATTTTTTTTCATCAAACCCATACGTGTGGGGTATCTATGGATAGGTCTTCAAAAATGATATAGAGGTTTCAAATACCATTTTTTTCTAAACTGAATAGTTTGCGCGAGAGTCTCTTCCAAAGTGGTAAAATGTGTGTCCCCCCCCCCCTGTAACTTCTAAAATAAGAGAATGATAAAACTGAAAAAAATATATGATGTACATTACTATGTAAACTGCCAGCGAAAATTGGTTTGAACGAGATCTAGTCAGCAGTTTTTTTTAATACGTCATAAATCGTAAACCGCAATTTACCAAGTACGGAACCCTTCGTGCGCGAGTCCGACTCGCACTTGGCCGGTTTTTAAACTTTGCGCCCCACACAACATACTTTATTTTAACGTCACCAGTTTTTACGAATAAAAGAGTTCATGTTAGCAGAAAAACAAAAGAGTCTGAATTAGTAAGTTTGAATGTTGAATTTAATAATAAAATCCTTATATTGGTACTGAGTTCGATTTCCGGGACGGGCATCTAAAATTTCTCAGCATCAACCCAGTCTGGATTAGTGTCCGGTTGCTGGCAATAGGCTCGCCCTCTTTTACATGGGTCTTACACATAACTGGTGCAATGTGGGTATGCAATAGATGCACCTCTGCCCAACCCTTCTGGGAAATCAGGCGTTATGTTATGTCATAACAAAGTACTGCATTCATCAGCATAATTTTTTTTTTTTTAGAAAAAACGTTGCCCCACACTAGGAATTTCTTCCTGTATCGTGGGTGCGTTTACAAACATATAAACTCACATACACAAACACTCAGAGCCGGAACAACTTATCTGTAGGTCATACAAATATTTTTTCCGTGCGGGAATCGAACCGCGACACGCAGCGCAGCAGTCAATCGCTCAACCACTGCGCCAACCGTGCGCCCATCAATACATTCGCCATACAAGTAGTAAACCACAGAATATCCAGTTACGGTTACTTGCAAATAATAATCCTACACCATAACACGAATTAGTGTCATAAGCTAGAGAAGTCTACCATCGTTAAATTCATCATCTGAATGTTTTCTCTAATTCATAATCTGAATTCATACCATTTCAGGTGAAAATATCCACTACTGGACATCCCCCGTATCTCCACATGGATCGGTATGTAGGCATCCACGAAACAAAACAAACACAATATTCATCAAAAACTCCACCAGTAAAAGACACAGATTCAAAGCACGAACTCCATAGCCAAACAAGCCGTTAGTTGAAGAGGACCAAATAGAAACAGTTGAAATTGCGCCAAAAACAAGTGACAACCTGTGAAACTATCCTTTGAGCGTCAAACTCGACATGACTTGTCGCTAAAAGCCTGAAGGGGTACAGAGCTTGTGATATAAAAACCCTCCGGAATGTTTGCTATAGTAGAACGGTATACGGTACTGTGGGAATTGGAACTATAAATCTGAGCCAGCATTTTGTGTTGCAGTTTTAGTCATAGAAGCCACACTAGAAGCTCTGTTCTCGACGAGTAAGGCTGGTTATTGATCTGATTTGTGATTTACGTTAAAATAAATGGAGAATATGTTAGATCATTTGCATAGTTCAGCTATAATTTACGCCTGATTTGTGTTTACACGAAACTTTTATGTCACAGAAACGTCTACATACAAGCAAACTATAGTAATATGACGATATAGAACGTGTAGTTTATAGACGATTAAACCTCTAGACACCGAATCAAGTAAAATTTCACAATTTAAAAAACCCCCGACGCATTTATCTTGCGAAAACACCCCTATTCAAACAGTAAAATGCCCATAACTTTTGAACGGCTGAACCGATTTTATTCAAACATAGCTAAGAACACTCTCGACAAAATTAAATCGAAATCGGTTCATCCGTTTAGGCGCTATGATGCCACAGACAGACACACAGATACACAGATACACAGCAACACACGTGAAACTTATAACACCCCTTCTTTTTCCGGCGGGGGTTAAAAATAGACTATGAATTACTGTCACTACATCTGACTACAAAAGCTATGCTTAGAAGTGAGATGGGGCTCTGCTAATATTATTCAAATATCTGATTAGCGAGCATAGCATACCATTTCAAACGAAACTTAAGTCATAGAAATATTTGTACTGACAATCAAGCTATCTGAAAATACAGCGTCGTGAAGACCACCGACTATTCATAAACTAGTAGCTATAAGCTGAACAAGTAAAATTTCACAATTTAAAAAACCCCCGACACATTTGTCTTGCGAAAACACCCCAATTCAAACAGTAAAATGTCCATAACTTTTGAAAGGCTGTACCGATTTTATTCCAACATAGCTAAGAACACTCTCGACACAATTACCTTTCAAACAAAAAAAACCTAAATTGAAATCTGTTCATCCGTCTAGGCGCTATGATGCCACAGACAGACACACAGATACACAAATACACAGATACACAGCAATATACGTGAAACTTATAACACCCCTTTTTTTCCGGCGGGGGTTAAAAACACCACGATTCAAACAGTAAAACGCCCATAACTTTTGAACGGCTAAACCGATTTTATTCAAACATAGCTAAGAACACTCTCGACACAATTACTTTTCAAACAAAAAAAACTAAATCGAAATCGGTTCATCCGTTTAGGCGCTGTGATGCCACAGACAGACACACAGATACACAGATACACAGATACACAGCAACACACGTGAAACTTATAACACCCCTCTTTTTCCGGCGGGGGTTAAAAACACCACGATTCAAACAGTAAAACGCCCATAACTTTAGAACGGCTAAACCGATTTTATTCAAACATAGCTAAGAACACTCTCGACACAATTACTTTTCAAACAAAAAAAACTAAATCGAAATCGGTTCATCCGTTTAGGCGCTGTGATGCCACAGACAGACACACAGATACACAGATACACAGCAACACACGTGAAACTTATAACACCCCTCTTTTTCCGGCGGGGGTTAAAAACAGGGGATGATTCTGGCAACACACACTACGAAAATCATGATTAGCAGTAGAACGTTCTAAAATATATATTTATCTCAAACCCACCGAAAACCTATCACATCACATCATCAGCCTATTAATGTTCCCACTGCTGGGACAAAGGCCTCCTCTCTGTGAGAGGGAATTGGCCGTAATCCACCACGCGGACCCAGTGCAGTTTGGTGGATGTCACATGTCTTCGAATTTTTGGTTCTGGGACCTGTCGGTTTCCTCACGATGTTTAAAAACCAATGCCCACAATAAAAATTTTGATTTGATTTGAAAGACATAATATAAAGTGTACTTAGAATAAATGGATTCCCTTCGTAAATAGCTACGAGGGAATCCATCCTAAACACACTTTCAAAATGTCACATCCCCCATTCCTCATTAGGTAAGTCTGGAGCGCGCGATGCGTACTCTAATGTGCTCTTTGTCCATTGCGCGGCGGGTTTACGCCTTCGAGGCTGGAATGTGCATAGTTCACAGTCGGCACGCGTTGGACGCTGAAGTGGGCAGCGCATTACTTTGTAATTACTGGGCGATTATGAGGTTACGTAACGTAGTAGTAGTTATATGATGCGATAGATGTATGTTATATTATATGATGATTGGATATGGCGTGAAAGGCATAATCGGATTTCATGACTGGGTAAGGAAGATTCTTTGAGATAGCAATGTCAACGTTTTATTCCGTCTCATTAGAAATTTATAAAGACTATAAATAAACAAAACTGTTGGTCTACTACTACTATAAGCATTTTTTTTTATTGCAGGTTAGTTGTAGTACCTAGTCCAAGTTTTACTTTATTACAACATAAATCATAATATTATAAGTAATTTATCTTTGTTTTTCTTTTTTATGTAAGGATCGTAGCAGGTGGCGTACTGTAGTTTCTGCCTACCCCCATGGGAAAATGGCGTGAGTTTATGTATGTATGTATGTTATCTAGTAGATGCTCGATGAGCTCATTGAAAAGGAATTAAGGGCACTTATGAAAGATACCTCACAAATTCTTAGATGTTCAATATTATAAGAAGACGGAAAATCCTCTTTTCAAAGAAAATAAAGAATACCTGCTCATATCACCAAACATTTAATATTAAATCATCCACGCTTTTCAAAAGCCATCAAACTATTATAAAACCACTATGAAAGTTAAAATCCAAGTGAGAACCATCCATAACTCGAGCCGTCAAGTTACAGAACGGAGAGAGGAGCGTTTTTCCAAAGCGCTCACTTAGCGCGGTGCGAATCAAGCAATTTTACTTAAAACTGTTGGCCGCCTGCCCAGCACCGGGATATGAGATAGTGGGACAACACAGCTGGACAAGTTGTGGAGACTTTTTTGATCGTTTCAACCCTAAAATATTATTATATTTTTTTGATCTTTTAATCAATCGTGATCAAAATTATGTTCATGAAATGAGCAAGATTTGCAGTTTTTTGATCCCATTTAAAGGTTAGTCCAAATGGACTGAAATTATTAGACTAAATGGCAGATAATAATTTGCCTGACGTGACTGCTAAGTTTCCTTGATGTGTGTAACGCGAATGATCATCAGATACTAGATAGTGACATTTTATCAGCTTTAACTATTGTCAAAAAGTCGAAAATGAATGGAAATGGTAAGCGCTGTCGAAATGTTCAATCATTAAATTTTTGCATTATCACAACCATAACTGCTAATACAATAAAACTTCGTCTAGAGCTTCTTGATCAAATAAGCAACCAACTTGCATGTCTAGATCCTATATTTTAGAAGGTTTAGGAGGAGAGTAGAATCCCCCAAGCCCAGAATAACTCTCTGATTTGGTATAGCCATATAATGAGAAGGCGCGAAGAACACATGACTAAACAAATCCAATACATGAATAAAGGTCCAAAGAAGCGAGATGGACCCCTTTTCATTTGGATGTCTGTAGTCAACAAGTAAAATTTCAAAATTTAAAAAACCCCCGACACGTTTATCTTGCGAAGACACCCCGATTCAAACAGTAAAACGCCCATAACTTTTAAACCGCTGAACCGATTTCATTCAAACATAGCTAAGAACACTCTCGATAAAATAACCTATCAAACAAAAAACAAATTCGGTTCATCCATTTAGGCGCTATGATGCCACAGATAGACACACAGATACACAGATACACAGCAACACACGCGAAACTTATAACACCTATTTTTCCCGCGGGGGTTAAAAACGGGCTGAAGCAAGCCCAAGTGAATGACTCGACGACCCAGAACCGAAACATCTGGCGAAGAGCGACGAAGAGAGCCGACCCCAAATGAAATGGGATAAGAATAGGCCCAGAGAGAGAGAGAGGAAGAGTTAATCTATGTAAAAGAAAGTTATAAAATTCAACCTTAACAGCATCCCACACTATGTTTATAGGTGACACTATCAAGGCACCACATTATATAAAGTATCTTCCTCCACAAACGATTCCTAGCGACGCACAAATTAATTCCGCATAATTAAACCCGAAGCGAAGTTGAAATACGGCGCCATTCCTCACGCCTGCCATAACCTGTCGTAAGCAGAGCTCTAACAATGGGACGAACGGATCCGATCCGATTCTATAGCAAAAACCTATCGAATGTCCTAGAACCTTTGTTGGACGTAATGGCGGCGCCTTTTCTGAGAATCCTTGGATTAGCATAAATTTTAATGATAGAGATATTAATGTTTGAAACTGTCAGAACATTGTTTTTGGGAAATGGATTTGAAAAGATCGACCTTTTAATTGTGTACGATTTATGTGCAAATGTAAGCACACTCCTTATGTTTACCATCTAAAGATTTTGCAAATAATATGTCATTCAAAAAACTTTTTGCGAATACTTTAATTGTGCGTTCAGCAAAAAAGATAAATTCGCTGCCGGAGTCTGTGTTGCCAGATAGCTATAATTTAACCTAGGAGTCTTCAAGTCAAGACTAAATAGCTTATCTATTTCTTGGCGGGTGTGATCCACCGTCGATCACATCATCGCTTACCATCGGGTGAGATGGTAGTCAAACGCAAGCCTATTAATATAATCTAAAAAAATTAAAGCACTTTTCCTTGTAGTAACCGGCTTTTAACCGTGATAGACCAACCATGCATATTTGTGTAACTACCAATATACACCAGTTAATACCTCATCCATGTTCATTCCAAACCCGCCATAATCCCATCTACAAAGAAGCTCACTTTCTCCCTTGAACATCCTAACTCACTCGCGAGATAGCTTTATTAAATCTGCACCCGCGGCAACATCAGTGTTGCCCGCAGTAAATTCACACACAGTGGTAATATCTGTGTTGCCAACGGTGAATTTATCCCACCTCAAGCGAATAAATCCAAGTTATTCTACGGTGCAAAGGAATGAAGTGTGATAACATAGATTATTGAGGTGGAGTAGTACCACTCTATGCGATTATATTTTATTTCAAAATATCATTGTTCTTGCTGGTGCATTGACTAAAGAAAATCATTTTTAGCCGACGTGCGTATATGATTAGATGGCTGAACGTATACCTACGAAGCAAAATAAGTATTTAAGAATCGTAGCAGGTGGCGTTCTGTAGTTTCTACCTACTCCTATCGAAAAAAGGGGTGATTTTATGTATTTAAGCATGTTATGTGTGTTATTTCGATGCTTCTCTTTTTTTTTTATAGATCAACTTGAAAGCAGTTTTTTATTACGATTGCATATCGAATAACCAAAGACATACCAATATTATTTACAAGAGAAGTAACCCAAAACCGAATATAAAAAGGAACTATACAACAGTGAACATGGCAGGCGTTGTAAAATAAAACATCCTAGAAATACAGTACCAATACAAATCTATTTTGCCACAAAATTTCACTTACTACACGGTCAATACTGCGCACCCGAAATGTCATTGTTACTCTGACGTTCGACTCTCGCGCTCTTCCAGGGAGTGCGGTTGTTTGACGTTTCGGGTGCACAGTTATCTTGGCCGTGCTGTAGAAGCCCTTCTTATTTTAATAAAATCTCGCAGGATTATGACATCATATCTACTGTACCTTCTGTCTTTACCTACTCTATGTCATAAGGCAGCAAAGCTCTGTAACAGAGTGTAATGCAGTTGTAATTATTATTGCAGAGGACACTGCATTCTTCGACCGAGTCTGTTCGCTCCACGACATCATTATTGAGAAGAAGTGCAGTGTTCCTGTGAGACAAGTTTTCTTTGAAGGTGTTTAATGAAGGAACATGTTATTTTTGGTGAAAATAGTTGTTTTAAACTACATTTTACGATGTTTTGGGTGTGAATATAAATCATTTTGGTAACTCAACAATATACATTGCGTGTTTTACGCTGTCGAGTACACGGATTTTGGAACATATAAAGCAATGAATGCAAGGAAATCATACCATGCGCTACTCTTTGAACTTCCACAATTATGGTGCAGGTTTCTGAATTAACAATTTCAGTTTGAGAACTTGTCAAAATACACTTTAGCATGAAATCTTGTCAAACATAAGACACTTTCTCTGACAATGTGATGACACTTAGGGGAGGCCTATATCCAGCAGTGGACGTCTTTCGACTGAAAATTAAATGATGATTATGATGAGTTTCTCTCAATTCAGAATCTGGGTGTTATTGTTATAATCAAAACTGGTTATAATAATGGGATTTGTGGAATTAGGATTTCAAACAGAATAATTGCGGCAATCGCAGACTTAGCTAGCAGATTATACAGGTAGGGAAGTATCGATTTATAACTACGAGGCCTAACTTGTGATCTCACAATCTAAATCTAAATCCTATCAACCTAGCCCTATAACAGCTTATAAAAAAGTAATTGAAAACAAATATCAATATCCTTGAAAATATTATTTCCTTTAATCCCGCGATAACAATAAACGATTGCTATTTGATCCGTCTGGCAAGTTCACCTTATATCTGAGGTTTCAAACCCGCAGTAATCATGCCCTTCCCAGAAGCAAGCTTCACAAAGGTATTTATACAATAGGTATTTGGGGTTCATACATAGGAAAACGTATTTACATAATATTATATGCCGTACCTGTTACGTGGGTAACTCATTTGTGATTTGAGCTAAATTGATTGCGATAGCGAAATTCTACTGAATAGGAGTTAATTAAAACACTGCCAAAGGATCCAATCATATAATTATATCAAGGTTGTTGACAGTAAATCATTACTAGGTTTGCCTCGGATATAACCCACTAGAGGTAAGGCGAGCACTAGATCAGCTCACAATAACCTGTAAGACGCTCGTGGCTCTATTGACGCTCTAGATCTGCTTGATGTGCTGGCGCGCTTCATTGTCCCGAAAAATTAATGTCGGGGCAAAAATCACATGAATTGCAATGCCTCCGTGTCGCACCGTCGCATGTGCTAAGTCACCAATACCCCGCAGTCCTGCTGCGCTTACTGATCTCTTGGACTAAAATTTTATCGCCATGTCAAAAGTACTGTGATAGGGATTTTTCAAAGTGTTTTTACCCTTTTTATGTTTTAATTCAAGTTTCACTTAGTTAAATTTGTAAGAAAAATACTATTATGGAAGAGTTTTTTTGAGATTATCTGCATTCCCCGAAGGGTTGGGCAGAGGTCACGTATAGTATGCCCACATTTTGCGAGTTATGTTTAAGCCCCTAGTAACAAGAGGTAAGCCAATGGCCATCACCCGAGCACAAGTCCACACTCCGAGTTATTACTGAGAAATTAAAGATGAAAAAAACCCAATAAAATTTTGCCCGGCCCGGGAATCGAACCCAGGAACTCATCAGCAGTAGCGTTTGCGACCACTAAACTATCGAGGCAATGATGAGAAATGTGTTTTTTTTTTGGTAAACGTAGACATAGCAAAACCTGAGTAAAAATTTTGAAGCGCCAGCCACGTTAACGAGTTCGAAAAATCAAATCACCAAAATCATCTAATCACAAAAAGCCTCAACACTAACCAAATTAATTATTCCCTTACCCGAATAACTAACAAAAAATACCCTCGCAATATTTGACACAATCTAATCGAGGGTGAGGTTGCTTTAGGAACCTTTGAAATTCGCCCCTGAAAGGGTTGTAAGCAGTTGTTTCATCTATAAGGGTTGAGTTGAGTTCGAGGACAATTACGGAGTGAAACTCATTACGTGCCCCAGAGAGGCGGTCGGCGACAAATCCTTTACAGTGAAGCTACATGAAAAGTGATTTAATAAGTTTTGGGAATATTTTAAGTACCGGTGGGCTGTTGTGTTATTGTTTCAGCTGAGAGTTTACGTTTATTTTTTGTGAAGTTTTGAAGTCTGTCTGTCTCACGTCTATCAGTTTTTACCGACTTCAAACAAAAGGATATAATCAATTCGATACGTACCTATGTATGTAATATTGTTAGAACTGCACAGTATTCAAATTATTATGTTACTATAGGTGGGCTGCCAAATTTCATAAGAGAATGTATGTTTGTCCACAAATTTCTCCAAAACTACTTATCGGATCGTGATCATTATTTTTCTGTTGAATTGTGTATCTCGCAACATAGGGAATAGTTCAAATTTCAAAATATGGAGTTTACAATCGAACTCCTTAGCGGCAAACAGCACGAATGTGTAAATTGGGGCATTATGGGTATTTTGTCAATCTTTAGGTACCTAAGAACTTGCTCATTTTTAGTGATGTTGTACTAAAACTAAAAGGAGTGAAATAAAAACTTTTTACAAAAAAATAAACCGACTTTAAACGCGAAACGTTTCGGAAGACGGTGTCGGAATGATAAAAACAAGAGGTAACAAAGACACCTACTTCGGAAACCAAAGTTTTTTAGTGTTTCGCTTTTGAAGTCCGATTATATTTTTGTAAAAAAGTTTTAAATTTCGCATGAAAAATCAGGTTTTCCTAATTCAAATAAAATTTATTGCATCCATAATGTACATCAATATAAGTTACAGAAACAATTATGGAGCCTGTCAAGCACAGCATCATTCTAGATACATTCAGTGTCTAGGAGAGAGAAATAGCGCTTAATAATTTCCTTATTAATTAACATTTATGTTATCTATTTGCCACCTATCTGCCTTTATTTGGTTAAATGTACTTATATGTGTGTCTTTCTGTATTTATGTTAAATTATGTATTATTTATTACAATTAGTCCAAGCGTGGGCGGACGCGTAATATATCATTAGTGCGGTTTTGCAGGTTGGCAGTAATTTTTATTTCTCGTAGGGCATATGAACGTTTTGTAATTTTTGATTTTTGATTGAAGTTTCTGTATGTGGGTTCTACCATCGACTTGCTTGCACCTTGCACTGATGTTCTATGAGTTAATAAGATCACATTTGCCAGTTAACAAACTAACTCCTTCACCCCCGTGAAGAGTGTTTATAACCTAACCCAAGGGATCATCATCATCACGAGTTTATCGAGATAAACAGTCTCTTATGTGTAAATTTAGGTTATAAAGTATCTGTGTGCAAAATTGCATACAAATCTGTTTAGCTGTTTTGCGTGTTATAAACACAAGCATACAAACACTCACATTTATAATATGAATAAGATAATCGTTCACAATTGAACTATGGTTTTTTATTTGCCTTAAATACTCATAATTTTTTCTATGTTTTAGGCAAACAGCTTCAAGTCTTTTGTATGCCCACATAATTACAGTAAACAAACCACCCACTACACTCTCAAAGAGAAGCATTTCTAAAGCCAAACTAAGCACTCGCTCGAATGCCTAACAAGCCCTACTTCGCCTCCAACATAAGTACAGTAAGTCTAGATTACAGGGGGATAGAAAGTAGCCACTCAGTTGGATATTACACCTATCAAGTTTTTATTAGACTGCACCAAAGCCCGGCTTAAAAGCCCTGAACCAATAATAATTTTCTCGTGGGACTTCCAAAAATGTTGTTAGGACTCCTGCACACTGGTGTGTAACGAACGGTTAAGGATGTCACTTATTTTCTTACACGATCAATAAGTTAAGATCTAATATTTTGTTATTCCTAAATGAATAAATACGAAGGAATGGCAAAGGGTACATCTGAAAATCACATTAATGTAGGTTATTACATGCGAAAACATAAAATTAAATCTATTTTACTCAAAAATGCATGTAATGTGGTCATTATTTTGACAACCTTGTTTGAGCAAAGTCGACCTTGCCGTTCTGTTTCAAGGAGCGGCCGGCAAAGTTTTGCTGGCCGCTCTAACAGGCCGGCAATGTTTTGCCGGCCGCTATTTTGACGTTTCAACGTTTAAAAAAATCAAATCCAATAAGATTTTATTTAAAACACAGCTGTTTGTATCTATAGAGATAGGTACAAAAAGATTTTATTCCATATTAGGCTGTATAGTTCCAACTACCATTTCTCAAAAAAATAAATAAAGAAGTAACAAAAGCGCGGGTCAGCGAAAATTTTGTTTTTATTTAGTGACTTTTTTGCTAAAAATGAGCTCTTAAAGCGAAAATCCTTCCGATTCAATGTGTTTAACACCGCCAGACATTAAAGATGAAGCTAAATTAGTGGTTGAAAATTTGATACCGCGAAAATTCAAAGGAAAAATATAAGCTTGCATATGAAAAATGTGTGCAGTGGAAAATCAGTAAGCAATCTAAATCTTTATCTGAAAATGTTTTTCTTTTCAATAACACAGCAGTCAAACACCGCATTAGAATTATCGCAAACTATTAGTAATATCAAACCGGGAAAGTCGGTGTTGAATTTTAGTAACTGTACATTTCATAATTGTCATTTTAATTAAAATTCTAGTTAATTAATATATTTTTTATTTAAATTACTTGGTGGTTTTATTTAGATTAGGTACTTGCATTTTTGAGTAAAGCACTATACAAACCTTGGCCCAAAATGACTGCTTCGCTGGTCACGCTATGATTGCCTCGAGCTAGCCTAGCTACGCTCTAGGCCTTTCAGCTTGGCCATCATTGCAGCCCTTGCTGTCCTTGCTGTAAAGGCCTCGACCTACGGTCTCGGCCTTTATCTCAGCTCGTCCATCAAGTGCTGCACGCTGACCGCGCTGTGTCGGCCTGGAGCTGCGCTACGCTGCGCTGTCGGCCATAAACAGCGCGACCAGCAAAGTAGTCATTATAGACCGCGGCAGTAATGTACTATAAATGGATTTTTGTATTTACGTAACAGAAAATTAGTTTGCATAAATATTTGCTAAAGTAAATAAAATACAAAATAAATGTTAAAAAACAAACAAAACAAACAAACAAACTTTTGAAATCGGTCCAGTAGTTTTAAGTTTATTCGTTACATACAAAAATACAAATCTTTACTCTTTATAATATAAGTATAGATATAGATTAGTATTGGAGCTATCAAATATTAATCATTGAAATAATGATGGCGATGGATGATAAATAATGGTGGTTATCACAGTTATGGATGTGGTCGCTCATTAAGCTCATTAAGGTTCACGTATCTTATGGTAAACCTGGTCTATCTCATAATCTAAATAATGGGAATATGTTTAATTAAAACGGAGAAAACAACTCTTATAAGTAAAGATCATAAAAAAAATCAAACTCTACTTATATGAAGAAAATATACATTTTTTTCTGATTTATTAATAACTAGCTTCTACCCGCGGCTTCGCCTGCGTTCCTTTGGTTTATACTTTTCTAAACCAAAGGAACACACTACCGGGATAAAAACTGCCCTATGTTCTTCCCAGGGTCTCAAAATCTCCATACCAAATTTCATATAAATCGATTCAGCTGTTTAAGCGTGAAAAGATAACAGACAGACAGAGTTACTTTCGCATCTATAATATTAAGTATGGACTAGTATGCATTTATTTTACTTTCTGCCAATCTAACGTAATTACGAATATGTACCTACAGATTTCTGCAACACTTTCAACATCAAATTATTAATGAATATAAAATATGTCAACAAAAGCCCCGTCACTTTATTTTACTTTATAAAATTAAATTTCAAAACAAAGGAGGCAATCAAAAACCGAGGCATCTCAAAATTGTCCTCGAAATTCTTGACAAACATGAATATTCACATACATACACACACACACACACCGTCATAAACGCAATGCCGCAGTGCGCGCGGGGCTTAAACTTGCCGAAATTAAAATGGAAATGCTGTAAACGACCGCCGGCATATTAAAGAGATACGGAAAAAACCATTTAGCAGATATTTGCATAGTATTAGTAGACGACTAGACACGGCTTTGAAGCTGCAGCGCAGTTCCACTTGTGTCTCATTAGAGCTGTGTGCTGCCATCGCAGGCATACGTTTTTATGTGGATGATGTTAGGCTGTAGACAGACTGGAGTCGCAGCACTCTCTTGATTATGAGCTGTGTTAGCTTACCAATGCACTTGGAAATTATCTTCAAAAATAGTCCTGTTAATACTATAGGCTATATTTTCAAAAATTATCCCCAAGGGAGCTTATTACCAGGATAAAGTATACTACGTGCAACAATATTCCGTCAAGCCATTCATTTTTCATTTGACATATGCATGCTTATAAAGTTTCATAATTATTACCAGGCCACCATACACAATACAAGTTAAATTTAAAAAAATCCCGACTTATTTTTATTGCATGTTACATAATGTATCTAGTAGTAAGTAGCGCTTCGATCGACAATCTATTGAACAAGTAATTATAACACGATATCTTATGAAAACACCCCGATTCTAACAGTAAAACACCCGTAACTGTTGAAAAGCTTAATCGATTTTCATCAAACATAGCTAAGAACACTCTCGATAAAGACATCTTTCAAACAAAAAAAAAACTAAATCACAATCGGTTAATCCATTTCGGAGCTATGGTGCCACAGACAGATACACAAATACACAGGTACAAACTTCATACTTATTATAACACCCCTCTTTTCCTTTGGGGTTAAAAATGCAATACGCTTACAATAGTGAAACGACGTGCTCTTTAGCGCCGATACTCCGATGTTAAAATTCACAAATTAATCGAATTATGTATGTATCAATAAATAAAGAGGTAAAAATTAAACATGTACATTTTATTATTTATTTATTTATTTAGGACTTTGTTGGTTAAGCATACACCAAAAATACATGTTAAAGTAATCATATTTTTACATTGTATAGTGTAGCCTTAATTAAAGGCTGCCACGGCATGCATTATACAAAGGAATCATAACGAAGGATCATAGAAACAACAGTGTTGTTTCTATGATCTATGGGAATAGGTTATGTAGAACAGTTGTAAACAGATATGACTTTTTTAAATAGATTGTTACATAAATACAGTTTATTGAAACGTAATTCCGACATACAAATACAAATGAAAACCTTTGTTTTGCCTTGCCCTTGCAAATTTGTTCGATTAATCCAAACAAACTATCATCATAAAACATAATAATCTAATATCAATAGAATATATACATTATTAAGGTTAAATATTGAAACAAGTAAAATTTCACAATTTAAAAAACCCCCGACACATTTATCTTGCGAAAACACCCATAACTTTGGAACGGCTGAACCGATTTTATTCAAACATAGCTAAGAACACTCTCGACAAAATTACCTTTCAAATAAAATACTGAATCGAAATCGGTTCACCCGTTTAGCCGCTATGATGCCACAGACAGACACACAGATACACAGCAACACACGTGAAACTTATAACACCCCTCTTTTTCCGGCGGGGGTTAAAAAAGTAATATTGGAATATATATTAGAATATACATATATTTACAAATTATACAAAATTTATTTTAATTCTTAAAACGTAGTAATTTAAACGCCTGGGTATGTACATAAAACAAAACAAATAATGAGCATAAATAAAATACTATTGTGTGATAAATCGATTAAAATTATATTCAAGAGAATGCTGCGACTTAAATCTGCGTTAATAGTAGCATAGACATGACTAATACCGATATCTGTCATTTCATAGTTTTGATCTTCATTAGCCTAATTAGCGAATTTAATTGCAATCAGCATCCGATGGGCACTTGTACGGTCATTAGCCTCCAAAACGAACGGGCATCAAAGCCATGTAAACTAATCTAAGGCTAGAGCGAGTTGGCTTTATGGTCACCTACTTTTTGGGCTGAAAAGACTTTTCGCATCTAGCCCCTCATGAAGTAATTATTTGAAGTTGAGCACTTGTCAAACTATACATTAGCCTAATAAGATGTAAAATTTGGCTCTTTAGAATTGTTTCAAACGTTCTACTCAATGCCAAAACTAAATTATTTATTAATAACTTCTGCCAGAAGCTTCGCCCGCGTGAAAGTCGAAAATTACCCCGAGGAAACATATTCACGGGATAAAAAGCATCATATGTGCTATTCCTGACTATTATTTTATCTCTGTGCCAAATTGCATCCAGATCCGTCCAGACGTTTGAACGTGAAGAAGTCACAAACATAAAAACACACACACTCATAAACTTTCGCCTTTATAATATTAAGTGTGATGTGATAATGAAAAAGCCCGAATCTTGTTAGTTGGTTCAGACGTGTAGGGTAATCTCTAGAACCACTACACCTACCTGAAAAAAATCTTTCACCATTTGAAAGGTGATGGATGATGGTTATAGGTTTTAAATTATTATGAGCCGGCAAAGCCGGGGTGGGCCACTAGTTTTAGATAGAGACGTGATTGTGAACATGTTAAACAAATATCGCTCTAAATAAAATTGATTAGGTAGTTATTATTATGACCTTATTGCTTTTATTTAGAACAACCCGTGAATGTCAACAACCCCCGAGATGTTGATTCGATTAACAAACATTTTAACAATTCTAAAATATAATGAAATTAAAATAAAGTTAGCGGTTTGACGTTAACGCTTGCTCTGACAGTTTTAGAGTTAACTGTCACTTTGACAGCTGACAGCTTACTTTTAGCTTATCTGTCCACCGCGTAACTAAGTTAAATACTCGTTGCTTTTGAAGCGCGTTTGTTTTGTATTGAGATTTAAATTAAACTTATAATGCTTTGAGAGTAGTTTGTGTTTCTTTGTGGAGTCTCTTTATACAGTGTGCAGTATTATGAACGATACTCTGTTTGCTTAAGAAGCTTATTGCATAGAATGTTTCTAGCATATTATTTATTTGTGTTAGTTTTAGTTCGTCCATATTTCATGATATATTCGCTTTATAATAACCCTGTTTGATCCTTAGTTTCTACTTATTAAGGTTATAGCAACCATATGTGCATGAACAAGCTGGTGGCAAAATAGAACCTATACCAACATAAACATAATTTACTAGCTAAATTTTAGTATAGCTAGCCTGTACTACAGTCGGACAAAGGCCTCCCTCCATTTTTTTCATTGTTCCCGATTTAAACAAAAATAAATATCTAAGGCAAGCCAAATATATAAGGAAAGCCGAACATAGGCCTCCCCCAAGTGTAGAATAGAATATAATAGAATAGTTCTTTATTTGCACAGAATGTAGGTACAAGTTACAGATGTTAAGTTTTAATGTAATGATCCTTAAACTAACTACTACCTTAACTAAGGCATGCAAACAGTTTTAGCTATAATTTTAATAATTAATATTATGTATAAACCCAATATAATATAAATTATTAAAACATTCAATTAAATATATACAAATTTACCATGTCAAGATCATATTCAGTAAATAATATAAAAAAGTCACATTGATCAGTCCCCTACGTCTCGCATCCATCCTATGTTCAGCTTTTTATTTTTTAATTGTCAACTAGCTGTTCCCCGCGGCTTCGCTCCCGTGGGCCACCCCACAGGACCCGTTTTCGGGTTTAAAAGATTTTTAAATCGGTCCAGTAGTTTCAGAGCCTATTCGGTACAAACAAACAAAAAAATCTTTCCTCTTTATAATATTGGTATAGATAGGCTCGCGCTTGACCACTATCTCACCTGATATATATCCCAGTTGACATATTCGGCTGAAATGATAATGATGAAGGTAGAACACAGTTGTCGCTTTTATTTACTTCGAAAGAGGATTCAAACCTGAACTGAACTCACCAAGCACCACCTCCAAAGCACAACTTTATTAAAAGTACAACCTCTTACCATTTACCTCACAATACACCTCTTCTAACCCTTGCCTTCCCCAACAATCAGCCGATTCCAAAAGGTACGTTCTACTTAAACCGGCAGTTGTTTAGCCAGCGCCATCTTTAATTAAGGCGCGACGTGAGTGGCGTGCCGACCGGCAGAGGGTGCCACTAAATCTGGTGAGATTGCGCGATAGTTTGCAGACAGCTTTATGTGGCTATTGCTGGTGATGTATTTTATAGTGATTGTAAGAAGTAAGGGTTTCTCTGTTTCGTTTTTTTATTGAGGGACGAAGAAGCTTGTTAGGCTGCAGTTGACGATTACCAGCTCAACCCGTTAAGTAGTATTTTAAAGCTGAAAACTCTTGCTACCCGCTGATATCAGTTAAAAAGCAGTAAGTACTTAGAATTACAGGGAGGCACCGTTGCACTCTTCTAGCGAGAAAAGCGTACCTACCTGGAAGGGTCTCACGAAACCTTAGAAGATAATGATGAAATTTAAAATATAACAGCACATTTTACACATCACATGGCGACGACACGGTTAGTGTAGTGGGTCAGCGATTGGCTGCTGCGCTGCGAGACGCGAGTTCGATTCGCATAAATAAAAAATAAATATTGGACAAATATTTGTATGGTCTGGCCTTTTGTCGATCTGAGTTTAAATGTGTATAAACGCACCCACGATACAGGATAAATGTTTAGTGTGTGGCAATGTTAGTAGGCAGACAGAAGAATACAACTGCTAATCCTTACAATTTTACGTCTTAGACGGCTTTCGCGACACCCACGCCGGTCGGGATTAGTCAAGAAACGCTAATCCTTATTGCTTCCTTATTACGGCAGTTTACTGAGAATCTGTTCATAATACTTATAAGCTATAACCTTGAACCTATTAAATACGTCTACAATATGCATCGAGTAGGATAATTGCATAAGTCATGTATTAGCTCTGTGCAGCGTGCGATTAGCAGCGCATGAGATAGGATTATGCACGATATCGGACGATATAGTGCGATGTTCGGCGATATTAGACGATGTTGGACGACTTCCAAGTGTCTGATGATTGTGATAATGTGGTCGTTTGGTGCTTTAGGGCGTGTAATTAGTAAGTAATTTGTTGTAGGTAAGGCATAATAAGACGGCTGGAATGATTGAGGATTGGTCTAACTATACTGATAGATAGATACTTGGCTATAGTCGACAGATATTATTGATGAAGGCTTGATACTTGATCGTATATTTTTTACGAAGATTGAATTGTCCCATATTCAACATCATTAAGACATAGGCCTCCCCCAAGTGTCGCAAGATCGACCGGTCCCGTGCGTCTCGCATTAACGCTTAACCAAGTCACCGGTTCAAAACCTTAGTGGTCCGCAAACCAAACTCTAGCTGCAAAGCCATAATATATAGTGGTTCAGGCTGGGAGCTAGCAAAAACGTCGGTAACGACCAGGAATGTGGCACCACTTAAAAGAAGCTATATATGTTTAGCATAAAATCAACACACATAAAACCTGTATTCCACGAAAAGGAAGGCTGAAGAGGCGTATAGTAAAAATTACCAATTATTTAAGGTCTCGTTTAGTAATCGAAGAGCTTACAGCTGATTAGTTAACGATTATAATTACTTACTTAACTTAAACCAAGCTTCCCAACTGATCTGTCTCACCCCTCCTAACCGCAGCAGCATCTGAGGTATCTGAGGTTAACTTAATGTCGCCTGTTTATACAGAAGTCATAGCATTTGCGTCGTAATTAGATCACGTAGCATCGCTGGATTGGACGCCATTCCACTCACTGTCACGACAGGAGTTCGCCGTTATTGGAGCTTCTAGGTTTTCGGGTGATTAGAAGGAATGTTTGTGACTGTGGACTTGTGGAGAAAAGCGCGAAAATTGAGCGTGTGGTTCTAAGTTCGATACTTGAGCTTTAATTCTCTGTAGTAGTCCGGATTCCGGTTGATAGATATTAAAGAAAGAATAACATCTGTTTGACGATAAGATCATTCCCAAAGGAATGATTGCCCCCTATTATGATAATTTGAGGGGTAAAGGTCTACTAGAACCTGTTCCCCTGAAGGTAAAAGTAAACTATGAAATTATTTTGCAAAAAAAATGCAGTAGATGTTCGATGTCTTCATAGCTTCGTGAATCTTTAAAAGCTTTCACTGCCCTAACATTACGTTCGCGTCCTTATTTAATTCCACCGCATTTGGAGCCTCATGCAGCCACTCAAAATTCAATAGAGAATCCATCAGAATAACTTCCTAAAGCTTTCCTATATAGGAAATTACAAACGAGGGAACATTACCAGCTTAAATAAAGCACACATGCGTTTTACGGGACGCGGAAATTTTAATTTGATCTTATTACAACACCCTTGCCCATCTCATTTGCAAACCTACCATATAACCTTGCATCCAACACACAGGATTTTAAACCTTATCGACAGATGATAAGGGTTGCAGAACCTGGAGGTTTAAGGTTGTGAACCCAGGACGATGATTGTGCTTTTAAATGAAAGCCATCCAGATTATTGTAAAAACTGTGTTCTTAATTTGGAGTTCCTTCTCGAAAAGGGGTTGTTATCCTTAATAGGGTTTATTTGCTTATTATGTAGAACATTTGTGTCAAAAAGATTATCAAAATTGTCTTTTATTTTAGAAGCATGGAGTTTTTGTTCATTTTAAATGTAGATTGTACACACTTTATGTCACAAATATCAGTGCGACCCTAGCTCTTGTATTAGTCCTGTATCACAAGCTCCAAAAGTTGGCAATAATGACAAGTAATTAAAAGAGATTATATTGTTAATGTTGTCAGTAAAGCAGGCGGCGCCAAAGACCTTATACTTCGTAGTAAGAAATAGGTATAAGGTCTTTGGGCGGCGCACATGCATAAAATTAGTTTATTAAAATCTGCATGACTCGTGATAATTATTTTATGAGCGATGCACAAAACCTACCTGAAATTTATGACAAACGAGAGGTAGACTGAGCGTGTTGTTTTCAGGCACTAGACAAGTTACTGGATTTATCTTTTACACATGATCCAAGAAAAGAATTGACAATTGCAAAACCCTTATCGAACACATTATGACCCAAAATATAATAATGAGACAGATAACATCTCAAAATGTATTATAGCTTCAATCTTACATAATTAATTTGTACTTTTACTATCATTTACAGCATGATCACTTTATGCCTCTTTTCCACAGTAACTACACAATCATCCACAAACCGATAATCCATCGCGTCGAAGTTCTGTTAGTGACTTCATTAAAAATCCCCCAGTCCAGCCAGACTTTCATCATTATGAGAAATAACCAATCTATCAAGTATTACATAATTTCCTTTCACTTCCGAGTTTATTTTATAATAAAAAAAGCATCGTTAAAAGTTTTAACAATCCTTCTTTCGTTTAAAATGGCGAAGTCTTATTCTGATTAACGATGTCTCGAATGGCGCACGGGGGCTGCTCGCGTTACGCGGGTTCTACCTGGACAGGGTGGCCAGGGTATTAGGGGATGTTGGGATTCAGGTAGCCTTAAATATTTTGAAGATGCCTGTTATGAAATCTGATATGGTATGTTGAAAAGTTGAGGTTGGTATGTATGTTGAAGTTGCCAAATGGGGCTAAATATAATATGTATTTAGTGTCCCAAAAGCTGTTACAGGTAGGGTAGGTACTTATTTCAATTAAACAATTAACAGGCCATTTTGAATTGTTAAGGTCTGTTAGTAAAAAAGATGAAAATAGTTGCATGTTCCAAAGTGTAGATATCTATGGTGAAGAACGTGCAAGAAACTCCACGAACACTTTTTTAAATCAATAACCATTTAGTTACAAAATAATAGTTACTTTATTCATCTGAAAATTATGAATGTATGAAATTATATAATGCTAAAGAGATTAAGTAGGTCTGGTCTAAACCAATGTTAAAAGGAAATGCAGTGGCAGACATCCGACTGAATATCCTCAGTAAAAGAACGTTTTTACGAAAAAATACAACCAACTTCCAAAAAAAAACTTCAAAGTTAAAAATAACTTCAATTTCGGAAGTCGGTTTTCCTGTTTCCGTTTCTTTGTTTTTTGACACCGCCTTCCGATATTGAAGTTATTTTTCAGTTTGTAGTTATTTTTTTTGTGAATCGGTTGTATTTTTAAATGAAAACATTGTTTACTTTTCACTTTATAGTGTCAACAGAGGTTTAATGTATGAATTTGACAAATATAAATTAAAAAAGAAAAACACAGCATATATATCTTTTTTTTTCAATTCCTAGAATATCTTAAAATCTACGCACGCATAATACGCGCTTGGTCGTGTAGTTGCGGCAACCAGCCAGTTTTAACCTAACCTAACCTATCTTAAAATTTGTCCAATACTGGGAGGAGGAAAAAGGCGAGAGCCAAACCTCGAATGATGACTTTTTACTAAGGAAATTCAGTCGGAGCTCTCTGCCCGCATTTCCTCTTAAGCAATGGAATTTGACCCAATCTCACTTTGCTGATTTAAAAATACCACACCCACAACAAATACCTAAAAAAGTACCATCATTTTTCGTTCAAAACTATCCAGTAATAACTTTAAACTCAGAACAGATGGCGACCCTACTTAAATATGAAACTGGACTTACGAGAAATCAATTTGGTTGCGCGTAAATAACTGTAAGTCGCTGCGGAGTGAAATGAAAGCTTTTTGTGCCTACCTGAGCACTTCCCGGATTTGTGTTGCTACTGGAAAAAAATATCGGCGAAGTTTCCGAGACGATGCAGCTAGTTTACTTGGTAAGACAGATTTGAAAGTGAGACCTTTGAGGTTTTTGAGACGTAAAATTAATGAAATTTTCTCAAAATTTATGGGATTTTACAAGCATTAAATTACCTTGCTTTAGTGTGTGTGTCCGGCAACTAGTAATTCATTTTTCAATCTTGACATCTCATTAAGCTGACACTTGCGGTGAAATAACTTTGAAAACATTGAAATAATGGTATAAGCCGCTGGTCTCATGATGGAACCGGAAGGTGGCATAGCAACACCAAAATAGCACCATCGTCTTTAGGGCCAATAGATGTGTATTTTTTTTTATTTTACATTTAATACGTTTCATCAAAAAGCTGGTTTAATAGTTTGAAAAACACCTAGTTTGAAAAAAAAACATACAGTCTAAAAAAGTCGGCAATACAAAAGTTCGTCGTAGGTAGAAAATGCAATAGGTACTGGAAAACTACGTGAAACAACTTCAACACGTTCACTAGCTACAATCTAACTTTTTGAGAATTTTCGCCTAGACTACATACACTACAATGTGTTTGTAAACCTTCTTTTCAGTTTCGGTAGTGCTAACTGCTAAGGCAAAGAGCATCCGAATCAGAGCACTTAAAACTAAACTTGTCTAGCTGAAACACTTCACGACTGCTTGAATGAGGTGGAACTTTAACTTGAAGACACGATATGGTGTGACCTTATAGGTAGAGAGAATGCATGAAAATCTAAGTCGATGATTAAATGAACACGCAAGGAAACTTCTGCAACCTGATAATAATCTAGATAATAGTATCTTTCGATGTCATCGACGACAATGGTCGAAAATCCAGAATATACGGGATTGATCACGTGATATTTCAATAGTGCATGACAATCGAATACTTTTTGTCATATACATCCGATATCGTGACGTTTTCGTTGATGATTGCCGCTTGTCTAAGGCTTCTGCTTCTTTTTCTTCTTTTCCAGCCAATAATTGACTTTTTAGATAATTCGGGCGCATTAAGGTCTATCCACACAGGCCCGTGCGAACGTGGACGGACCGTGCCCCGTCAGGGCCTCAAAAAATATCGGTGCGTACATTTTATATGAACTCGTTCACACACGTCCGTGCACGGGCCGTGCACGATTTCGAATCTTCAATGTCTGGGCCCGGCACTGTCACGTCCCTGATACGGCCCTGATATGTGTGGATAGACCTTTAGTTGACCACGTTAAAATCAGCGATAGTAGCGCTCACCAATTCTACAAAGGTTTATGGACACTTGGGACACTTCAGCCTTTGGTCATGTTCTGTACAAGGTCACCTCACTTACATTGGCTATCAGTTACACATAAAAAACCTACCAGTATTATATATTCCAGTCTATAAATACATAAAATAAAAATATAAAAGCCTCTTTATTTCATGCAAACAATAGTACATAGTTGAATATTAAATTATAAAAAATGCATTGTAAGTAACTTTCAATAGAATAAAGATTGATACGTATATAAGATGAGTTATTAATAGTAAAATAACTCTTAATAAGATACGTAAAACAATTTATTAATATAAGGCCAATAATAACATAATTGTATTTACTTTATTTGTATTATAAATTCGTTTTCATTAGGTAAAAAACATGTTAGTTGTGACAATTTCTGTTAAATGTACTAATTGGATTAATTTTCTAAATAATAAATAACAGATAAGTCCAAGTCATTAAAATGCCAAATAAATAATTGATTAATTGTATTCATAGTAATTAACATAATTAAACGTAGCAATAAATAATGTGAAATTAATTAAGTTTATGTAGAAATAATCTTAAATAACTAAATAATTAATTAGATTAAATTAAATTAAGTTGCATGAACCCGTGGGTAAAGGCCTCCTCCAGAGCTTTCCATTCGTCTCTATTTGCTGCAGTAAAATGCCAGTTTTTGCCAGCGACTGTCTCTAGCTCGTCTTTCCAGCGTGCCTTTGGTCCCATTTTATTACAGATCCAGATTCCAGTCTATTACTGGACCCTAATTATTTATTCTGTTCATTTTATAATATTTATTTTATTGTTCCATTTCAAGCTAAACATTTTAGTTGAATTTAACTACACTTAAGTAAACAGTTTTTCGGTATAGCATTAATCTTAAAAACCTTCAACCTTTACCTATGTTCGTACACGAACCACCCAAGCACACACACTGGCAAAGAGGTGCAAAGCCAATCGGCCCCCCGAGGCGGCCGGGCGACGGGCCCGATTAATTGCCCGCCTTTACTATTCATTGGCTTTCTTTTGCACCCGCTGCTGCCTTTTGCTTAGTCAGCTATCTGCCTGGGCTACACGGCTTTATTGTGCCATTCAGCTGAGGTAAGTGAATGAAAGGGAATTTTCGTTAATGTTGGCCAGGTGTTGGATGACGATAAAAGTTAGGTACCATAAAGCAATATTTTAAAAGGTCCCTTTCAGTCAAACATATGAGTAGTACATGAAACATAAAGATTCTCTTACATACAACGAGCTCCATTTCGTCTGTCATATAAGACTATTTTTAACCGCCTTTCTAACAAGGAGGAGGAGGTTCCCAATACGGTCAATTCTTATTGCAGTTTTTAAGGGTATAGGAACTATGTCTGACGTTATTTGAAGTTATCAAGGGAGAAAGGGTAACGCTTTGCCCTTTAGTACACACAGCATCTTATTACCAGCCATTTGTAAGGGTAAAATTACGCCAGATTTAAGTTCAGAGCTAGCTCAAGGTCTTAGGACCTAAGCCTTAGGTCTTAGTCGTATGGCATATTTATGTTAAACCGAGATATGAGCCGACCATGAAACTTTATCTCCATATTATACCGAAACATTTCAGCATTGTGAAGAAAAAAGAAAAATTTGAGCATCAATCTAGATTTAGGACGAAATACTTCAGCTTTAAAAGCTTTATCTAAGTATTATGCGTAAGCCTCATTAAAGAACGATGGAGACGTTTCAAATAGTAAAAAGAGATTGATCGGTTTGGTATTCAAATAGCTCACCAATGTGACTTTATCAATGTTATTTGCGAGTTTATTTATCTTTCTGTTTAGATATTCTAAGTCCAGCCTTAACCTAAAAACACCGTAAAATTAGAACGTTTTAATCTTATTTCTTTTTCGAGTGAGGATGTGGCCACCTCTGGTGTTAGAATTAATTAAGCCGCATCTGCCCGGCGAGCGTGGCCTACTGTGACATCGCTTAAGTCACACTTTTAATCACAGTTTGGGCGATAAACTCATTTTGTCTTAAATGCTAGCACGGCGGCGTGAGATATTTTCTTGACTTGTGGCATAACTTCTTGACGTTTATTTTTTTCTTTTTCGGAAATTTTCCAATTTTATTGCAGTTTCGGTTTAACACTGGCCATAAAAACCATATTTTGCATATTTCCAAAATGATATCTCGAAAACGGTATGTCCTAGGCCAAAAATAACCAAAATTTAGCCCCCCCCTTTGCTATCCCCATGTTACCAGCATTCCAACATGAATTATAAGTTTTTTTTTTTTTACATTGCTTGGTTTTCGACTCGGTCATGACAAGTTATGATAAAATTTGTCATGTCTTACAATTTGTCTTAAATGCTAGCACGGGACAACCATGTGACATAATTTACAGGCGCGACTTGCTTTTCTTGTTGTTGACTTCATAGTGCGACATAATTTGAATAGACGACCAAATAAAATAATACGTAAAAAAGTATGCCGTTCACACAGCTAAACAAATTTTTAATTTTGTTGGGAATAAATTAATATTTGACCCACGACCATAGACTTATGCACACTTTATTTTTCTTTGTTTGTTTGATAACATATTAAGTGTTTGATAGAAAGATATATTTATTGTGAAAATTTTAATAATTACTAAAAAATATAGCTTGGACCAATACCGGTGGCCCCTATTTTTTATATTTTAAGTGTTTTTTGGGGATTTTATTTAAGAAACATTAAAAAATGTAGAAAGCAAGAAGAATATGGTATAAAAGAAAATTATTATAAAAAAAAATAATCATAATTAAAATAAGAACAACAATAAAAAATACAATTATGAAAAAGTAATAATATAAAATTAATTAATAATCCTGTAACATTTCAATTAATTAATAAGCATTGATCACCAATTCACCATACACACAAAATGAATTTATTGCCATTTGGTGCCGTAATTAGCAGGCAAATATATTTTTTTCAACTATAAAATTTTATCACCACCTCCGAACGAAAGTGATACATTTTTCTAAATCATCTGTCAAAATGTGACATTTGTGACAAAATGGGTGCGCCCGTATTAGCAATTAAGACCCGATGAGTCCCAAACAAACGTCAGGAAATTTTCTCACGCCGCCGCCGCGCCGGTGCTATTATTTAGGACAAAATGGCGTTATCGCCCAAACTGCGATGAAATGTGTGACTCAAGCCATGTCACAGTAGGCCGTGCTCGCCGGGCAGCAACAAGAAAGGCATGTTGCGCCTTTAAAATATGTTACATGTTTGACCCGTGCTAGCATTTAAGACAAATTGTAAGACATGACATAATTTATCATGTCATGTCACAAATGTCTTGGGTACGCCCATGCTCGCTAGGCTGGGAACCGCACAGACCTCTGACTTGGCTATTTTAGAATTACATTAACTATATAAGTCCAGGTTTCCGAGCGATGTTTTCCATCACCGTTGACTATGATGTCCAAGATAAACTTAGAAAGTACATAATATTAATTTGAAAAGTCAAATTGGTACTTCCCGGATTTGAACCCACGATCTTAAGCACGAGAGGCGAGGTCTTAACCACTAGGCCACCACGACATAATAAGTTTTAATGAGTGAGGTAGGGTTTGATTTATTAAAATCTCGCGGTTTTTAGTCGTGTTTCTTGAAGTGAAACTTTCTTCTTCGTGTCACTAGCACGACAGTCGTTCACACGTCGTCTTAACTTAGCCACTTGCACGGCGTCGATGGTGGTAGCGGTCACCCTGACTGTACACCTTGGGCGCAGAGGACAGAACAGGAGGTGGAGCATGCTTAGATCACCACATTACAACCGACAACTTCTTTAACCGCGTTGAGTGATTTTTGGTAGAGACAAAACTTTTGGGTCCACATCAGCGACATGCCAATGTGACAGCGTCATCGACACGGTAATGTGACGTTTGACTTTAAGCTTTCGCTGCTGTCGGCAGTTCTCATGACTGCTTATTTATTGGATTAAAGTAGCCTATAACACTCAGCGATCGCGTAAGATCGCGCAATCAGTTCAGAACTTTTAGAGATAATCTCATTGAAACAAAGAAACCATTCCACCAAAGATTCGACACGGAACTTTAGAAACTGTTACTTTGTTCCCCAAACTTTTTAAAAGAGACTGAAGCTCTCAAAATAATAAATGTTAACGATCTGGAGAGAACGTCTCCAGATAATTTTTCAGTTGGCGCAAAAGTAACTGTGCTTTGTTTGATTTGGCTCCAGTTTCTTCCTCGCGACCGAGACTCAGTTATGGAAGAGATCGGTGCTATTTTTCAACGGTTATTCTATAAAATGATTGATACACTGAGCATTGCGGACATTTTGCTAGCTTTTGCCTTTTGTGTATTTAAAGTATCAAAACCTGGTGGTATTGTAAAGCAATGATTGGGCATTAGCCAGAATCTACATACTATTTTCAGTGTTCAACTTGCTCTAAACTCATGTGATTGCGTTAGATACTTGAAATGTTTTATCAAAACTTTGTTGAAAAACGTCGCTTGATATGCTAGTGCAAATTTCGCATACTTGCATGTATGCAAAGTATGTGAAGTATTTTTTTTTAATTTCTAGGTACATCTAAGAAAATTTTATTAGATGTACGTAGTAGAAATACTTAAAGCCTCTTACGGTTACATACAGCCTACAATCACGACAACCCAGACATTATCCGTCTAATACAACAATAGACACACACAACACGTACAAACTGTCTGTTAGTCTGTTACGCGTAAAAGAACTCGTACCCTTTAATTAATGAGCGAATTATTCGTCAGAGATATAATGAAAACGAGTGCACACGAGCGGGTCGACCCCCCGGGTTTCGCCTGGCGGTTGAATAATACATGTCTAGATAACTACTGGTCTTGACTGTACTGACCTACTTAGTGGTAATGTGTGCGCGATTGTACAAGACGGAGATTGTTGGTGCGAACTTAATTAATCCTTTGTTTACAAATTAAAATAATGATAAGGGAATATCGGAGAATGATTCCGCCATTCTGAACTGAGCATCATGTTCATCGCTGCCGTAAGATGTTTACAGCCAGGCATAAGCTCAGCCTGTGCATAGCATAAAATACCGAACACCGCCTAAATTTAGCGTATTCACTAGATCGATGGTCAATCTTTTGAGGAGTCAAATGCAATGCACATACCAGGCCCCTCAGAAAGTATTGCGAAAAAAAGTTTTTATATATGGGAGACTGGCCAGTTATAATGTTTTTCGAAAATATGATTATTTATAAGTAAAAATAAGTAAGTTCCAATTTCAAAATTTCCCTCCACATTTTTTGCGAGTTAATTCAAAGTATTGTGTCTCACTGAAATATGGATCTGCGCCGGGAACATTTTAGAGCTATGATTTTATACGATTTCAAGTGTCGCCTGAAACCGGATGAATCGTACGATAGACTTCAAATGGCATTCATGGATGAAGGCCCTTCCAAGGCAACCGTGTATCGTTGGTATAACGAATTCAAGCGCGGTCGACCAACTTTTGGGGATGACGAAAGAAGCGGTCGCCCTTTGACGGCTGTTACCGAAGAAAACGTGCTAGCAGTGAAAAATTTAATCCAAGACAATAGGCGAATTACATATCAGGAGATTCAACACATATTGAAGATTGGATCGGGAAGCGTTCACGAGATTATACACAGCCATCTTCGCGTGAGGAGGATAGTATCACGCTGGGTGCCGCACAACCTCACCGATGCTCAGAAGCAGGCCCGGGTGGAATGGTGCCGTGATATGCTTAACAAATTTGAAGCAGGCTCGTCTCGGCGTGTTTACGACATTGTTACAGGTGATGAGTCCTGGATTTATCAATACGACCCAGAAACCAAGCGCCAGTCGACTGTTTGGGTGTTTCAAAATGAGCCAACGCCTACCAAAGTGAAGCGATCTAGAAGCGGGGGTAAGATTTTGATCGCTAGCTTTTTTAATTTGACTGGCCACTTGGTATCAATTCCCTTACGGGATCAAAGAAGCATTAATGCCGAATGTATACTACCAAATGTTTGCCAGAAGTTTTCTCTGTTATAAGCAACAAGCGACCAAACACAGGGCTCCGCGGGCTACTGCTCCACCACGACAATGCACCTGCGCACACCGCACTCAAAACGAGGGACTTCCTGGACAGCACGCCAGTCAAACTCCTGGGTCACCCTCCTTACAGCCCTGATCTAGCACCGTGTGACTTCTTTTTATTCCCAAAAATAAAAAATCTGCTCAAAGGGATACAATTTTCGTCGCCGGAAGATGCGCTGGCTGCGTTCGAGCAGGCTGTAAACGAGGTGTCTGCGGCGGACTGGAAAAAGTGTTTTGAAAACTGGTTTAGGCGCATGAATCTTTGTATAGAGGCTGGTGGAAAGTACTTTGAAAAGATTTAATAAAAATATATGTACGTATAGAACAATTTTTTTTAGTTTCGCAAAACTTTCTGAGTGTCCCACGTAAAACATATCTACCCTACAACGTTCCAACTGGAACACAGGCTCTTCTCTGTGATATGGAGTGCGCCAGAATCTACCACACGGGACCCTGTAGGTGAAACCCGTCTAACTTGTGCTTGCAACTTAGGCTTCTCTGAAATATTTGAGCCCTACTGTCCCTTCTGCAAGCAAAGAAACCAACTATATTTATTTAGGTCTCTTATTATAATTTAAGCACAAAAAATCAAAGGCTGACAAGGAATCCTTTACCAGTCAACTTTTGGTAATCCAGAGACAAAAAAATTAAGGTACGATTTTGAGAGTTGTTTCATAAACACCTACTTAACGAATGCCAAGCCTATTCATCATCGTGTGTAATCAAGTGAGCCTCCCCCGGGAAGGCTGTCGTCGATGTAACCACGCACAAGTGTTGATTAATAATCCATTTGTTTGTAAATTAATCATGGCCGCTCACACCTCACACGTCGAGTGCGCATTAGGGAGTATTGGCGGTGATAGCTCTGCTTATACTGCTTTGGAGGAAGGGTTGAAGGGATTTTTAATTAAGGATTTTACTTTGATTAATAGGGTTCTTGTTCTGTTGTGAATTTTGCACAATACGTAATATAACCTGGCATAATTTTTGGGTTAAGTTAGGTGTACGTATACACTCATCAGCTAGATGCGAAACGCACAGCACCGTTCCAGGTGGAGACACTTGAAGGAGGCATATGTGCAGCAGTGGGCGACTTTCGGCTGAAATGATAAAGATGATACCTACACTCACATTTTACCAGTTATGATGCAATTCCATGTAATAAGACCGAGAATCTAACCCAGGACCAGATTGTCAATTTCAGTGTTTTCATAATATGATTATTTTATAAAAACACTGAAATTTGTTGGTTAAGTTAAGTGTAATGTTGAGCTGAGCTGAGACGTGGTCGCTCACAATGGGCCTTATCGAAAGCTTAAAGAGCTTAAAGTTGCCTAAAGGGACATGGAGAGGGCTATGCTCGGAGTTTCATTGCTTGAGAGTCGAAAAAAAAGGATATCCGCAGGAGAACCAAAGTTACCGACATAGCCCGGAACCGCGAACCGGAAGACGATGCGTTGGAACGCCTCCCACTAGGTGGACTGATAACCTGAGAAATGCGCTGTGTTTGCGAGACGCACGGGATCGGTCAATGTGGCTACGCCTTGGGGAGGCCTATGTCCAGTAGTGGACGTCTTTCTGCTGAAATGATGATGCATGATGAGCTGGTAAGTTTATTATAATGTTCAATAAATAAAAATATTTTACATTACAACAGGGATTAAATGTACCTACTTTCTTATCAGCAGTTTGTTCCAGTGAATTAGGGCTATTGGCATATATAATTCGCCACACTTTACAGTGTCTTCCTTTACGGTGTTAACCCTGAAAAGTGGTTTGAAATAATTTACTTGGTTCATCATCTAGCTAGATAAAGTCAAAGGCTACTATTTTAAAATTCACACGCCTAGCACATCCGAATGAAACAGTACACCAAATATAATGTCGGCTACTAATTAATCTGCTGTCATTTTCACATTGGTTGTTGTTATTTAATTTAAACACAACAATACACAACGGATCCGTGTCGCCATTCCAACGCTATTTCAATTCAAATGAGGCGTGTTGGCCGGCCATGCGGATCACGTGAAATAATACTCTTTTATAAAGCGTTCACGCAAAGCCGCGGGTTTTACTAGCTTATTAAAACAAATAAATATTTAAGTATTTCTCACAACCGAAAATAAACTTTACCTTGTTGAAGCTAAAGTTCATTTTCAAGTGTAGATATAAACATCACTAAATTAAAAAATATATAGTTGAATGCAAACAGTAGGTAATTAACGGGTAAAGGTTAATTTATAGTAACTGCGTCACGCTAACCCGTTGGTTAGTCTCGGTTAATTTAAACCATTCAGTATTTATGGTTTGAATCGTAAAAACTATGCTGTATTACCTGCAGTTAAAGTATATTTCTTGGTTTTGAGCCGTGGTTATTAAAGTAGGTACTACGAAAATGTACAAGTAAGCAATAACGGTGTAGGAAAACCTGCAGCCTAATTGCGCAAGTGAATATGGCAACGCACAGGGTTTGACCGCCATCAATCAACCAATCACAAAGACGGAAATCTAAATCAAGTCTTTCATCTCGCATGTGATTGGTTGATTGATGGCGGTTAGAACCTGTGCCTTGCCGAATTCACTTGCGCAATTAGGCGGCTGGACTTATCATACGTCTTACTAATATTTAATAACATTATAAATGTCAAAGTTTGGATGGATGTGTGTGTGGATGTATGTTTGTTACTCAATTACGCCAGAACGGCTGAACGGATCTGGATGAAATTTGGCACAGAGATATATTATAGTCTGGAATAGCATATAGGCTATCTTTTTATCCCGGTATAACGTTCCCTTTGGGTGATAAAACACTTCTCACGCGGGGGAAGCCGGTGGCAGAAGTTAGTAGTAAATATAAGTTTGAAATCGCCAACCCGCCAATTGAGCAAGCGTGATGATTAATGACCGTGCCTTCTCTGTATAAGAAGAGGCCTTGCCATGCAGTGGGGCTGGAACAGACTGGTATTAGTTTTAGTATTAACTGGGAACTTAGATAAGAATCCGATATCTTTCTTTAAATGTGACCCAGTCAAGGGTATAGATGAGTATACACTAGAGCGTTTTCACGAGCATGGAGTGTAATGTATCGATCTTACGAATGGTACAATACAGACAAATGCTCAGTTTCCTAAACATTTCCAAGTAATGTAACGTTCTTAAGAAAGCTCGACGCTGCGTTTGACGTAATGCTCAGGACGAGTGAACGTTTACCTGTAACATTTGTTTGTACCTTGCGTTTATTTTTGACATCACTCCACGTCACCCGTGCTCGTGCCTTTGCTCTACTAAATGTTACACCAAAACGCTTGTTGGTTTTTAAAATCAGGTGTTACAAAAAATCGATCATCATAATCGAAGTATTTTTCGAGTAAATTTTAAAAACAGCGAATGCTCGGTGTTCTGTTACAAGTAAATGTTTACGACTCTACTCACGTTATTAAGCTCGCCTGCTGTTACATAAGACTTAAACGTAACTGGAAAAATATAACTATACGTATTTTATTTATATCTTTGCCTACCCCATCACATAGTGAAATATAAGCTGGATGTATAGTATCTACCTATGTTAAACTAAACAACAATATAATGTAGTGCACTGAGACCAGGCAGCCATATTATTCTGTGGTTACTCTGCAGAAAGCTTCGACAATAACCATTTGATGGCAAATATTCCGACAAGTGCAATACAGTGTGCATTGACTCGCTTCAGTTTCTAACTCACTCTGTTAGAAACTGAAGCGAGTGAGAGAAAAAAAAATAGGTAGTTAGAAACTTTGTGGCAAAATAATACCCATTTTATCCATTTATCTGTGGGATTAAACAGCACTATCCAGGTTCTGCAACAAGATTCCAGTATGTTTTTATTCAGCAACTTTCTTTACTGCCTAATGAGCATTATAAAATGGCAGGTCGTATAAATGTCTGTTGGTTCGTAGTCGACAGGAATCCTATTAAACAATAATGTTGTACACGGACTAGCTAGATGAATGAGGTACATACGCTTCTATACACCAGTGTACTATCTCAACTACCTAATTGAGATAGTACTTACACGCTTTCGCTCATTATGGGGCTATCGACGGTTAACGTACCAACAAAGACTTCATTCTGAAAATCTTCCACCGATCACTCATTTAACTTAAAAACTAACCCTTAAAAGCTGAAGTAACAGATAACTACATGTGCAACACACGATCAATCAATACAGCGGGGACACACTCCTACCTATTAATTAAACCCGCTACCTCTCATCGCTCACGCCACACTGACAGGAAACAAACATCGATCTTGGCAGCATGGTCGACAGTCGCCCGGCAGCCGGCGTGCACGACACGGGATCGAACCCATTACCCACGCCGGACGCGACAGATAAATTGTAATAGATAAGCTTTTCATATCACTGTCACACCGACATACGGATCCATCAACATTCCCTGTCCCACCATTTTTGTTTTTCATAAGCCATATTTTAGATAAAAGGTTTTGATGCTCCATAAATATGGATAATAATAATAATAATATAATAATAATAAATCCTTTATTTTACTATTCACAAAGGTTCACATCAGTATATACTTACATACTAAATTTATATAAAATCAACAAAAAAAGAAGCATAAAAATATGACCCTTTGTGAGAGACTGGAGTCCATACTAGGATACCCTGTGTGACGGATCACCAGGCTCTCACCCCGAATCAGCGTCCATGTCAATTAATGCTATACTTATATCTCTACAAATCACATACAGGAGACAATAATAATCAGGAGATAATAATATTGTCAATCCAACATAACTACGAGAAAATATAAAAAGGGAAAGATTTAATTCCAAACTAATAAACAAACAGAAAATAAAATACAATTTTGGTAGGTATCATTATCGAATAACAAGTGATGCTTACGAGAGTGTGCATATCAAAGAAAGTTTGTATGGTGTCAGCGTGAGTGAGCGCATGTATGGTGGCTACTTAGGCATGGATGGTAAGAGACCTACAAACATTCTACGAGGGAACAATGAGCAACTGCTCCGTGGCATCGTAATCTAACCCTAGTAACCATACTGAGAGTTTTTTTCTGCAAAGCTGTTTAGGAAGGGCATAAATTGATAAGATTTTGTTAATTTTGTTGTACAGATAGTTACCGAGGAAGCCAAAATGGCGACGGGCGAAAGTTGTATGAAAGCTAATTGTGGGACAGACCGCATGCTTACGTCGCTTATCCTTGAATAAGTTAGGGTTATAGGTAAGGTGAGAGTGTTTGCGCAAAATGGTATTGTAAATAAAGAGTTGGCGTACAGTTAAAACTTCAATTCTCTCATAGACCTCTCTGGTTGGAAATAGGAACGGCAGGAAATGGCTCACTTTTAAAACTGCCCTTTGTGCACGTTCAATCTGAAGCATGGATGTTTTTGTCGCACCCCCCCATATAGTTATGCAGTAAGAGAGTAGTGATTGGCATATCGCAAAGTAGACCGTTTTCAAAATTCCAGTGTGCGCAACATGACGAAGATTTTTAAAGACAAATATTAGTTTTCTAATTCTGGAGGCAAGGGCATCTATGTGCTGGTGAAAGCTGAGAGTGTTATCCAGTATGACGCCCAAGTACTTTATTGATTCTGTATGTTGTAGATGGGGACATGAGCAATGGGTGTTTGTGGATGGATGTGATCTAACATCAACGGTTTTGAACGCTGGATTTTAATATGTGAGTGGTCATTTATTATCAATTCCTGGTTCTCGTTTTGCATTATGCAGTTTATCATGCAGGATTTTGATGGTCAGACACTGATGTTCTGTTGATATTGACAGGTCTGATTTGAGTTACCTAACCTAACCTAACCTAACCACCCAAGGCTAACTTTGAATATGCGCGTGCCCGCAGCCTGTGCCTGCGAAAAACATCATATTATTCGTGTTTAGTCACTAATCGCTTCTTATTCGTTTTCTTTATTGGTAAAGATCGAGTCCGTCCTGAAAATGTTTGATGAAGTCGTTGACCAGCTGCTGCCAGGCCGCTAAGCCTTCAATTTGTCTCAGGGCAGGGGTCATAGTGAAGTTCGTTAAAGTCATCAAATTATAACAATATCAATAGGTTTGTATTTTTTAGACACCTGACTTTAGTATCTACTGCTCACAAACCATAAAAAAAATCACACAATCTCCATAATCTGTTACCAAAACAACGAAAGGCTTAATTTCAAATCTCAAATTCGAGGTCACTGAGGGCACGGGTCGAAAGGGCAAATATTGCAAATTTATTGCGAGTCCTGGCCTTGAGGCCTGTGGCTTAAGTGCGATACCAAAGTGGGGTCGACAGAGGTCTGGGGTTAGAGGTTTCAAAGCATCATCTGTGTCATATGCACGGAGGTTTCGATGAGATTGCCATGCAACTAGGAAAAGGGTCAACAGCAGCCTTTTGTGCTTATTTTTTCGTAAGATTTACAGTTTTCTTGTGGAATATGGTGTATGTCTTGCTCTGAGTTATAATAGTAGGTATGTAGAAAAGACTGCTTTGATTTGATCTCAATCCTGTTAGATTATGTAGGTAATTGTATCACAGTCATTGTAAACTATCTTCAGCTAACCAAATCATAAATAATTATAAATTTTGGAGTATGATAGTCATAGATAAATTTTTGTCGTTATAAATTTTCTTGAAAACAATTAGTTAAATCTTTCACAAAATCTCTGTTCATTCATTGTTTCCCAAAAAACATCTGTTTCTTCTTTGCTTCGAAAATATCTTTGTTTTTTCATTGCTTCCAAAAAAGAAGTCTCTTTTTATTAATAACTTATATTATTCTGCAGCTCAGCAAAGGCCTCCAAGTCCTTCCTGGAATTCTTGTCCCGCAATCAAATCGTCTGTTTAATTATTTAAATTTAATTTAAACAAAGCAGATTCTGCCAATATTTCGAAAGGTCATTTTTCAACAAAAATATGACTTATTACCGCCAACCTTCGCTCGGATGGAAGTCAACGCAGAGTGTACGTAGCTGGAAGCCCTCGCCTGGCATCACGAAGTATACATATTCATGAGCGGCTCCGCTATCCATTAGGGACTGCTCACGATTGACGAAAATGCCATTATTAATATCATTTCAAAAGGCCACGTTTTTATTTATTCGTGCACAGTTTCGGAATGAAAATGTGGCTGTAGGAAAATGTTTGTTTGTGATGGTTTGTGAAACATTTTCTTGAATTCTAAACCTAATATCACATAAACTTTAATTAAACATTAGCGAGGCTAGGAAACTTTTACCTGAACTGAGGAATAAACAAGAATTGAAAACATTTTTCAAAAAACAAGGTTTTATATTAGCAAGTCAAATTTAAAATACACCCGACACATTTTTATTTCATGCTACATAATTTATCTAGTAGAAGACTAGACACGCTTTGATCGACAATCTATTAAACACGTAATTATGACACGATATCTTGCGAAAACACCCTGATTCAAACTGTAAAACGCCCATAACTTTAGAATGGCACAACCGATTTTCAACAAACATAGCTAAGAACACTCTCGATAAAGTAACAATTCAAACAAAAAAAAAACGAAGTCGAAATCTGTTCATCCGTTAAGAAACTATGATGCCACAGACAAATACACAAACACACCAATAAATACTACAAACTTAAACACCCCCTTTTTCTGACGGGGGTTAAAAAATGCATTTTTACGATTACACAAATGTGTGCGCATTTCAGCTCAATTTGACACTGAAAAGTGAATCAAATTCAACTTGCAATATTTGATTAAAGATACCGGGACAGGTGAAACTAAATAAAAACTAGTAAAATTGCGGTTTAACAGTTTTTGTGATCATTTATCAAAAAAAATATCTGGCTATTAAAAGTTTGCTCTAAAGGAATATGGGAAGTGGAAATTTACTGATTATCAACAAAAATCTCAAATAATATATTGTTGCATCTACCAAGATTAAAATTATTACGAAAACGAAAATATTATTGCAAAAATACTGTACCGTAGGCTTGTAAAGCAATGGAAAAGTTTGTGATTCTAACGAGAAGGCTTGAGGAATTTTTATCACCTCAGTAAATAATCTACTACGCCGCGTTATTCACGTAGTGGCGCCACAGTCGCGTAACTATGTGGCAACTCCGGCTGTCAGACGCCTCGATAAACAACTAATAACAAATTAATATGCAAAGTTGTGAGTTGCAGCACTTCAGCACGCCACGACTTCTCAAACTTTGCTGCAGCTTCCCAAAGAGACTACTCAACTTGTCTGGAAATTGAGAATTAAATTTAAAAAAACTGCTCTCTAAAATTACGCATTAAGCGAGGAGGAGCTTGTGGTTAAGTAATACCAACCGCAAGGGTCGATCTTCAAGGTTAAGCAACGCTTGACGAGGTCGGTCCGTGGATGGGTGAAGATTTTAACATACCGAGTTTCCACCGTGCTACAGAAAGCACGTTAAGCCGTTGGTCCCGGCTGTCATTCGAAGATCTTTGACAGTCGTTACGGGTAGTCAGAAGCCTGAGATCTCACACTAGTCTTACCAAGTGGTATCGTGTTACCCAGTTACTGGCTTGTGTAGGTCAGATAGGCAGTCACTCCATGTAAAACACTGGTACTCAGCTGAATCCGGATAGACTGGAAGCCGACCCCAACCAAGTTGGGCAAAGGCCAGGCAATTTGATTGACTTAAATTTACGCTTTTAAGTTAGTATTTAGTTGTAGAATATATAAACTATTACGTAGGATAGCAAAATGTTAGTACAGATGCAACACGAGCAAAGCCACCACCTGCCAGGTAAAACTAGTCTAATATGGAGCTTTAAAGTCCGCACACATGAAATCCCCCAGTCACTGACCATCCACGGACAAACAATTCAAACTTTCCGAACCACTGGCACGTGCTTCAGCCGGGACTCGAACCCGGCAAGTTGTGTTGAAATTAATTGAGAACGGACAGCGCGCGGTGTCCCGGCCAACAGCCTGACTTTGTTCGTACGACACACGTCCCCCACCCCCTGGGTTACACCCCCGACGGTGTCGCCAATTAAATCCATAGACACTAATTTACAGACATAGTTGGATAGTTGAAAACCGCTGTTTATTCAACAGATACGCTTTGAACCAGCCAAGTACCAACGGCCGGTGTTCTGTCGACAGTTGTTAAAAGTAGTTTTCGAATTTAATTTCGGGGGTATTTTGTTATGCTTACCTAATTTAGACCTGAACCCAGTGAAGCGTAAAGCCGAAATTTCGTGAAAAGGTCATGCAGTCAATAGCCGCAGGTAGAGAATGTCGTCTGAGAGGTCAGGGACTTCATATCGATATATGTCGTTATGTCATAAAATTTATAGGATGAAAAAGATTGTTGATGTTGTTCCTAAATAAATACTCGCTATTTTTAAACACAGCCGGTATTTTCGATACAAACGCGCTGTTGTTATAAAAACCGATCACAAACCGGAATTACAGTTGAATAGTTCGGCACAAAAACATGCGAACATTTTGTTAAAAAAACATTAAAACGCCCGAAACGTTTATGTACATTACAGCATAACTACAGGCCAAGTATAAAGCCTCAATATTTCTTCAACCGCCCCAATTTATAATGGTAGAGCTGTCTCGAACGGTAGAACCAAAATATCAAATCAGACTCCGGAAAATGTCCCTAAACGCTTACAGATGAATACGATTAACGAGACACTGTCTCCAGGACGTCTTGACCCAATTCAGAGGCCGGGATCCCAGCGGAGTCCCGGGACAGTTCCAGGGGACGCGGGACCGGGAACTCGCTCAGTCGACGATTACAATGTCAGTTTCGCGGATACATGTCGCAAATTGGTGAAGTGCAAGGAGTCTCGGTTGTGTGTTTATCTTTCATCTGTTTTTGTTATTGGCAGGAAAAAAGAAAACGATTTGTGTTAGGGTTTGTTTTTCATATACACATCGAATATTTTTACAGGAAGTCAAAGAAAAGTTTCAGAGGGCAAAGTTTTAAATTAAAAAAAAATACAAAATCGCATTGAAAAGCATGTTGGCAACAATGCACAATGGTGAGACTTGCAGCTCATAACATTATAATAGGAATCTGAAATAAGTAAATCTAACACAGTACTTTGGTATAAGTTCTGTGGTAATATTAAGTACCTGCTAGAAAAGTCACAAAAAAAACTTTCGTAAACTTTGCCTCAGAATCCATTTACCTTGAAGCCTCCCACGTGCTGAGTTATTAATCTCCTATAAAAACGAAAACCAGTAAAAAGCCCAAACATTTTCTGAAACTCCATACCCCAGCTCTAGTTACCATTACGCCAGCAAAGTTTGGGAGGAGCGCAGTTCAAGAGGCCATATAATTTGGAAAAAAGTAAATTAAAATAATGTTAAGAAGAAAATGAGATATCGTCTTTGAAAGCGATCGCTTTATTTTGCGGGTGCTTGTTATAACGCACGAGTGGCTCCGAAGATATTACACATCCCTGAACATAAGTACCTAATATGATTAAATGTTTTTCCATATTGGTTCTGTCGTTCTGTGGAAGCAAGAATTTAATTTTTATTTGATTTGTCCTCGTTCGTATTGATATTTTGTTTCGTGTATTTGTTTGATGGTTAGCAATTTTTAGGATGAAATCGATCGATATAGAAAGATTTTGATGAGCTGACTGGTTTGATAAGATTCGTTTGTCACATTATAAGACACAGGACCCCGGGTATACATAAACTCACGCCTTTTTCCGATGGAGGTAGACAGAAGCTACAGAACTCCACCTGCTACGATCCTTACATACTGCTTCATTTATTTTCATACATAATTAGTTATAACTAATTAGTATGTACTAGCTAAACCCGCGGCTTCACCCCCGCCAACTGCCTATCTCCCCTACTTAACTACCTACCTACCCTACTTGCCTTGCTACCTATCCTACCCACCTACCAATTTTCATCAAGGTTCATTCTTCAGCGGAAAATCTTAACATCGCTATTTAGATAATGATGTTAAAAGCACAACGCCATCTATCCAATATGTAGTTCAACTGTCCGAGTATATGAATTGCGTGTGTTGTTGGATTTTACTTCTTGAACACTTTAAATTATTATTTATTATATTAACTTTCGATAACCAATTGCTATGAAACAAAAACTAAGTTTCACTTTAATTCACGCACAATTTTATGTACTCGTATACATGTTATCTACATTCGTTATGTATATTTTTCGAGATGCGTGCACATCTAAACAGACAAACGCAACAATTCCAAAATTGCTGCCAATGGGTTCTGTTGGTTATCCTATAACCTGCTGGCATTTTTTTAGTGAAATTTTTCTATGTACAAAATCGATTTTGCTACAGATTTATTACATATATTGATAATAACTTTTTGAGAATCACAGATTATACGGCTATTATTTTAAACGATCACTAAATCAGCTTTATTTACCGCTTAGTTAAGTCTTGACTGCATTTTTCTCGTAGCTCCACCTTGTGTTCACCCAATATTCTAAACAAACAAATATCCATACCTATATTTAAAACGAGAAACAGCACGTCTGACAATTCTCTAGTCAATATAAATCGCAGCAACTACAAACTTTCCGGTTCACCGGAGTGCGCAACTAACAGTCGCAAGTCTGCACAGCCGCGTTTGTATGCGCATGAATAGACACAGTCGCAGAGTCGCACGACTGTTTGCATGGAAAATGATGCAGGATGTGACTGACTGAGTTGTTGAGACGCGGTGATTGGATAGTTTTTCGGAGGTTCGAACATGATTTGGTAAGTAGTCGTACCGTAAACGTTAACGTAATGTATATGTCGCGGTCATCTGGTTAAATAAGCCAGCTTATTGGATACGTACGCCGATAGTTAATTGAACTTGAATTATTCATCGTTTAACATCTTGGCTTATTGAAAGCCAGCCCTTTGAAGATGACTGACAAAGACTCAGCCAAGTGAATCAAATTTAGTTCAGTTTTTTTGCACTTCGCTCAAAAGTTCAAACGGTGCGCTGAATGACTTGGCTATTTGTCATTCAGCCATTTAAATGGACTAGGCGTCCAATTAGCTGGCTAATTTAACCAGATGGCTGCGACCATCTCAATACCAATGTCTGCCTCGTTGGTATATTTGAAGTTCGATTGTCGCAGTCAAAGCTGTTGGCTAAAGTTAGTTGTCAAAAATTCTGAGCAAATAATAATTTGGTGTTTTTTTGTTTGTGTGTATAAAGAAAATAATATCACGTCTGTATTTCCCAAAGGGGTATATAGAATAACTTTTCGCAAGTTTATCTAAGTCCCATTTAATACGGGTCGACCGAATTATTAATAATATTAATTTAGCTAGCACAATATCAAGGCTAGACTGAGAAAGTACCTATAAAGAAAAACGCAATAATACAGAACAAATTCGTATTGCATGTTTCAATTCATGTAATAGACAGGATTGCGTGCTTCAACTTCCAAATAAGTCTTACAAGATCACTCTAGCAGAAAACTGACTGCCATACAGGTAACTAGTCTGCTACAGACATTCTTCTCCAAAATGAAAATTATATTTCAAAGAATTTGCAGCAAATAAATGTACAAATTACCAATGTAACGGGTTGTTTTTGATTTTGTATCCGTTGGTGTAAAATGGGTTATTGTATTTTGGATCCTTTAAAATTGTATGTTTTAATTGTATGGATGGCAATTATTGGCCGCAATTCACAAGTCGTGGGTTCGAGCCCAGGCAGGCGCTTTATCTGTATAAATTAATTCATCACCACTGCTCTCAAAACGGTGAAGGAAAACATCGTGAGGAAACCGGCATGTCGTAGAACCAAAATATTCAAAGAAATGTAACATCCACCAACCCGGATTGGGTCCACGTGGTGGATTACGACCCACTCCCAGAGTGGAGGCTTGTGTCCCAGCAGTGAGAACATTACAGGCTGATACCGCTATGTTATACTATGGGAGCCAATGCCTGTAATAAACGATTATTTATTAATTTACCTTAACTAATCTGTATTTCTGACAGCTACTTAAAGTTTCTGATGCCATTTTGATTTTGGTTTGTTGATAAAGGCCTAAGGCCACTTGTACACGTTAAAAAAAATATTGGGTCCACACAAGAATTCGTGTCGTATCTAATCAACATATTCATCATTGACTTGTTCAACACCTTGTTAAGCACCGTGGCAGTGTAGGTACACAGTATGTGTGCAGAAACGACACGAATTTTTGCGTAGGTCCGGTGAGTTTTCATAGAGTGTAGGTATCAAGATTAACATTGAACTATCCATCTTCCTGACCTTCAACACTTAAGTACTCACTCTAAACTCCAGTTCCGCGGGTTCTTAGGAAGTAACGCTAAAAGCTTTGGCCATTTATATGGTGGGTTAACCTGTAAACTTCGCGAGGTAAGTATTCGTTTGTACCAACTTCAAAAGGGGTGTACCCCATTGTTGCGAAGTTCATTACCGCGACGTACGGTACAGCGAAAGTATACTATCGCGACGTTCGTTGTGGCGAAAGTTCTTTACTGCGATGTACGTTACTGCGAAACTTTACCATTGCGATGTACGTTATTGAGAAAGTTCAACACTGCGATGTACGTTGCTGCGAATGTTTACCATTGCGACGTACGTTGTCGCGAAAGTTCTTAACTGCGATGGACGTTACTGCGAAAGTTTACCATTGCGAACTACGTTGTCACGAAAGTTCTTTACAGCGATGTATGTTTCTGCGAAAGTTTACCATTGCGACGTACGCTGTCGCGAAAGTTCTTTACTGCGACGATTGCAGTTTCGATAACACGTTTAAGCTATTTAGGACATCTAGGAGCGTTGCTGATACTGGTGATAGTGAAATTATTATAGTGTTGGACATAACTAAAAAATGAGCAAAAATTGTAGGCAAATTTAATTACAATTGATCCAACAGATAATAATAATAAAATAAACATAAACAAATTCATGTAGGTACCTTTCTAAATAGACTTTTAAATGGAACAAAAGAAAAATCAACAAAAGCAAAATTCATGTAGGTGTCTGTCTAAGTATATCGCACACTAGATACTTAATCTACAGTACCTGGGCGACCGAGCTCTACAAGGGTGAAAATATAGGAAAGTTGATTTATCGCTCCTGAAAGGCCCTGCATACTAAATTTCACGAAAATTGTTGGCGCCGTTTCCAAAATTCAGATTATATATATATTTACATATATACGAGAATTGCTCGTTTAAAGGTATCTATATAAATAAGACATAAAAACGTATAGTTTTCTCTCTGCAAAATACACCTAACCTAAAGGAATACATCATTTATATTAATAAGTCGGCTTAGATTAGTATTATCTTTTGGTTCAATTATAATTAAATTTACTTTGAATTTTTGCTAATTTTTTAGTCATGTCCAATAATATAATATTGTCACTATCACCAGTATCAGCAACCCTCCTAGATGACCTAAATCGCAATAGCGTGTTATCGAAACTGTAATCGTCACAGTAAATAGCTTTCGCGACAGCGAACGTCGCAATGGTAAACTTTCGCAGTAACATACATCGCAGTAAAGAACTTTCGTGACAACGTACTTCGCAATGGTAAACTTTCGCAATAACGTACATCGCAGTTAAGAACTTTCGCGAGAACGTACGTCGCAATGGTAAACTATCGCAGAAACGTACATCGCAGTTAAGAACTTTCGCGACAACGTACGTCGCAATAGTAAACTTTCGCTGTACCGTACATCGCGGTAATGAACTTCGCAACAATGGGGTACACCCCTTCAAAAGATGTACCTAGCCGGTATTATTTGGAGGGTAATGATTAAAGCTTTTGAGAAGCCTATTTCGAAAAACAAACATTAAAGAAAATTCAATCGATCAAGTGGCTATGTATTTTGATGATATGTTAAGTTAGGTAAATAAGTCGCTATATATATTATAAATTTTATACTACTAAATAAATGCGAAATTAATGCTGCGGTATGTCTCTTTTCCACATCGTAGTGGTTCAAGAGATATAGATAAAAATTGGCAAGCACACGTATACCATGGCCTAGATTAGGTTTACATTTGTAAATTTTAGATAATAGACGAAGCCGCTGGTAAAAGTTAGTTTTGAAATAATTAAAAGAGGAAATTAAAGGATGTAAAAGTTCAATGCAATGCAATTTAAAATACATTCCTTGAATTTTTTAAGCAATACCCGTAGTATAACTGGGTAGATATATATATACCTACCTATATATTTATTACAATCAAACACATTAATGTAGGTTGTTATATCTACTCCATATTTTTTTATTCGTAATAGGCTTGCGTTTGACCACTATCTCACCTGATGGTAAGCGATGATGTGCTCGACGGTGAAGCACGCTTGCACGCATTTACTTATATTTGAATACCAAGAAATTCTAACTTTGACTTTTAAAATTCTTTGCTTCCTATTATATTCCTATTTAATTGACAAAGTTATCAATAGGGTTAATATGTGTAGTTTCATGAACTATTTGCTGAGCTTCGACGAATCTATCGAAATAACTCAGATAACTGTACCTATGTCCAAATTGTACTCGACACTATTATAAATAGTGTTGGAACAGTGTTTTAGTTTAAATAACAACTATAGTGAATCAATTAGATAAACTACTAACATGAACATCACATAATTACGAAGAAGGTAATGCAAGCAGTGAAAGCAAGGCTTATTTTAAGTTTCGATTGCCTTCAAAATTAATAACAGTTACGTCCCAAATAATGCCTCACCTCCTATATTGCTCTCCGTGCAACAACATCTGAAAGACCTTTGTAAAATGTAATTGCTGAAGAACAGTTGAAAAGCTGCTCGAGAATGCGATACCTGGATCCTATAGGTTGACCTAAAGGATGTCAGCGGCTCAGATTGCCTCTACCCATAGTTTCACACCCCACACAAGACCTCCCGTTCCGTATCTGGTACACAAACGATGTAACACATCAAGCTAAGATCCATTATGTCACCAACAAACAAAACGTACCTATTCGTTACAAAGGAAATACAACAACAAATAGGTCATAAAAACAAGATTTATCAAACGCCGAACGTCGCCGCCGTCCAATTTATCGGAAATTCGGGAGCGAACAAAAAGCGTAGCTCACTAGCTGCCACCATCCACGATCAACCTAACACGACAACAAAACATCGTCCCTACGAAAAACTTATTTCCTAACAAAACATAGGATTGAATTAAAATACAACGAGGGGATATATATATCGTGTTTTTGCTAAAGCAATAGATACGGCGACTGTTTTTGTTCGTTTGTGCCGGAACAAATAATGTCTAAGGCGATATTGTTTAAAGGTGGGGACAGACGGGATACTTGCCAATGATTTAATCTAATGTTAAGGAAAGGTGCGACCATATTTTAAATACTGCTTCTGCCCATTTATATGAAAAACTTTCTCCAAGGAAGTCATGCACAATTCCCAAAAAAAAAACTCCAGACAAAACTGTCGTCAGCTAATCAAAATTTGTATTGGAGATACAATTTACATTTAAAATTTGCAGCAAACCAAAGGGAGCAGATCCCAATCAAATCAATGTAAACGATGTAATTTCTTAACATAGTAGTTTGTCATACTTGGAACTAAAGTGCATAGTGCTCAAAGTATCAGGTCAAAGTGTTCGAACAAACTAACAAACTTCGCACCAACATAAAATACCTATTAGATACAGACAGTACGAAAATGTCAATACCACTTTCATTGAGTTTAATTTTTTAATCTCCCCGACTTAACTCTAATACGAACTCGCAGTGATTCCTGTGAAACCCTCCTCCAATACAGGACAGTGCCGGATGAAAGAAGTATTAGATTATTTATAATTGGATTGTCGGCGTGTTGTTCTACGTTCGTTTGTCAGACGACGCACTTATTGGGTTACGCTCCGCGAGGAATTTGTTTTTTTACAGTTGCTCTGTTGTAGCTGGAGCCCGGTAGACTTTGGTTATTAAGATATAATGCTGTTGGGATTCAATTTGAAGCAGTTACTGGTTGTTGTTATTAATTTATGATGACGAGTTTATTTCAGTGAGTGGTGAACATTTCTTTGGACAGTCTTTATCATTGCTTACCTACTCGTATATATTCCCGTAGGCCCGGGAAATGAATTAAAACTCGAAGGTGTTTAGCAGTTGATTAAAAGATTATAAATTCACTCACCGTAAAAACTTAGAGCGAGAGAGCGGTTCAGCGTTCAATTCATAGTTTTAGTTTTCACGGTGACATTTTAACAGAATAGCACTAGTAGCAAATACCGTTTTGCCTGCTAAATAAAAGAGTAACGAATTGAAGATTTCAGAAAGGAATCGTCCCGTTTGAAATGCCAAAATCCTATTAAGTAAGTATTGGCCTATGCCCATAATAACTAACTATATGAACTTTGAAAAAGAATTAAAGCTGTGTAGAAGAAACTATGTCACGCAAAACTGCCAAACCAATCTAATCTCTCACCAATCTATACGGCAAACTGACCAATGCTTGACTGAAGCTTGTCTCAGACAAAACTGATTAATGGATTGATGTTTGAGTGATGGTCAGTCACCTTCGACATGACAATTGGGTTTTCTCCTTCAGAAACAAATGCTAGACTCACGATATCAATCAAAACGTACTGTTTATATATTTTTCACAGAAAACAGTTTGTTTTTTCAAGAAGTTCCATTAAATTGCATCTATACCAATATTATCGAATCATAAATGTACCAACATAGGTATATTTCTTGTTTTAGCCAAGGCTTTCGACACGGTCTCTACTCCGATCCTTCTGCATAGTTTAGAAAGCTTGGGAATAAGAGACATTGCTTTGAACCTCTTTCGAGACTATCTAACAAACCGTAGCCAACGAGTTAAGGTAGACAACTACATCAGTGGCGATGAGAATCTAACCTTTGGCGTACCACAGGGCAGCGTGCTAGGTCCCACCCTTTTTCTTCTATTTGTAAACAGATTGTGCCAGCTGTCAATCCCAAACTGCAAGATACTCGTATATGCAGACGACACTGCGCTTATCATAAGTGGAGAAACATGGGAATCTGCTCGCCACGCAGCCGAAAATGCTCTTAGCATAGTGATGGATTGGCTTGCATTAAATTTACTTACGCTAAACGTCTCTAAAACCCACTATGTCCCTTTCTCAGTGAACTCTGCTACACAGCCTAGTATGCTAGACGTTAAGGCCCATAGTTGTCACCCTACACTGACCCTTTGCAGCTGTCCTACTATACAGAGAAGCTCTTGTGTTAAATACCTGGGAGTGCACATCGATAACACATTGAGTTGGCATAAGCATATCAGTGTGACAGTTGCGCGTGTTCGTAAGCTAATGTTTCCTATGAAAAAACTAAGAGGAGTAGTTGCCGCCCGATTGTTAAAAACTATTTATTTTGCCTTGGCTCAGTCACTTCTTACCTATTGCATATCTGTCTGGGGTGGTACTTTTAAAACGTATTTACTTCGCCTTGAGAGGGCACAAAGAGCTGTCTTGAAAGTCATGCTTCACAAACCTTATCGGTACCCGACTACCCAGCTCTATAAAGAAGTATCTGTACTCACTGTCCGACAGCTCTGTGCACTTAACATCACTTTACGTGTACACTCATGATTGAACTATGACCCAAGGTTACTGGCGCAAAATAAACGACGTAAAGATCCTGTATGCACCCCTGTCACCACCAAAACTGCTCTGGCGAGGCGAAGCTACCCGTGGCTTAGCAGTCACCTTTATAACAATATTAACAAAACTTGCAACGTATATCCCTTACCTAGATATAAATGTAAAACTGTAGTAAGTAGTTTTCTCCAAAAGTTAACCTACGATGAGACTGAACAACTCTTTGCAAAAAAATCTTACGAACGCATCTAAAAACAGATTTAAAGTGCTCCTTTATTATATATTATTTTATACTGTGTAATATTCCATACACACAACCAAACACACCCACACACACACTCACACATACACTCTCACACACACACACACACACCCACACATACTCCTATTCCTTGTTTACATAAATTTTGATAAGTGTTATGTGGGTACTTATATTAAACTAAGTTTATGCTTATTAAAACTACTACAAGGTGCAGCAAATTGTAAATGAACTGTAAGAGGAAGGCGCCTGTGTCTGTAACACAGTTTATACTAGCACAGACACAGACGTTCACTCTGTCTCAAATAATGTATAGTGTTTACATCATAACATGGCGTTTTTATGTTTAATTGAGATGGAAAAATTGTATTTGGCTTTTTTGATAATAAACTTTATTTATTATTTATTTATTATTTATAACATAGCCCGAAGAATTGCCAAACATAAGTGGCAGTGGGCCGGGCACATTGCTCGCAGAACTGATGGCGGATGGGGCAGAAAAGTTCTGGAATGGCGACCGCGAACCGGAAGACGTTGCGTTGGAAGGCCTCCCACCAGGTGGACCGACGACCTGGTGAAGTAAGTAAGTAGTACAACATATTCGCGAGCTGGCTGACCAAAACCAGACGTATCCTCCGAGTGCACAGCATGATTTTCTACTTGATTACGTCTTTTTAGTTCACTTCTTAAGCAGTTGGTTTTATTTTTATTTTTTATTAAATTATTTATTCATATAACTTTTTAGTAAACATTGTTTTTTCGAATTAGGTACATTTTAACATATAAGTATTGTATACTTTGAAATCACCTCTTAAAACCGTTTATTTAGATACCACCACACACGATGGTTTTGGAACAAAAATTAGCCCCAAAAATATGGCGCCCGAAAGCCGCCATTATTGTATTCTCCAATTTTATGCCACATACGTACATACAACATATATAGACTGATAAAAACATTCGGCAGTCGGGTAAAAATTTCCATTTGGCGATGTAAAGAAATTTGTTAAAAAAAAGTAAAAGAAGGAGGACACTAAAACACAAGTTTTTACACTTTTGAGTACTGAAAATTTTACTCCACCACAAGTTGCATAAATGAGTATATGCTTATCAGAGGGAATAATAAACAACCAGAGCATATTCCACCAGTGTTTCTTAACGGGGTGTCTTTGAGTCGGGTCTCTCGGTTTAGGTATCTGGGGCATATTGTGACCGAAACTCTGCATGATGACGCAGACATTGAGAGGGAGCGGAGGGCATTGTCGGTGCGCGCTAACATGTTGGTGCATAGGTTTGCGAAGTAAAAATAATTTTGTTCAGAGCCTATTGCCAAAATTTTTACACCAGCGCCCTATGGACCAGCTACACGCAGCGGGCCTACAATGCTCTCAGAGTCCAATATAACAACGCCTTTAGGATTTTGCTGCGACTGCCTCGATTTTGCAGTGCCTCGGGCATGTTTGCCGACGCGAGGGTGGATGACTTTTACGCTATTATGCGCAAAAAGTCAGCCACACTAATCCGCCGAATTCGAGGGAGTTGCAACGGAATCCTAAGGATGATTGCAGACAGACCAAATTTGGCACCTGTGGGAAGGCTCATCAGGCTGCATGTCACTTGAGTGCCTACATATTTGTGTTTTTATTTAATAATTTAGTTAAATATAATTTCAATTTTAGTTCATTTTTAATTATTTCATGTTAATTTTAATTTATTTATTTCAATTTCATTTTAATTTATTTTTCAATCTTTTAGTTTGATACAATTTGTACATGACTACCATAGTTTTAAGATAATGTAATACTAACAGTATGGTGTAGTACAGTAGTTGATGGTGAGCGCGCGACCGTCCCTGTGATCGAATCCGCTCTGTGCCTTAAATTGTTTTTAAAATATTATAACTTACATTTTGTGGACTTTTTGTAGTAAAAACTGTTCAAGAAGTTACAAAAAACAAGTGAAAGTGTTATCTCGGCGAAAATCGAACAATATACATTATATAAAACAAAGTGAATGTGACTAAAAACAATAAATAAATGTTATCAACCAATTAGAGTGACATTAATAACAGTGATCTCGTTGTAAACCAACCTATTAGCAATATTTCTAACACATAAACAAAAAAAAGTGTATTAAAAAGTGTAAAAACAAACATTCACCTACCAAACAAAGACAAAGTGGCAAAAGTGTTGAACTGTGGAAAAAAACCAGCCGAATGATTCATTTATAACCGTCTTGTTTAGTTTAAATATTGGAATTGTTAAGTACTATCCCTAATTTCACCTTATATGACTAAGTCAACTTGGTTCGGTGGTGGAACAGTCTACACGTACTAACTGGGCGTCGACACGCGAGTTCGAACCTCAGTACAGTTGATAGACACTTTTTGTGAAGTCTTCAATTTGAATTCTTTCTTGTTCAAAACAACCGACAATCTAAATTACCGACCATTCATATGAAGTGTTAGTAGTACCTACTTCCACAATATTATAACACTTCAAGCTCTAGTCAAGGAGCTGCGGCCATAGTTACACTACTTGCCGCTAGAGGTCACCTCCAGTATACAAATAATGGACGAATTAAAGAGAATGCTAGAAAACATTCAAGGAGACATACATAAACAAAAACAAGATATGAAGGTAATGGAAGAAAACATCAAGGATTCGATTAACTAGAACATAGATGATAAATTCAATAGTATTGAGACCAAAACTAAAGAACTCGAATTTAAAATTGAAGAACAACAAAAAACCATCGATTACATGGACAGACAATTAAGAAAGAAGAATTTGGTTTTCTTTGGAGTTGAAGAGAAGGAGAGGAACTATGAAGATTTATGTTTCTTAATACTAGATGTTATTAAAAATAAAATGGCAATAGAGTGTACTAAATGGGAACTCGAAACCGTCAACAGAATAGGGAAGAGGACAGGAAAAGTCAGACCCATAGTAGTTACACTTACAACAACAGGCAGGAAAATAGAACTTCTAAAGAAAAAGAAATCATTAGAAAGTACTGGAATATATATTAAGGAGGACTACCCTGCGAATGTCTTGCAAAAACGAAGGGAACTTCAAGAAAACCTTAAACTGGAGCGCGAAGCAGGAAACAAGGTTGCCATACGTTACGATAAAATAGTTACATTAAATAAACATAAACACGAAGCTCACCCAGCGGCTACAGGGAAGAAACCTACCAAGAGGTTCATGTCGGCATCGCCGGAGAATATTACTACATCCACAAAGCCCAAAGATATCTTAGAAGGAGCAAAACAAGTCCAAAAGAAAAACAAAACACAAGCAACTACAATAACCAGCTTCTTGCGATCTTCGCAATTAAACCCTCCAAGCCAGGGTCCAAGGCATGATAACGAAGAAACACAAAAAAACAAAAAAGCGCCCCTCCACCACCTCCTCCAAGCCGACTGGTCATCGTGGAGGAATTAGACCAAAACCCCCTAAATCGGAGTAATAAGACCGAAAAAATAAATAGATATACAGACAAAACTAAACCTAACTATCTCTATGTAGCAAGTATTAATGTGAGAACCCTAATGTCAGATAGTCGACTCACAGAACCAAAGACCTTATAATTCTTACTACTAGACTGTGCACTATGGCGCAAAAACCGGTCCGAGCGAGACGGCTCCCGTTGGTAGTGTGTCTCTTTCTAATGAGGTGACCATGACCAAATATAACACGGGACAAATTGATTGTAAAAACAATAGTGTAAGTATCCCAATATATGTATTTATGCTACCTAACTACGCTACCTAAACCTACAAAATTCATTGAAAAAAAAAAAAGTATTTTTTGGAATCTACATCTCTTACCGAGTCGGTGTCGAGCGTACAGAATTTCGACATCCCATGTTTTTCCATTGGTGTCGTAAGAGGCGACTAAGGGACAAACCAGAGAATGATCAGCAGCTTTCTCTGTGCATTTGTAACAACCATACTGGGATCGCCAACCCGCCTGCAAAGCACTCCCCATAAATAGCACAAATAAAACATAGCCCCTAGTGCCCGGCAGCCTGCCTAACCTCGACTACGGTAGCGGTCTAGGTTACGGTATGGCAAGGGGTGCAAAGAATCCCGGACGAGATCCGGCTACCCCAACAAATACCGACGACAGGACCTGGCAACGTACAACACGCACACACTCCGGACTCCGGACCGACGATAAGATGACCGAACTCGAAGAGGAATTGAGCAGTTTACGATGGTGTATTCGGGGAGGACTCGATAATCCTCAAATCCCAAGTCTGCATTAGTCTTATTCTTCAAGACCCGTCGTATAGATAGGAAAAAAACTCTCTGATCTTACTCTCAAGCTCATGAAGGAGAGGCGTTAGATGATCCTGCGGTCTTCGGACGATGAATTGAAATACCCCAAAGGATCTCAAAGATTTCACATATTGTCCAGTTGCGTAGACAGTTGAGAAACAAAACTACACCAATTTTATATCACAATATCCACTAGGAATCAATTTGCGAATAATATTAACAGCCGCTGAATTTTACTCCTGGTAATCTTTTTTTTTTTTTTTGTTAGTCCTTTTCGGGCAGGCTAAGGTCTTGGACCATACCGTTTCATCTTCAGTGCAATTTTAACATTCTTTAGTATGCATTAGAATACGGGTGTAACAGATTGTAATGGTTTTTGGAGTATTTTATATATTTTATTTTATAAGTCCTGTTTCCGTAAGTGTGTCCGTGGCATCAACAGTAGGCCCTATCAGAATATCAGCGCAGCGTTATTACCTTTTTGGATATCGCTGCACATGCTGAGATAGGAGCCTTTTTGGTCTCGCACAGGGTTTTTTATTTTATTATTGTTTAAGTGTACCTATGCTTATTTTCTCGTGTCTCCTGTGCGGGTCACAAATAAATATTTTTCTTTCTTTCTTATTTGGCAGCAAATTGTATCGAGTCAGCCTTCCCAGTAAGCTTTGCGGAGGTAGTCAATACTACAATAAAATTCTCAGCTCCACTATCCTGAGATCGCTTCTGTCAATGATTTCACATATTGTCCAGTTGCGTAGACAGTTGAGACACAAAACTACACCAATTTTATATCACAATATCCACTAGGAATCAATTTGCAAATAATATTAATAGCCGCTGAACTTCACTCGAAATCCCGCTAAAAACTCCAACCTGGTGGTCTTACATTTAGTATTACCAGGCCCAAACATTTAAAAGTACTACTCTTACTCAGTATTAATGAATTATTTTTAAATTTAAATACAATGAATTGATTAATTATAGGAACTGTAAAAATATTTAATTAATACGTTTCAAAGTTTCATAGACTTTGAAACGTATTTTAATATATTTTTTTATTCGTTCGTTTTAGTATAGCATAAAAAAGAATTTTTTTTTTTTTTTTTACCATTTCTACCAAACCCAATGATTAGTTGAGCTGGCAAGATGTCAGACAAAGACACACTACCAGCGGGCACCCTCTCGCTCAGGACCGCTTTTGGTTAACTACCGCTTATAAGGGAATAGCTAACCTAGATGTATGTTAATAGATTTCATTTTAGCTATACAAAATTTTTTGGTGCACAGTCTAGTAGTAAGAAATACGTATAAGGTCTTTGCACAGAACTAAGTTTGGCGGTAGCATCAATAAATTGGGACATAATAGGGTTATGTGAAAATAGGAGGCACAACGAAACTATAGAAGAGTTTTCAGACTTTATCCTTTACCACTCGTCCGGAGTCTCAGGAAGGAATGGAGTTGGATTTTTGATAAAAAAACACCTGAAAAATAATATAATTAGTCTAAAATCATTCTCAGATCCAAACGGACGATGCGATCTGGTCGTTTATCCAAGTGTACGCTCCGACGGAATCATACGCAAATGAAGACATAGACCTGTTCTATCACACAATAGATTCCGCTATAGACTTCGTAAACTCCAAAAACATGGTAATACTAGGCGATTTCAACGCAAAGGTCGGGAAAGGACAAAAAGGTGAGGATACAGTTTTTGGAAAACTCTCGCACGGAAACCGAACTCCACACGGACAAAAATTGGTTGAATTTGCACTCGAAAACAACTGTAAAATAGTAAATACCATGTTTAATCGCAAGTCTCACAAAAAATGGACCTGGCGGTCACCAGACGGAAGATACCGCAACGAAATAGACTTCATACTCACGAACAAACATACCAATGTACATAAATTCGACGTAATAAATAATTTCAACTTTAACACAGACCATAGAATGATAAGATGCAAACTGTTCGTGAAACTAAAACGTAAGAAGCGGATTGTAAAACCTATCGACTACACTAGAAATCTACCTTTGGTGTCAGGAGAAGGAGCAAGATCTTGCGAAAATAAATTTATGGAAGCATTATGTACAACAGTGGGAATACAAGACCAGTACAACAAATTCGAAACTTTAATGAAGAACATGTTGCAACTACTACCGGCAAAAGATAGAGGTAAGAAAGAGTACGTAAATCAAGAAACAAAACACCTATTAAACCAGAGAAAACTTTTATACAAGGGAAAACGAACCAAAGAAATTTCAGCCAAAATAACAAAAATAAGTAAGGAAATCAACAGAAACATATCACACGAAAAGAAAAAATATAGGCAAAATACGTTAGATAACTTAATAAAACGAACAGGCGCTTTACGTAAAGCTTACAAAGAGTTGAGTGACAAGACCGAGTGGACTGCGAACCTGAAAAGTAAACGTGGAAACATACTAACACGACGTCCAGACATAATCCACGAAGCAACACGTTTCTATAAAGAACTGTACACCAACGATCAGCAAAACAATACCAGCGACCACATTATGGGAAGAATCTATAATGACCAAAATTCTTCTGGAACTGGAACGGAAAGCTTTCTCCAATCTGAGATCGAATACGCCATAATCACGCAGAAAAATGATAAATCTCCCGGTAGCGACAATATTGCAAACAAAGTTCTGAAGTCCCTATGCATCCCACTGCTCAAACCTCTTCAACTCCTCTTCAATAACATCCTAAGCGTGGAAAAAACGCCAGAACAATGGTCAAAGTCCACAATCACTTTGCTTCACAAAAAGGGAGATCGAAGTGAACTGGGTAATTATAGGCCGATCAGCCTTATGACCAATTTATACAAAATATTTTCGAAGGTCATCTTGAATAGAGTTACTAAAATACTGGATGAGAACCAACCACGTGAACAAGCTGGTTTCCGTAAAAAGTACTCAACGATGGACCACATACAGGTTGTTACTCAGGTAATAGAGAAAGCTAATGAGTATGGGAAAACTGTTTATATGTGCTTTATCGACTACCAGAAGGCTTTCGACTCCCTTCACTACGATGCGATTTGGTCAGCACTTTTACACCAAGGAATAGACGTTAAGTACGTAAATTTAATCAAGAGCGTTTACTCTAAATGTTGGGCGAAAGTGCGACTGGAAAGAGAAGGAATAGAGTTTCCCATACAAAAAGGTGTACGACAAGGGGATCCGCTATCACCTAAGTTGTTTTCGGCGGTACTCGAGTCAGTATTTAGGAACCTAGAGTGGAGCAAAAAGGGCATTAAAGTGGATGGAGAGTACCTGAGCCATCTCCGCTTCGCGGATGATATTGTTGTCTTTGCTGAAACCGCAATTGAATTGGAATCCATGGTGAGCGAATTAGCAGGACAAAGTAAGAAAGTCGGTCTATCGCTGAACGCTTCAAAGACAAAAATTATTACAAACGGAGAGAACAATGAAGTCACAGTAGAGAACACAATAATAGAATATGTTAAGGACTATATTTACCTAGGGCAGTTGGTGTCGTTTGAAAACTGCACAGAAAAAGAGACACATAGAAGAATAGCTTTAGCATGGAAAAAATACTGGGGACTGAAAGAAATTATGAAAAACAGAGAAATCAACTTACATATAAAAAAGAAAGTCTACGAAATAGCTATACTACCCTGCCTTACGTACGGATGTCAAACGTGGTCGTTGAGGAAAGAAGACGAAGAGAAGATTGCCATATGCCAAAGGAAAATGGAAAGAAGTATGTTACACATAAAAAAATCAGACAAAGTAAAGAACGAAATAATACGGATGAAAACAAAACTAACCGACGTAAAGCAGAGAATAAGATTACTGAAGTGGAACTGGGCAGGGCATCTGTGTAGGCTGGAAAGTACTAGGTGGACAAAGAGGGTTACCGAATGGATACCACTAGAAGGTAAAAGAAAGCAAGGAAGACAAAGAAAGAGATGGAGAGATATTTTTACCCAACGTTGTGGACCAGACTGGATGCAGAAGGCGCGCGATAGAATCGTGTGGAGTGATTTAGGGGAGGCCTACGCCGCTGAGGCGACCGCTACGAATAGCGATGGCAAACGCTCATAAAATAAAGTAAAGAAGGAAGTAATACATTGAGATTGAGAAGAAGGATTTCTTTTAAAAGTATTTTCTATATTTTAAACAGTGTTTATATACATAGTTAAGTGTGAAAATTGTAAGTAGTGGAATAAAGGGCATTTTTATTTTTTATTTTATTTTATTTTATTTAATACTAACAAAATATGGACATTTGAATCGTCTGAATTAAACGAATTTTATTTTATTTATTTATTTATTTATAAATGTACCACACCAAAAATGTTACTCTATACTTCCATAACTGGACTAGTATGTCCAACATCAATATTAACTTTTGATTTATGTTAATTACAAAGAATACTTAATTTATGGATCCCTGGCTTTTTATTGTCCCGCAGAAGCGTGAAAAGTAGAGTATACTCCTCTGGGATAAAGCCTGTCTTTGTTTTGGGCAGCTGCAACCCCTCGCTTCACTCAGGACTATACATAAGGCCCTCGCTTCTCTCGGGAGTTAAGTCTAAGGTCCCTCGTTACGCTCAGGGTTCAATATGCCGCCCGTGACGTGGGACACTGCTTTATTCCCTTGGTGCATAATCAAAATTAAATTATATTAATGGCTTAATGAAAATAATTTATGTAATATTAAGATTGTTTTTGATCATAAAGTATTACTCTCTACTCGTTGAAACAAGTATGATCGCATTAGCTATATGAAAATAATTTCTGTAATATTAAGATCTTTTTTGATCATAAAGTATTACTCTCTACTCGTTGATACCATGTTTTACGCAATTAAATTGTCTTATCTTACTATTTCCTTTCAATTGGCAGAAAACTATTTCCACAAATAATGCTGCTTTTGAAATTTCAGCCAATTTCTAGACATAAAGGTAAAACTCAATTTATATTTCTTTGTAGTGGTTGGAATACCTATTTTAGTACCCGTAATAGGTAATATCAGCTACATACCACGCACAGCTGACCTTTACCTTCAATGTTATTTATCAATTTATTTTCTGACACGCTTTGAGTAAAATATCGAAGACTGACATCATATGTCATTATGAAAAATTGAGTGATGCTCTTTAGTTGAATGTAGAAACTAATAACTAGATACGCCTACGCAGAGATCTTTTATATTCAACTAGCTTCTACCAGCGGCTTCACCTACATGAAAATCACCCCTAGGGAACATACCCCAGGATAAAAAAGTATCCTATGTCCAGGACATGGTCTACTTGTGTGCCAAGTTTCATCACAATCCGGATGAGAAAAGTTTATCGATATGCGTAGCGGTCTGCTTCCAAGCTTTCGTAGCGCATCATCGCCTACGCCGTAGCCTCGTAGCACGCTACTCTTAATAGCTCCTCTAGTCCTCAAAAGTAATTATTACTAGATTTTTCGTGCGGCTTCACTTCTGTAGCCTATCCCACAGGGGTCACTGAAACTGTTTATTTTCTAGGATAATAAGAAGCCTACAAACTCAATGATAGTGTAGCTTTTTATATTGATAAAAACTTCCTAACTCTTTATAAAATAACTGTAGCTGTTGCCCGCGACTTAATCTGCGTAGCATTAATACTTCGAATAGCTAGAATACATTAATATTGTAGATGTGTGGGCCGCCTCATTTGAGAAATTATTAGTTCACCAAAGTCACCCACGTCATCCTGGCATGAGAGGCTGTGGCTTCCCAACCAACGTGCAGAAATCCTCGGAACAGAGTGCGGTCGGTCCGTGAAGCCCCCAGGAAGCTTCTGTGCTGTTGGGCGGAGCTAGGCTGGCTATGTTACCCAGAAGCCACTTTTCTAGAGCCTTAAATCAGATTTAATAAGCAGTCTTGGCTCTCTCATCTGTATCAACCTGTACTTAAATGCCGTTATCTCCTTGTCATGTCCGTATATCTAAATCCCGTGTGTTTGCCTGCCTGATTGGATTGGCTTGATCACTTTGTAATGTTGTCTGTTTGTGTATGCTCCAAGTTACACGGAAGGCATGTTACTGTTCTCTAACTATCGGTTTATTTACACTAAACCAAGAAGCCTACTATCGTCTGCAAATAGCTATTTTCTCAGTACACTTACTAGATTTTGATTCCATCTAAATCCAAACTAAAGCGGTGTATGTATGTTTGTAAAAGGTAATCTCTAGAAGTAATGATCCCATTACTATAATTCTTCACTGATGGAAAGTTGAATGCCATATTGCGATTTTTTATCCAGACAAAAAATTGCGATTGTGCGGTAGTGTGCCGTGGGCAAAAGCTAGTTTTGATTATGTTCTGAAGGGTTTTCTTAAGTAAATTCATCTTGTATGTATAAATAAAAAAAAACTTTTAACAAAAATACAACCGACTTCCAAATAAAAACACTACAAAGTGATAAATAAATTAAATTTCGGAAGTCGGTGTTCCTGTTTTCGTTTCTTCGTTTTTTAACACCGAATTCCGAAATTGGATTTATTTTTCACTTTGTAGTGTTTTTATTTGGAAGTCGGTTGTATTTTTTGTAAAAAGTTTATTTTTTATTTTTCACTTTTTAGTTGTGGTACATAATGGACCAGTTCTATAGGTTAGGTACCTATAATGTCCAAATAACTAAATCCCAATAACATGAAACTTAAACAAAACCGGTGGAATGAGAGTATACCAGGGTTAACTGTTCACACCTGCCTACCCTCTTTAGAGCGTACTAGTGTGATGCTATGTTATGTAATGGTAAAAACAATAAACAGACATGCGATTGCAGCTATCCCGAGTGATTTGCAGTCATTTATTGAAGAGTTCCGATGTATATCTCCAAAGTTCTTCATCAGATCTTGATGAAATTTAAATGGGACCACATGACATGCACCAGCTTTCAAATAAAAAAAGAATCATCGAAATCCGTTCACCCAATAAAAAGTTTTGAGGTAACAAAACAAAAAAAAACAGTCGAATTGATAACCTCCTCTTTTTTGGAAAGTCGGTTAATAACTGCCTCTAGGCTTTTAGGATGGTATTTTTGTTTCGAGATGTAAGGCATGTAGATGCATGCGGCATACTTAATTTACTAACGCTTAAATACCTCTTATTATTAACACACCCTCGGCAGATATAGTAAATTTAAGGTGTTGCATCTTTGTCGCTTTGTCACTTCGGCCTCTCTGCATGACTCTTTACTCAATACTTATTTTCTTTTAAACTCGTACAAATTTATTCTCCCGTATACCTACAGGTTATTTAAACCACATACGAACACGTAATTCATTCAATGGTTCGCGGGATACCGACCGCTTGCGGAAACTACCGAAGCAATTCATTCCGTATCGACAAATATTATATACTGACGGTTAGTTATATGAGCAGGGGGTAGGCAGGGGGGAGGCGGTTTAATCGAATAACCGCGCTGAGGGGTTTTCACCAAATATCATGACGTGTTTTCCCACAACCATCAAATTTCACTCTCGTTATGATGAAAAATATAATTTTTGACGATAATGGGGCTCGTGTTGCGTTGCAAATTGAAACATGTGAAAAAGGACACAGTCGTTATATTTTGCCGATGAAATTGTAAGGGGTAATAAATATTACTAGGAAATAAAACTGTGAAAACTGTTGACTGACAACTGTTCTATTCTTATACAAATACTCAACTTGTCGCACAGGACCGACCAGTGTGGCGACGCTTGGGGGAGGCCAATGTCCAGCAGTGGACGTCTTTCTTGCTGATATCATGATGATGATGATGACTCAACTTTCAGTAGAGTAATTTTTCTATAAATGCTTATAAGAAGTCTATGTTATCAATGATTTTACAGAACATGATGTAATGTCTTTTGGATATGAGCATTATTTTGTTTATTGTCACGATTGTTGCAAACATTTCTTTAAAAAAATATTGAGAAATTCTGTAAAATATATCAAATTGTACCAACATGATGTCTGTGTATACTGGTATGATAAATTATACACAATGACAAAAAATAAAACGTCAGTTTGTTTGCCTGCTTGTATCAAACTATATCTTACGAGTTTTATAAAAAATTGGACCACCTGAACAGAATGTAGAGAATTCATTCTTCCGTTTTCATAGGCGGCACAGGTTTGTTTACATATTTCCGTTAAGTTATTTGGAAAGTGCCTAATAATATTATTTCTAATTCAGAATCTACTTCAGAACTTCTATTTTTATTTAAAGACCTTACTTTCTGGATACAAACCTCACGTAGGTAAGCAAACAAAATGCCCGTGATTTCACAAGTTTTCCGTTTTAGTAAAGCGAGTGTGAAAATAACAAAGGTATACAGAACTGTGAATAATTTTCATTTTTCGCTTCCCGGCGACAGATATGTAAATGTGGGTAGAAAAGAATTCGTTTTAAAATAATCGAGGGTACAGGCATGTGGGTAAGCGCGAGGTATTCGACCTGAATGAAGTAAATATCCTTATGTAGTAACGTACCAAGGCTTAAAGTAATAAAAAAGCGCTGTTTATTTGGCAAATGATAATTCAAAATGCTATCAAAATTATTTGGTGGATATCGACCATCGACCATTGGAGGACTGCATCATTATTTCAGCCGAAAGACGTTTACTGTTGGACATAGGCGTTCCCCCTCCCTCCCTCGAAGCGTCGCCATGTATCGATCGCATGATCGAAGTCGAAATCTGTTCATCCGTTTATGAACTATGATGCCACAGACAAATACACAAGTACACAAACACACCAGTACATACTTCAAATGATAAATGTTTGTACTCCATCAGTGAATATATTAAATGACGTTGTGTTTTGACTAACTTTTGTATGTGTACAGGTCACTATACTAGTATTAAATAATACACCAACTAGGATAATCACGCACTTACTCGTCCGGCGGTCGGGTAGGAGGTGCGGCAAGTGATGCCTTTACCACGCTCCCCACTCCGGTCGCCCCACCAGTATGCAGCCTATATTTATTATACGCTACATCTGCCTTTTACAAAATTAGAAAAATAATAAATATATTCTTAATACAGTTAAATGCAATCATACAACATAATCAAAATACTGTTAGTTTTATAACTACATATATGCAACTCAGAACTAATTCTATAGTACTACTGATTCAGCTTACACTTACTAATTCATAATTATTATATTTTTACTTTTACATATTAAATCATCACTCATCATTAATATAAATGGGCACTTCTTAATTTCTAACAAAACCACTGTCATCAGCGATATCAGTATTATTGTCATTTTCACAAACTTCCCACTGTCCTTCAACTCGCTTGAGGTGTACGATATTTCTACGTAATCGTTATCCGCTGCTATCTTTTTGAACGTCTACGTCATTGCCTTCCTTATTGATGACTGTGTGTGGTGTATCATTAAATGTGGTAGACAACTTATTCTCCTTCGTCATATTCTTCACGTAAACTTTATCTCCAACGTCAATACTACATTCCGCTGCAAGTCTTTTTCTGTCCGCATATTCCTTCCCTTTGGCTTTCATTTCTGTATCCCTATCTTTTGTTTCGAGATGTAAATCTGCAAATTCAACATCGGCAACGGAAGGCATCCTATCCCTAAATTGATGCCTAAAAAAGAGTTCTGCAGGGAAATTACAAAAAGATAATGCCCACTAGGCAACGGTCCAAGATAGTCAATGGCTACGTGAATTTAGGGTTGAACTGGAAGTGCCCGTCTGCGCATAAGGTTAGGAGGATTAAGAGCGGAAATCATAGTACAACCTTTACTAGCTCTTACATAAAGCTCCGCATCACTGTCGATTTTGGGCCACCATACCTTGGAACGTAGTCGCGTTTTCATCGCTACGATTCCTGGGTGTCCTTCATGGGTAACTGCTAAAACTTTTGCCCTCATACTTAAAGGAATTACAATTTTATCGCAACGTAAAAGTAAATTGTCTTGGAAACAAAGTTTATGTTCGAAGATTTTGTAAGTGTTGATACTCTGGTCCCAGATACTGTTGTAAACACCGTTCTTAACCAATTTTAGTTCATGGTCTCCCTCACAAACTTCCGTCAATTCGGACAGGACGATTGCCACAGGAAGAGACTGATCGATTACTAAATTCAAATAATTATCGTCATTGAACGTAACTGGTGAACAGACAATAGAACACAACCGTGATAGTTAATCTGCAATATTTTTCTTGCCCGGACTATATATGATTTTGAAGTTATATGACTGTCGGCCTAAAACCCAATGCTCAATTCTCGCACATGGTTTAGATTCGGTGCCAAATATTACTTCAAATGGCTTGTGGTCACAAACAAATTCGAAAGTATCTTTGCCAAACAAATACATGTCACAATGCTCCACGGCCCAAACTAAAGCAAGGGCCTCTTTCTCGTTCTGACAATATCGTTTGTCGCGATCAGTGAGACTCATATTACCGTGCAATTATTCGCGGCCCACTTATAACATGTTGAACAAGTAATGCCCCCAATCCAACTGGACTAGCATCAGCGAAGACTTGAGTCCTATCCTGCGGATCATAGTAATCTAAGGTTTTAATTTGAGTCATCGCTCGTGTTAACCCGTCAAATGCTCGAATTTGTTTATCATGCCAGTACGAAGTAATATTCAGCCCATTTGCTTAGTTTTAACCTTAAAAGTTCGCGTAATGGCTCGGTCCATGTTGCAAGGTTAGGGATCCATTTACCTACATAGTTTACCAACCCAAAAAAACTTTGCACTTCCTCTACGACAGTGGGTTCTCGAAACGATTCGATTGTTTTTACATATTTATCTAGGTATAACACCATTACAAGACAATTGATGTCCGAGAAAATCCAATTTGTTTAACCCCAAAAGCACATTTGGCTTTATTGAGCAAGATATAGTAATCTTTTAAAACTTGCAAAACCTTTTTGAGTCTTGGCTCATGTCTACACAAATTCTGACGTCTCCATCACCCTTGAGTACTGGTACCAAAGGAGAAATCCAATCAAACGGTCCATTAACAGGCTCTATAATATCTAAATCGACGAGATCTTATTTTTTTTTAATCAATTTTAGTCTCTAAGGGTTCTTCGACAAGGCTGAGAGACTGGTTTGGATAGACGTATCAATAGCGATGTGAATTTGAACATCTTTGAATTTAGGGAACATACCATCCACTGTATTAACGCCTAATCCTACTTTTAGGACTCCAAGTTTCGTGGCGGTGTCTTACCCGAGTAAATTCCTGGTGCCGTCTTTTACAACTTTAAAAGTCGCTTTTACACTTCGAAACCCGTTGCCAACCATTATAGAAGAATCAAAAGACCCGAGAAAAGTTAAAGGGTTTCGACTCCCGTAAGCCATAAATTTTTTGCTTGGAGTTTTTAGATGATTCTCAACACGAACACCATAATTTTTAAGCATCTGCCAAGTTATTTCGTTAATGATATTGCATTTGCTGCCAGAATCTATGAGCATGTTAATTCCTATGTATCCTAAGGTGCATGTGATGGTGTCCTCTTCAGGCTTAGAATTTTTTCCAGCACTAAGGCCTTTAGCTGGATGTCTACGAACAATCTGTTTTCTCGCCCTAGTTCTACAAAATTTTCGGCAATGTCCAACGAGCCCACACTTGAGACATTTTGTCAAGTGTGACGTCATCTCCAAGAGCTAGAATTGTTTTTCGAAATTTGGCTGACTCACACTTCTCCGTGATTTGATGTATTGTGTGGTCATCCGAAGCGGTAAACTTGCACTTAGAGCACTGATGTCTCGAGTCTAACGATGAACTTGTCAAATTTCTCTCCGCTTTCTTGCTTGAAGAGTATAAATAAATGACGTTCATAGACGCGACTTTGCTTAGGAGAAAAGTATTCATCTAATTTATTAACCGCTACCGTGAAAATATCGTCTTCACCATCAGTAGAGGTTCCTACATGTGTACCAGAAATGTTGTAATATATTTCTTGCAAAGCCAGCCTGCCCATGTGTAAGAGTACTGCTCTTTTTGCTTTTGGCGTGGTAACATTTGTCACAGTCAGATATAACCCAAGTGCTAGCTTCCATTTTTCCCAACGTAAACTGACTGAGGCTGATTCTCCGTCACAGTCCAAGGACTCCATGGGAGGTATTAGCGACATATTTGGGCTACCTGTAAACAAGTATCAATACTGTTTGTAGGTACCGTTCAGATTTTCATCGAACTACCTCTAATTGTATTTGTAGGTACCGTTCAGATTTTCATCGAACTACCTCTAATTGTATTTGTAGGTACCGTTCAGATTTTCATCGAACTACCTCTAATTGTATTTGTAGGTACCGTTCAGATTTTTATCGAACTACCTCTAATTGTATTTGTAGGTACCGTTCAGATTTTCATCGAACTACCTCTAATTGTATTTGTAGGTACCGTTCAAGATTTTCATCGAACTACCTCTAATTGTATTTGTAGGTACCGTTCAGATTTTCATCGAACTACCTCTAATTATATTTGTAGGTACCGTTCAGATTATTATCGAACTACCTCTAGATGTATTTGTAGGTACCGTTTGGTGACCCAAACTACATCTGACATCTAGCGTTTAACCTCAAATGTTGACCAAAATAAAATCAAATAACTTGTAAACAAATAAGTTATAATTAAAAGACGCAAACGTAAACAAAAGAAAATGTGGGTATTCGTAAGTAGGTCATCGCCGCAGCGATCTTTTGTACCTACGTCGACTGACAGGCTGTATTGTGTCTACATGGTTTAATTTGTATTGAATAAAGACATTTAATAAACATTTAACATAAATTTAATAACCAAATAGAAACTTAATTTGTTTTCTTCTAATAAATGAACTAAGGAACTTTTAGCTTTCGTTAAGCAGGCGTAATTGTTTATAACAAGGTATGCAATGTGCGATACTCACAGGGCTAACTATGTTAATTGACTTTACTACTGATTTTGGGACAACAATAGAGGTATCACTGATGTACAAGTACATATTGCTAATGCAACGTTATGAATTTTTCTTTTCAATTTTATGTTGGTACTTACGTGAACTAGTTGTAATCCTGGCAGGGTCGCCACTTGTACAGGTCACTATACTAGTATTAAATAATACACCAACTAGGATAATCACGCACTTACTCGTCCGGCGGTCGGGTAGGAGGTGCGGCAAGTGATGCCTTTACCACGCTCCCCACTCCGGTCGCCCCACCAGTATGCAGCCTATATTTATTATACGCTACAGTATGGATCTGACTTATACTATTTTCTATTTTTATTTTTTTTATTTTGACATTTGATTTAAATTTTGTACAGATTTGGCATACATTGTTAAATTATTTTTATTATTGTGACATTTTAATAACCCTTGACATACCTACATTATTGCTATTTGACAATTGATTGATGTAATGTTGAATTGATTAGACATAAATGATTGTTAATGACGTTTATTGATATGTTTACTTAAATTTGGCACAAATTGTTTCTATTTGACATTTGCTTATTATTATTTTGTTTTTGTTGTTATTTTATATCTTTTACATTTTTGGCATTTATTTTTCACTGTTTTACTTTGTTTGTTTTGTTTGTTTTGTTGAAATTAATTGTGATAATTACTTTTGAATGAATTTAATTTATTGTTTGTATTCTTAATTTATAATTTGTATTGTATTAATTAATTAATCCAAGATTTGCACGCCGCAGTATGGGGCAAACATGTTTGAGCCATTTCTGTTCTTGTTATCCTGCATGCACTTATTTTTATTTGTTGTATGTATACACATGTTTATGCAAATAAATATATCTGAATCTGAATCTGAATCAAAGTTAAACACCCCCTTTTCCCGTCGGGGGTTACAAAAATGCATTATTACGACTACACAAATGTGTGCGCATTTCAGCTCAACCGGACACTGAGAAGAGAGAAAAATCTAAGTTGCAACCTCTTTTTAATACATCAATGTTGCAAGATTTGATTAAAGACACCGGGACAGGTGAAACTAAATAAAAACTTGTAAAAGGGCGTTTGTCAGTTTTTGAGTAGAAAATATTTCAAGCTACCCATTTATCAAAATAAAAAAATCTGACTATTAAAAGTTTGCTCTAAAGGAATATGGGAAGTGGAAGTTTAATGTTTATCAACAAACATCCCAAATAATATATTGTTGCATCTACCAAGATTAAAACTTTTACAAAAACAAAAATATTACTGCAAAAATACAGTACCGTAGGCTTGTAAAGCAATGGAAAAGTTTGTGGTTCTAACGAGAAGGCTTGAGGAATTTTCATCACCTCAGTGAATAATCTACTGCGTCGCGTTATTCACGTAGTGGCGCCACAGTCGCGTAACTATGTGGCAACTCCGGCTGTCAGACGCCTCGATAAACAACTAATAACAAATTAATATGCAAAGTTGTGAGTTGCAGCACTCTTCAGCACGCCACAGCTTCTCAAACTTTGCTGCACCTTCCCAAAGAGACTACTCAACTTGTCTGGAAATTGAAAATTAAATTAAAAAAACTGCTCTCTAAAATTACACATTAAGCGAGGAGGAGCTTGTGGTTAAGTGATACCAACCGCAAGGGTCGATCTTCAAGGTTAAGCAACGCTTGACGAGGTCGGTCCGTGGATGGGTGACCATTTCAACATACCGAGTTTCAACCGTGCCTCAGAAAGCACGTTAAGCCGTTGGTCCTGGCTGTCATTTGAAGATCTTTGACAGTCGTTACGGGAAGTCAGAAGCCTGAGATCTCACACTAGTCTTACCAAGTGGTATCGTGTTACCCAGTTACTGGCTTGTGTAGGTCAGATAGGCAGTCGCTCCATGTAAAACACTGGTACTCAGCTGAATCCAGGTTGCCTGGAAGAGATCGCAGAATGCGATAAGGCCGCCCATTGTATATTTTTTTTTAGTTTTAAGTTTCAATTGTTCCTGTATTTTCTGGTGTACAATAAAGTGTAAATAAATAAATTAATCCGGTTAGACTGTAAGCCGACCCCACCCAAGTTGGGAAAAGGCCAGGCAATTTGATTGACTTAAATTTACGCTTTTAAGTTAGTATTTAGTTGTAGAATATATAAACTATTACGTAGGATAACAAAATGTTAGTACAGATGCAACACGAGCAAAGCCACCACCTGCCAGGTAAAACTAGTCTAATATGGAGCCTTAAAGTCCGCACACATGAAATCCCCCAGTCACTGACCATCCACGGACAAACAATTCAAACTTTCCGAACCACTGGCACGTGCTTCAGCCGGGACTCGAACCCGGCAAGTTGTGTTGAAATTAATTGAGAACGGACAGCGCGCGGTGTCCCGGCCAACAGCCTGACTTTGTTCGTACGACACACGTCCCTCACCCCCTGGGTTACACCCCCGACGGTGTCGCCAATTAAATCCATAGACACTAATTTACAGACATAGTTGGATAGTTGAAAACCGCTGTTTATTCAACAGATACGCTTTGAACCAGCCAAGTTCCAACGGCCGGTGTTCTGTCGACAGTTGTTAAAAGTAGTTTTCGAATTTAATTTCGGGGGTATTTTGTTATGCTTACCTTATTTAGGCCTGAACCCAGTGAAGCGTAAAGCCGAAATTTCGTGAAAAGGTCATGCAGTCAATAGCCGCAGGTAGAGAGTGTCGTCAGAGAGGTCAGGGACTTCATATCGATATATGTCGTTAAGTCATAAAATTTATAGGACGAAAAAGATTGTTAATGTTGTTCCTAAATAAATACTCGCTATTTTAAAACACAGCCGGTATTTTCGATACAAACGCGCTGTTGTTATAAAAACCGATCACAAACGGGAACTACAGTTGAATAGTTTGTCACAAAAACATGCGAACATTTTGTTAAAAAAACATTAAAACGCCCGAAACGTTTATGTACAATACAGCATAACTACAGCTACAACCAAGTACATGGGCTCAATATTTCTTCGACCGCCCTAATTTATAATGGTAGAGCTGTCTCGAACGGTAGAATCAAAATATCAAATCAGACTCCGGAAAATGTCCCTAAACGCTTACAGATGAATACGATTAACGAGACAGTTTCCAGGACGTCTTGACCCAATTGAGAGGCCGAGATCCCGGTGGAGTCCCGGGACAGTTCTAGGGGACGCGGGACCGGGAACTCGCTCAACCGACAATTACAATGTCAGTTTCGCGGATACATGTCGCAAATTGGTGAAGTGCAAGAAGTCTCGGTTGTGTATTTATCATTGATCTGTTTTTGTTATTGCCAGGAAAAAAGAAAACGATTTGTGTTTGGGTTTGTTTTTCATATACACATCGAATATTTTTACAGGAATTCAAAGAAAAGTTTCAGAGGGCAAAGTTTTAAAGATTTATACAAAATCGCATTGAAAAGCATTTTGGCAACAATGCACAATGGCTCATAACATTATAATAGGAATCTGAAAAAAGTAAATCTAACACAGTACTTTGGTATAAGTTCTGTGGTAATATTAAGTGCTATCAGCCAACTATACATTTTTTTTTTTTTTTATAACCTATAGGCTCGCGCTTGACCACAATCTCACCTGATGGTAAGCGATGATGTGGTCGACGGTGAAACACGCTTGCCTAGAAATAACCTATTCACTCTTGACTTAAAGAACCCTAGATTGTAGCTATCGGGAAACACAGACTCCGGCAGGGAATTCCACTCCTTAGCTGTACGCATAATAAAAGTGTTCCCAAAACGTTTTGTGCGTATGGGTGGGATGTCTACCATGTATCGATGGCGCATCGCCGTACGTCTGGTAGTCCGATGATGGAACGGGCTAGGTGGAATTATATCGTGCATTTCCAGCGCACACTCCCCGATATGTAACCGATAAAAAACCGACAGGCTGGCAACTCGGCGACGATGTTCAAGACATCTGATCATTTTGAAAACAAAATCCCGTGCACAAGACCACAACATCTGCGTCCGCCCTTTTTGCGTTGACCAATAGCCATATGCCAATGTGCATAGCAGTGTTAAACAAAAAAGGATCCGAGAAAAAAAAAATAGTTTTTTGGCTGACCAATATTATTAGAAAAAAAACAGGACCAAAGAAGAGAAAGTTTTAATGCTTAACATTTTGTTTCGAATAATTCTCGCCCTCGGGTATATCCTCCCTATAGCGGGCGAGCCCTGCAAGCAAAAATAGTCTTAACGGTGATCAAATGTATAGTTGGCTGCTCGTACCTGCTAGAAAAGTCACAAAAAAAAACTTTCGTAAACTTTGCCTCAGAATCCGTTTACCTTGAAGCCTCCCACGTGCTGAGTTATTAATCTCCTATAAAAACGAAAACCCGTAAAAAGCCCAAACATTTTCTGAAACTCCATACCCCAGCTCTAGTTACCATTACGCCAGCAAAGTTTGGGAGGCGCGCAGTTCAAGAGACCATATAATTTGGAAAAAAGTAAATTAAAATAATGTTAAGAAGAAAATGAGATATCGTCTTTGAAAGCGATCGCTTTATTTTGCGGGTGCTTGTTATAACGCACGAGTGGCTCCGAAGATATTACACATCCCTGAACATAAGTACCTAATATGATTAAATGTTTTTCCATATTGGTTCTGTCGTTCTGTGGAAGCAAGAATTTAATTTTTATTTGATTTGTCCTCGTTCGTATTGATATTTTGTTTCGTGTATTTGTTTGATGGTTAGCAATTTTTAGGATGAAATCGATCGATAAAGATAGATGTTGATGAGCTGGCTGGTTTGATGTGATTCGTTTGTCAAATTATAAGAGACAGGACCCCGGGTATACATATACTCACGCCTTTTTCCATGGAGGTAGACAGAAGCTACAGAACTCCACCTGCTACGATCCTTATATACTGCTTCATTTACTTTCATACATAATTAGTTATAAATAATTATTATGTATCAGCTGTGCCCGCGGCTTTACTACCGTCAACTGCCTATCTCCCCTACTTACCTACCTACCCTACTTGCCTTGCTACCTATCCTACCCACCTACCAATTTTTTTTGTAGGTTCATTCTTCAGCGGAAAATCGCTATTTAGATAATGATGTTAAAAGCACAACGCCATCTATCCAATATGTAGTTCAACTGTCCGAGTATATGAATTGCGTGTGTTGTTGGATTTTACTTCTCGAAAACTTTAAATTATCATTTATTATATTAACTTTCGATAACCAATTGCTATGAAACAAAAACTAAGTTTCACTTTAATTCACGCACATTTTTTATGTATACATGTAATCTACATTCGTTATGTATATTTTTCGAGATGCGTGCACATCTAAACAGACAAACACAACAATTCCAAAATTGCTGCCAATGGGTTCTGTTGGTTATCCTATAACCTCCTGGCATTTTTTTTGTGCAATTTTTTCTATGTACAAAAACGATTTTTCTACAGATTTATTACATATATTGATTATAACTTTTTGAGAATCACAGATGAGCTTATATGGCTATTATTTTAAACGATCACTAAATCAGCTTTATTTACCGCGTAGTTAAGTCTTGACTGCATTTTTCTCGTAGCTCCACCTTGTGTTCACCCAATATTCTAAACAAACAAATATCCATACCTATATTTAAAACGAGAAACAGCACGTCTGACAATTCTCTAGTCAATATAAATCGCAGCAACTACAAACTTTCCGATTCACCGGACTGCGCAACAAACAGTCGCAAGTCTGCACAGCCGCGTTTGTATGCGCATGAATAGACACAGTCGCAGAGTCGCACGACTGTTTGCATGGAAAATGATGTAGTATGTGACTGACTGAGTTGTTGAGACGCGGTAATTGGATAGTTTTTCGGAGGTTCGAACATGATTAGGTAAGTAGTCGTACCGTAAACGTGAACATAATGTATATGTCGCGGCCATCTGGTTAAATAAGCCAGCGTGTTGGGTGCGTAGGCCGATAGTTAATTGAACTAGAATCATTAATCGTTAAACAACTTGGCGTATTGAGAGCCAGCCCTTTGAAGATGACTGACAAAGACTCAGCCAAGTTAATCAAAATTAGTTCAGTTTTTTTGCAATTCGCTTAAAAGTTCAAACGGTGCGCTGAATGACTTGGCTATTTGTCATTCAGCCATTTAAATGGACTAGGCGTCCAATTAGCTGGCTAATTTAACGAGATGGCTGCGACCATCTTAATACCAATGTCTGCCTCGTTGGTATATTTGAAGTTCCTCAGTAGCAATTTTCGAATTTTTCGCAGTCAAAGCTGTTGGCTAAAGTTAGATGTCAAAAATTCTGAACAAATAATAATTTGATGTGTTTTTGTTTGTGTGTATAAAGAAAATAATATCACGTCTGTATTTCCCAAAGGGGTATATAGAATAACTTTTCGCAAGTTTATCTAAGTCCCATTTAATACGGGTTGACCGAATTATTAATAATATTAATTTAGATAGCACAATATCAAGACTAGACTGAGAAAGTACCTATAAAAAAAACGTAATAATACAGAACAAATTTGTATTGCATGTTTCAATTCAAGTAATAGACAGGATTGCGTGCTTCAACTTCCAAATAAGTCTTACAAGATCACTCTAGCAGAAAACTGACTGCCATACACGTAACTAGTCTGCTACAGACGTTTTTCTCCAAATTGAAAATTTAATTTTAAAGAATTCGCAGCAAATAAATGTACAAGTTATCAAATTAACGGGGTTTTTTGATTTTGTATCCGTTGGTGTAAAATGGGTTATAGTATTTTGGGTCCTTAAATTGTATGTTTTAATTGTATGGATGGCAATGATTGGCCGCAATTCACAAGTCGTGGGTTCGAGCCCAGGCAGGCGCTTTATTCTGTATAAATTAATTCATCACCACTGCTCTCAAAACAGTGAAGGAAAACATCGTGAGGAAACCGGCATGTCGTAGAACCAAAATATTCAAAGACATGTAACATCCACCAACCCGCATTGGGTCCACGTGGTGGATTACGACCCACTCCCAGAGTGGAGGCTTGTGTCCAGCAGTGCGAACATTACAGGCTGATACCGCTATGTTATACTATGGGAGCCAATGCCTGTAATAAACGATTATTTATTAATTTACCTTAACTAATCTGTATTTCTGACAGCTGCTTAAAGTTTCTGATGCCATTTTGATTTTGGTTTGTTGATTAAGGCCTAAGGCGACTTGTACATGCTAAAAAAATATTGGGCCCACACAAGAATTCGTGTCGTATCTAATCAACTTATTCATCATTGACTGGTGCCTCGTGCCTACGAATCTTGTGTAGTGACGACAAGATTCTTGTTTTTCAGCACCGTGGCAGTGTAGGTACACAGTATGTGTGCAGAAACGACACGAATTTTTGCGTAGGTCCGGTGAGTTTTCATAGAGTGTAGGTATCAAAATTAACATTGAACAATCCATCTTCCTGACCTTCAACACTTAAGTACTCCCTCTAAACACCAGTTCCGCGGGTTCTTAAGAAGTAACGCTAAAAGCTTTGGCCATTTATACGGTGGGTTTACCTGAAAACTTCGCGAGGTAAGTATTCGTTTGAACCTACTTCAAAAGATGTACCTAGTCGGTATTATTTAGAGTGTAAAGATTAAAGCTTTTGAGAAGCCTATTTCAAAAAACAAACATTAAAGTAAATTCAATCGATCAAGTGGCTATATATTTTGATGTTATATTTAGTTAGGTAAATAAGTCGCGTTATTTTAAAATGAATCCATACTAATACTATATATTATAATTTTTATACTACAAAATAAATGCGAAACTAATGCTGCGGTATGTCACTTTTCCACATATTAGTGGTTCAAGAGATTTAGATAAAAATTGGCAAGCACACGTATACCATGGCCTGGATTAGGTTTACATTTGTTAATTTTAGATAATAGACGAAGCCGCTGGTAAAAGTTAATTTTGAAATAATTAAAAAAGGAAATTAAAGGATGTAAAAGTTCAATGCAATGCAATTTAAAATACATTCCTTGAATTTTTTAAACAATACCCGTAGTATAACTGCAGGGTAGATACCTACCTATAAATTTATCACGATCAAACACATTAATGTAGGTTGTTATATCTACTCCATATTTTTTTATTCGTAATAGGCTTGCGTTTGACCACTATCTCACCTGATGGTAAGCGATGATGTGGTCGACGATGGAGCACGCTTGCACGCATTTACTTATATTTTAATACCAAGAAATTCTACCTTTGACTTTTAACATTCTCGGCTTCCTATTCAATTGACAAACTTATCAATAGGTTAATATGTGTAGTTTCATGAACTATTTGCTGAACTTCAACGAATCTATCGAAATAACTCAGATAACTGTAACTATGTCCAAACTGCACTCGACATAGTTATAAATAGTGTTGGAACAGTGTTTGAGTTTAAATAAGAACTATAGTGAATCAATTAGATAAACTACTAACATGAACATCACTTAATATGGCAATGCAAGCAGTGAAGGCATGAAGGCTTATGTTAAGTTACGATTGCCTTTAAATTATTAACAGTTACGTCCCAAATAATGCCTCAGCTCCTATATTGCTCTCTGTGCAACAACACCAGAAAGACCTTTGTAAAATATAATTGCTGAAGAACAGTTGAAAAGCGGCTCGAGAATGCGATACCTGGATCATATAGGTTGACCTAAAGGTTGTCAGCGGCTCAGATTGCCGCTACCCATAGTTTCATACCCCACACAAGACCTCTTGTTCCGTATCTGGTACACAAACGATGTAACACATCAAGCTAAGACCCATTACGTCACCAACAAACAAAACGTACCTATTCGTTACAAAGGAAATACAACAACAAATAGGTCATAAAAACAAGATTTATCAAACGCCGAACGTCGCCGCCGTCCAATTTATCGGAAATTCGGGAACGAACAAAAAGCGTGGCTCACTAGCTGCCACCATCCACGATCAACCTAACACGACAACAAAACATCGTCCCTACGAAAAACTAATTTCCTAACAAAACATAGGATTGAATTAAAATACAACGAGGGGATATATATATCGTGTTTTTGCTAAAGCAATAGATACGGCGACTGTTTTTGTTCGTTTGTGCCGGAACAAATAATGTCCAAGGCGATATTGTTTAAAGGTGGGGACAGACGGGATACTTGCCAACGATTTAATCTAATGTAAAAGAAAGGTGCGACCATATTTTAAATACTGCTTCTGCCCATTTATATGAAAAACTTTCTCCAAGGAAGTCATACACAATTCCCAAAAACAAAACTCCATACAAAACTGTCGTCAGCTAATCAAAATTTGTATTGGAGATACAATTTACATCTAAAATTTGCAGCTAAACCAAAGGGAGCAGATCCCAATCAAATCAATGTAAACGATGTAATTTCTTTACATAGTAGTTTGTCATAGTAACATTACTTGGAACTAAAGTGCATAGTGTTCAAAGTATCAGGTCAAAGTGTTCGAACAAACTAACAAACTTCGCACCAACATAAAATACCTATTAGATACAGACAATACGAAAATGTCAATACCACTTTTATTGAGTTTAATTTTTTAATCTCCCCGACTTAACTCTAATACGAACTCGCCGTGATTCCTGTGAAACCCTCCTCCAGTACAGGACAGTGCCGGATGAAAGAAGTATTAGATTATGGCGCCCGAAATCCGCCATTATTGTATTCTCCAATTTTATGCCACACATGTACATACAACATATATAGACTGATAAAAACATTCGGCAGTCGGGTAAAAATATCTAGAAACTACAAACTAGAAGTAATGATCCCATTACTATAATTCTTCACTGATGGAAAGTTGAATGCCATAATACGATTTTTTATCCAGACAAAAAATTGCGATTGTGCGGTAGTGTGCCGTGGGCAAAAGCTAGTTTTGATAATGTTCTGAAGGGTTTTCTTAAGTAAATTCATGTTGTATGTATAAATAAAAAAAAAACTTTTTACAAAATATACAACCGACTTCCAAATAAAAACACTACAAAGTGAAAATAAATTCAATTTCGGAAGTTGGTGTTCCTGTATTCGTTTCTTCGTTTTTTAACACCGACTTCTGAAATTGGATTTATTTTCCCCTTTGTAGTGTTTTTATTTGGAAGTCGGTTGTATTTTTTGTATTTGTGTTGTTGTGTTTTTTTTTATTTTTCACTTTTTAGTTGTGGTACATAATGGACCAGTTCTATAGGTTAGGTACCTATAATGTCCAAATAACTAAATCCCAATAACATGAAACTTAAACAAAACCGGTGGAATGAGAGTATACCAGGGTTAACTGTTCACACCTGCCTACCCTCTTTAGAGCGTACTAGTGTGATGCTATGTTATGTAATGGTAAAAACAATAAACAGACATGCGATTGCAGCTATCCCGAGTGATTTGCAGTCATTTATTGAAGAGTTCCGATGTATATCTCCAAAGTTCTTCATCAGATCTTGATGAAATTTAAATGGAACCACATGACATGCACCAGCTTTGAAATAAAAAAAGAATCATCGAAATCCGTCCACCCAATAAAAAGTTTTGAGGTAACAAAACAAAAAAAAAAAAATACAGTCGAATTGATAACCTCCTCTTTTTTGGAAAGTCGGTTAATAACTGCCTCTAGGCTTATAGGATGGTATTTTTGTTTCGAGATGTAAGGCATGTAGATGCATGCGGCAAACCTAATTTACTAACGCTTAAATACCTCTTATTATTAACACACCCTCGGCAGATATAGTAAATTTAAGGTGTTGCATCTTTGTCGCTTTGTCACTTCGGCCTCTCTGTATGACTCTTTACTCAATACTTATTTCCTTTTAAACTCGTACAAATTTATTCTCCCGTATACCTACAGGTTATTTAAACCACATACGAACACGTAATTCATTCAATGGTTCGCGGGATACCAACCGCTTGCGGAAACTACCGAAGCAATTCATTCCGTATCGACAAATATTATATACTGACGGTTAGTTATATGAGCAGGGGGTAGGCAGGGGGGAGGCGGTTTAATCGAATAACCGCACTGAGGGGTTTTCACCAAATATCATGACGTGTTTTCCCACACCCATCAAATTTCACTCTCGTTATGATGAAAAATATTATTTTTGACGATAATGGGGCTCGTGTTGCGTTGCAAATTGAAACATGTGAAAAAGGACACAGTCGTTATATTTTCGATGAAATTGTAAGGGGTAATAAATATTACTAGGAAATGATTCTGTGAAAACTGATGACTGACAACTATATTCTATACTTATACAAATACTCAACTTTTCGCGCAGCATCGGTCAGTGTGGCGACGCTTGGGGGAGGCTAATGTCCAGCAATGGACGTCTTTATTGCTGAAATGATGATGACCCAACTTTTCAGTAAGATCATTTATATTTTTAAATGCTAAAAATACTATGATATCAATGATTTTACAGAACATGATTGAATGTGTATATCAGCATAATTTTGTTTATTGACACGATTTTGTACCATTTCTTTAATAAATAACCTGTAAATTATATCAATGTGTACCAATATGATGCCTGTATATACTTATAGTATGATAAATTCTACACAATGGCAATAAATAAAACGTCAGTTTGTTTGCCTGCTTGTATCAAACTATATCTTATGAGTTTTATAAAAATTTCGACTACCTGAACAGAATGTAGGACATTCATTCTTCCGTTTTCATAGGCGGCACAGGTTTTTAGGGTTCCGTAGCCAAATGGCAAAAAACGGAACCCTTATAGATTCGTCATGTCTGTCTGTCTGTCCGTCTGTCTGTCTGTCCGTTCGTATGTCACAGCCACTTTATTCTGAAACTATAAGAACTATGCTGTTGAAACTTGGTAAGTATATGTATAATGTGAACCGCATTAAGATTTTCACACAAAAATAAAAATAAAACAATAAATTTTGGGGGTTCCCATACTTGAAACTAAAACTAAAAATATTTTTTTTCATCAGACCCATACGTGTGGGGTATCTATGGATAGGTCTTCAAAAATGATATTACGGTTTCTAATATAATTTTTTTCTAAACTGAATAGTTTGCGCGAGAGACTCTGCCAAAGTGGTAAAATGTGTGTCCCCCCCCTGTAACTTCTAAAATAAGAGAATGATAAAACTAAAAAAAATATATGATGTACATTACTATGTAAACTACCAGCGAAAATTGGTTTGAACGAGATCTAGCAAGTAGTTTTTTTTTAATACGTCATAAATCGTAAACCGCAATTTACCAAGTACGGAACCCTTCATGCGCGAGTCCGACTCGCACTTGGCCAGTTTTTTTTACATATTTCCGAACTTATTTGGAAAGTGCCTAGTAATATTATTTCAAATCAGAATCTACTTCAGAACTTTAATTTTTAGGGTTCCGTAGCCAAATGGCAAAAACGGAACCCTTATAGATTCGTCATGTCTGTCTGTCTGTCTGTCTGTCTGTCTGTCCGTCCGTATGTCACAGCCACTTTATTCCGAAACTATAAGAACTATGCTGTTGAATCTTGGTAAGTAGATGTATTCTGTGAACCGCATTAAGATTTTCACACAAAAACAAAAATAAAACAATAAATTTTGGGGGTTCCCATACTTGAAACTAAAACTAAAAATATTTTTTTTCATCAGACCCATACGTGTGGGGTATCTATGGATAGGTCTTCAAAAATGATATTGAGGTTTCTAATATCTTTTTTTTTAACTGTATAGTTTGCGCGAGAGACTCTGCCAAAGTGGTAAAATGTGTGTCCCCCCCCCCAACTGTAACTTCTAAAATAAGAAAATGATAAAACTAAAAAAAATATATGATGTACATTACTATGTAAACTACCAGCGAAAATTGGTTTGAACGAGATCTAGCAAGTAGTTTTTTTTTAATACGTCATAAATCGTAAACCGCAATTTACCAAGTACGGAACCCTTCGTGCGCGAGTCCGACTCGCACTTGGCCGGTTTTTTATTTAAAGTCGTTACTTTCTGGATACAAACCTCACGTAGGTAAGCAAACGAAATGCCCGTGATTTCACAAGTTTCCGTTTTAGTAAAGCGAGTGTGAAAATAACAAAGGTACACAAAACTGTGAATAATTTTAATTTTTCGCTTCCCGGCGACAGATATGTAAATGTGGGTAGAAAAGAATTCGTTTTAAAAGAATCGAGGGTACAGGTATGTGGGTAAGCGCGAGGTATTCGACCTGAATGAAGTAAATATCCTTATGTAGTTATGTACCAAGCCTTAAAGAAATAATAAAGCGCTGTTTATTTCACATCACATCACATCATCAGCCTATTAATGTTCCCACTGCTGGGACACAGGGCTCCTCTCTGTGAGAGGAAATGGGCCGTAATCCACCACGTGGGCCCAGTGCGGTTTGGTCATGTATTCGTATTTTTGGTTCTAGGACATGCTGGTTTCCTCACGATGTTTTCCTTCACCGTTTTGAGAGCATTGTAATTAATAATCAATACAAAGTAAAGCGCCGCCTGGGTTCGATCCCACGACCTACAACTTGTAATGGTCTAAGATTTAAGAAAAATATACCCTCATATATTATTTAATGATGGTAAGGAAAATAATTAGAATGCTAGATAATATAAACCTTGATACATCGCAAATATGTTGCCTAGCTAAATCGTGTTCTGATGATGTTAATTTATTTTTTTTGTTATCGATCAACTTCCTCGATTGGTTATTTATGAAATTTGAGCATTAGCTGAGAGGACATACCCCAAGGGATTGAAAAAATAAAGGTTGCCTATTTTTCACTCTACGTAACTATGGAGTTGCCAGGTATAGACAGGGGAGTAAGTTATTTATATACCTTCATCAGTTATCTAATCAAATTACATATCAAATGAAAGGTTATTTTATTCCCAATTCAACCGTATACGGTTGCCTAGTCAAAAAATTGATTCAATATAATTGGTTACCTAGATTTTAGATATAAAACTTTTTTAAACACCGGTTTCGCAACCTATTTGCGATGTATAACTAATGCAAGCATGTCTGGGGTTCTGTGAGAGAAAGTATGAGAGGGTGTCCACTGTTCCATGATAATTGTATTTTTATATTTGAATTATTATTGATTATGTATACTGTCATACCACTGTGCCATGTTATATATTTGTATTGTTATTATTTGGATTGATTATAATGGCATAACACGGTTCATTGTATTGTTTGGTAAATTATTGATTTTATGTGACACAACTGTCAACATTGTTATAATCTATTTCTATGTTAATTATTGTAATTGGTCTTTGTATCGTTTTAATTAACTATAAATAAATTTTAAATATAATTATCTAGCATAAATATTCCTTACCATCATTAAATAACTGAGAACTACACTCTTATACCAGATCTCGCACTAAACGTAGCGGCTGTTACCACTGGGCCACCAGCCGCCACTGCTTGCTCAGAAGGCCTGTGTCCCAGCAGTGGCATGAAAGGATGATGATGATAAACAGGTGAAATTTAAAGTTGTTTTTAGAATACACCTGGAACCTCTGGAAATACTGATCTGTTCATGAAAATTAGGCCATGTTGAGAGGATGAATGAAAGTCGACTTACGAAAGGTATTTACAAGGCAGACGTGAATGGAAACGCCGGGAGGGGACGCCCTAGAAAGACATACATAGACCTTATAGGTGATGTTCTTCAGAAAGGCCAAGTGCGCAGTACCCATAACCGGCGTGTGTGTATGACTAGATGTATGAATGTGTGTGAAGCAAAAGAAGTATGTAAGGATCGTAGCAGGTGGCGTTCTGTAGTTTCTGCCTACCCCCATGGGAAAAAGGCGTGAGTTGTATGTAATGAAAATTATTTCACTAGGATACTACACTATCGCCTAGTGCCACAGGCTACTATCTATCCCATAAAAAGCATGGTCCTGTGAGGTAGGACACGGGCGCGAAGCCGTGGAGTTACAGCGAAGTTCTCTTGAATTTAGATCCAATTCAAGTGAAAACCTTTACCTAAATAAAATCCCAACAAAATTAATTCTAACCTAAGAAACAAAACCGACACTACAAAGCGAAAAATAACTTTCGTACCCGGTGTCTTTGTTACCTATTGTTTTTAATTTTTCGACACCGAGTTCGGAAAGGAAAGTTATTTTTTCGCTTTGTAGTGTTTTGCTTTGGAAGTCGGACTTCTTTTTATGTTTTAAAAATGTATTTTGTTCTCTTTTTAGTTTTGGTGTCTTTTATTGTCATTTATTGACATCGCATCATACATCGCACGACAATTCCATTAAGCCCAAACACGATTAGGATACATTGTTTTATTTCAGAGTTCCAGTGCCTACCTTCCGGCTTCATCGTCAGATCAGTTCGATGGTACCATTTTCATAAGTACCAATTATTTATAAGTATTTTCTTCATCATAGTCTGTTAACTATTCGAGATATCTTATACCCGTGACAAACTTATCAAGGAGTTCCAGTGACCCTCTGCGGTCTTCTTCTTCACTTCCACTTCACCAAATTATACTTTTTGAGTGCAAATGCTTGCATTGTTGATAAAAATACGAAAATCGCTATGCGTATGCCTATAATATTTGAGGAGTCCCTCGCATTTCTCCTCGGATCCCATCATCATGACCTGATGAATGTGGGACCACCTGGGCAGTCATCATCATCATCATCATATCAGCCGAAAGACGTCCACTGCTGGACATAGGCCTCCCCCAAGCGTCGCCACATTGATCGGTCCCGTGCGTCTCGCAACCAGCGGATCCCCGCAACCTTCACGAGGTCATCGGTCCACCTGGTGGGAGGCCTTCCAACGCAACGTCTTCCGGTTCGCGGTCGCCACTCCAGAACCTTTCTGCCCCATCGGCCATCCGTTCTGCGAGCAATGTGCCCTGCCCACTGCCACTTAAGTTTGGCAATTCTTCGAGCTATGTCGGTAACATTGGTTCTCTTACGGATCTCTACATTTCTGATTCGATCACGCAAGGAAATGCCGAGCATAGCCCTCTCCATTGCCCTTTGAGTGACTGTAAGCTTTCTGATAAGGCCCATTGTAAGCGACCACGTCTCAGAGCCATATGTCATCACTGGCAACACACACTGGTCATAGACTTTTGTCTTGAGACACTGTGGTAAGTTGGACGAGAAGACACCGCGCAACTTCCCGAACGCTGCCCAGCCGAGTCGGATTCGACGGTTTATCTCTCTCTCGAAGTTGGCCCTACCCAACTGGATCGTTTGTCCTAGGTAGACATAATCTTCCACAACTTCGAGTGTCGAGTCTCCAACCTTGATAGGAGTGGGTGTAACATGGGCATTCAACATCACCTTGGTTTTGTCCATGTTCATTTTAAGACCCACTCTTCCGGAAGCTCTACTGAGGTCATCGAGCATTGTATTGAGGCTCTCCATGGTCTCAGCCATGACCACTATGTCGTCGGCAAACCGAAGATGAGTGATGTACTCGCCATTAACATTGATGCCTAGGCCCCTCCAGTCCAGAACCTTGAAAACATCCTCCAGCGCAGCAGTGAACAGTTTCGGAGAAATGACATCTCCCTGTCTCACGCCACGCTGGAGAAATATTGGTTTCGAGGTCTGATCCTGAAGACGGACTGACATGGTGGCGTTTCTGTACAAACACTTCAACACCTCAATGTACCGGTAGTCGATCTGGCACCGTTGGAGAGACTGCAGTACAGCCCAAGTCTCGATCGAATCGAAGGCTTTCTCGTAGTCCACAAACGCTAAGCAGAGAGGCAGGTTATACTCTTCGGTCTTCTGTATAACCTGCCGCAGCGTATGTATGTGGTCTACGGTGCTAAAGCCTTTTCGGAATCCGGCTTGTTCGGGAGGCTGGAAATCGTCAAACCTGCGCGCGAGACGATTCGTGATGACTCTTGAAAACAACTTGTAGATATGGCTAAGAAGTGAGATAGGCCTATAGTTCTTCAGCCGGGCATTGTCACCCTTTTTGAAGAAGAGGACCACCACACCTCTGCACCATGCCTGTGGCGTTTTGCCCTCGAGTATGACGGAATCAAACAGCTTCTGAAGGGCCTTAAGGACCGGTTTTCCACCCGCCTTCAGAAGTTCAGCCGTGATTCCGTCGTCACCCGGCGCCTTGTTGTCTTTGAGCTGTTTCAGAGCCATCCTAATCTCGTACAGGCTGACGTCCGGGATATCTTCGGTATAGTGTCGGGTCAATCTAGCTCTTGGGTCGTTTGCTAGATTCGCAACGGGTTTACTGGTTGACGTGTACAACTGCCCATAGAAACTCTCGATCTCCCTCAAAAGCTCCGGTTTGGCGGATACAATCCTGCCATCATCGGTCTTCAGTTTTGTGAGCTGGCTCTGCCCAATAGACAGATCTCTTGCAAAGACCTTGGAGCCCTTATTCCGCTCGATAGCATCTTTAATGCTTTCGGTATTAAAGCGGCGGAGGTCGGTTTTCAAGGACTTTGAGATCCGTCTATTTAGCTGCCGGTATTTCACCGCATCGTCTGAAGACTGCAGGATCATCTCACGCCTTTCCTTCATTAGCTTGAGAGTAGGATCAGAGAGTTTTTTATTTCTATATGTACGGCGGGTCTTGAAAAACTTAGACCCGACCGTATGGACAGCTTCCACGAACCCATCGCTGTATTCGTCCACGGAGCTCCCTAGGCACTCGAAACGATTCTGGAGTTCGAGCTGAAAGCTCTCGGGGTTTTGGATCTGGATCTGTGCTGGACGGAGCGTGGACTTCATCAGTCGAGACCTTTCAAGCTTGATATGAATGTTCAATGTGCCTCTTACCATACGGTGATCGCTCCCGGTTTTCAGCGAATTGATCACAGAGACATCATTGAACATTTTCTTCTTGGTTGACATGATGAAGTCGATCTCGTTTTTAGTTCCACCATCGGGGCTTTGCCATGTCCACTTCCTGTGCTCACGCTTTCTGAAGAAGGAGTTCATCATATAGAGGCCTTCCTTCTCCATAAAACTGGCCAGTAGGTGACCCCGGTGGTTCCGACGTCCAACTCCAAATTGCCCCACTTGCAGCTCATCCTCGTCTCGTTTGCCCAGTTTTGCGTTGAAGTCCCCCATGACAACGGTGAAGTGAGTTTTGAAACCATGCATGGCTTTAGAGATATCCTCATACATGGTCTCTACCTCGTCGTCGGGGTGTGCCGAGGTTGGGGCGTAAACCTGTATGACCTTCAGCGAATATCTTGAGGATATTCTGAGTATAAGGTACGCCACCCTGGTCGACACACTCTCGATCTTCACTACGTTGTTCACAAGGGACTTGTGGACGATAAACCCGACACCACCCTGGGACTGCTGGTCACCCTCTCGGAAATAGAACCTGGGCAGTATACCAAGGGTTTACTGAATAAAAGAAGTAATTTCCAAATCGGTCCAGGCGTCTTTGAGTAATCGGGTAAAATAAATATAAAAAAACCGGCCAAGTGCGAGTCGGACTCGCGCACGAAGGGTTCCGTACTCGGTAAATTGCGCTTTACGATTTATGACGTATTAAAAAAAAACTACTTTCTAGATCTCGTTCAAACCAATTTTCGCTGGTAGTTTACATAGTAATGTACATCATATATTTTTTTTAGTTTTATCATTCTCTTATTTTAGAAGTTACAGGGGGGGGGACACACATTTTACCACTTTGGCAGAGTCTCTCGCGCAAACTATTAAGTTTAGAAAAAAATGATATTAGAAACCTCAATATCATTTTTGAAGACCTATCCATAGATACCCCACACGTATGGGTCTGATGAAAAAAAATATTTTTTGTTTTAGTTTCAAGTATGGGAACCCCCAAAATTTATTGTTTTATTTTTATTTTTGTGTGAAAATCTTAATGCGGTTCACAGAATACATAAACTTACCAAGTTTCAACAGCATAGTTCTTATAGTTTCGGAATAAAGTGGCTGTGACATACGGACGGACAGACAGACAGACAGACAGACAGACAGACAGACATGACGAATCTATAAGGGTTCCGTTTTTTGCCATTTGGCTACGGAACCCTAAAAACGTATTGACAACAACAACCAATAACAAGACCACAAGCTTAACCACAGAAACGTGCCGCAATTTTTCGTCCCATCAATCACGGGGCACTGTCGCACCCCTAAACTAGAGCGGGTCGCGGGACAGGTAATCCCGCGGCTCCCGGCATCCTCATCACCGACAGGATATAAAGCGGTTGCCTATCCACTGGACTGACCACAATGTTGATGTTCAGTTATTGTAGCTACGGCTAAGTCAAATTACTGTTTGACATTGATTTAAATTATGGGGTCGAGTCGAAAGGCGTTCGAAAATATGCCCGCCTTTTAACTCTATCTCAGTGGTGCCGTTCATATCCAGACCGGCGAACTAATTTGTGTGGGCTTTTCAAACAATACAATATAGTTTACTGGTATCACTTGAGTACGTAATTTAATCATGAATCCCGCGTGTTGTCTTTGCGACCGTCAATTCGCCAACAGACGAGACGTCATCATCAGTCGTCGCGGAGGGGAAGGGCGGTTGTAGACCTACCGAGGAACTTGTCCAAGATTTAATGACAATAACCTGCACCAACTTTACTCCAAACTTGAATCAGATGCATAGTTCAGAGCAAAAAAAAAACCGGCCAAGTGCGAGTTGGACTCGCGCACGAAGGGTTCCGTACTTGGTAAATTGTGGTTTACGATTTATGACGTATTAAAAAAAACTACTTACTAGATCTAGCTCAAACCAATTTTCGTTGGAAGTTTACATGGTAACGTACATAATATATTTTTTTTAGTTTTATCTTTCTCTTATTTTAGAAGTTACAGGGGGGGGGACACACATTTTACCACTTTGGAAGTGTCTCTCGCGCAAACTATTCAGTTTAGAAAAAAATTATATAAGAAACCTCAATATCATTTTTGAAGACCTATTCATAGATACACGTATGGGTTTGGTGTAACTTAGTGAGTCATATACTTGCGAGGCATCTCATGCGGACAATGATTCCGAATGAGATGCCAAAGCTTCGTCCGCGTGTTTTACAATAAAACGTCCTACCTGTGTCACAGATGGCATTTGGTAACGTAACCATCAGTGAAAAAAATTTGGTACATTTAACAAATATGTTATTAAAACACATAGCTTCACGCACACGCAGCCTATATTCTCCAAAGGGCTGGGCAGAGGTACACATAAAGTACACCCACATTGCACCAGTTATGTTTAAGTTCCATATGTAATAGGGGCGAGTCTATCGCCATCAACCTGCAGCCTAATTGTGTAAGTAAATTCGGCAAAGGAAACAATCTGTTTCTTTATGTGTGTGTTTTTGGGCAAGAAACAGATTGTTTCTGTTGCCGAATTTACTTACACAATTAGGCTGCAGGAACAAGTACAAAAACTCACACACAAACACAACACACCACGACCACACTTTGTACGACCAGGGAATGGAACCCAGGACCACATACTCTCGATACACGTTAGCGCTTGCAACCACGAGACCAACGAGGCCGAATGTTTTTTACGTCTAATATAGATATTTTATTAAATAACAAAAAATCAAACCGACTTCCAAAAAAACAAAACACTACAAAGCGAAAAAATACTTTCTTTTCAGAAGTCGGTGTCTTTAGTAGGCACCTATTGTTTTTCATTTTACGACACCGACTTCTTTATTAAAAGTTTTTTTTATTTTTCTCGTTTTAGTTTTGGTATCCACCTCAAATTACCATGAAAATCATTTATCCAAAGCCAAAGTATATATATAATAGCATGACGAATCCAATAAGCCCAAACACGACTAGGATACATCGTTTTATTTCAAAGTTCCAGTGGTAGGCATTACTGGACCTCCGAAATACTTTAATATAATAACTTCCGGCTTCATCATAGTCGGTTAATTATTTGAGATAGGTACCTATCTTATAGCCGTGACATAATTATCATTATGGAGTTCCAGTGGCCATCAGTGATTTTCTTAATCAGTTCCACTTCACCAAATAATACTTTATGAGTGAAAATGATTGCAGTGTTGATGAAAATACTAAAATCTGAAATATTTGAAGAATTCCCTCGATTTCCATGGTATCCCATCCTCAGATCCTGACCCTGATGACCATGTGAGCACCTGGGAAGTATACCCTGACCAACAAAAGAAAAACAATAAAATTGGTCTAGTCGTCTTTGAGTTATCGGGGAAAATACATTAAAATCTCACCCTCTATTTTAAGTCTGCTGAAAACAGTTGGAATCTTTCGTATTTCCCTCTATTATTTTAGATTTAAAACGGTTTTACTTATTTCCTTCTTCAAGAAACAGACTAAAAACACTTCCCCAACAAGAAAACACACTTACCATTACAAAAATAGCGACAAAAACCCTCAACTCTACTGTAGAAGCGCACATTAGCGCGCTAACCCGGCGCCATTATGCCACGGGACGGCGCGGCGTGTCCCCGCGGCGGCTTCGCTTCACTTATTGCGGGATAAGCGGGATCAGCTGGATAAATCTGGCTCAGGACGGACTGTTGACTCAGCGGACACTGCCCCTACTGTTTGTTGAAAGGACCACTTCTTTGCCTCACTTTGGAAATGGCCTTTTTATTCATGGATGCTAACAGGAGTTATTTGAGGATTGTTGCATATAAGCTCACGCCCTTTTCAAATGGGGGTAGGCAGAAACGGAATAATGCCAACAGCTACGATCCTTCCTAGTTTTTCTTTTTAGGGTTCCGTAGCCAAATGGCAACAAACGGAACCTTATAGATTCGTCATGTCTGTCCGTCCGTATGTCACAGCCACTTTTTTCGGAAACTATAATAATTATGCTGTTGAAACTTGATAATTAGATGTATTCTGTGAACCGCATTAAGATTTTCACAAAAAATAGAAAAAAAACAATAAATTTTGGGGGTTCCCATACTTGAAACTGAAACTAAAAAAAAAATTCTTCAAACCCATACGGTAACTATGGATAGGTTTTCAAAAATGATATTGAGGTATCTAATTTAATTTTTTTCTAAACTGAATAGTTTGCGCGAGAGACACTTCCAAAGTGGTAAAATGTAATCCCCCCCCCCCTGTAACTTCTAAAATAAGAGAATGATGAAACATTTTCTTCCGTCTAACACTAAAACCATTCTGGTTCAAGCTCTTGTGTTGCCTACAATCGACTATGCTGATGTTTGTTACACTGATCTATCCCAAGAACTTCTTAACAAAATGGATCGACTTCTCAACAACTGTATTCGCTTTATTTTCGGCCTTCGTAAATATGATCACATTTCCTCCTTCCGCTCTCAGCTTAAATGGCTGCCTATCCGTCAGAGAAGATCCATCAGATCACTCTGCATGCTCTTCACCATCATGAACAATCCTTGTACTCCCGATTATTTAAAACAATATTTTAAAGTGTTAGGCAGTTCTCACTATCTTAACCTTCGAGCTTCCAAAAACTTACTTCTCCAAATTCCTTCTCACCGCACTGGGTTTCTATCTAGTTCTTACACTGTCTCAACTATAAAACTCTGGAACGTGCTTCCCCTTGACATCAAAAAAGCTGAGAGTAAATTGTCATTTAAGCGTAGAATCCGGAACTATTATTTGTCTTCGTCTTTGAATTTGGTATTTATTATAATATTTATTAGTCTATTGTTTTAGAAATTATTTATGTATTTTAATAGTTAGGTAGTTTTTTTTTTTAATATCCGAATTTAATTATTGTTCATATTTTTTTATTTTATTTTTGTACACCTACCACTGTTGTGTCTTTTTGAACCCAAAGGTTGACTGGTAGAGAATGCCTTGCTGCATTAAGTCCGCCTATGTATAACCATTGTACATGAAGTTTAAATAAATAAATAATTATAAAACTTAAAAAAATATATGATGTTACATTAATTACCATGTAAACTTCCACCAAAAATAGGTTTGAACGAGATCTAGTAAGTAGTTTTTTTTTAATGCGTCATAAATCGTAAACCGCAATTTAATTTAACCCAAGTACGGAACCCTTCGTGCGCGAGTCCGACTCGCACTTGGCCGGTTTTTTAGGTTCGTATAGTCAGTCTTTTATGGATAGACTTTGTGATTCAAGTAATACCTATTCAATGTTTGAATTTTGTACCTAACGTAAGGACGCAAGATTATGCCTCCCAGATAGGCAAAGACGAAGTCTCGAAAGGTCTTAAAAATCGCAACTCCGGGTTTCTGAGAAATTACAAAATACCCAACTATATTGCTGGACCTGGGAACAAAACCAGCACCCTAATTGCGTAAGTTAAAGAATGGCGCACGCGTGCTTTGCTCGCATTAATTGTTTCATGTGTTCAAAAATCTGTCTAATCGATAGCGTATACAATGAATACTGTTGAATTGTCAAAATGTAAGAGTTAGGCCCTGCGCAGACGACAGACTATCCGTGACGCACTTTTTAGTCTGTGAAAATAGAACCTATGCAATTATATTTTTTGTGCGCCGGACTTTTTGCGCGTCGTGTGCATTACTGCATATAATTGCATAGGTTCAATTTTCACAGACTAAAAAGTGCGTCACGGATAGTCTGTCGTCTGCGCAGGGCCTTAATCAAAGGGCTGGACCTACGTTATGCAGTCGCACTGATGACCTAGGGATGGTTTACAAACAAACAACAATATTAATTATTATAAATCTTTTATTATAACCTTTGTTATAATACATTTCACTTAAAACTAAAAAAGTGTATAGTTCTTACAAATCACAAGCGCGTCTCACGTGACTTTAAGTCATAGACATTTGACGAGCGGTCGTAAAACGCAACAACTATATTAACGCACACAGCGACTAGGCCGAACCACAGACAACATAGCCACTATAGACAAGAATTATTATCATAATAAAAACCGTACTGTAAAGTACCCGTATTGTCACCGTATCTGTAAGTTTGCGCACATATTTACTCATATTAACGACGTTTATTTATAAATTCAAAGACATACATTCACGCGGCAACAATTTGTTGCAACAAACAACACCCATCTCATCATTGAAGTCAGTGGCGTAATTAACGATAGGCGCCGGGCCACATTCTGTATGCCCGGACCATGCCATTCTTGGCATAAAGGTAATACGCCACTGAGTGTAGCGCGACGTTGCCAGATGGAGTCCATCGAGCATCGCCGCGCGCTACTGTACATCATAGCCAATCCTCCGAGCATTGTAAGTTGCAAGTCATTGTCAGCTAGTCAATACACAGCTTTAGAGAAAAGTTCTTTCACGGATTTACTTGAGCTAGCGGTGGTTTATCTATTCTTCTTCGACCTGCGACTGTCGTTTCTTCTTCTTTTTTTTCTCGCTCTTAGGTTCCTCTACGGGTTCTTGTGGTTCCTCGACGGGTTGCTACAGCTAGTATCAATGGTTGCAACCCTTTGGGATACACAGGCGTGATGTTATGGTAAATAACAAAACCATAATAGCTGAAATGTGGGTGTACCGGTAGACCTATCTCTGTTCTTTCTGATTAATTTCGTTAAGGGATCCAAGACGTTGACATAATTTACTCCAGTCACTACTACGTTATTCTATTCTGATTAATTTCATTGCGGGATCCAAGACACTTCAATTCATTCGCCGGGACTTCGTCGAGCTTCATTGCCTCGGCGCCTTTCTGGTGGTCGCCACTGTTCATTCTGGCTTTCAGGAGTTGCAGTGGTTTGGGAATAGTGCGGTGGATTAGTCCAAAAAAAAACAAAAAAAATACGACTCCTCGTGCTTTATGGATTCGGCGATTTTCTGGTGACCATCACTATAACTCTGGCTTTCACGAATTGCCGTAGTTGGACATAGTATGCTTAGACGGTTTGTTTAGCTGTCTGGGCAATATAGACGTGATATTTTTTTAAGTTGTGATTGTGAGTAAGTAAATCAAAACTGAAACTGGTAGTAATTACAAACGTTAGAAACGAAAATAATTTACTTACTCCCAATTTCACAAAACAATAATACAAGCTTAACTAAAATTAAGAAGGTTAAAACTTGGTCGGTTCTGTTCAATTCCGCCGAGATTAAACGAGAGCTTATGATACGATATCCGCCGACAATACCGGTTAACTGTGAACCGTAACTGGGAAATTTCATCTTGAAAACACGAAAAGAAAATAACGCTGATGATTACAGCTTGGTATGGGCAAATCAGGCAAATAGGGGCATTATTATTAACAAAGGAGTACTTACCTTAGTAAACCCCAAGTTGAAAACTATAAATCGATAGAAAGAAAGATGGAAAATAAGTATATTTGGCACAAACCAGAGGCACATAAACAATTTTCTGAATAAAGAACTAAATATGATTGATTGAATGAGACCCCTAATTAAAATCTACTTTAGATACGGACAACTGGTTCCGAACAGATCATACTGAAAGCAACAAAGAACCACGGAATGAGACTCTAACAGAGACCACGGCAAACATGACACACAAGGGTGAAGGTCTATGTTCAGCAGTGCGTTGAACAAGGTTAGCAAACGTGTTCCTTGAGACCAAAACTTGAAACCTCACTAAAAGCAACTCAGCAAGTAATTAAGTAGTTGAAGTAAAAACTGAATTACGTTTAGTACGGCAACTATTTCAATCAAGGTATATTAGAGAACTAATACCGGTCGGCAATAGTTCAACGTTTATCGGAGATAAGTTTTAAGAGTTCGCGAGCTCGCGGCGAGAACTGGGAAGTATTTTAACTTAGCCTGTAGGGGTGCAAGGCGTGCGCGACGTGGGCCTTCGCCTACGTCCTCGCAATCCCTAGGGGCTTGCACCTTCTTCAAGTATTGACATTGTACATTTTAATACAATGTGCAAACATGCCATTGCAGTCGAGCGATGACTTTATTAAATAGCAGTCTCGTATCTAATTTACTTTTATTGCGTGTGATAATCCTCATAGAGGTTTTCTTACCCCGAGCGGTCGTTCTGATCTATCACTCACACTGTGTTGGCAGGCATTGAGGACCCCAATAACCTCTACGCCGTATACGACCCACGTTTCGCTTGATACCAAGCAGTATTGCTTACCTAAATTCTCAAGCTCGTTTCGTTCGCACTTGTATTCTACGTTCGTTTAATTCGAAAAGTTTTCTGTAAGTGACCAACAATGAAAATGTAACTGCTACTTCTATATAGGATGGTCAAAAATTACATAGTTCTCCAGGCAAAGTACCTTTATGTATTTTTTTATCGATAGGCTCGCGTTTGACCACTATCTCGCCTGATGGTAAGTGATGATGTGGTCGATGATGATGTGGTCGACGGTGAAGCACGCTTGCCTAGATGTAACCTATTCACTCTTGACTTAAAGACCCCATTGGTACCTACCAAGTAGGTACCATTCTACTTGAGACTCGTAAAAATAACATTTGTGTTCAAAAAGTACCTAAGTATTTACTATAACTTAGGTAGATACTTACTTCTTAAAACAACCTAACTACCCACTTTTCAGGACCTTGTGGTTACGAGCCCCAACATCCAACTCCTACATACCTAGTCACATAACCACCTACAGAGTTCGCCAATTAAATCCGAAGTCGCTCCCCGCGCAGCTACCGGCCCTAAGTAGGCAAGTATTCAATACGGTTTGTTACTTCTAACTTTACCACTCGTAAGTAAACTACGGCCTTCAGCAAAATTACATTGTTGTACCAATAATTATGAACAACTTCGGCCTCTGCCGTAGCGTAGCTACGAAACCCAGTATTTTTCTTCAAAATACTAAGTCAAAAGTTTTTGTTGTTGAAATTGAAACTTTATAAAAACTTTTATTAACTTAGCGGCGATAAATAATAAATAAATACGATTTGGATTTGTGATTTCTAAATTGGATTTGCTTTTTTAGAATAATCACAAACTTTTCCAAGAAGGTACAAACCTACCAATCTTAGGGGCCGCCTCCACGAGCGAGATAATCTCGGCGATATTATCGATTGCTACGTATTCTGTCGCTCGTGGAGACGGCCCTTTGGGCCCAGTTTTTTGATGCGTAGTTAACTCAACTATTTAATTAATATGGTAACCAATGGTTTAAAATATCAGTAAAACCCGTTGTTTTATCAATTTTAGCATCTCAAGTGGTCAAATAAGTTAGAGAATTAATGATAAGACCATTTTGCTAGACAAAAAAATTATAAAAATACGCTTTTTACCAATATTTTATACCGTTGGCATGCTAGTATTATATTATCTGTGCCGTTAGTTACCTACCTTATTTAACCATTGGTTAAATAAGATCAAAAAACTATACCCTACAAAATATGTAGACTTACCTACCTATGATTGATAAGTTTATGATGACTATGGTTTGTAAAATTCGAAATTTATTGAAAGGCACCCTACTACTAATTCCTAAGGCAACCGACTGCCGACGTATGACTTTCAAAGTGAAATAACTCAGATACGAACTACAAAACTAATTTATTTATTCCATGACAAATACTTCTACTTAAAACTTCGAAAGAATTTCTAGTCGATCATAAAACGAATTCATGTCTTTTGAAACCAGTTTGAATCTAAACTTTACAAAACTAAGATTTATACTGTGAAATTAAATGCAAAGTTTCAAAGTTGGCAACAATTTTTGGACAACTCCTCGAATAATTGAACTTGGCTCGCACCAATTTTTTATTTTATTTTATTGAACTTGATACTTTGAGACGAACGGGTAGGGATTTAGGGATATGAGCCTTGACTTCCACCACACGTCATCAACACATAGGACAGGAAAACCACATTTACTGCAACGAAATAAAGACGCTTTAAAAACTTTGTGATGAATTTTATTATGGCATGCAATCAGGCAAGGTCGCTCATGTCTTTTAGGCTTTTCAGATACCTCAGGAAGGTCTGCGCTTTGACTAAAGTTTGGACACATTTTTGTCCTTGACTGTAGGTACGCTAGTATTATGGACTTACGTATCTGCCTATGGACTTTGTGTTTTTTTTTTAATTACATACCAATAAGTCTGTAGACCCATGGAGTAGATATTAGCAGTAAGTAGATACATAGTTTAGTATAACCTACCTACTTTATTTACCTTGCTAGCTTTTGCCCAAAGCTTCGTCCGCGTGTTTTACAATAAAACGTCCTACCTGTATCAGAGAGAGAGCAGTGGTGGCCCAGTGGTATCGGCTGCGACTTACAAGTTGTAGGTCGTGGGTTCGAGCCCAGGCAGGTGCTTTACTTTGTGTAAATTATTTCTTTACCACTGCTCTCAAAACGGTGAAGGAAAACATCGTGAGGAAACCGGCATGTCCTAGAACCAAAAATTCGAAGACATGTGACATCCAGCAACCCGCACTGGGCCCGCGTGGTGGATTACGGCCCATTCTCTCTCACAGAGAGGAGGCCTGTGTCCCAGCAGTGGGAACATTAATAGGCTGATGATGTGATGTGTGTCACAGATGGCATTTGGTAATAACGTAACCATCAGTGAAAAAAATTAGGTACATTTTACAAATATGTTATTAAAACACATAGCTTCACGCACACGCAGCCTATATTCGCCGAAGGGCTGGGCAGAGGTACACTTATAGTACACCCACATTGCACCAGTTATGTTTAAGTTCCATATGTCGGCGAGTCTATCGCCATCAACCGGCAGCCTAATTGTGTAAGTAAATTCGGCAAAGGAATCAATCTGTTTCTTTATGTGTGTGTTTTTGGGAAAGAAACAGATTGTTTCCGTTGCCGAATTTACTTACACAATTAGGCTGCTGGAACAAGTTCAAAAACTCACACACAAACACAACACACCACGACCACACTTTGTACGACCAGGGAATGGAACCCAGGACCACATACTCACGATACACGTTAGCGCTTGCAACCACGAGACCAACGAGGCCAAATGTTTTTTTACGTCTAATACAGATATTTTATTAAATAACAAAAAATCAAACCGACTTCCAAAAAAACAAAACACTACAAAGCGAAAAAATACTTTCTTTTCAGAAGTCGGTGTCTTTAGTAGGCACCTATTGTTTTTCGTTTTACGACACCGACTTCTTTATTAAAAGTTTTTTTATTTTTCTTGTTTTAGTTTTGGTACCTACCTCAAATTACCATGAAAATCATTTATCCAAAGCCAAAGTATATATATAATAGCATGACGATTCCAATAAGCCCAAACACGACTAGTTTATTTATTTCAAAGTCCCAGTGGTAGGCATTACTGGACCTCCGAAATACTTTATTATAATTACTTCCGGCTTCATCATAGTCGGTTAACTATTTGAGATAGGTACCTATCTTATAGCCGTGACATAATTATCATTATGGAGTTCCAGTGGCCATCAGTGATTTTCTTAATCAGTTCCACTTCACCAAATAATACTTTATGAGTGAAAATGATTGCAGTGTTGATGAAAATACTAAAATCTGAAATATTTGAAGAATTCCCTCGATTTCCATGGTATCCCATCCTCAGATCCTGACCCTGATGATCATGTGAGCACCTGGGAAGTATACCCTGACAAACAAAAGAAAAACAATAAAATTGGTCTAGTCGTCTTTGAGTTATCGGGGAAAATACATTAAAATCTCACCCTTTATTTTAAGTTTGCTGAAAACAGTTGGAACCTTTCGTCTTTCCCTCTATTATTTTAGATTTAAAACGGTTTTACTTATTTTCTTCTTCAAGAAACAGACTAAAAACACTTCCCCAACAAGAAAACACACTTACCATTACAATAATAGCGACAAAAACCCTCAACTCTACTGTAGAAGCGCACATTAGCGCGCTAACCCGGCGCCATTATGCCACGGGACGGCGCGGCGTGTCCCCGCGGCGGCTTCGCTTCACTTATTGCGGGATAAGCGGGATCAGCTGGATAAATCTGGCTCAGGACGGACTGTTGACTCAGCGGACACTGCCCCTACTGTTTGTTGAAAGGACCACTTCTTTGCCTCACTTTGGGAATGGCCTTTTTATTCATGGATGCTAACAGGAGTTATTTGAGGATTGTTGCATATAAACTCACGTCCTTTTCAAATGGGGGTAGGCAGAAACGGCAGAATGCCAACTGCTACGATCCATCCTAGTTTTTCTTTTTAACCGACTTACCAAAAAGGAGGAGGTTATCGACTGTTTTTTTTTATGGGTGTTACCTCGGAACTTGTTTCTAGGTGAACCGATTTTGATGATTCTTTTTTATTTGAAAGCTGGTGTTTGTCATGTGGTTCCATCTTTAAGCTTTAATTTCCATCAATATCTGATGAAGAACTTCGGAGATATACATCAGAACTCTTCAATAAATGACGGCTAATCACTCGGGATAGTTGCAATCGCATTTCTGTTTATTGTTTACACCATTTCATAACATAACATCACACTAGTACGCTCTAAAGGGGTACGCAGGTGTAAACAGTTCACCTTGGTCTACCGGTTTTATGTTATTGGGTTAATTATTTCTGGCTTCACTTTGGGCATTATTGGTGCCAAGCATATGTAATTGGTCCATTATGTACCACAACTAACAAGTGAAAATAAAAAAACTTTTTACAAAAAATACAACCGACTTCCAAATAAAAACACTACAAAGTGAAAAAATAAGTAAAAAAACGAAAACAAGAACACCGACTGCCGAAATTGAAGTATTATAAGTTATTTTTCATTTTGTAGGTTGTCTTCTTCTTCTTCTTTCTCCTGACTGTTGTCCCAGTTTATTTGGGGTCAGCCCTCCTAGTACTTCTACTTCTAGGTTGTATTTTTTGTGAAAAGTTTTTTTAAGGTTTGTTTAATCAGTCTTTTATGGATAGATTTTGTGATTCAATTCAAGTAATACCAATTCAATGTTTGAATTTTGTACCTAACTTAGGACACAAGGCAAGGCTCAAGTTAGGTACAAAATAGCATAGCATAGTCCCAGATAGGCAAAGACGAAGTCTCGAAAGCTTAAAAATCACAACTCCGGGTTTCTGAGAAATTACAAATTAAAAATACCCAATTACATTGCTGGACCTGGGAACAAAACCAGCACCCTAATTGCGTAAGTTAAAGAATGGCGCACGCGTGCTTTGCTCGCATTAATTGTTTCATGTGTTCAAAAATCCGTCTACTCGAAAGCGTAAACCAAACAATGTACTGTTGCGTTGTCAAAATGAAAGAGTTAATCAAAGGGCTGGACCTACGTTCAGCAGTCGCACTTATGACCTAGGGATGGTTTACAAACAAACAACAATATTAATTATTATAAATCTTTTATTATAACCTTTGTTATAATACATTTCACTTAAAACTAAAAAAGTGTATAGTTCTTACAAATCACAAGCGCGTCTCACGTGACTTTAAGTCATAGACATTTGACGAGCGGTCGTAAAACGCAACAACTATATTAACGCACACAGCGACTAGGCCGAACCACAGACAAAATAGCCACTATAGACAAGAATTATTATCATAATAAAAACCGTACTGTAAAGTACCCGTATTGTCACCGTATCTGTAAGTTTGCGCACATATTAACGACGTTTATTTATAAATTCAAAGACATACATTCACGCGGCAACAATGTGTTGCAACAAACAACACCCATCTCATCATTGAAGTCAGTGGCGTAATTAACGATAGGCACCGGGCCACATTCTGTATGCCCGGACCATGCCAATCTTGGCCTAAAGGTAATACGCCACTGACTGTAGCGCGACGTTGCCAGATGGAGTCCATCTAGCATCGCCGCGCGCTACTGTACATCATTGCCAATCCTCCGAGCATTGTAAGTTGCAAGTCATTGTCACCTAGTCAATACACATCTTTAGAGAAGAGTTCTTTCACGGATTTACTTGAGCTAGCGGTGGGTTATCTATTCTTCTTCAACCTGCGACTGTCGTTTCTTCTTCTTTTTCTTCTCGCTCTTAGGTTCCTCTACGGGTTCTTGTGGTTCCTCAACGGGTTGCACATCAGACTTCTTCTTTTTTTTCTTCTTCTTCTCGGACACTGGCTCGGCTGCCTCTTGCTCCTCATCAGCGGGTTCTTCCTTCACTTCTTTCTTCGCCTTCTTTTTCGGTGTGACCTGAAGTAAAAAGTTAGGATTAAGTTTGGACAGCAACGCACTATGTAGGCATACAGTCAGTTGCCGTATTGGTCCTTATTACATTCAATCTGATGCAATCGGTATCATTAATCCAACTAATGGCATATTGCACTTTTGAATCTTACCTATTGAACTATTCACATGGACCTATTCTTAATACAAACACTTAAGTTAAATTGATACCTATGACGGCAACAATGTATATCAAATTGCTAGAAAGCAGAATTGGTATGAAAGATATAGATGGCACCTGTGCAATTACCGGGATAATGAGATATTTCAGGTGTCTCAAGTGTGAAATGTACATGGGCATTAATTCAATGTACGTACGGCAGTACGTAGCTAACGCTTTTAAATGCCATACATAGAGTGACAAACTAGCAGACAATCAACCTGATGGTAAGTGGTCAGCACTGCATAATATGCGGATATAATGACAATCTGCAATACCAAGATTACTGCAGATGCGTTGCCTACCTAGTTGCAAAAAGGACTAACCAATCTTAAGTAATGTTATAAAGAGAGAGCCCGAACTTTGTGAGTTTCGTCAGACGTGTAGGGTCGTAATCTCTGGAACCACTACACCTATAAGAAAAAATCTTTCACCATTTGAAAGATACATTATTACAGATGGTAATAAATTATTATGAGCCAGGGAAGGCAGGGCGGGCCACCAGTAATAGCACAAACAAGATCACGTACAGTTTCAGCGCCATCTTCTAGCTTGATCCTCTTGGCGGAGCTCTGCCCGTCGTCCTCGTCGGGCGAGTGCTCGCGCTTGACGGGCGCGCCCAGCGTGCTGTCGCCCGCGGTGTGGTAGTGGAACACCTCGCTGCAAGAGATAAAACAACTTATAGTATCAGTGTATGATGCAAAATTAAGAGTTTTTTTGAACTGTAGGTAACACAAAGGGACACAATTTAGCTGCAAGCGTGTAGATGAGGTAAAATGCCATATTGTCTTCTACTGTAGGTGGAATTGAGATCCTGATAATGTCAACAGTATCATTCATTTGTAAAAAAAAAGAATTACATTATGCCTAAATTCCCCGAAGGGATAAACAGAGCCGTACAATATTTTATGAGGTGCACAGTTGTCACATGAATGAAGGCAAAAAGAAGAATAGAACTCACCTCTTGCTCTGGTACTTTTCAAACTTCGCCTTAGCCTTGCCAGTGCCACTGATTCTCCTAAGATTTCCCTCCTCTAGCAGCCTCAATCTGTTCTCCAGCTTGACTTTGTGTTCTGCTCCTAGTTCGAAGGACACATCTTCTCCGAAAGCGTCAACCCTGGTCGCCAGCGCTGCCTTCGCAGCCAACATACGAGACATTTTACCCTTATTCTTAGTACTACACTGACCAACCAACTGAGCATGGTAGATCAAACCATATTTTGGTGTATCTTTCTTTGTCTTCAAGGCTCTGAATAAAGCTTTCTCTGCTCCAAAGATCTGTACTGTGGATGCAGGTTGTTTAGCTAAGTTCATCAAGGAACCAGCATGAGCAATCAACCTAGCTCCTATGTGCTCGCCGATTAACACAGTGAGATTCGGAGCCATAGCCATCATTCTAGCTTTCAAGTAATCTGTCAGATGTGTCCTGTAGTCTGTTATTGAGATAATTTCATCACACAGGTTCTGTATGTTCAAGATATCGTCGTCAGAGATCTCAGTGCCCATGGAGATTTCAGCTGCCTCCTTCACTTTCTCTTCTAAGTCTTCGGGTAGAATGTCAGACAGATCTGTCTGTGAAGCATTGTCTCGGGTGCCAACCAGTTTGACAATTTTGACAAACAGTGTGTTGTCTGTGATAATCTTCCCAAGCTCAGGGAAGTGCCAACCGTACCACTCCCGGCATCTCATGACGTAGTTGTTCAATTCTTTGTCTAAGTCGTCAAGCAGACATTGAGCTTGAACAATCATGGTGTCGATCTTGTCTGGAGAGAACTTCAGCTTGTATCTGGAGAGCGAGTGAGCAAGACCTAGGGCCATAGCTGTCATTTCCTTCTTTGGAAGACCTGCGAGAAGGCTGTCCATCTGTGAGCGGATACATCTGAGCAGCTCCTGAACATTGTTGTTGGACACACACTGCAAATCAAACTTCTCTCTGATGGCACTGCCAAGCTTGGCATCTCCTACTAAAAGCTGGTCCTGTACTTCTTTGCTGATGTACTTTTTGAGGGCCTTCTTCAGTGGTTTGGACACCTTGCCCTCAATAGCTGCTGTGGTGGCTGCGAGGGCTTCAGCCGTATCCTCGAACTTGATGAAATTCTTGAGTTTTACACTGTAAAGATGGTGTTATGTAAATAAAGAGAAAACCAAAAATAAAAAACACAAAAGGATTACAAGTAAAACAAAATTACAGCATAAAAATATTCAGATATATAATTTTGTTAATGTGGCATTAAAATTAAAATGCCGAATATGAGTAGGCAATATGATAAAAACTATTGAAATAATTAAATTGAAGGGGGTTTCTGAATAATTCCCATCACTTAATGGGCGTAATAAAAAGATTGTATTTTTTGATTATTTTAATATTGACATTTATTTTTTATATAGAATAGGTGAGTACGGGTCGGCGAAGCACCGGTGTGCGGGGCACCTATTTCTGTCTGCAGGGTCTAAAGTAACCTCACATGAAGGAGATGATGGATCATCCCTTTCGAACATAACTTATCCATGCCAGAGTGCCATAAAAAAATTCTTAATAAGAGTACAATTTATGGATAATATAGAATAAGGAAAGAAACAAAGAAAAAGACTTTAATTGCACCAGGCATGACGCATATCATTCTTCTCACGCATACCATTAAGTAAATAATTAAATTCAACAAAAAAAAAACTAAAGTAGGAGAAGTATGCATCACATCATCATCAAATTATGAAGAATAATGTTAACAAAATATTGAACTTACACAGCAGAAGCCCCTTCGGGCGTGTTGAACTCCTGGTGCAAGTCATCAATCTGTGACAACTTGGAGTCATCCAATAACTGAAACAATACAAAATAAAATATAGACACACATATTAAAAAACATATGCTTACTATACAGGTCGGTAAAAATAAGAAACAAAGCCTCTTTTTCCCATAACAAATAACTTGAAACTGCCAAGGTTTTTTTTACCCGAATGCCGAAGGAGGGTAATGTGTTTATCAGTCTATGTATGTATGTATGTTTGTTCCTATGTGGCGTTCCAGAGACCAAACGCGTTGGCCGATTTGATGATTCGTACGTCAATCGATGCATCTTAACCCTGCGAGTGTCATAGGCTACATTAAAACTGGATAATAGAAAAATGGCGGATTTTGGGTGCCATATTGTGGGGGCCCAAATTTTTTTTTTCTTCCAAACCCATCGTGTGGGGTATCAAAATAAAGGGTTTTAAGAGGTGATTTCAAAAATATATAACACTTATATGTTTAAATGTATCTAATTCGAAAAAACTAACTAAAAAGTTATAAATAAAAAAACTTAATTAAAAAAATCAAAAACCCGACTGCTTCAAAAGTGAACTAAAAAGTCGTAAACAAGGAAAAAATCATGCTGTGCAGGCGGAGGATACACCAGATTTTGGTCAGCCAGCCGGCGAATATGTATCCTCCGACTGCACAGCATGATTTTTTCCTTGTTTACGACTTTTTAGTTCGCTTTTGAAGCAGTCGGGTTTTTTGATTATTTTTTTCTTTTCTTGTAAGTGTGGTTATAATGCTCAGATTTTTGCCCAATATTGTAGAGATATTTCAGTTTGAAAATGTTCTGAGAAACAAAGCTAATAAAAATTAAAGCTGTAGTATTTTTAATAGCATTAAAAGTAGTAAAAAAGTCTTGAATCTGGTCAGCAGCTGCATGAAGTTACTGTGCAGCTGCATGTCTATGTTGTTAAAACAATCATGTTTTAGTATTCGGGAATCTGCTGGATCTGAGACCCATGGGACCGGTTGATGTGGTGACGCTTGGGGGAGGACTATATGTCTAGCAGTCAACGTCTCTCGGCTAAAATGATAATGATGATGTTGAAGGCCCACTGACTTAACTCAGAGCTAGTTGCTCAAATAACAAATGGCATACATAACTGGCATGCTAGCAGGCCTTAGTGTTTTAGCTGAGGGCCTTGACTAAACTAAATTGTCATTGTAAGTTTATCTTGGACATTGCTGACATTGGTGAAGGACATCATGAGGGAACCTGAATGTTGCAGTTAATAAACGCCTGCCTTGAGCAAGCATGGTGATTCTTTGTATTGCCTTCTTTTAATGAAACAAGTATCTCTGGTTTTGTTTATTATTTTGTAATTACTGGAAATTAACACTGTAACGTTGAGCTGTTACATTGATAAGAAAAAAACTTAGGCAGTAAATAAAATCAAACCTAAAATGGGGTAACAATAACATTTACCTAGTTGTTATCAAACAATGTGGTGAGTGGCTGAGTGGATCAGAATAAGCAATTATTTCTCAGATAATGAGAAGATTTTTTGATATTGATGAAGAAATTTAATAAAGTAGGTCAGTGACCATTGTGGAATTTAGTAGGTTCCAGATGTTACACATTAAATTCAATCATGATTGGATTGTGGTAATTATGGAGATATCAAGTCAATGTTGTGACTTCTCTTATTTAGTAATGCAGAAAGCAAGAATTAAATGTGGCTTCTGCACCGGTTTGATATTGTGAAGAACTTTAACCCATTCATACAAAAATTAGGAAACGTGTATACACTCCTACTAAAAAGCTAAATCCCACATTGTTTACACAGACATTAATGTAAAAATATGAATTAAATCTTATATTTCAATACTATGTCAACATGTTCATCGCTATCAATAGTAAAATTAAGTCTTAAACACAGTATTTTTCTCTAAATGAAAATCGCGTACAAGCTTCGAGGTTAGAATTCACACGTGTTGCATTTACCTTGAATATGGCGTATCCCGCCGACGTTTCGAAGAGCACCAACATCTTGAGAACTCACAAGAACACTAATGTTAGTCGTTTTCACTTATTTGCTAAAGTAATTCAGCCAAACTATTTATTTTAAAATAAACAGAGATTGCTACACCACCATAGCGGGAGCTTCACGTTGACAATCATTGACAAGAAATGTAAAGTGTTACCAGTTTATTATGAATATTGGTTTTGGTTTGTGTAAAAAAAAGTTTTACTGGGTTGCCATGGCCTAAATTAAAGGTGTGACTCAAAATAATTGTTTATAATTTTATTAATAAAATTGTTATTTGTATAGCTTTATTAAAATATCACATACTTCACTGGATTATAGTTTTATTTTTCATTATAATTTTTTTTACCCGACTACGGCGATTCTTAAAGGAGGATGATTTTAAATCTCTATAAAATGTATTTCTAAAGGGTTTTTCAATAAGGGCGGTAGATGTTGAAATGACATAAAACAAGCTCTGTGTGAGATATTAATAGAATTATTATTTTATTTGAAAGGCCAACTTGAATATGGCATCCTGCAAATGCCCGCCTCGACTATTTACAATGGCACGGATCCAAGTGGTCCAATTTTCAATTACTCTTCTACATAGATCGGGCTGAATTTGAGCGATGGCTTGTATTATGTTCAGCTTTAAGTCGGAACCACACTTACGGGTCGTGGCGTGGCGTGGCGCAGGGTTCACCAATCAAACGACTCTGTTCCAGCCTACGTCATAACGCAACATGTTTTGTAACCAAACAACTGCGTCAGAAGGCGCCACGCCAACTCTCAAATAAAAAACTTGACAGACAAGTTAAGCCCTAAGCCTAAACCCTAGGCCGCGATATCATACGATATCGCGGCCTAGGGTTGGTGACCGTGGCGGGAGAAAGTGCCGGTATTGCGGTGTACCGCTCTCCTTACCTTTCGTGGCGCGGACGGGGTCGCTTCGGTCTGATTGCGGACGCGGTGGGGTCGCATGGGAGGTCCCTATCCCCTGCGGCCGAAAAGTGTTAGGTGGCGGGGCCACTGACCTGTCCCGTCACAGGGGGACCTAGGGTGCCATACACGGGGTCGTCTGATGCTCATGTGCTGGTTTGGTCCCTGGGGTGGTCACGGCGTGTAATGTGTTCTGGTATGCCGGTGATGGGAGGGAAACCCCAAAGGAGGGTCCGGTGACGGACAGCCGCGGCGGGTTCGCGGTGAGTGCTAACGCATGCCCGTGTTGCCGGCATAAGCGGCACAGGAGGGCACCGTGGAGTTTTAGTGGGTTGGAGTCCCACATAACTGCAGTATCACGTATGAGCAATTCCCGAGGCTAAAAAATAAAATAAAATTAGTAGCGGGTGCCTGTAATTGGTTTTTTTTTTTGTGTTGAGAGGAAAACTGATTTACCCTTGCAAAGAATTGATCAGGGTTGCTGATATAATGGAGAAAGAAATTAATCAATACCACGGTCAAAAGTTGCACAGATGACTCGTTGACTCGGATTGTTCATGGACTTGTATCCTCAAATTCATTATGAGGTAGTACTCGTTTAGTTAAAACGCGAACATATCTACGAGTCATCATCATCATCCTGCCCTTGCCCCATGTCACTTTGGGTTGGCGCAACAGGTTTTCTTCTTCAATACTGTCCCCTCCTCCGTCACGCCATCACTGAGTCCCTTTTCTTTCATATCACGTCTCACACAGTCAATCCATCTTTTCCTTGGCCGTCCCCTCCCTCTTCATCCATCCACGTTTATATTCATAACTCTTTTAGAAATATCCGTTTCATCCCTCCTCATCATGTGACCATACCAGGACAAACGGTTACTTTCAACTTTTCTGTCACTGGCGCCACAAACATCCTCTAGTAACTAGTCACTAATTTCTCACTTCATCCATTCCCGACACTTCGCGCATACATCTCAACATTCTCATCTCATTCTGTCTACGCATGAGGAATCTAAATAAAACCATAATAAGGAACCAATTTAAAAAGATGCATAGTACAAAAATACAAAAAGTATCAAATATGTCGATTTATTAAAAATCATAAAAATTTAGTACCATTATTTAACATTATTTTTATCTTTATCCCCACTAAAAATGTTTGAGAACCGCAACACAATTGATGACGTAGTCTTAGGCCAATCACGTGACCCAGTTGTCACAGAAAAAGAATACTATGTAATGATATACCATGGGCATACTGAATAATAAACAAAAGATTTGATAGAAGTCAAAACAAAAAGGGCCCCAACGGGCCTCCAAAATCTACCCGCGCCTATTGAAAAACCCTATTAGACAATCTATAGGGCAAGTTGGCATTGGCGGTTATCATTTAACAAGCCTTTAATCAAGAATATTTTTCTTGTTTCATACTTTTCGAGCGCGTTTTTTCGGCTTATAGTTTTAAAACTTTTTTTTATCAAATTAGGTATCTCGCGTTTAACCACAATCTCACCAGATGGTAAGCGATGTTGTGGTAAGCGGTAAGCGGCAGCCTTATTGCGTAAGTGAATACGGCAACGCAAAGGGTTTGACCACTATCAATCGACCAACCACATAGACGGAAATCCACATCGAATCATTCATCTCGCATGTGATTGGTCGATTTGATAGAGGTCAAACTCTTCGCCTTGCCGAATTCACTTGCGCAATTCGGCTGCCGGTAAAGTACGCTTACCAGGAGTAACTTTTTCACTCTTGATTAAAATATCACAGGTTGTGGCTATCAGGAAATATATTTCTGTGGCGACATAATCTATCGGATCATCTGGATTCTGGCTTAGGTGTCTACTGCATTCGTTTGTTTAAAAGCTGCTATATTTTCAATAAGCAACTGGTCAGCTGGCCTGTGCGGAACGGAATACTCTCGTGAAATAGTTACCGTAAAGTTGACAACCAACATTTTGAGCTAAGCGAAGTCTGGCAAGTCTAAGTTGACTACTCGTAGATTTTTCTTGACTTTTCGTAGAGTGCAAACTATTATAAAATTCTGGTTCAGATTGAGGTACCTAGGTAGATAACATTGACGATTAAGACTACTCGTACACGTTCGGTTTCAGAATCAGAATGCCGTAAGACTGGACTGCCGTTAGATTTTTTCTGACCCGAAAGCGTTATTCGAGAAGAACTAAATGTCAGGGTTTTTCCATTCGGAAAAATCCTACCAAAATAAAACCAAACGCGGCCAGCTTAGATTTTTAGGGTTCCGTAACCAAAGGGTAAAAACGGGACCTTATTACTAAGATACCTAGACAGTTGAAATTTTCACAGATGATGTATTTCTGTTGCCGCTATAACAACAAATACTAAAAACAGAATAAAATATTTTTTTAAGTGCCCTACTTAAATATTTATTTTATTCTGTACAACAAACGTCTTTTTTGCCGTTATTTGCAATAATGGTACGGAACCCTTCGTGCGCGAGTCCAACTCGCACTTGGCCGGTTTTTTTAGCTCCGTTACAGTCGCAGGTTTTTTTTTACGAAATGGGTGTGACAATATTTAATTTTGGTTCGTGGAATCGGTATCTAGATATCGGTACCTTCTTAGACTGGTATCTCAAGAGTGCCGCTTGAGATCGTAGGTATAGTCGGTAATAGCTGTTACCTAATACACACCCTAAAACGAACGAATTGATCCCTCTATCTGTAACATTAGCGCTTCTCGATGAACAAATACAATATTAATATAGATACGCAAATTTGATCTTTAAAACGTTAGCGTTAGGATATTTATAACTATTTTTTATGCGATTTTAATTTTTATGTGTAAGACTTAAAGTTTAACAGAGTATTTTAATATAATTAGTGACATTTCCACTAATCATCATTGTGGTATCCTATAATAAACGACAGAGCAATACGTGCCTTTTTTTTTTATTTTTTGATAACGCTGGAAAAAAATGCATTACGCATACCCGCCCATCGGGGGAATGGACGGGCTATGTGGGACTCCCCGGGCAAGCCCGGTATACCCACTAAAATAAACCAGCGCACTCCCGCATCGTCTTTATGGAGGAGGACTGGGAAACCGGCACAGCCTTTACGCCCAGTCCTCCGCCGACGACTGCCCACCATAATGGCGGGCCCCGCACGCCCCTCCCTCAGTGGAGGGGCCCGGGAATGACCGTGAGTGATCGGCCATTCCCGCCCGGCGAGGGTGGTGATTGTGCAATGCAGACGACAGGCGCCCCCGCACCTGCTGCCCGCTAATCACCACCAGGGGGTGGGCGCAGGCGATCGTACAACCGCCCTCTCCCACCCCCACCGCTGCCTCCTTTTGCGACATGGCGTCCTCGCAAAAGGAGGCAACCGCCGCCCAGGCCTCCCCGCTCCCCAGCATGGAATACACCACACCGGGAAGCGAGAGGACCTGCCACACATCTCCTCCTCAGGGCACGGCGCAGCTACGCCCCCGCCGGGCACACCTAGACGGTGTGCCGCGCCGTGCCCCTCACCGCGTTGGACCTAACGGTCCCCTCCAATGCAGCATCTGGCCCGCGAAGGCCAGACGCCGCCCTCCGCATGTGCGGCGAAGCGTCGAGACCGACGCTCCGCCGCCTCCTCCCACCACTGACTTGTCCCTGCCGACCATCCCACGTCAAAGGAGGGTTGGCAACGACAAGCCACTACCTCCTCGTGGGCCCACTTCCCGCCCCCGAGCCGCAGCCACCCCCACCCGCAGGAGAGATTCCGGGCTGCAGAGCCAGGTGCAGAGCGGGCAAAGCCCGGATGCAGAGCCGGGCAAAGCAGGGTGCAGAGCTGGTCAGTGCACTCGGGGAGCTCAAACCGCACGAGCGCCGAGTGCAAAGCCAGGTGCAGAGCGGGCAGAGCCGGTCACTGCAGAGCCGGGCAGTGCAGGGTGCAGAGCTGGGGTGCCCCGGGCGTTCCCCCCCGCAGGGGAAGGCGGCCCGCCCAGAGGCCAAGAAGTGAGCCCCACCGCTTTCCTAACCACCTAACCTACCTACCCAGACTACCCCTTCGTCGCATCTGGAGTGTCCCCTGCTAATCAGGGGAACACCCAGAGCGACGCCTCCCCCCCCACCCCCCCGTCAGATATTCGCCACCGCCAACAAGAACCCACGAATGGGAAGTTATTGACGGTGCCCAGGGTGCACCAGCCCAACGGGTTGCTCTTCCCCCCGGACGTATCCGAAAGAGACCAGCAACCAACTAGGCCAACGTGGAGGTTACCTGACCCGCACCCCGAGCAATACGTGCCTGCGTCTACCTACTTATTAATTATTAAGATGTCACCCACATCGGTGACAGGACGTATCCATGTGGAGCTCTGTGCTTACTGATAATTTGAGTGTATTATTATAAACCCCAACCCCTAATTAGTGAACACCACAATCATCAACCTTATAATGTTCCCACAGCTGGGACACAGGCATCTTCTCAGTGAGAGAAGTAATGGGCTTTAATTTACCACGCGGGCCCAATGCGGGTTGGTGACTGTCACATGACGAATTCTTGGTTCTAGGACGTTTTCCTTCACCGTTTAAGAGCAGTGGTGATGAAATAATTTACACAAAGTAAAGCGTCGCCGTCGCTTGGATTCGAACTCACGACCTACGACACGTAAGTCGGTGCCGTTACCACTGGGCTACCTCCGCTCTTACGCCACTGCGCTACTCATAGCTTAATTAAATTAATTTTCTAGAATTGGTCTCGTGGTTAGTGCTTAAGGCTGAGACGAATAAGATCCGAGTTCAAATCCTAGTTCCAGGAATTGTATTGCTTTCAATTTAGTATTTCTTGCATTATTGTAAATAACTATAGGAGCATTGATGTATTAAAAAGAGGAAGATACGTTACGCGCTAACTTCGTGATCAGAAAACCTGGGCTCGGCGCACGACTACATGCACCGAAACTCACACATCTGTGTTTAGTTGTATCACCAGTCCCAAACCTACAGATACCGATAGACAAGGACAGAGATAGGAGACGGCGCTGTAGTGCAAGCGAAATCGCGTTAGCCGCCGAATGTTGTCCGAATGCTAAATGAATGAAATGACATTGCAATATGTGCGTATCGTGTCTCTCACGCATTTTGGAAATATCTATCTCGCTCTCACAAATATGGCGAAACAAACATTAAATATTATTGTAATTTTCAACAAATAACCTTTTTTTACTGTACTTACGAGTGGTAAGTGATCCCGTGTGACTTATTTTTCTTTCTGGTATTATTTAAACACTGTTCAGCTACACAAGAAGTCATTTTGATGCGTATTTATTGCAAAAAAATATTAAAACACTGAAATTATTGAGCTGTGGGATCAACCATGTGCCGTGTGCGACTGAGTGCCCACTGCGGGCGTTCACTTAGATTTGTAGGACCAAGCGCTGTGAACAGTCCCGTATCTACCTCTTTTTAATACATCAATGTATAGGAGGATATATCCTTCAATTTTTTTTTTTTCTAAATTGGTAATATTTTCGCCTAACTTGTAATAGTGGGTAGTTGAAAGACAAATATGCGTATTCATTGTAAAACTGGTAGTCAAATATCACTAAGGTTAAGGATAGGATATAAAAATGAACCGTGACAATGAAGCTAAAGCCAGCTAATAGTAGTCTATATTATATTTAAATAATTTAAATTCTTTCACCAATAGAAAGCTACATTATCCCTAAGTGGCATAGGCTATTATATTAAACACCAAAAACGGGTCCCTTAACATTACGTATTAAAGATCAAATTGGCATAACTGTATTCTATAATATTTACCTACCTTAGACATGTCGTTCTAGTTCAATATGCTCATACGTATCGATTAACACTAATCTTCTGCTAATTGCAGAAGGTTCAAATTCGTCTAACTTTTAGGTAACAGCTATTACCGATTGGATATGTGTTTTGATTCAGGTTCTCACGACAAAGTGTTGGAGCTCGAAAGTAGATATATCATACTGATATTACCGTAGCTAGGTGGGTATAACTCGGCCCTGAAATGAAATGGCAATTAGGTACCGTATCGATATTAATAATTCCCACCTTCCCAGAATGGCAGGCTGATGATATGAAATCAGAATGAAGTGCACGCTTCAAAACTTATTATAAACATAAGTGCCTGTATGCGTAACGTGTCTGCGCCTCGCATCGAATCAGGCGCTATGTGAATTCGGAAATTCAATAATTCTGCATAAAAGCATGCATCCACTCGCAAGTGGGGTGAATGATTGAGCGAATGAACGAGTGAATGGATTCCATCGAGCGGAGCGGTGAGTGAACGAGCGTCTGCGTCAATCCGAATAAGGAACGTGTGATTATTTTGTGTATGGGATGCCCCGATTGAAACGTAGGTACCTACCTACCTAAGTATTTCGTTTATTTTCAAAACATTTTAGGCTTATACAAGAAATTGGATTGCGCCGAGCGCTTTTAGATTTTCTATACAATATTGCTTTAGCGTTCTCTGAGAAATGGGCGGAAATAATAAATATAAAGTAGATCGATTCAATAAAGTTGTACATTGGGTTGTATGTTTACGATAAGTGTAGATGTGGTCCCGGCTCCGACGCGAACCACTCTACTGCTCCCGCGGGACTCGTTACAGCCAGCTTGCGAAGTGACATTAGCGAAGCCTCTTATTGTGGCATTGAACCTGAAATTAAATCTTTGTGGATGTTTTCGACTAGAAAAGTCCTGTTTCATTCATTCATGGTTTGCGCTGCTGGACGTTGATGAGACAGGCAGTAGTACCATCAACTGACTGAGTGTCTCATCAACGCTCAACCAAAACGCTTGAACCAAGACCACTGGTTTTTCTTTAAGGATTCCTTTTATGATGTAGACAACTAAACTAATTACGTATTACAATAAGTACCTACCTAAGTTAGTTATTTAATTAGTACAGTATGGCCAGATTTTTCTAAATTATCATTTTTAATTCACGTGGTAATCAAGTTCATAGGTCAACAGGAAATTAAAAAAATATTTTTATTACAAAAATTACTTTGTTTTCCAATATTTTTTAAAACAAGAAATACAGCATTTATCAACTCAACGTGCTCTATACAACGATACCCCACTCGATGAAGAAAACCATTTTTTTTTTTCACGCCCGCCTTTTGCTGTGTTGGGAGTCACCTATGAAAATATTAAAATAAAAATGACAATTTGCGAGGATTGGGGTCAACAAGATGCTTAAATTTGAAGGCTGTAGCTCAAACCGTTTGGCCGTAAAACCCGTATGACAGACAACGGGCAGACGGACAGATAGATGGACACGTGAGCACTAATATGTAATCTGTCACGTGAGTGACAGCAATAGCGCTCCGTTTAGATCCTTCGGGTAAGGAGCCTTAAAAATAAACTGTTTCAATAACAGCATAGTCAAGCAACTAATATTCGATCAGACTAACTGATGTCGTCGGTACACAAAGAATCTCGGGCTACCGACGCCGACGCCGGCGCCAGCTCACTCCATTATCTCATTGGAAGTGGCTCATAGAGCAATCTTGAAAATAGCAACTTTTTGGCCTATACTTTTCCCAACAACTCAATTATATCAAGATTGTAATTATAATGAGAACTTTGCTCAAGCAACATCAACAAACACCTTTTGTCCCCATCACAAAGCGACGTAAAGACAACATTTGCACTATTCCTCCGATTAACTTCACCTACACAACGAGATTCTTTTATTACCTTGGTCCTTCTCTCTACAACAAAATTAACTCATCTTCACCGGTTTATAAACTGCCTTCTTCTAAATTTAAATCAGTTATTCGTTCATGCCTCCTAGGGAAATCCTATGATGAGACAGAAGAATTTCTCTCAAATTCGTTTAAAAAGTTAAGCCCTATCTAGTACCTTAATTATTACTATGGTTGCTAATCAGTCAACTCACAAATATATCTACGGCGCAAATTTACACAATACATGCATTACTTAACACATACATTAGCATGCACAACACAAATATACAGACAAAAATACGTAACACACACATACTGTTAAACTCACATACACAAATCTAGATTAAGTCTTAATTAATTCAAAATTGAAAAAAAATAGAAATTGCATGTTATTCATTGGTAGATATTCAATTATGGGGCCGGCACTGTTTCACCTAAACACAGGTTGCATTGCAACTTACCTAGGAGAACAGAACCACACCCACAGATTTTTAATAACCTACTACACGTTCATATTATAGATTAAGTACCCATTAATAATGTACAAATACCTGTTTTTTTAAATAAATAAAAAAATAAAAATAAATTATCTGCACGTAGTTACTGACGCTGTAGCTCTAACGCACGTCAGGAGCCGATGCTTTGTGTGGGAACTGGGTCAATTACGTTCAAAGCCTTTTCACATCCTCTCGCAAGCAAACTGCATATAAAAATGAAAATATCTACCATACTTATAGCGAGGGATTTCGGGTATAAAATCTTAACGATTTTATGTTTACAGCGCGTCGTTAAAGCGGCCCGGGCTAATGTTCGCCGACGAGGGTCGCCCAGGGGACCGATTAGCCAGCAGTATCGACAAGCGATCCGGCCAGGGGCGGCTGTTTGATGGCGCACCGCAACACACCTGACGACTGCCAGACCCGCGTTATGAGCCCCGCCTGAGTGGTCCGCGCTCCGCGCTCCGCGGTGAGCGGTGACAGCCGCCCCACAGATAAATGTGCCCCATCGTTACCGCTCCACACGTTACCTTTAGATTTGTCGACGACGATTTTCGCTTGATCTTTATAAATAGCTCCTTTCGCATATAAAATCTTTGCAGAAAAACAGGGTCGGGGTAACTTATTGAAAGAATTTGCGACTGAAAAAGGGTGATAAAAGTTTAACGTAGAAAATGTAACGGAGTACTGATAAGGTAGGGTTTTCCAGAGCGTTTCTCTTTTGTGGGTTCGTGAATTTGACTCTTGGGTACCTTTTGCAGTGCAATGAAGAGGCAGGTACAAATATTTATGTAGGATCTCAGCCTTCTTTGAAGACAAAAATCTGTAAAGTTTACATAGAAAATAACAGCGTAAACCACCTTATAGGTTGTTAAGTAACCCCGTTTAAAATGCCTTCGAACCATCAACGAGGCGCCAAACTTACTCCTGAACATAATTTCCCCGCTCCGGAGTCTATCTCAGCGATATTGTGGGGAACGGAGCCATTATCCAGCATACGCCTAGCGGCCGACCTAACGGCGCGCCTATAAAGCGGCCTCGTCCGGGCCTGCCGTAAGCCCGGCTTGTTAAATATATATAACATAAAATATCCTTGCTTATGTCACCTACGACGTCTTCACATTGATAAAGTTGCTCGTGTGTGATAGATAATTAGGCTTTCCGTTGCTAGTGTTCATTGTTTGATAAAAAGAACTTAACTTAAATGGTTCTTAGTAAGTATTGTTCATGAGTTAAAACTATTTATTCGTTTTCGTTTTCTTATAGGTTTATTTGAAAAACCGCGATTGTAGAGATACAAACTACCTCATACCGCTCATACTTATAAATGCACCAAAATTGCTGTCATATCCAATTTTGTCTAAGAAACATATTCTCAAATCTTTGGTGTCCGCGACGAGGCGTCACATAGCTTATGTAAATACGTTAAAACTTATGTACTAACGTCATACATGAAATACTAGAATAAGTTATGTATCTTTAGCGTCAATTATAAGGATAAAATCTCTCTAAAAAATTTGATAAATTAAATGAAAGGAAAACCATGAAATCTTAAATTATTATAATTATTTACAAAAAATGGTAAACTAATTAGTTGCTCGAAATGGGCTCCATTTTCTTGGATACACGTATAAACACCACTTGGTTGAGGTAGCGTGTATGAACCAGTATAGATGTTATGTTTCTATGCGCTTGTCAGCGGGCTCACTGCTTTCAGACACATTTGGTGCCTGAAGGCCTATTGATATGCTTTCTGAAGCGTTACCTTCAGGAGCAGCAGGCAGGCGCCTGCATCCTGACATTATATACGGTCACTAGTGGTCTTCACTCGAACAAACAAAACCACCAAGCTGTTCGACAGCGCAAATTCTTTCTTACTTCAGCCGCTTCCCGGCACCTAAAGTACCAGAAGGACTGATGGTACACCCATTAGGGTACCATCATTCGAAAGTCCACTTCTTTGCCTTCACAACCACACTTCTGTAAGGAGCCTAGCTCTGGTGGTTGGGGAGATAACCTTCTTGACAAGCTGCGAGGTCCCATGGTTTTTTCGTAGCACCGACCACTCCAGGGTGAATTCTTAAAATATTCGGAAAATACTTCGAGGGTTGAAGCTACACCCACCAAAATACTACCACAGGGTAGCCTGTCGGGATGGCTACCGGTTGATGCTTGGTGGGTGGAATGGCCTCAGATAGCCTGAGTACAAAATAACTGTTAATGTTAAAAAAAAATACATTTTGTTCAGTCTGATACTTCCAGGCAGTTACGCGCCTGGAAGATATAGATTTAACTATAGAAATAGTATATTTCTATAGCCTTATAGAAGGGCTTCCAGGCCCATATAGTATCTTAGTATCAAGCTGTATAGTTTTAGGAGAAAATAGCTTCTTAGTCCAAAAATCGACAGAATTTCCCGTCATCCTTCATTCTTCCTGGAGAATCTCTTAAGGGAATATTGTTACGGACCTGGTTGAAAGTTCATTGGGTGGGCCATTTCAGGGCGCATGGGGTACTTTTTATCCCGGTAATACGTTTCTTTAGGATAATTGTCGACTTTCACGCGGGCGAAGCCGCTGGCACAAGCTAGTAATAGATATAAGTATCGATGTACAGTAGTGGTACATAGGCGACTTAATGCAACAAGACAAGCTCTACAAGTCAACCATCATAATCATTGTCATCTTTATGATTTTCCAAGAACGAATTAAAAATGAAATTAAATAAATGTCTACTCTGGATAGGTATTCCGTATTCGTCGTGCGTTCTAGACCAAAAGAGCCTTATTGAGAAGAATGCTTTTGTTCTGCATCGTTGCATTCTTTACCTTTTGATACACCAACGAAAGAACGTATCCAGGGGAATAGGATGTCCTTTCGTTGGTCTACATAAGACCTCCTATAAAAAGAAAATTTGCAAGCACTCGTTTAGTTGACATCGACCTCATCTGAAATAAAAGTAACATCCATAGACCTTATACTTCTAGTAAGAAATACGTATAAGGTCTTTGGTAACATCACTCAAAAAGTTTTCAGAACTTGTCCCTGGAACCGCAATATCTAATTGCTACACATTGTAAACACTCCGAAATATGCTGGTACAATGTACATTTTATACGACAGCTATAACGTTTAATAATTACAACAATCTATGTTGTTTGCAGACGCTAACAAGCCGCTAATTACGTCAGTTCGGATCGCGTGTCGGCAGCGATTGATTTATTTGCTAGTGCCATAACGGCTGACACCTCATTAAAATGATGACCCGGCAAATTAGCGATAAATGAGCTCTCGATTTATTATGAGTGTTATTTGTTTAAAATGGATAACTGTTTTCAGAAAATTATTAAGTTTGGCGAATTATTAGAAGATATGTGGTGAGTATTTACGCGAGCCTATAAATAATAATAATAAAAAAAAAATGTGTAGAGCATCGGACTTATGTATTGTAGGTCGTGGGTTCGAACCTAAGCAGGCGCTTTAATGTGTGGAAATTAATACATCATTATTGCTCTAAAAAACGGTGAAGGAAAACATCGTAAGCAAACATGCAACCAGGGTGATCTATGCACTGCCACAGGTGACGCCGTGGAGGTGACTAAATTTTGGGCCAAACTAATTTGTACGACTGTCATGCCAGCGAAGTAGTGTATAATTGGGGGTTCTGGATCACTTGCTCTCGCTTTGCTCGAGCGCGTGATCCAGAACTCTCCAATCATACACTACTAACGCGATCTGCGATATAGTTCTTAATATAGATTGAGTATTGTGTTTCATTCAAAGTGGATCGTGGACAGCTTGATACAGGTTTGTTTTTACCAGTCGGAGCGGTTGTCATGCAAAACGTTCTAATCAACGGCGCGATGTGTACTTCAAGTTTATAAACAATAATATCAAGTTCGACTCGTTGATCAACTTATGTCTCTACATTTTATTACTTGACGAATCGACCTATGATATTCATAGGTAGAACAATGCAGAGTGCATCAATTAGTAGATCAACAATTTACTTGCATAATATGTAGTTCGTTCATTGGTCTAGCGATTTCAATTTTGCGATTGCCGAGCATGAGGCACCCAGTTCGATTTCCAAGTCCAAGTGTTATTTATGTTCTATAAAATAATTCTTAATAGCGAGGTGTTTAGATTTGCGCCCGATAAATTCTATATAATAATATTATTATTTATATTCAATTAAATAATGACAAAATATAAAACATGAAAACAAAATCCAGACCGGAACAAATACTTATTTGTTCCGTGAGGGAATCGAACCCGCGACACTTGACGCATTTAGTAGCTTATAAACTAATATTTACATTGTGATGCAGCGAGTCGAGCTCTTATTCAAAGCGCCAAACGTTTCGTCGAAAATATGGCAAAATTACTGGATCGCTTTTCAGATTGGAAGATTTACGATGATCCTTGGATGCAACATATGGTACACATTTTCCTAAATGTTTTTATTTAAACGTCGTGAAGGGAACAAACTATATGAAAAGCTAGTAAAAATCATAAAAACAAAAATCCAAACAAACCCGAACAAATGTGCATTTGTTCCGTGTGGGAATCGAACCCGCAACACTTTGGCGGACTAGTTGCAGCATCTATTAAACCTACTATTTGCATTGTGATACAGCGAGTCGAGCTCTTAGCCAATGTGTTGTCAAAGATGTGATAAAATATTGGACCACTTTGTCCTATGGTTACACAACTTAATATAGATGTTACATTAGGTAAGGAATTATGTCTTGGAAGATTAGGTAATTATCTACTATTTTAATTAAAATATTAAAAAATAAAATTCTGTTTGTTGTATTTCCCAACATTCAATATTCACCCAGCCTAATTCTGCAATATCATAATACGAATTCTATAACAAATAATAATGTTGAAATCCATTGCCACCCCTTTCCATTACCATTAAAATGAGCAGGATAGCTATATCTAGCACAGTCTTTACAACTTGAGAGCTTAAAGAATAAGGCGACATTTCTGTATACAAGACAAATAACTATCAGAGCTCTAATTTATTGGTTTCTTGTTGATTGGACTTCGTCCGCAGAAACGATTACAATCTCCGATGTTGGCAATCCCAACCCTGCGATTCCTTGCGTTGAGAAAAAGTATAAACACTCACCTGGATAGGCAGGGATCGAAGGTATCAGCACACACTCGGGACATCAGGGCCGGCCGGCGTGGCGAATATTCAATATGCACTACAAGTTCACGTTTTTGCTTGATTTCACTTCACAAGGAGGGTTACGAGAACCAATCGGTTAATCAGTTTCTAGCGAAGCCTTTTGGGTATTTATTAACCCTTTTTTAAACGGACACAGCGCGGGAGCAGTTATCTGCTTTTCGCCATTTTTTTTTCAAGTCTCAGTTCGCACTCTCACCGCAGTGAGGCGCTAGCGTGGCGCCAGCGGGATGGCGCCAATTTTAAATTAGGAAGGGAAACAAATTGGATAGGATATTTAGAAGGATAGGCTTAATGTTTATCCATTTCCCCCCACTCGAAATCGACCAGGATTTCGCAAGCCAAAAGACTGCCAGAGTACAACTAGCAGTGCTCGAGAAATATAGAATTCAAACTTAATAAGCATAATTACCTAAGTGTCTAAACTATTTTAATTGAACAATACTGATCAATACACAATATTATTCGAGGTATAAGATAAGATAATAATTAGTTAATTGGTAACGGACAGACCTTAACTACTGGTCTGCGCATAGTTTTACCGTTTGCAGTTCGAAGAGTCACAACCCTGACTATGTTATCTGATCCCGGATGAATCTGTTGTATACGAGCTAAATTCCATAGTAAAGGTGGAAGATTAGGCTCATCAACAAGGACTAAGCCGTTTAATTTAAGGTTGGGTGTATCTTTGAACCATTTAGGTTTTAGTTGAAGTATATGCAGATAATCACGTTGCCAAGCAAGCCAAAAACTTTGAGTTATTTTCTTGAGCATTTGCCAACGAGAACGTGGACATAAGCATTCACTAACAGGTTCTTCCGGTAGCGAAACTAAAGGACCTCCCGACAAGAAGTGTCCCGGAGTCAAAACGTTCGATTCTTGCGGGTCTGAAGACAAAGTACAAAGTGGGCGTGAATTTAACACAGCTTCCACTTTAGCGAGAATCGTAATAAATTCTTCCAGCGTTAAAACTTGAGCACCAACTACACGCTTAAGGTGATATTTTGTGGACTTTATGCCACTTTCAAATATGCCACCAAAATGTGGTGCACCTGGCGGGTTAAATTTCCATTTTATTTGACGGATAGCCAAACCATCTGATATATCAACTTGATGTTTGCGAAGCTCGCCGGTTATTTCGTTAAGATATTTGTTTGCACCAACAAAGTTGGTGCCACAATCTGTAATGATTGTATCACACATTCCGCGACGGGAAACGAATCTATCCAGAGCCGCGAGGAATGCTTCGGAACTCAACTCAGTGACGGCCTCCAAATGGACGGCTTTCGAACTCAAGCACACAAAAAGAGATATGTATGCTTTATAGGTTTTAGCTCCACGTCGACGACTTTCCTTTACAATAAAAGGGCCACCAAAGTCAATTCCTGTGGTTTGGAAGCATCGAGAGGGCTGAAGACGAGCGGCAGGGAGCTTGCCCATCATGGGTTGACTGGACACTGGTTTTACTTTGAAGCAACGCACACACTTTGAGAGTGCGGTACGAATAAGTAGTCTTAACCCAATTATCCAGAACCTTCTATGAATTAGGGACTGTAAAGTCCGAGGGCCACAATGCAGATATTTTAGATGAAAATGCTCGACAATCAGCCTCGACAAAGGACTCAATTTAGGTAAGAGAAGAGGATGTAACGCAGATGGCGATAGATTAGCCTCATCGATGCGTCCCCCCACTCGCAATAAACCATCTTCATCCAAGAAAGGAGACAGTTTTTGAATCGACTTGTCGCATTGTTCATGATTTTTCACTTGACTGACGTGAGACGACATATAATGGTCTTGAGTAAACTTGACTAGCGTCTTCATTGATTTATCGAGTTCAGAACTGCTAAGGGCGGAGAAGTTTCTATTTGAAGAAACAACCTTTGCATTTGATATGAAACGGAAACACCATGACAAAGTTCGTTGAATCTTTGTCAGAGAAGAAAGCTTAGAAGTTAACGTCAGAAGTGGATTATCAGATTCAGTAGCGTGTAGGCTGCTTGGAACTGAAGTTTTTAATTCCGGCAGTTCTGCATTTACGAGCAACGTACGTTTGCAAGGCCATTTATTAGGCGACATTCGCAACCAAGAAGGCCCACTCCACCAGAGTGGGTGATCAATTAATTCTGAACAGAGAACACCGCGACTACAACAGTCGGCCGGGTTATCCTCGGTGGACACGTGAAACCAAAATTCGGGACCAATTAAATCGGTTGCTTGCACGACTCGATTTGCTACATACATCTTTAGCAAATGAGGTGCCGTGTTGAGCCAAGAAAGAGTGGTGGTACTGTCCGAGTAGGCTTTCATAGAATTTATGTGAATTTTATCTTTGAGTAAGTTGTGCATGTGTGACATAACTTGCGCTAGAAGCACCGCTGCGCTGAGTTCAAGTCTATTTATCGTTGTCGGTTTTAACGGAGCCACTCGAGATTTACCTATTAACAGGTGAGTGACCGTGGTAACCTCATCCACAACACTACAAAGATAGACACAACAGCCATACCCTTTGAGTGAACCATCACAAAACCCTACCAAATGCACTTCGGCAAGACTAGAGGGCATAATCAGTCTCGGTAGTGAAATATTCTGCAGATCAGATAAGTTGGCTGCTATTAAATGCCACGCCTTAGCTAAATGTGGCGGGATACCTTCGTCCCAACCTAAGTTTAAGCGCCACATTTCTTGTAATAGCGACTTTGCAGAAAACACAACCGGGCTTATCCAACCGAGCGGGTCGAAAATGCGGGCCACTATAGAGAGGATAGATCTCTTAGTAAATTTTACGTCGAACGAGTCTGAAAACTTGTAGGAGAAATTGTCGTCCGATGGATTCCACCGTATCCCTAATATCTTGACAAACTCATTTCCAGCATCATCGAAGGATTTAGAAGTCTGAAGATGGTCAGGAGGAACATCAGACAAAAGAATTGGAGTATTCGTACTCCACTTACGAAGTTCAAAATGACCCTTTGACAATAACGAGGTAACATCCTCTTTTAATTGTTTCGCTTCATCAAGAGATGAGCATCCGGTAGTGATGTCGTCCATGAATGTATCTTCACAAAGAACTTGAGCGGCGCGGCTTGAGTATTCAGAACCGTGATCCTCAGCAAGTTGACGCAGAGTGCGAATAGCTAAGTATGGGGAGCTGCTGACTCCATAAGTCACGGTATTAAGCTCATACTCATTCAAAGCCTCGTTAGGCTCGTCACGCCAGAACACGTGTTGATAACACCTGTCCTCAGGACGTATCAATATCTGGCGGTACATTTTGCAAATGTCCGCAGTGAAGACAATATTATGAAGTCGGAATTTCGTAACTAAATCGACGATGTCAATTTGAAGTTTCGGTCCAACATGAACTACATCATTCAGAGAACGATTATTTGTAGTCCGACTACTAGCGTCGAAGACTACCCGGAGTCGTGTCGTAGAGCTATCTGGACGCACGACGCAATGATGTGGAATTATATAACGATCAGTAGTCGAAGAATCTGCAGGCTGCATATGTCCTAGTTCTTTGTACTGGTGCATAAATTCCTTATAATCAGCTTTCAGCTCGGTCTGATTAATAAGACGCCTTTCTAAGCTGAGAAGGCGATTAAAAGCTTGGCGAGACGAGTCGCCTAAAGAAGGCGCATCCTTCTTTAACATTATAGGTACCACGTAACGACCTTCACGTGTACGGTAAGTATCCTGTTTATACATTTGTTCACAGAGATCATCTTCCGGACCGGAAATTTTACATTTCGGCGGTTCTTCAGAATCCCAGAACCGTTGAACGATATCTTCGAGCGTGCAAGAGGACGCGAGGAGTGACGTAACGGATTCACAGCGAATATTGTTAGGTGGTGTGTTATGAAAATATTGACCACTTATCACCCAGCCGAATACACTAGACAAGGCGCAAGGTAATCCGGGACCGGGAGTGAAACGTGCGCCAGTGTATATTTGATCAAAACACTCGACACCTAACAGTAGATCGATCGGACCGGATCTATCGAAGTCGCGGTCGGCGAGATCAAGGTGTTTGAAATGATCCTTGACGTGCAACGGTAACGTTGACGAAGGCAGCATGGAAGTAATTTTAGGTAAAACTACTAAAGGTAAGTCGAACTTAGGCGACTCACAAGAATGAGGTATTATTGTAGCGAAGGTATAACCTTTTATGTCACAAACATTACTTTGTCCGAGACCGGTAACGTTCAAATTACATTTTCTTATACGTAAACCTAGGCGGCGCACGCATGCGCTGGTGATGAAAGAATCCATCGAACCGCTGTCAATAACGGCGCGTGCACACTGGAGCGAGCCATCCGCGTGACGTACACGAACTACCGCTGAGCCAAGAATCTTCGTACTACAATTTGAACCCGAAGTTAGTGACGTAATACAAGTAAGTGTGCTAGTAACTTTAGCGGAACTTTCGTTATTCTCGTTTGAATTAACAGAAGACGTTAATAAACTTTTATTTTCCACATGTAATAACGTGTTATGTTTCGCGTTACAAACAAAACATGTGGTTTTAGATTTACAATTATTATTATCGTGACCGGGCCTTAAGCAATTGGCACACAGGTTAAATTTCGTAACGAAATGTTGACGCTGTTCAAGTGTCATAGAATGTAACTTGCCGCATCGGTAAATGGAATGATTTTCATTACAACATAAACAAGCTAATGAGCCCGATGCATTATTATTATTACTTTGGTTCGTAGATGCTACAAATGATGATGACCTTTGCTGACCTTTATTACGAAACTGTTTATTGTTATTAGAAGAGTTCGATGGAGTAGTCGAAACCGAGACCGGTTGACTAACTTCCAGAATCTTAATATAATTTTGTAAATAAACAATTAAGTCATTGAACTTAGGCATCTCGTGAATATTTTGTAACTCGAACCGTTTCCTAGTTTCAAGGTCAAGTGATCGCGATGCAATGTGAAATAAAATAAATTCACTTAGCTCATCAATTTGCAAAGCACGTAGCGCATTTACGCTTTCATATAATGAATTGGTCAGTTCGGACAAATTTTCAAGTGACGGCTTGTTGACAGAAGTTAATTTAAATATTTTTTCTAGATAAGTATTTGCTAAAATGCGCTTATTGTCATATCGATCTAATAAAAGATTAAAAACCACGGAATAATTCGACTCGGTTATAGGTACGCCCCTGGCCAAGGTCAGTGCACACCCAGATAAACACGACAACAAATAATGAAACCTTTCCGTGTCTGAAAGTGAACTATTGTTATGAATAAGCGGGATGTAACTATCCTTGAAGGTCTGCCAGTTTTCTATTTTCCCATCGAAATGCGGTATTTTCAATTTGGGCAGTTTCACTTGAACAATAGAAACCTCTCGACGACAATGTGCGGACGGATCGGCGGCTGCAGGCGTGTGGGGCGCAGGCAGCGACGTCGCAAGCAAAGATTCGGCAACTTCGATAGACGCATAATACAAATCATCAAATGACAACATCGCACTCAAATCTATTTCTGACTTGGGTTTTAACTTTAACTGTAATCTATTAACATTTTCGCTGGACTCCATAAAAGCAGCCCTAATCTGATCAATCTTCTTGTATCTAGCCTTGAAAGAGGATAGCTTAGAACTATCTTGCAGAACATCTTTAGACAAATCGTAGATAATCTGCATACACTTGAAGTCATATTCGCGTCTTTTAAGATACGCCTGTAATTCAACTTCATCAGACATATTTGTTAACTTACGTATTCACGATAAATAAATGAGATAAGAAGGTAGGTAGATAAGTACCTATCCGAACTGCAAGCGCAATATACTTTAGGCACTACTAAGGGTACCTACTTTGGCAAGTAATACAAGTTATGAATTTAAATGTGTAGGTATAAATACCTATTACGATTTAGACACTTATAAGTTATCACTTTTATTCGTAATAAAATGTAGGTACGTAGGTAATTTCTCGAGCACAACCATTCGACCATGAAACATTCCTATTAGCTTTATACCAACATCAGTTATTGCAAGGAATAGTCATACAAGAAATACCTAGTTTATTCCAGATTTCAATTGAAACCTTAAATACAATTTAATTTTCGGAATGAATAATAATGATCAATGAGGGTAGGTTAGGTACAACCGTGGTCCGCTGGCCAGCTTAGCACGTTGCGGGAACCCGACTTGAATACCTACCTTTTGCGTTGTTTAAATAAATTATGAAATATATTTATTTAACTCGTGTTTCTTACTTGTTATTTATTAAATTAATAAGAATACACGATATTACAAGGCAATTTAGACTCATTAAACGAGATTTTATGATTAATAAGAGAATGTGAGGGTGCGTAGACACCTCACAGGAGGCACCAAAAAGAATGATTGGACTTCGTCCGCAGAAACGATTACAATCTCCGATGTTGGCAATCCCAACCCTGCGATTCCTTGCGTTGAGAAAAAGTATAAACACTCACCTGGATAGGCAGGGATCGAAGGTATCAGCACACACTCGGGACATCAGGGCCGGCCGGCGTGGCGAATATTCAATATGCACTACAAGTTCACGTTTTTGCTTGATTTCACTTCACAAGGAGGGTTACGAGAACCAATCGGTTAATCAGTTTCTAGCGAAGCCTTTTGGGTATTTATTAACCCTTTTTTAAACGGACACAGCGCGGGAGCAGTTATCTGCTTTTCGCCATTTTTTTTTCAAGTCTCAGTTCGCACTCTCACCGCAGTGAGGCGCTAGCGTGGCGCCAGCGGGATGGCGCCAATTTTAAATTAGGAAGGGAAACAAATTGGATAGGATATTTAGAAGGATAGGCTTAATGTTTATCCACTTGTATTGTTTGTATGTAATCAGCCAGAGTTAATTGACACCTCATTCCTTTTACGATTTTCGTCTCCAGTTGCCTCCAAAAACTCTAATAAGGATAAAGTGCTGCGAAAACACTTTCTTTAACTAGAGTAATAGGAAGCATTCACATTGTGATTTCAATATGAGAAATGAATAAAATAAAAATCTACTTTAAGTGCTCCGGTGATAGAGATGAAATTCTAGTAACAAATATTGTTTTAATTAAATATTCGAAGCAATTTTTGTTGGAAACTAACATATGACTAAGGCTTTAGGATTCAGGTCTATAAAATAAGCATCTGAGATATTATTCCTTTTATTTTTGTCATTGTTGTGCTGAAGTGCATTTCACTGAACAGTGAGTTTAAATTTGTTTGTGGTTGTTCTCAAGTGTTGCTGATACAAAGTATGTGAGTATTATATTTTCTTTTAGGCGATTTTTCAATAGCCAGGTAATTTTTTACTGAAGAATAAATAAGACATTTTTGACATAATTTTCTATACAAAAGCTGTCAAGCCACCATTTTTATTCCTCAGGTAAAACCTAACTGACTATTAAAAAATCGATCCTTAATAATTTTTTCTTCGATTTATACGACGGTTTAATTACATGTATTATGACTGAAGTTACTCAATTAAGTTAAGACAATATATTAGTTTAATATTTTAAAACTACTGTACTTTTAGGTACTGTATTTGTAGTTTCATAATAATATTAATATTTTTACAAACTTTTAACAATTCTTGCTTCGTTGCTCTATCATGCAATAAATATAAGACCTGGGTTCGATTCTTAAGGTTTTTTTTTGTCTGATACTGTAAATATATTATTCCCTATTCGATGAGATTTCAAAAAGTTCCTGTAAAAGTAGGGGAGGCCTAACCCCACCTCTTTATCTAACCCTTTGAAGAATACAGATGCTGTTGTTTCATGTTGCTCGAAATGTTGGTAACAAAAATTATTTATTGCATTTTAACAATGATTTCAGGGCGCAGTCGATGAATAATCCTTTTTGGGTTGAAGAAGAGGACTCCACGCCTTCAACTTCTCGAGCAACAAAAGAAAAAATCGGGGGCAGCTCAAAAAAAAAAGCTGTGAAGAGAGATAAAAAAGTGTCTCGGAAGAAGAAGGCTTTGCTTTCTAAAAGCCCTTTCGCTTCAGAATCAGAGTCTGATAGCGACGGGCTTGCAGTTGCTACAACACTAGCTCCAAAAAGAAAACGGATTTCCATCGTTTCAGACTCTGAGGTAAGATTTTTTTCAATTTTTTTAATTTTTAAACATTCAAACGTTAAATTTCCATTTCATTTAGAAACATTCATAAACTATCAGTGTTTTTGCAGTGTGCGATTTCTCCATCAAATTATACTTATTTGCTACTCTACTACTTCAACTACTCGTAGGTCCATGCGTTTAAATAGACTTTTCTAAAAGATTATTTATAAGTATTATAAAGGTAGATTAATCGACGTGGTGCCCTTGCGTTTTATTATTTTTATTAAAACTAGCTATCTTATGTATTTCAGGAGGAATCATCTCGACCGCTGGTCCGTGCTGCCACACTGAAGAGCTGCATCAGTCAGCGAGTGGCTGATGGTTATACTTTTCAATCAGACCCGGGCAGGGTTGGAAAGTATTATTTTGAATTAAGAGTTTATAATACAAACGAAGTGGAAAAGCTTGCCCCAAACGAGCGTTGGAAACAATCTCTTGTAACGTTAAAATTATCGACCGATAAAGATAATGTTGTGTGGAAGGCTTTGACACACCTTGTGAATACTGGAAAGGAAGAGTTTAAAGAAATTCAGCCTGTTCTATACAGTAAACCTTAAATTAAATTAAAATTAATTTTATTCAGTTTCTATGCTCTCTTTATGTGCAAGTTTTTTTGTAATTTGCGAATAACTTTAATATAAATTGTTTAACCTTTTTTTATATAAATCTATTTAATCTCTTTTACATATTTTTACAAACTGATTTTATATTAGATACAGTCTTTATAAAGAAATATGAGAACATTTATTTGATTTAGAATAATAATTTTAATACATGTACCTTTTTTTCAGAGTTTCGATGTAAAATCGAAATTGAAAAATAAGAAATTTAAAAACCCGAAATAAGATATTAAAAACTAAGAAATTTAAAAACCCGAAATAAGATATTAAAAACTAAGAAATTTTAAAATGAGAATTTACCATCTGTTAAATAAAAATTGAATTACTGTTATAAAAAATATAAAGAATAGAATGACTGTAATAAAAATACAAGTACATTTAGTAAAAAAAAAAGCTTTTTTTGTAAATTTGAGATAAGTTAAATGAACATGTTTTTTTGTAAAGACTGTAATATTTATGTATCAAAATTAACAGCACACAGTAGAACAAATATTCATAAATCTAATCGATTACTCTGCTCTGAATTCGAAAATATTCAAATTATTGCTACTGCGTTTAAAAATAGAATCATAAGTTACAAAGTGAATCCACTTAAATCTAGTGAAGATACAATAATTCCAGAAACGTTTTTAAATCAAATTTCAAAATCTGTATGTGAAGTTATCAATCTTATGATTCAAAAACATAAAGCAATTAAAGTTAATTTTGAATTATTTGTGTCATACAATTTGCCAAAAAATAATGAAAGCTCTATGAAATCTTTCAACACTAAATATATGATAGCAGTTCCGAACACAAATATTTATAATATGTATTTGAAATGCTCTGAAAAATTAATATCTAAATGTTTAGAGTTTGAACTTGCTGAATCTGGTTGGGCTATTAATTGTATAAACCATTTGGAAATAAACATAAATAAGTACAATCCTTTAAGAGCTGGAACATATTTAGAATTGCCTGCGGTTATAAAAAACACAAAGTCATGTTTGAATATACGCAACAATGACAATAATTGTTTTTTGTGGTGTATTATTGCTCATATGTTTCCGAAAAGAGTGAATGCTAATAGAATGAAATCGTACCCACACTATACGTTGCTTTTAAACATAAATGATATGTCTTTTCCACCAAGTTTCACTGATATTAAAATCTTTGAGAAAAATAATCCTTCTATAAGTGTGAATGTTTATGGTCTTGAAGCTAATAATCATGTAACGGGTCCTCTATATTTAACGCGTGAACGAAAGCTTACACATGCCAATTTATTGTACATAACTAAAGATGGTAAAGCACATTTTTGTTTAATAAAAAACTTTAGTCGCCTTGTGCACCGACAATTAACCAAACATAAATCTAAAGTATTTTTATGTGATGAGTGTTTTTTGTATTATGACAATGAATATAAATTATTAAATCACAATTGCGGTAAAATAAAAACAGTTTTGCCCAATGAACATAGCAAATTACAATTTTCAAACATTGAGAGAACCCAGAGAATTCCAATTGTAATATACGGAGATTTTGAAAGTTTGCTTTGCAAATACTCAGACAAAAATAAATCTCTTTTTACTGAATCTGTACAGTCACATCAAGCATCATCGTATGCTTATTATATTTGTTGTAAATCTAAACCTGAATTAAATGATTTTGTTAGTTATAGAGGTCCAAACTGTGCACAAACATTTGTTGAAACCATTACAAATGACGTAGAAAGGTTGTATACAATTTTACAAAATAAACAGCCAATGCTGCCTCTTACTTCTGATGAGTTAAACTCATTTAAAACAGCTCAATTGTGCCACATATGTAAAACCAAGTTTGTACAAAATGATAAAAAAGTTAAAGATCATGATCATTTCACAGGTAAATATAGAGGTCCTGCACACAATGCTTGTAATTTAAATTTGAAACAATGTCAATACATACCTATAATTTTTCATAATCTATCTGGATATGATTGCCATTTATTTATACAAGAGCTGTCTGATATAATTGGCAAAATTACTTTAATTCCTAAATCAAAAGAAAAGTACATATCGTTTACAAAATTCATACCTATTGATAATAAAAATATAGTTCAGTTGAAATTTATTGATTCGTTTAACTTTTTAAGTACTAGTTTAGATAAATTGGTAAAAACGTTGCACTCGGATGATTTTCTAAACATGCGCTTGTTTTTCAATCATGATCGTTTATTTAATTTAGCGTGTAGAAAAGGCGTATATTGTTATGACTATGTAGACAAATGGGAAAAATATGATGAAACGCAGCTGCCTGAACAGTCAAAATTTTTCAGTAAACTATCGGGAGAAAATATTTCAACTGAAGATTATCAACATGCTTTAAACGTATGGCAAACTTTTAAAATAAAAAATTTGGGAGAGTATACAGACCTTTATTTAAAATGTGATGTACTGTTATTATGCGATATTTTCGAAAAGTTTCGAGAAATGAGTTTACTTTATTATAATTTAGATCCATGCTATTATGTTTCATCACCATCGTTAAGTTGGGATGCTATGCTATTGTACACTAAAGTAGAGCTTGATTTAATATCGGATGTAGAAATGTACCAAATGCTAGAAAATGGAATTCGGGGAGGCCTTGCCCAATGTTCATTAAGATATGCCAAAGCTAATAACAAATATCAATCATCGTATAATAAGGACAAGGCAAGCACATACCTTATTTATCTTGACTGTGTGAATTTATACGGCTTTGCAATGATGCAGAAACTTCCAATGCGTAACTTCCGATTTCTTAGTGATAATGAAATAAATAAGTTCAATATAAATGATGTTAACAAAAACGGTGATGAAGGATACATTTTAGAGGTAGATTTATATTACCCCCCTAACATTCATAATGCTCATTCGGATCTGCCATTTGCTGCCGAAAAATATTCTCCTATGCAAAGCAAGTGTAAAAAGTTAATTGCAAATTTATACAGCAAACATCACTTTGTTATCCATTATGCACATTTACAAGAGTGCTTAGAAAATGGTTTAATATTGCTGAAAATATATAAAATATTATCATTCTATCAAGATAACTTTTTAAAACCTTATATAGTATTAAATACTTCTCTCAGGCAAAAAGCTAAATCTGATTTTGAAAAAGATTTTTTTAAGAAACAAAACAATTCTATTTTTGGGAAAACAATTGAAAACAAACGGAAACAAGTTGATGTTAGGCTCGTAAAATTATGGAAAGATAAGTTAAATACAACCAACAAATTGTTTGGTGCTGAAAGGTATATTAGCGCACCACATTTTAAAGATTTGTCAATTTTATCCGAAAGTTTAGTAGCTATTCAATTAAATAAGACAAAAGTTATATTAGATCGTCCTATTTATATCGGATTTTCTATTCTTGAAATTTCTAAAACACATTTATACAATTTTCATTATTCTGTAATTAAAAAAAAATATGGAAACAATGTAATTTTATGTTATACTGATACTGACAGTTTGCTTTATTTTGTAAAAACTGATGATTTTTATGAGGATATGAAAAACAATATTCGTTATTTTGACACAAGCAATTTTGAGGATAACAATATATATGGGTTACCTAAAGCCAACATGAAAATGCCCGGCTATTTCAAAGACGAATTGGGTGGAGAGATTATTTCAGAATTTGTAGGTTTACGAGCTAAGTTGTATTGTGTACGCACTGAAAATAAAACAATAAAGAAAGCAAAGGGAGTAACAAAGCCAATAACGAAAAAATTGGATATTGAAAAATATAAAAGGGCATTAATGTTTAATGATAACCTACGAGATGATATGTATGTTATAAGATCTAAAAATCATCAACTTTTTACACAAAAATTAAATAAGCTCATACTTAATAGTGATGACGATAAAAGGCAGAGAATTGAGGATTGTTTCAACACTTTACCATGGGGACATTATAGTTCAATACTTTAGTACTCTATTTGTTCTACTGAGCTAAACCTATATCGTAAGATATAAAAGCTACTTAAAATTTTAAATTTATATAAGTATGTAATATGTACATGTCGACGCAAGGCTAACTTAAACTTTAAAAATATCAACTTAAAGTTCATTTTTAACAGTTAAATGTGACTGGATAGGTCAAATTAGTTTAGATTTGATTATTGTAGTCAGTTTGCTACTTTTTAATGAAAAAAGCTGTGTTTTGGTTTGCTGTTATAGTAACCGCAAATCATAATGCTGCTTTTTACATTGAAAAGTAACAAAACTGACTACGATAATCAAATCTAAACTAATTTGACCAATCTAGCCACATTTTACTGTTAAAAATGAGCTTTAAGTTAATATTTTTAATGTTTAAGTAAGCCTTGCATCAACATAAATAATCGAATAAAAAATGTAAAAAAATGAATGTAACTATAATCATATAATCAATAAATGTATAATCTATGTTCATAAAATGAATGTAACTATAATCGTATAATCAATAAATGTATAATCTATATTCATTTGTTTTTGTTTTCCCTTTCCGAAAGATTTTACCTCTTATTTATAAACACTGTGCATAGATGATGACATAGTTTTTATTTATATAAGTTTGTCATAACTATATGCAGTGTTTATTAATAAGAAGTTTCATCTGTTCTAATTTATTAGGCGATTAAAACACATTATGTAGAATCAATTTTAATTTATTATTACACATTTAATTAAACAATAACATATGAACTGCATTTAAGGTCTATCTGTAGGTGAACTTAATTTTTAACTAAATTTAAACATTTATTTTGCTTTACCAAGAATACATTCAAATAATAACTAAATTAACTTTTTACAATAATAAAACATTATACATTAGATTTGCTTAACTTTTGCACTATTTTACTTACTAAATGATCAGTTTTGTCAACGATATCGTCATAGTCACTTGTCACTAAATACTGCACATTCACACTCGCATTATCAGTTTCAGTGTCTATTTCTTCCATATCACGGCCATCCAGATCAAAGACCATAATTTTTATTAATTGGTGAACACGTCCTTGCTCCTTACGCATGATAAAAGAAGAGTTTTTAAAAGATTTACTTTTTTCTTCTTTAATCTTCGTTCCTCTATTATTTTTTTTCGACTCTCCTCACATGTTTTAGCTGCTACTTCCGCATACCAGCTCTCCCCATCTTGAGCATAGTAAAACGGATTGGTGACAGGGTCTGAGTCTTCTATCGCATTCTGAAAGAATACCAAGAATATTATAACTAAACAGCATGAACTATGGATTTAATGTTTGATTTAAGATAATCTTAATAGTTACATACCGCTAAATTTTGTGGGGCGGCCATATCTACAACGGGGCTGTACGATGGTGAGTGTGACATAATTCTGTAAAAAAAGAGATGCATTACATAATCATTATTATTAGTTTAAATAATTAATTAAATAAATTTAAAAAAAAAATACCTTACCTTGAAAATATAAAATCGTTAACAAAAACGATCTGCTTATGCATAGAACACCAGCTGAGAAGTGATCGCTTATTTTTATAACACATGCAAAAATTATTTGATTTGCGATGAGTAATATGGATCATTACGTAGCTCTTATTTATACATGCCTATCTTGTAAGATGAGACTAGAACCATTCCTGTTGGGACAAGTCTAAAGATAGTCCCCAAATAAAGTATATATGTTTATGTTAGTTAATAATTAAATTAATTGGCAAGATGAAGTTGATCAAACAACCCATATCACTTAACGTTAAAAATATAAATCTTGGTGAGTCTCCTCAAGAGATTAGACATAGCGCTTTGTTGCCAAATACGATTCGTTGTATAATTTGCGGCCCCTCAAATTGTGGTAAAACAAACGTTGTGATCAGTTTGTTACTGCATGAAAATGGGCTCAAATTTCAAAACCTTTACCTTTACTCGAAGACTAATTTTCAACCAAAATATTGTTTTTTACGGGAAGTATTAAGAAGAGTGCCTCAGATAAAATTTTATGAGTTCAATGACGATAAAGATGTCATATCTCCGAGTGAAGCTTTACCAAATTCTGTATTTATATTTGATGATGTTGTATGTGAAAATCAAACAAATATCCGTAATTATTTCTGTATGGGTAGACATAAGCTAATTGATTGCTTTTATTTATCGCAAACCTATTCAAAAATCCCGAAACAGTTGTTACGCGATAATGCTAACTTTCTTATAATATTTAAACAAGATGATGTGAACTTAAAGCACATCTATGAAGAACATGTCAACTCTGATGTACCGTGGAATCAGTTCAAAGATATTTGTAAAAGTGTTTGGAGTAACCCTTACAACTTTCTTCTTATTAACAAAGATTCATCATTAAATAATGGAAGGTACAGACAGAATTTTGTTTTTTTTTTTAAATTTGAATGAAAGCAAATACATGTACATATAAATGAATTGTATACAAAAACATTGCTAGTGTTAGTCCTCTCTTAGTTGAACACAGTTGTGGTTACATAATATGGAGAAAAATATTAAAATGGAATTAATGAAGTCTGTTGACTCCATAAAAAATAAAATAAAACATATGAAAAATCAGGAACATGCAATGAACTTGTCACTTGATAAAATGCTAAAACCTGTGACAGATCCTCTTCAGACTTTAGTTAATTCTAATAGATCTGCAGAAAAAAATAATAAAAATGATAATACAACTCTAAAAAATTTTGGAGGAATCGAATCCTATGAAAATAATGCTAGTTCATCTATAAAGATCAATGACTATTACGATCCAAAAATAAAATCTACCCAATTAGTCGAACAAAATGCTAAAAAGGAATCGATTGATAATTTAGAATTTTCATTAGAAGGTGATGACATCTTTGGTATTTATGATGGTATTAGTATACCGTTTGGAATTAGAAGTGAAAACAATACTTTATTGATGGGTAATTCAACAGTATCATTTTCTAAAATTGATAATTTGAATAACGAAAGTACCATTTTAATTAAAATCGGTGACAAAGCTTACAATTTAACTGCTGGTCTAAAAGAACTTTTACTCCGAAGAAAACCTGATTTAAAGTTAATATCGAGCGAAGATAAACTTGTCTATAAGGATATGTTACATTATACAAATGCACATAAAAGAGATTTTAATCCTAAAGGTCAAATAAGAGGTGACAAAGGTATAAAATATTGTAAAATAATCAAACACCTATTTTCCGAATCGTCAAACGATGATAAACTTGTTCACACTAAATTTGGAAGAAACTTGCCAAAGTTAAAGAAGTACAAAACCAACACCGACTTGATATATTGGGATGATCCCAATGAATTGGTTGAGAGATTAAAATTATTAGTAGCTTCGAGAGATGCTGGCAATACCAATCATGATAATGAAATTTTATCGATAGTTGAAGAATTAAAAGAAGCTGACATAATTCAATAATAAATAGTGGAGATACTATGGTTTTTATTCAGTATCAATGGTGGGTTCAAGACAAATGTTGATATACTGAATTAAAGATATGAGTAAAGCCGACGTAGTAAACGAAATTCATAAAAATGCAAGGGTAAACTTTCCGCGAAGACATGTTATTATGAAAGATATAGATGATTTATGGCAAGCGGACTTAATTGATATGCAATCAATTTCTAAAGACAATAAAAATTTTCGATTTATTCTTGCTGTTATTGACACATTTTCAAAATATGCATGGATCTTTCCTTTGAAAAGTAAGACCAAAGATGTTGTATGCAATTCTTTCAAGATTTTATTGGAAAAAGGGCGTATGCCTAAAAATCTGCAAACTGATAATGGGGCAGAGTTTTATAATGATAAATTTAAAAAACTTGTGAGATCTTATCATATTAATCATTATTCAACCTTCTCAACAAAAAAAGCTTCAATTGTTGAGCGATTCATCAGAACATTGAAGTCTAAACTTTATAAAGAATTTAGTCTAAAAGGAAGCTATAACTGGATCGATAATACTCTTAATAAAGTTATTTATGAATACAATCACACCTATCATCGCACAATTGATGAAATCCCCGCAAACGTGGACAATACTAATAAAAAACGCATATTACAAAGATATTTTAGGCTGGTAAAAACCGATAGCATAAAAAGCAAGTTTAAAGAGGGTGATTATGTACGCATTAGTAAGTATAAGGGGACATTTGAAAAAGGATATACTCCCAACTGGTCGACAGAAATATTTAAAATTCAAAAAATTCAAAAAACAACTCCTATCACCTATTTAATTGAAGATGCAATCAGGGGCCAGCCCATTCTAGGTGCATTTTATGTACAAGAGCTTCAAAAGACAAAAAATCCTAATGTATATTTGGTTGAAAAAGTTCTTAGAAGGAAAGGAAACCGGGTTTTGGTAAAATGGTTAGGCTTGCCTTCTTCTGAAAACAGTTGGATTGATAAATCGAATATTTATTAAGTGTTCAGTCCAAATGTTTCAGTCTTATGATGGGTATTGAAGAGAGTAGTCTTCTCAATTGGATTATAAATCATTTACCATTTGAGTTACATTTACCGGGATACAATTATTGCGGGCCTGACACTAAATTAATTAAAAGGCTTGCGCGTGGAGATAAAGGTGTTAATAAATTAGACGAATATTGCAAACAACACGACATTGCCTATCACAAGTCTTCAAACCTAAAGGATCGCCACAAGGCAGATTTAGTTTTGTTAAATATGGCTAAAGAGCGAGCACTTGCCTCAGATGCGACTGTAGGAGAAAAACTGTCAGCACGCTTAGTAAGCAGCGCTATGGCAACAAAAATCAAAACTGGTTTTGGCCTAAAAAAAGATAGCAAAAAGTGTTCTCCCAAAATTAAACCTGAAAAAGCATTAAAAAACAAATTTAAAAATGTTATTAGAAAAACGAAAAGACATATCAAAAAATTAAAACCGAAATGCAAGAAAGTGGCAATAGAATTAGCTATGGCTGCTGCCAGAAAATTAGCTGATGATTCATCCGTTAAACTTCCTCGTGTTATTCCTATACCAAAAACTGGTGGAGTATTGCCTTTGATTCCGATTTTTGCGGGCTTATCTGCGGCGGGAGCTTTAGCAGGCGGTGCAGCCGGTATTGCTAAAACCATAAATGAATTCAAGATAGCAAAAAAATTGTTGATAGAATCGAGGAGACACAATGAAAAAATGGAAGCTCTCTGCATCGGAAAAGGACTACACCTTAAACCACATAAAGGTGGACTCGGAATTTTTGTATCGAAAGAAAAAAACTAAGATATCGGCTACCCAATCGAGCCTTGAGTAATTTAGACATTTTGAAGTATGGAAATAATATTCCCTATTTCAGAGGCGTCTTTATGAGAGATAAGCTCCCTAAATACCCTTTTAAAAAAGAATGCGGTGTTATAAATTTAGATAGCTCTAAAAATCTTGGTTCTCATTGGGTAGCCTATGCAAAATACAATGATTATATTGAATATTTTGATAGTTATGGAAATCTTAAGCCTCCAAAGGAATTTATAAAATACTTGGGATCCAAAGTTCATTATAATTATGATAATATTCAACGTGATCACCCTTATAATTGTGGACATCTTTGTTTAAACTTTTTGAAGAATTTTTGGTGTAGTGGGGGGGATAAAATAAACAGGATCTGTCGAAAGAAGTCAGTATAGAAGCATGTCTACTACGTTTACCATCTCTGGACATAAATCTGAATTGGTTTCATACTTTCAACCACTGCTGCATTTGACAGATCAATATGAGTGCGGTTTGATATACTTTTCAGTATTACAATCAACACCAAATATCCCCATTATTAACAGAGGTCTGTCTGTAATCAAAATCGAATGTGATCTTGTTCACGGTTCGTATTGCAACGGATTACCAACTCATTTTATTCACGAATTCGTGTCTGATACTACTCCAGGTCATCAGTGTGTGGAAATACCGCAAAATGTTATTTACTTTCCAGTAAACAAAAATATAATTTCATTAGTATCGGTTAAGATTGTAGATCAATTTGGCCACTGTGTTAACTTTGGAGGGAAACAAATTCAGTTACGTCTTCATTTAAGAAAAACAAAATGATAGTATATTATAAAAACACTCAAGCGAATGAAAAACGACTTAGTTCTTCTGCGATTGCTAAGGTGCAAAGACGCAAGAAAAAAGTTAAGAAATTGACTAAAGTAAATAAAGATTTTCTTAAAGCTCTAGGATTTAAAATATGAATATACTACAGATTGCTGAATTACCGCACTTTGACACTTCGATCGAAAGTTATGAAGTCCATTCATACAATCCCTACAATAGCAGCTTTAGAGAAAACGATGAAATCAGAATTCCCATCCACCAGCAAGACATATACGTGCTACCATCAGCCAGTTCAATTTACATCGAAGGACAAGCGAAGCTCTTCGGTAAAGATGGGAATCCAATCAAGAAAATTGTTGCGTTCACTAACAACCCTGTTATGTTTTTGTTTCAAGACATTAGATACGAAATGAATGTTATTGAAATAGACCGCATAAAAAATTCTGGAATAACGTCAACAATAAAATCATACATCTCATTAAATGAAGCAGAAAATAAAGTTGCAGCCCTATGGGGTTGGTGTTTAGAGGGATTTCAAAGTGATGGGCATTTTAGTGCTGTAATACCACTAAATAAAGTTTTAGGGTTTGCAGAGGATTACAATAAAATAGTGATAAATTGTAAACATGAACTTATACTGAACAGAAGTAACACTAATTTAAATAGCGTTATCCTTACTGATGATGTTGTTAATTTTCAAATAGATGTGCAAAGAGTTCAGTGGAGGGTGCCGCACATAAAAGTATCAGACCGAGAACGACTGTCACTTTTAAAACATTTAGAAAAAGATAAACCTATTCAGATGGCGTATAGAAATTGGGATTTATATGAGTATCCATTACTACCTAAAACCACAAAGCATTCTTGGTCTATTAAAACTGCTTCACAATTAGAAAAACCCAGATATGTATTTTTTTGTTTACAAACTAATCGAAAAAATAATAAAACTAAAGACAGTTCAGTATTCGATCATTGCGAAGTAACAAACGTTACGCTCTTTTTGAATTCACAATATTATCCATATGAACCTTTAGGTTTAAAGTTTTCTGAGAACAAATATAGTATATTATACGAAATGTTTGTGAAATTTCGTCAGTCGTATTACAACTATCCAGTAGACCCGTTGCTTGACCTAAAGGAATTCAAAGAAAAAGCCCCTCTCTTTATCTTAGACTGCTCAAGACAAAACGATAGCCTGAAAACTGGTCCAGTGGACGTGAGGTTGGAAATTGAATGTTCTACAGCAATACCAGATAAGACGACTGCATATTGTTTGATTATAAACGATCGACTTGTAGAATACAAACCTCTCAGCAACATTGTGCGCAGGTTATCATGATTGCTATTGTGGATATTCAAGGCTTTAAAACAGAAACAAATGAATTTATAATAAAAGAAATCGCTATATTGTATAATAAAACATTACAAATATTTTTAATTAAGCCACCATTTCCATTTTCAAAATTAACGAAGCAAGAAAAAAAACAAGTAAGTTGGATTGAACGTAACAGAAAGATATGCTGGTGTGAAGGATTTGTTCCCTATTCTAATTATCAGAATTTGGTTATAGATATTTTAAGAGATAAATGTATCTACGTTAAGGGTTTAGAAAAAGTGTTGTGGTTAAAGCATATTTTAAGAAATAGTAATTGTAATATATTCAATTTAGAAGATAAAGGATGTTCAAGTTTGATAAGCTTATACGATCAATATAAATATTCTCAAGATTTATATAACTGTATTTATCATGACTCTGTATGTGCTTTAAAAAATGTATTGTGTTTAAATAAGTGGTGCGTTGACAATAAAATTCTAAAATAAATATTTTATTGTTTTTATTTCTGTAGTTAGGTGAAATGCATCTTAGTTTTCTTTCCCCTCCTCCTACTTCTGTCCAGTCTTTATATGTTGCTGACAAAAGCTGGACCATACCATTATACGTTTGTACCTAATTGAATTAGAAAGTCAATAAAACATGTCTCAAAATGAATACAAACCTCGTTATGACATGTATAACACATTTAAAATGCGTGAATTTTCATTTAATTATTACTGTGGGACACTTAATAAAAAGAAAAGATTAGTGATGGAAATGGCTGACGCAGGATTCTTTTATTATGGAAATAGTATAAATGATATTGCAGCATGTTTCTCATGTGGTGGTGTTATTGAAGATTGGGAGATTTATGATGATCCTTGGACGCAACATGCCATACATTTTCCTAAATGTTTTTATTTAAACGCTGTGAAGGGCACAAACTATATTACAAAAAAGTGTTTGGAATACTTACCCTATTAAAGTGTATATGTATAGGATGTCACATTGCACTTAAAAAGCGAGTCTGGTGAGCATCTTCGCATATTCGTTAATGTTAGCAACAAACAGGTTGATAATGAAAAATGGGAGACTACTAGACACACGCAGGTTTACAGGTGTAAATGTTATAGTAGTGTATGATTGGGGAGTTCTGGATCACGCGCTCGAGCAAAGCGAGAGCAAGTGATCCAGAACCCCCAATTATACACTACTCAGCGACACGAAGAAAAAGAAACACGGATATTAAAGAAGGTATCTAAATTGAGAATATAATGTACTAGCTTCTGCCAGCGGCTTCGCCCGCGCGAACAGTGTTGTCTTATCCCAAGGGAGCATTATACCGGGCTGAATAGTAGTCTATATGCTATTCCAGACCTTAAGTAGTTAGTAAAATAATAAGTCTGTTTCAGTCCTACAATCTTGTAAACCTATTTTTGGAGCCCACAAGAATAACCCCTACTAGTGCCACATGCTTAGACAATATTTATACTAATGTTGTACCAGTCCACAAAGAAATTATAAATTTACTAGATTCTGATCATTGCGGGCAGAGGATTACTATACCAATCCAAAACAACAAAGTGGCTAAAAAGGATATCACTGTTAACCCCAAAACTGCAAGTCGCTTGAAAGCTTTTAAAGTTAAACTCATTGATAAATTACCAATTTTGCCAATTCATGCTGAACCTAATCATCAATATGATGATTTTTTTAGTATATACTGTAAACAATTTAATTCCACCTTTATTCCCAAGACAATCTCCGTTAATGGTAATGCATCATTCAGTGATTGGGCTACCATTGGTATTCATAAAAGTAGAACACGGCTTTATGAGCTGTACGATGAAAGGACTTATGTAAACACTGCTGAATTTAATTTATATGTTAGAAATTATTCAAAATTATTTAAAAAAGTTTGTTTTTTGGCCAAGTCGCGTTATTTGAGTTCGAAGATTAAAAACAGTAGTAATGTTATTAAAACGACTTGGAATATTATTAATAGTGAAACGGGAGGATCTGGTAACCGAAATATTGACTACAGCCTGTCTATTAATGACAACATCATAAAATCAGACTCACAAGTCGCACTGGCCTTTGAAAATTTCTTTTCAGATATTCCCGTTTCTACTACTAAATCCTTAAACTCATCACCTTGTGTTGCTGAGTCTTTGCTAAAAGAAAATGTTAATGTTTGCGATTCGGAATTTATTTTTGAACATATTACTTGTAGAGACATAATTAAAACCTTTCACACATTAAATGTTAAAAAGACTGCTGATCTGTGGGGTCATTCTGTTGAAGTCGCCAAGTCTATTATTGATATTGTCGCACCTAGTTTAGCTATTATCTTTAATAATTGTATCGACTGTGGGGAGTTTCCTGACCTAATGAAAAATAGTAAAATAATACCTTTGTTTAAATCAGGTAGTACATCAGACCCTACAAATTATAGACCTATTTCAGTACTACCTACTTTTAGTAAAATATTTGAGAAATTAATTTTAGAGCAATTGCAAAGATTTTTTAATAAACATAAATTATTACATAGCAAACAGTTCGGTTTTACAAGGGGTCGTTCAACTACTGATGCCGGTGTTGAGCTTTTGGGACATATTTATAATGCATGGGAGGATAAGTGCGATGCCTTGGGCATCTTTTGTGATTTGTCCAAGGCATTTGATTGTGTTCTTCATGAAACCCTAATCAGGAAACTCCGCCACTACGGGATCCGGAACAGCGCTCTGGATCTTCTTACTTCATACTTGAGTAATAGGATTCAGAGCGTTGACGTTAATGGAAAAAGATCTCCTGGATCTATAGTAGCAATGGGAGTCCCGCAGGGCTCGATTCTTGGTCCTTTCTTGTTTCTTATTTATATTAATGATTTGCCTTACCTCATAAAGGATAACCATAATATAGTGTTGTTTGCGGATGATACTTCACTTTTGTTTAAACTTAAACGTCAGCAGCTGGTTACTGACGATGTAAATAGCGCGATCTCAAAAGTAGTTCACTGGTTCAATGTTAACAATTTACTTCTTAATGAAAAAAAAACTAAATGCATTAAGTTTACCCTACCTCACGTTAGGCAGGTGAAAACTGACGTGCTGATAAAGGGCGAAGAATTGAATCCTGAAAATAGCACAGTATTCTTAGGTTTAACTTTGGATGCTAAGCTTCAGTGGGGCCCACATATAGATAAATTGTCAAAGAAGCTAAGCTCCGCAGCATATGCTGTTAGAAAAATTCGTAATTTAACGGACATAGAGACAGCCCGTTTAGTATACTTTAGCTATTTTCATAGTGTAATGTCGTACGGTATTCTGTTGTGGGGAAATGCCGCCGACATCCAGACTATCTTTGTTTTGCAGAAAAGAGCTGTTCGATCAATTTATAAATTAAGCCCGAGACACTCTCTCAGAGAGAAATTTAAGGAGATTAATGTAATGACTGTGCCTTCTCAGTATATTTATGAAAATCTTTTATATGCCCATAAAAATATAAAATTGTTTAAAAAATACAGTGATATCCATAATATAAATACTAGGAACAAACACAAATTTGTAATACCTACAACAAGGCTCAAGAAAATAGGTGGCTCGTTTAGATGTCAATGTGTGCGCTTTTATAATATGCTTCCAAGCCACGTACAAAATCTAAGTCTTAATAAATTTAAATCATTCATTAAACGTAAGTTGTGCCAAAAAGCGTTTTATAGCATTAAAGATTACGTTGAGGATAAAACGGCTTGGGAGTGAGCTGCTCCAATTAAATTAATTTAGTTTTTTTTTGTTTAAATATTTTGCACCATGAATTTTGTTATTTTTTAATTATTTTTTTTATTTGTTTTCTTGCAATGACAAGAATATTTACTTTTTAAAGTATTATATTATTTTATTTTAATTATTGTGAATGTGAAGACGATGTGGATCATTATTTTGTTTTTTAATTTATCTTATTTTTTAATCATGGTCTGGCAGTTTGAGTAGTTTATGCGGCCTACCCGAATGTCCTTTCTTTGGTATTGTTCGTCGAATCGTTCAGCTCCTTAAATTCTGAGTTGAGCTGCTCGGTTATTGACAAATGCGTGCACTGACTGGACAGGTCCACTCAATCTGGCTGGTTCTTTCCTCAAAAGACCATTTCAGACATCAGTCTACATGGTCTTCACATGATCGAACCAAGATTTTGTCAGGACTTTAAAAGAGACTGTGACCTCTGAGTTTGTTTCGGCCTTTCTTCTCAGAGTAGTCAGATATGAAACGCCGACCTCATCTAGTTTTAAAAAAAAAATATGTTAGACATGTAAAAGCGTTTGTACAAACCAACTTACAGAAATAAAATCATTTATCATTTATCATTTATCATTAATCTATGTCTGTGTCAAATTTCATCCGGATCCTTTCAGCCGTTCCGGCGTGATTGAGTAACAAACATACATCCATCCATACTTTCACATTTATAATATTATTAGTATGAAGTAAGATTGGGAAGATACATTAACAGTATAAGTTAAGTATCAAGCACCCGATATAAAAGACAGCGTGGGAAAAAGCAGATACCTACGGCTTCGTCTCTACGACAGTCTTACACAAAAGGCTTCTTTGAATCTCTGTAACATTTATGAGGAGGCTTTGAATGAGAGATCTGGTAGGAGTGGATCCAGTAGATTGTGGAAGACAGTCTACTTAAGGCGGTACCCCGAGCAAAACGCCGCGCAAGCCGTTTTTTGTGCTGTTTTTAGGAGCTATCTACCCGTTATTTAAAAAAAAAATATCAATTAATAAAAATACATTAAATTTCTACATAATATTGATTCTAAAATGGTAGATTTAGTTTTTTTTAAAATGTTGTATATATTTCACTAATCTCCTTCCAAAAAAATATAAAATGAGAAATAATTATTGATATTATGCATCTCCTCGTAAAGTGTTCATTAATTATTTTTTGTACTAACACTAATGGATGGACAATTTAATAACGAACATTTTTATAGATTTTTTTTTTCAAAAGACCGAAATTCGATTTTATAAAGATTTTATTCTAAAATCTGTAATTCATGCGCCACCAGTGCCGCTACACCAATAGGAATGCTCATATGTCATGCCGATTTTTTGGTCAGGGTACCGTCTTAAGCGTAAAGCTCTCCGCAAACAGTGCCGATACGACGATGCAACACCGAGGCGCGATACGTAAACAATTCATAGAAATATAGATACCTGTTGCTTAACATACAGAAACAACTATGAAAAAGCGTATCCGAATTGTTAGAAAGGAAGAAAGAAAGGAACAGAGTTTATTTTTTTTTGTTAGTTAATTTTTAAGAACAAATAAATTTTCAAAATAAAATATTTATTTATTTATCATTATTATTTATTTGTTTGCGCCAGATTCGACGCATACCATAAAAAGAACAAATAAAAAAAAGTTAATTTTAAAATCAAAAACCCGACTGATTAAGAATGAACTAAAAAGCTGTTAACAAGAAAAATCATGCTGTGCAGTTGGAGGGAATATATTCGCGAAACACCCAGCAACCCAGTCGGATAAAAAAGGAAAATACTTAAATACAAATAGGTACAAAGTATGTGTCACAACCAAGTTGTCGGATTGTCACTTCGCACCTATCTTCTACAGCCTTTACACACCTTTATTATACTTACCAGAATGAACTGCCGAGAGTTTGAGCTATGAGTAGGTATGTAGTTTTGTTTCTATTGAGCCTTCTGTGCCAATCTGTGCTGTGCCATGTCATTTTTGAGTTTACTCGTGCGTACCTACAAAAATATCAATGAATAATTTATGAGTATTCTATTCATTTACCTGATATTAGATACCTCTCAAAAGAATTAAAAAAAATATTACTGAACTACAAAACAAAATGAAAATATCCCAAAAAAATTGTTCCGTCCGGGAATCGAACCCTCGACACGCAGCGCAGTAGCCGATCGCTCATCCACTACGCCAACCGTGTCGTCAATGACAATTCTCATCAAAAACATTGTGTCGCTGACCAAAATTTGTGTCTCTCATACAAATTTTGGTCAGCTAACGACAATTTCGTATGAAAATCTATTTTTATGAAATACTTATTACTTCCTTGGAGAAAGTTGTTTATTTAAATGGGCAGAAGCAATTTTAAACTATGATACGGCCTTTCCGTTACACTCTGTATAGCCTACTTGAAACCATACATCGATTGAGCGCACCTGTAAGGCGAGGCTGGCTCGTGGTATGTTTTAAGTTCAATTTATGAGCGACTGAGCGATCCTCGGGGACGTAGACTTAACTGAAGCGAACTTATGTTATGCCTCAAACCTGGGTAATTTGGGCACGAAATTATACCTTGTTTTCAGGTGTTTGTGGTTTATTACGAGTACCTATTACTTCAGGTGTTACTATGTATATCATTGCCTCTTGGAATAAAAGATACCGTTAAACATTCTAGTCTTCTTTTTTGCGGTGGTAGAAATTACACACGTGAACGAACCACGTTCAAACCATAACATATTATCACGCCTGTATTCCCCGATGGGTCAGGCAGAGGTGCACCTAATTGTACTTTAACATTTGACCAGTTATGTTTAAGTCCCATGTGATAGGGGGCGAGCCTATTGCCAAGAAATTCCAGATGGACAATGCTAATAACACTTTGCCCGACCGTATTCGAACCCAGGACCTTATGCTCTGCTCAGCACTAGCGCTTGCTAGTATACCAACAAGATAGTCCGTTTTTTAAGTACCTTCCCTTTTTATTTGACCGTAGTTGAAATTATTCACATGCTAAAAAAGAGCGTACCTTTGAGCCATAAAATAAATAAAATACAAAACTCGTTTATTGTTTAGTAAACGTTTTACTCGATAAAATAAGTAATAGTTGCCCAAATAAAAACATCAAAGGCGAGCGCCTGTACGTTGACGCGGGCAACAATAAAAGTCGTCGTTAATCTTCTTCTCACTCCACAAACATTATTTTTACGAAAAGATTTATTCACAAGAGTGTTGCGTGAACGATAGTTACAATTGGGTTTAAGTTTTATAGGTTTTCGTCTTTGATTCAATATCTTTTGACTGGTATTTTTACATAGGATATGCACGCAGAGGTGTGGCACGTTAGCGTGTTTACCAAACACGCATCAGTTACCTAGTCTATTCTGTTAAAATTTGACCGTGAATTATTTTTGGAGTGGGTTCGAAGAGAACTATCATTCCAGCTGACACTATAGATTGACAGGTCACTTCTCCTGAATGTGCATGGTTAGATATTTACAGAATAGCACTGCTGTAGCGAGCAATGTTTGATCCCGACAACATTTTCATACAAAGCAAAGCTAAGTACAACTGCGTATCAGAGCCGTGAACTGAAGTGGACTGGTACCTTAAAACTTCGTCCAGCCTAGGAATCAAAGCTAGGACCACGCAACAATAATCACGCTTTCAACCACAACACCTACGAGTTAAGATCTTACACGTGTCAATATACACTTGAGTTGATTCGATTCAATCAGCAAGCATCGCGGAGTTTTCACAAGTTTGCTGGAGTTTAACGTTCACATGAGAGAGGGTTATTGAGTTCTCTGTAGGACGCCATTATCTGCGTACACAGAGGATTGTTGGATGAGTTTACTTACTGTTGGAATATGTCGGCAGTAGGAAGTGAATTGGGTAAATATGTTATGTAACTAAATATGGTAACTTGATGATTGTTCAAAAATTCAAAATGGTTTTGCAAATTATATAGGAAGGTACTAATAATAGGTTTCTTCATCAGATTGGCACATTATAATTGTTTTATTTACTAGTATTTTCCAGCGGATTTACCCGCGTAATAGTCGGGTACCTTCTACCGGAAAATAAAATCCTGTGTCCTAATTCAAGTGTTGTGTACTCATTACGTGTGTGCCAATCTTCATTCAGTTCCGTTCAACCGTTGAGGTGTGAAACATCCGAATACAAAGCCACCAAAGCTTTCTAGCAATAAAACTGGTAGAAAGTACCACAAAATCTTGTCTCATTGTGAGCGTGGTTAAAAACCCGCTTTTTACCTTCCCCTTTTCATAATCCCTGAGTCCCTTTACGAAGTTTTGTCGTTGGTTAGCGGGGAAACAGTCTATTTTTAGGGTTCGGTGGCCAAATGGCAAAAAACGGAACCCTTATGGATTCGTCAAGTCTGTGTGTCCGTCCGTATGTCACATCAGCCACTTTTACCGAAACTTCAAGAACTATGCTGAAACTTGTTAAGTAGATGTATTTTGTGAACCGCATTAAGATTTTCACAAAAAAATAGAAAAAAAATAATCAATATTGAATCAATAATTAATTTTTTTTTCATCATACTCTTATGTGTGGGGTATTTATGGATAGGTCTTCAAAAATGAGATTGAGGTTTCTAATATATTTTTTCTCTATACTGAATAGTTTGCGCGAGAGACACTTCCAAAGTGGTAAAATGTGTCCCCCCCTGTAACTTCTGAAATAAGAGAATGATAAAACTTAAAAAAAAAAAATATGATGTACCTAAATTACCATGTAATTAGGAGTATAATGAGGAAACTTACACCGAAAATTGGTTTGACCGAGTAAGTAGTTTTCTTTTAATACGTCATAAATCGTAAACCACAATTTACCAAGTACGGAACCCTTCGTGCGCGAGTCCGACTCGCACTTGGCCGGTTTATTTCTAAAAACCACGAATGAAGAGGTTAGTATCTCCTCTAGTTATTATAAATGCGAAAGTAACTCGTGTGCTGATCTTAGCCTGGATCTCTAACTTTCAAGCGGACGAATCTGTGGACAGAAGCTAGTTTATCATAACCAAGAAATAGGCATTTCCCAGCAGTTAGGTATTCCACGCACACAGCACACACGAGCGACTCATTACCTGCACAAGTTAATTCGGAAATTCCGCAAGTTTGGCGCGCGGGGCGTGTGATTAAACTTCTCCTTAATAAAACATCTGACAGGGGGTCCGAGGGGGCGGGAAGAGGGGGACGAGAGTGAAAGGAGACAAGTTGGAGTATGGATGAGACAAGCACGCTAATCTGTGTTTTAGAGCAAATATTCAGCAAAAACTTTCACTTTGTTCGTGGCAGCAGAACAAGTTAAATGAAAATTAAGCTAGGTTGGTAGAAAAATAAATAGTTCACAGTGCGCTACAATTTGTAACCTCACGAGGCTTGACTAATAAGAAACTGTTACTTAATCTATGGTTCAGCAACTCGGTTACCAACGAACATCAATAAAGATCAGTTCATTCTAAGTTTACATTGTTCATCAAATCACGGCAGGTCACAGCCAAGTCACAATCCACACGGTCCGCAGGTAACTGCATTCAGCATCACTAAAAACATCTAGGTGTCATGTTTCAGTAAAACATCACCAAAATAATCTTGTACCTATATCAACATTAGCGCTCTATGGCCTGCATACTCTCACGATGCCAGCATTCTTCTCCAAGGTATGGAAGAACGTGACAACTTCGCCGTTGCTAACTAAATTATGGTCTGGGTCCTTTCTGTTACTTTACAAGTCTTAAGAGCGGCGGGAGCGAAAAATGTAGTCTGTATAGAACATGGTAAGGAGAAGGAAATTCAATAAATAACGCTACATGTTTACTAGCTAGCTGTATTCTAGCAGAGTTTGTATTAGGTAGGATACAAAACACTTCAGACATTCAGATACTGCTGGTATATACACACGCATAATATGCGGGTATATCGATAACTAATATTATTCGAATTATATTTTTTTTTTTATGCACCAGCCAAGTAATCACCACCCTTGGTTGACCGTAGGAGAATGCCTCAGGCATTAAGTCCGCCTATGTATCTGTATGTTGCATGAAGTTTTAATAAATAAATAAATAATTGACAAATGCTTGCACAGTCTGAACATGTCCACTGAAATGTTTAGGGTGCTGTCCTCAAAAGATCATCTCAGACGTGAACCTTCATGGTTTTCATATGTTTTGAACATTAGATAAACATTAATTCATTGTATGGACTTCAAAAGAGACTGAGTTGGTTTCGGTGTTTCATCTCAGGGTCCAAAACCATCATCCAATCATTTAGTTCCTGTTTATATCGCAGTGGTAAATAAATATTTTAGTTATGGTTTACATTATAAACACTAACTATACCATTGTTTTAGAAGTTCGTGGAGCGGCTTAATAATAACAGCCGCACGGGTCGATCTCCAAGGTTCAGCAACGCTTGACGAAGTCGGTCCGTGGATGGGTGACCATTTCAACATACCGATTTTCCTCCGTGCCTCGGCAAGCACGTTGAGCGGTTGGTCCCGGCTGTCATTTGAAGATCATTGACAGTCGTTACGAGTAGTCAGAAGCTTGAGATCTGACACCAGTCTAGCCAAGGGGTACCGTGTTACCTAGCTACTGGGTTCTGGAGGTCAGATAGGCAGTCGCTCCATGTAAAACACTGGTACTCAGCTGAATCCGGTTAGACTGGAAGCCGACCCCAACATAGTTGGGAAAAGGCTAGGCAGATATACCTTTGTTTTGGAAGTTGTACTACTGCTAATGCACATTTTTGTGAACGTTTTTACTTTTTAGGTTTCCGTTTCCAAAGTCAAAAACAAGACCCAATTACTAAGACTCCAGTGTTCGTCTGTCTGTCTGTCTGTCACCAAGCTGTATCTCATAAACCGTGATAGCTAGACAGTTGAAATTTTCACAGATGATGTATTTTTGTTGCCGCTATAACAACAAATAATAAAACCAGAATAAAATAAATACATATGTGGAGTTCCAATACAACAAGCGTGTTTTTTTTGCTGCTTTTTGCGATAATGGTACGGAACCCTTTGTGCGCGAGTCCGCACTTGGCTGGTTTTTAGATAAATTATTCTTATTCTTAAAACTGAAAAAAATATTGGCATATAAATGTGTTATTTTAACCAATTTACAATTTATTTTTACTATGTGCGAGAGGCGTACGTCCAACAGTGGATTGATATGAATCTCGCAGTTGAATGGATAGACTGTTTGAAGGGTTATACTTTGTTTTTTTTTTATATTTTATATGCTCGCGCTTGACCACTATCTCACCTGTTGGTGAGTGATGGCGATAATGTTGTCGACGGTAAGACACGCTTGCCTAGAAATAACCTATTCCCTCTTGAATTAAAGACTCCTAGATTGTAGCTGTCGGGAAACACAGACTCCGGCAGGGAATGCCACTCCTTAGCTGTACGCATAATAAAAGTGTTTTCAAAGCGTTTTGTGCGTATGGGTAGGATGTCCACCATATACCGATGGTGCATTGCCGTACGTCTGGTAGTCCGATGATGAAACGGGCTAGGTGGAATTAGATCGTGCAATTTCAACGCACACTCCCCGAAATGTAACCGATAAAAAACCGACAAGCTGGCAACTCGTCGACGGTGTTCAAGGTTATTCTTAAACGGTCGACACAGTGTAACAAAATTGTAGAAAGATGAACGAATGCCATGTCTGCTGAGCCGTACCTTCGTTAAAAGTAAACCAACCATAGCTCATGTTGCTAGAACGAGTGGATCTCATAATAATAAACGCATGAAGACTAGAGTTCGAAAAAAGACAGAAGTACGTCGAAAGACAATTACCCACTGTCGGAGCGAGCACGCTATTGAAAATGTTTGTACAAAGCTGCACAGGCATTTGAGAACACTCGCATACACGTCTTCTGGTAACCACAACATAGATGGCTATAGAAGAGCCACTTTCTTCTTTCATCGGTATCTGCCTAGCTCCTTGTCAACTACAAGTTGTTTCTTGAAGTGGGCATCCAGATCTGGTTAAGATCCAGCCCCCCTAGCCAATTTTAAACGTTTTGTATCGAATCTCTTTCTACAATCTTTAACGCCTCCTTTTTTATGGTCTGACCACGTGACTTAACAAAATCAAAAAAAATCAAAATCAATAATTTTTATTTCACATAGGCCTACATGGGCACTTATAAAACGTCGACAATGTGCACGGTTCGGGTTGGTCGATTCCTATGGAGAAGAACCGGCAAGAAACTCCATGGTTACTCTTTTAAAAAATTGTTTGGTTTTACAATATTTCCATGTTACAGCAGTACTTAGATGGGGGGACAACGCAGGCCCGATAATAAGTCGTAAGAAACTAAAACAAGAAATGATTATATAATAAATAAACCAAAGATTAAAAAAAGTAAAACGAGATAAAATGTTAACAATCTAGAAGGCCTACAATGTTCACACATTTACAAACCAATCGGTAAAATAATCTATACAAAGTATAACAAGACTAAATTTAACAGTGGCACAAATGTTGTTATCAGTGCTGTAACTATTCGTAGCAAAGGGCTATAAAGATAATTGAAAACCATTGTAAAAAGTCTTATTAAATGAAGAAAAATTTGATTGAGAATAGTTAGAGACATCCACATATTTGTGCCGTTTATGAGTTACCAGGGAAGCCGCATGTGCAGAAGGAGCTAAAACCAAATATTTTTATCTTCAACGTAGTCCTTGATTTTATAATATGCTTTTTTAATAAGGACACGTTTGATGTGATTTTTGAACTTTCCATCGGTCAGTTCTATAACTGACTTTGGCAACTTGTTATAAAAGCGTATACTGTTTATAAGAAAAGACTTGCTAGTTTTCGTTAATCTGAATTTAGGTAATACAATTTCGTGTTTACTGCGTGTATTTAAATTATGGAAGTCGCTTCTAGTTTTGAAGAGCCCTCGATTTTTGCGGACATACAAAATACATTCTAAAATATAAAGTGAAGGTAGAGTCAGTATATCGATCTCTTTAAATTTTTCTCTGAGGGTCTCGCGAGGACCCATTTTATAGATCGCACGGATTGCCCTCTTTTGTAATATGAAAATTGAGTCAACGTCTGCTGCTGATCCCCACAGCAGAATGCCATAAGACATAATACTGTGGAAATAAGCATAGTATACCAGCCTAGCTGTGGCTACATCAGTTAACTGCCTTATTTTCCTTACTGCATATGCAGCTGAACTTAACCTACCCGAAAGAGTTCTAATGTGCGCGCCCCACTGCAGTTTTGAGTCGATAGTAATCCCTAAGAATACAGTTTCAGCTACAACTTCAAGATTTTTGCCGTCAAGATTTAAATTTAGGTCACGTTGTGGTACATTTGGTAAAGAGAACTTAAGACATTTAGTTTTTTTCGCATTCAGTAAAAGATTATTAGCTGCGAACCATTTTGAGAGGATAATTAGACTTTTGTTGACCTGTAAGACATCCGTATCTTTCCTATCTATTTTAAAAATTAGCGAAGTATCATCAGCAAATAGAATTATATCCGATAATTTGGCCATCATAAAAGGGAGGTCATTAATGTAAACAAGGAAGAGGAATGGGCCGAGAATTGAACCTTGAGGCACGCCCATCTTGACTAGAGACCCGGAGGACGTCGCCCCATTAACATTTACTTTTTGCTGTGTGTTTGATAAATAGGAAAGCACAAGATCAGCAGCTTGTCCTCGAATTCCGTAGTGGTGTAATTTACAGATCAGTGTGTTATGGTCGACGCAGTCGAACGCTTTTGAGAGATCACAGAAAATGCCAATGGCATCCTGGGACTTCTCCCAAGATTCCAAAATGTTACTGATGAGTTTTACTCCCGCGTCCGTTGTCGACCTACCTTTCGTGAAACCAAACTGCTGACTATGCAGGATCCCATTTGAATTGAAGTGAGACAACATCTGATCCAGCATGATTTTTTCATAGATTTTACTCAATGCTGGAAGCACGGATATAGGTATATAATTAGAGGGATCACTCTTACAACCTGATTTGAAAATTGGTACTACTTTACTGTGTTTCATTAAGTCAGGAAACGTGCCGCTGTCCAAACATTGATTGAATATGCCTGTTAGGACAGGAGCAATTGAGTCAATAATATCTCCAAGAACCCTAACGGATATCCCCCATAAGTCTTCAGTATTTTTTATATTGAGACTTTTGAACGCGTTTTTAATTGTATCAATACATATTGGTTTAAATCTAAAGGTTGGTAAGTCTTTAGTAAAGTTTTCCTTAAGAAGAGCTTCAGCTAATTTAGATGAGGAGGGAAGAGACTTCGTAACCTCTAACGGAATGTTGGTAAAGAAATTTTCTAATGTCTCAGCGACTTCTTGCTTATCAGAAATGGTTTGATTAGTTATTTTCAATGACAACTCATTCTGATCGCGTAGTTGTGTCTTTCCGGTTTCTCTATTAATTACTTGCCACACAGTTTTTATTTTATTATTAGAAACACCAATTTTGTTAATTATTATTTGAGATTTTGCTTGAGCGCAGACTCTTTTAAATATTTTGGAATAGTTTCTAACATAAGTGTGGAAAACTTGATCGGAAGTCAAAGATTTTTCGTAATATAAATTATTTATGATATGCTCTATATGCCCACAGTGGCCCATTCGCTAAATTTTGATTTGTAATTGTTGACGTTAACTGTTTTTACAGGACACGTTTTATTGAATTCTTGGCAAACTGTAGAAAACAACGTGCCGTAATTTATATTGGGGTCTTTTGAATCAAAACTGGCGTTACATAGGTTGCTAAAAACATTATTATTAAAAGAATTTAATTTTTTTTTTGTAAGAGGTCTTAATCGAATTGATTTAGCTAGGTTATTATTGTTTTTATCTGACTCAAAAGATACTAGTTGACCAGTATGGTCTGACCTAACGCCACTAATTAAAACCGAATTTTTTACTTTACAATTAGTGAAAACATTATCAATGCACGAAGCTGAAGTTGCTGTTATTCTTGTCGGTTCATTAAATAAATATTTTAAGTTAAATGATTTAAACAATGATATGAGCTTACATTTTTCAGGTGAATTTACTAATAGATCTATATTTAAGTCACCACAAACAAAAACTAATTTATTATCCCTGAAAAGTTTACTTAACAATTCTTCCATTGTAATTAAAAACAATGATAAGTTTGATGCTGGTGGTCTGTAAACACACAAGATAGTATGCCCCTCGACCTCTGCACATGCTACCTCACATAAGCGATCAACAGAGTAAGCAGTGATATCCTTCCTTTCCTTATATTTGAGATGACTATTACAAAGTATCAGGGTACCACCACCCACTGAGGATCTGTTGTACGCGCTGGCAACTGAAAAATTATTTACATTAAACAACATCCTATCTGGTTTTAACCAAGTTTCACAAAAACATAAGATATCCATGTGGTATTTATCTACTAACAATTCCACGTCTAAAATTTTGCCGGAGAAGCGATTTATATTTTGATGATATAGTAAAATATTACTATTCGTCTTCTCTTTTGTCGGCTCTAATAGTTTAAAGAATCTACAGTAGTATTATCAGAAAAACTGGATAATACTGTTAAATCACTAAACCTAGTCTCAGTTAAATCATCAATAACTGCGTGTATATAAAAGGTAACAATGTAGCTAATAAATGTCGACTATTTTTGGGAAGAAACATATGGTCCCGAATCAAAACAAAATCACTAACAAAATTGTTGGTGTCAAAAAACAATAAACGGTCACTATGACGACAAGATAAAATATGCATCAAGTTATTTAAACTAGAAATATATTCATTTTCCTGAACAAGTAACTTGTCAGAATAGGGCAATGCACAAAATATTAATTTGCCTAATCTTAACTTAAGCAGGGTGTCAATACCATTAACTAAGTCCCTTTTTGTTACACTAAGGCTATTTCCAAAAAGAAGTACTACAGTAGTTTGCTCATTCAATTGTGTCTGTTGTATTTTATGAATAAGCTCATTAAATTGCAGTTTATGATAACAATGGTTCACTATTGTATGTTTAGAACAGTTATTTAACAAAGATCCAAAACCTGTTCCTAAACTATCAGAATATACTAAGACATTACTTTTGGTGGGGTACAAAGTTGTTGCAGTATGAGTGATGGGTGAAGTTGTAGGAGCAACATGTTGTGACATGAGAGGTGGCGGAACAGCAGCACAACTACAGGTTAGGTTGTTAGTCAATGACTCATACCTTTCCGCATTACACTTCACCAGGTCCACCAACTCACAGGCCTCCTGCATGCGCTCACTTAACATCTGTTGACTACATTCATATTTACAAAATATTTCCTTCAGTGTATTTTCCCTACTCAATAATTCCCTTTGAAGGTTCTGGATGTCAACATCATACATTTGTGTACTATTTTCTAATTTACTATTACATATATTTAATTGGTTTTTTAAGTTTCTGAAATCTCTTCTAAGGTTAACATTATATTTGTAAATACTTTGAGTTTTTAAAAGTTTCTTGTATTTCTTAATACTTTTATTAATTTTAATATATTTCTTAATTTTATTATGACTGCTTAGAATTCGACATTTAGCAATGGTATCATCCCCTGTAAGGTCTATGGTAATGGTGGGCCGCTCACACGATAGTTCGGATGCATTATCCATAAGCTCATTGTACAGGTTACTGGTGTTAGAAACCTCTTCACTGACTTTCAGCGAGTCGATAGAGGTAATGGTGTTATGAGCCTTGCACAATTCTGCTTCTAGTACAGATATACGCTTCAGTGCCTGGTCATGAGTGTCATGGCAATGCTGAAAATCTGACACTAGTTGACGGAGATGGTGATGCTGGTCCAGTATATCCATATGCTGGGAGTGTAGTTCTGCAAGCTGGTTCTTGAGTTGAGTGTTTTTATTTACTATTAATTCAATTTCAACTTCACTTTCCTCTCGTTCCCGCAGTAGCTTGCTGCACTCATTTCTTGATGAATCCAGCTCCCTCAGCACTGCTTTCAGTTTGTGACTCATGTCACGAACGGTAGCTGCCCGGGTCATCATATTGATTGTTTGCCTTAAGTGACACCTGTAATGTGACAGGAAACAGCTGAGTATGTGAAGAGAATACTATGTTTGTTAGAAACTTGAGAAAGTAGGAGGGCTTTTAGAGTTAACGTTCCAATGTATCATGCCGATGCATTGATTTCTTTTCTATTAGCGTTTTCGATTGTAGATTGTCAACATGGCTACAAGTGCTGGTATTTTACATTGCTCGCCGAACGGATGGTCGACGAAGCCGAATATTTTTAGAGTGGCGACCGCGTAGTGGAAGACGCAGCATTGGAAGACCTTTCTCTAGGTGGATTGATGCCCTAGTTACGGCTGCGGAAATTAGCTGAATGCGAGACGCACAGGATCGGTCCATGTGGTGACTCTTGAGGGAAGCCTTTTGGCTGAAATTATGATGATGAAATTGAGCGACTGTTATCTGACCAGCGCTAATCAGATACTGGCAACACTATATATCCGCTTGGAATATTCGTCGTCAGCCTTTCAGGCAGTCAAACATAATCTTATTATGTCTGTCGCGTATCTATGACTGAGCGTAGATGCGTTTTCGCTAGTTTATTTGTTTATTGGCCTTTATACAATTGTTGCACTTAATAATAACCTTATAATACAAGTATTAATATAAACTAAGTGTACAATATGATGCGATAGACACAGCATGCATTATATGTAGTTGATCTTCTGTTCTTCTTATTCTGTGTGGTAAGGTCGCAAACTGCGCGTGCATCTAACCTCCTTTGTTCCCAAAACTTGCAGCAATTCTCTGTGAGGCAATATTGACTGCTTTCAATATAAGTATACCTAGTACCTCTCGTGTAAAACTAATTGTATTAAGATAGTTCTAAGCTTTTGTATGGGATGCTGTAAGAGTTCGTATCGAGTTCTGTGAGTTTGTCTGCACAAATCATGATTATCAAATCAAACGAGTTTCTCATTTCAGTTTGCGGTCTGTCTGTTGTTGTTGTAGTAAGATGAAGAAGACGTAGCGTTAGAAGGCCAAGGCCGGTGGAAATTTCAGAGTAATGGCGATGCTCGTAACTGTGAGCAAAATGTACATGAAACCAGGGCATTTCTGCAATGCTTAGAGCATAGATAACCCTTGTAGCACATTTATAACTATACCGCATAATATCAGTTCAATAATGCCAACACAGTCTCACTTCTCTCTTTCTCGTCTCTGTTATAAAAAAAATAACTATACAATAGTAATCCATGACGTTATCACCATACACATACCTAACTGACTAAATCATTGCCAGTTCGACGCTGCAGTACCTAATTACATTACACATTCATGCAAGCATCGATGCATAAACGCATCTCAAACACCAATTAATATAAATAACTATATGTACGTACTTCGGTGCCGCCTCGCCTGACGACGCGACAACCGCGCTCTTATTCTTATTGCTCATCATGAGAGAGAGAGGAGAGTCATAATCTGACAAAATTATATTTAGAGTTAAAGACGAAAAACAAAAAACCGTGAATTAATAATCATATGCGAGAGTTTAATTGTTTCTCGCGCGTCTAGGCGACAAGTTGACGCATTAGATGCTAAACTTGTCTGTCGAGGCACCTGACATAGAAGTGCGACGCTGTTTAGATTATATGATGTTGAATTTAGCTATTACGTGTTATTAAGATTGGTTTGGTTGTATTTGCCTAGCAGTAGGACGTTTCAGTTTAATAGCATATTTTGTCTATTATTTTTAAAGTCCTGTCCTATTTGGTTTTGGTAATAGGGGGGCAAGGCTTTGTAAATCCAGACAACAGGCAGTAATGCCAAATGCAATGCAATGGAATGCAGTATGTTTATTTTAACTATATATTTTTGTACTAATTTTGCGTTTATAATATTTTTATTTTACTTTTTTTATGCACCTGCCATGCTATCTCTTCACCGCCCTTGGTTGACTGGTAGAAAATGCTTCAGGCATTAAGTCCGCCTATGTACTTTTATGTTGCGTGAAGTTTTAATAAATAAATAAATAAATGCCAGATGCAAAATCCCAATAACACTTTACTCGACCCAGGAATACAATAACTATCTAACATTATATAACGTGTAGTAACGAAATAAACATTTCTGATTTGATTTTTAGGGTTCCGTACCCAAAGGGTAAAGACGGAACCCTATTACTAAGACGCCACTGTCCGTCTGTCTATCTGTCACCAGTCTGTATCTAATGAACTGTGATAGCTAGGCAGTTGAAATTCACATATGATGTATTTCTGTTGCCGCTAAAACAACGAATACAAAAAATAGAATAAAATGTGATTTTTTTGCCGATAATGGTACGGAACCCTTCGTGAGCGAGTCCGACTCGGAGTTGGCCGGTTTTGTTTGTACAACCCAGAACAGGGATCGAAGCTTAGTTGTACCGCTTGTTCTTACTACAAGACCAAAGGCACTCAGTTGGATTTTCATATCACGTTGTTCTCACAATAAAATTATTTTACCTACTTGAGATTGAGATTCCAGAAATACACGTTTTTACGAAACACAGAAGCTCAAATAAAAATAAAACAATCTCAGGCACACAGAACAACGAAACAAAATTAATTTGAGAACATTAAAGTAATATAGAAAAAGCAAAGTTTTTTAATAAGGCGGCGCTCAAACTGCTCCCGTGCGGGTACGGCGGGCGACACTCAATTACATCGCGAGTAATTGGTCCTTCGAGGCGGAGTGATGGATGGCCTCATACGAGGACACGCGAGGATTCAGGACCGCGACGAAGGCTGAGCTAGTTGATACGAGCTATAGATCTTCAAGATTATGTTATATTGTAGTGGTGGCCCAGGGCTAAAAATTGGATTGGATTCGAACCCAGGCAGGCGCTTTTCTTTGTGTACGTCACCACTGCTCTCAAAAAAGTGGCGAAAACCATCGTGAGGAAACCAGCATGTCCTAGAACCAAAAATTCGAAGACATGTAACATCCACCAACCCGCCAGGTGGCCCATTCCCTGTCACAGAGAGGAACCTTGTTCCCCAGCAGTGGGAAAAAGGTTGATGATGATTGTATTGTATCTAAGCGTTGTGTGTTGTTACCTTATTGTAAACAATACACATTAGTTGCGGTCGATCGGAATGTACGTAATTAATTGAGTACGGATACGAACCGCGTTGTACACTGTTCTGTACAATATGCAACACTTGTTCAGGACGGTTGTGTAAGAAGATGACAGTAGCCAACGACTTTGAGGGAACAAAACGCCCAATCATTATACAAAAAATATAGTAGTTTTTTGTCCTTTACTTATTATTCTATGACTTAAAAAAAGCCCTAGATCAAAATGTAGATAAATTATTTGTCTTTGACATTGTGAAAGTTTCATTAAAATACGCCCGGCGGTTTTGGTGCGGTTGTCGTTTTTTGTCCATATTAAACATAACATTATAAATTATATAATTAAACTTGTTCCTAGATCAAATTATAAAGAAAATGGTCTAACGTAACATTTATTTTTGGCACAAAATTACTAGCCATTTAGGATCGATTCTCATTTTAAAATCAGCTACAGAGGGCTATCTACGCTTTAACCGTTGTGTGTGTATTTATAAGCAGAAGCAATAGTAAAGTAATCGTGGGCAGGGTTAGTGTTCAAGACTCTTTGTAATGTAGGCTTAATGCGTTTATGTCTGATTGCCCGCATATAGTATTTATCATAGCTTGATTATGGAGCAACAAAATACAAAACAAGGTAGAAGTTCTCACATTAAACGACATAAATTAAACAAAATCAGCCTAATTCCAACCGCAAAATCGTTCCCCTAAACGGCCTACTTATCAAAAACAACCCTCTCTTTACCCATTTAACCGCAGAACAGACCCTCGCGCTAATATAACAAGAAACTCAATAACAAAGTACATAACAAGTCTCCGATATCTCTCAGTTATGCGGAACGGTTCGAATAATGGAGTTTATTCCAATTTATTCGAATTATTCCAGTTACCGGATGTAATTGGCTGGATGTGGAGTTGCAAAGCAGATCGGTATTAATAAAGAGTGGCTAATGCTGCTCGTTCGCTGTAAATAATTTTAATTGAAATCAATGATAGAGATAATTACATTGTTTGGGAGTTACACGATGCATTGTTGCTGAGAGCTGAGAGGTACACGGAGGATGTCAATATTTACCTATCTATTTGCCGTAAAGTTGTGATTACATTTAAAAGTTTACCTAACCAATAAAGGACATTTGAAAAGGGTCACACACGATTTCTGAATTAAATATTTGAAGTTAAAATATTTGTTAAATTCTATTTAAGCTCTAAAAACCTGAAAAAAGAATAGCAAACTGGCTCTAAATCAAGGGAAGAAGTACCAGCTGTCAGTCTAAAGGCATTTCTTAGTTCCAGGTTCCAGATTAAAAGGATGAGTGCTGGTGAAATTAAGGGCATTATAATGTGTCTTTTTAAATCTAAGGGACTAACCAGACTTATTCAGCTCTGTTCAGCTTTTGTCCATAGAATACAACGATTTTGTATGGAGATGCGTACGTATCCGTTCAGCTTGCCACGTCTATTCAGTTTTCGCGGCAAACAGGTATAAAATGAGGACAAATGTGTTTTAATTATGCGAAGGCTCTAGTTCTAACAACAGTTCAGCAACGTCAGTTAACGTCCCGCGGCTGATAGAAGCAGAACTGTATAAGTGTGACCAAAATCGTTCAGCGAAATGCGAATGGAGCTGAATAAATGTAGTTAGTCCCTAAATGGGAAGTTATTTCTTTTTTGGAAATCGCTACAAATGCTGATATAGGAGCCTTTTTGGTCTCGCATGGGGTTTTAATTTTTTATTATTGTTTAATTTTATGCATATTTCTCGTGTCTCCTGTGCGGGTCACAAATAAATATGTTTCCTTTCTTTCGTTTTTAAATAACCCGATTATGTATCCAGGCAGGCTTTACAGACTCTCCTAATACCCAATGTGAGTGCGTTGAGCAGAATATGCTAGTTTACCACAAATTGCAATTCACCTGCACTTTAGAGAACCTTATGAACGCAACTAACGCTGCGATTGGCGTGGCCACATAATGGACCCAAACAATTTTAAGAGTTTCCATCGACTCGAAAACAAAAAGAAGAATGATCTACATGGAACTGTGGGGTTGTAGCAGTAGCGGCAGCGGTGGACTAGCAGGTTTCAAGCTATGATAGTATAACAAAACAGAAACAATACAGTATTTTGCTTCATTAACGATAATCGCATTTATCTCAAAAAGTAGAAAAGCAAACATGTTTAACTCTTCACTGAATGAGCCATAATTCCGTTCATTCATTAGCGATAATAATTATTGAATGTATTAATCAGTAACTCAGTCAATGGAACTGATCAGTAATCAGTTCCATTCACTCACAGCCTGCATTCAGTTTCTGATTTATCTATTTTCAGGACTAGTTGTGCCAGCGGCTACGCCTGCGTGTAACTAAAAAAAATTCCACGGAAACATAGTACTGGGATAAAGAGTATCCTTAATCCCAGCATTTACTAGAGGCTTCACTGCCTTATTAGTCGAAAAGTATCCCGTAGGAAAATACCTATCTGTTAGCCGTACCATACATTTTGGACTGTTCTACAAAGTAACACTGTCGCTGATAGAATGTTAACCCTAGACAAGTGACAGTGGAGTTGCTTGTCCGTTCTTCTCCATAACAATATTACTTTTGCGAATGGACAGGTAGATTCTATTAGGAGTATAATAATATTTAGGCTTTTTTATATTTAAATTTTTGCATTTTACATTCGTATGTGATATTTAAATTTGACACTTGAAATAAACACTTTGACTTTGACATTCTATTAATGAAAGAGATGCGATAGCGATAGAGAAATGTTAAAAATTTATGGGGATGCCCAGTGTTATCAAATGTCATTTGATAAATCCGTCCCTTTTTCAATCAAGACATTTTGGTGGAATGGGGTTTGATAGATTCGTCTGACACACAATGTGAGTGCGGTGCCCCTGTGCAGAAAATGACTCATGCTGAAGTGCCCCAAGTGCCTCTACACTTGTACCTTGGAGGACTCATGGTAGGTTATAAATTTAGACTATTGTGGACCCTGTCGGGCACAGCAAAAGTAGGAGAGAGGAAGAGGGCTTTTATTTGACTAAACATTTATTTATTTAGTAGATTGCAATTGGTTAAATGAAAAATTTGAAAAATTAAAAACACTTTTTTGCAAAAAAATACTACCTAACTACTAAATAACTTAATTTTTGGAACTCGGTGTCTTTCGTAGGTACCATTTTTTTGCGATATGGACACCGACTTCCAAAAATTAAGTTATTTTTCACTTTGTAGTTTGTCATTTGGAAGTCGGTAGTATTTTTTTGCAAAAAAGTTTTTTTTATTTTTCGCATTTTAGTTTTACCTACCTAATAGGTAAGTTGTTTAGTAAGGTCCCTATAACGCCAGAATATATTACCCGAATAACATGAAACTTGAACATAACCGGTGAAATGAGAGATCTGCGTACCCCTTTAGAGCGTACTTGCGTGATGTTATGTTATGAAATGGTATAAACAATAAACAGACATGCAATTGCAGCAATCCCGAGAGTTTTGCCGTTATTTATTGAAGAGTTCTGTTGTATTTCTCCGAAGTTTCTTCATCAAACCTTCACCAAATTAATATGGAACCAATTTCGGAACATACTCTTTCAAAGAAAAAAAAGAATTTTCAAAATCGGTCCACAATTGACGGCGATATCGGTGAACATACACAAAAAAACAAAAAAAAAACAAACATAAAGTCGAACATAGAACCTCCTCCTTTTTGGTAAGTCTGTTAAAAAGGACCTAATGAACGCCACTGACGCTGCTATTGGCGTGGCTGCCTGCTGGTCCCAAAATATCTAACGAGTTTTTTATCGACTTGAATAGAAGAAGAAAAATCCCTTTTTGGCATTTCGACCGAAAGACCGAAAGGTGTAGAAGATCAGGCCTTGTGCCAAGTTTCATTAAAATGCGTGTAGACGTTAAAGCGTGATTGATAAAAAAACATCCAGACAAACAGACATACCTTATAATATTAGTAGGATTCTACATTCTAGATTATTATTCTCATTTTTACTGAAAAGGCTGTAATGAACAGCTTCATTTGAAACTTTTAAAAGAAATATTTTAAATGTTGTTCACGTTTTCTGTTTGCTTTTAATTAGTCAACGTAATGAAGTAGAACTGGAAAACTATGAGCTAAATAACAAGCAGTTATTTAACCTTTTAGTTTGTCTCAAACCTGACCTTTATTTTTTTTGCCCGTGTGGGTGCTTGTATGATTAAATCTCTTCTTATTCGTTTTCTCATTTCTGAAGGTCATCTTGGAAAGCTTTGACGGAGTCACTGACGAACTGCTTCCACGCCACTCTGTCTACTTCTCTTCCCAGAGCAGTGGTTACCGTCAATCCTGTAATCGTCCTTATATGGTCAGACCAGCGAGTAGGTGAACGTCCCACCACACGCAGTCCCTCCAGGCTGTCCGGTTGTCTCCGAGCGATATGACTCAATTGGCTCAGGACTCGTTGGTACTAAATCGTGAAAAGTCTGGATCCGATGTTGAGCTGGTCGAGAATGGATATATGTATTTGTGCGCTTTGCTGTCCATGGTATGCGCAACATTCTTCATGATTAGATGTATGAATGTAAATTAAGCAAATAGTATTTACGTGTCGTAGCTGGTGGCGTTCTATTGTTTTTGCCTACTCCAATGGGAAAAAGGTATGGGTTTGCTTATGTTTATAATTATGTAGTTTGGCTGTTATGTTCAGGTTTTAAAGGCATGAGTGATAATGTAGGTACAGGTTTATAAGACACGGGATTTTTTCTGCGGAAATTGTAACCTTATGACCCTCGGCCAAATTATAGGTTTCTGTTAATGAAATAATTAATTCGTAATTGTATCAAAACTTCAAATTACCTTTTAAGAATATAAAAAACAGTTTTGCCTTTTTATAAAATTAATTATGTTAATGTATGTAGCTATGTCACTGCACCTCTTTTATACGTTCACTTCAGATTGCCTGCCATATGCCTGTTTGCCACCCACTGCTATGCAAAACGTAATAACCATTGCACCACAAGCCGCTAAACATGAAAAGTTTCCATTCCTTCCTGAATCCAATAATACAACACGAAGAAAATCGAAAACATATCTCAAACTTAAATTGCATAATCAAATTCTCAACACGAATGTGGGCAACACTCGCTACGGCGTAGCAGGCGGCGTAGAGGCTGCGTAGCTAACAAGCGCCATTTGTAGCACGTATTTGCAATATCCGTAGCACCCTCGTAGCAGTTGGATACGATGCAACTTTAATATTTGCTTCAATTGTGTTTCAATTTCGCGATTGCATTCGTTTTATATTACTTTGAGAACTAGTTATCGTGTGCGGTTTCACGTGAAAATTGTTTTTGTTTTGTGTGCTGAAACAAAAAATATAAATGAAAATATTTCTGATTCAAGTATGTTTTTTTTTAAGTAATCAACGAATTGGATACTATCGATTCATTGGTTCGTTGCAAAAAAATTATACTGATACGTTCTTCCATTGAAATAAATCCAATTCTAAAATATTCATAAATATTTTATAGTCTGTCTCCTTGCTCATTGGCAAGCGCTACTGCTCAGCATGAGGAGGTTGAGGTTGGGTGTTTCTATCCGGAATTTCTCAGAAGCAGTCCAGCGTTTGAATTTGTATCCGGGTGATGGCAATAGCTTCACCCTCACAAATGAGGCTTCACCCGCGTGAAATTCGAAAATTATCCAAAGGGAACATATGTCCGGGATAAAAAGTATCCTATGTGCTTTTCTCGACTATGACCTATCTCTGCGCCAAATTTCATCTAGATCCGTCCAGCCGTTTGAGCTTGAAGAAATAACAAACATACAAACACACCCACAAACTTTCGCCTTTATAATATTAGTGTGAAGTATGATATAGTGTGATGACATACTTTATAAATAACTTCTTCGTCTTAGTCGGTACACTCCGACAGAGCAGTCGTGGTCATAGAACCTCAAAGATATGCTCTATGTGTGACCCTCTAAGTACCAAACCTATTTAAGAACACTTTTATTTTTTAACCTCCGACCGGAGCGTCCGACGCGGTCCAAAACATCGCACCCTCCTTCTCTTGATTAGTATTCCCTTCTGTTCTCCGATAAGGACAGGAAAGATCACACTAAATCGATTGCGATGATCTAATAAACGAGCTGCGATAGAACTCACTTCTTTGGGACTAGCTTCTGCCAGCGGCTTTACCCGCGTGTATGTCGAAAATTATCCCGAGGGTACATATGCCCGGGATAAAAAGTATCCTATGTGCTATTCCAGACTATAATCTATCTCTTTGCCAAATTCCATCTAGATACGTGCAGCCGTTTTACTGTTTGAATCGGGGTGTTTTCGCAAGATATCGTGTCATAATTGCGTGTTCAATAGATTGTCCATCGAAGCGCGTCTACTACTAGATAAATTATGTAGCACGTATGACTGTTCCTAAATGACCCTAGGCTGATAAAAATTTCTTTTTTCCTAAAATGTCCTAGATTTAGTGTTAACGTCGGCTCTTTTGATAAAAGAGGTACAGCGCCCCACCAAGTCCGCGCTGCACAATGAATTTCGTCACCTGGCTTGGTTAATTCTCTTCCGACTAAGTGAATTCCAAATTATATTTTGTTTTGTTTTGGAATTCACATTTATAAGATTATATCGTGGAAGTGGTTTAGAAGGATAAAATCTAACTAAAGGGATTTAAACTAAATTGTTATACTTAACTAAAGCTTGTGTGAGAAACCCTTTACACTAATGTATAGAGTATTTAAATCAAAGACCGAATAATGGTCGCGGATAGTGAATATACATTCAAGGATTAATACAAATACAAATAACTACATTAGTAGAAAATTTTACTCAGGAAGTAACTAGAGTTGATGATATCAACTCGCCTACAGACAGCCCCAAAAGCGCCCATCCCGCCATCATTTCGTAGTGTAATAGCTGGTAAGAAGAAATGATGAAACAAACTTCCCAGCACACATTTCTGTCTGTTAGCCTTATGACCTATAATAGTAAAACAATGATGATCGTATGAAGTTAATTAGACGAAAGGATTGCAAAGTGCATTATTTACCTAAGGAAAGGAAGTTGGTAGGATCGCTACGCTTGCATTCATAAATACGTTTATTTGAATTACGTTAATGAGTTAATTAGCAATAGTCTAGATTCCCACCCAAGTGACGTGAGACTGCCTTTCAGAAGCAGGCACGTCGAATACGTGTACTGCAGGACCTCGAATGCGCGTCCTAGGAAGGATTAGCAGCGGTCCATAAAATACATGTTTCCCTAAACTTAAACATGTCTTACACAATCCTAAGACAAGGACGGTTTTGTGCCTAAGTGTCCTGCCATTCAGTTCATGTATGTACATCATTCAGTTCATTCAGGATAAAAGTACCACAGATAAAAATATTTTTTACTGATAGAAAACTACAGAATCATTGAGTGTTATCAGCGAAACTGTAGCTTTTCCTCAGTGAAATAATTCTGAATTGAAATTGTAGCTGGCCCAAAGGCATTTTTTTTTTATTTGCCAGCGACACGCTAAGAAGAAGAAGTGAAATAATTTTCGTTAACACAAAAGTACTTCCAGAGAACATACAGAAACATAAATAAACCAACAAACAATAACGACATCATTATTATTAGTTTTAATTATTTGATGTGATTCTACAATTCTACTACAACCTGCATCAGCTACCTATACCTTTAAATCGATGCAAGTGCAAAGTTACCTGTACCTCTCAAAACACCTTCAATAAAAAACGAACTGCGATAAAACTTTCTAACACACGCCATACATAGGTACTGACAGCATCTCACAAAACAAAACGATTCCCGAACTCCGAGTGAAACGCCGTCAAAGCATAGATAAGCAATAAATTCATAACATTATAACTTATTTTATATCCCCCGTCAACCCGCTTACCGAAGTTAGACCCAGAATTACCTGTTGAGAAACAAAAACTGGCCAAGAGCGAGTCGGGTTCGCATAATGGGTTTCGTAGTAGGGAGGAACAAAAGTAAGTTAGTATTTCATAGTATTTCTCAAAGAAACTGTAAAATGTAAGTTACTCGTATTATCGCGGTTGTAACTTAGGAAGCTCTTATTATTTCATATCTCATCATCAAATACCTATTAACCAGAACCCACTAAGAACATCACTACACTACGCCAATGTTTAGCTTTCCCAAAGTTCCCAAATAAAAACCGCTTTGAAACATTCGAGCGAATGAACGGGACGAAATTAAAAGGTTTCCATTTTTGCCATTTGGATACGGAACCCTTAAAGGTCGAATTGTTTCATGTTACCGGTAACAATTTGAGAAATTTGCACTTCCTTACGTATTGGCTCTTTGAGTTCTGATAAAACGTTACGTTCTGTACGTATTATGTTTCTTTCTAACGTAAGGCGGCCTGCACATGAACAAATATACTTGAAGTTGGATCATAATTTTGTGTTATTTCCTTAAACTATAATTAAGCAAACTAAAATGGGTCAGGAATCAGGATCGTCGCTGAGTTGGTGCCTGAAAATAAGCGTCATTACCGAAGAAAGCCTAAGAAAAGCTAGCGTGACGATTGGATTCATTTGTAACAGATTGGCCGGGGAAGGCAGATCTCGAAAAATATGGGCAGACCATTGTGTAACAGTGGGACAACATTCACTCGAAGGGTCTTTTTGATCTGTTTTGAACATAGCCCGAAAGTAGAGGATGACTTAATTAGGTGCAGGTGTCTGAAAGATTTATTTTTATAAAGCGTTTACCCACAGTAGGAACAACTATCTGTAGTGCATACAAATATTTATTACGTGCAGCGCAGTAGCCGATCGCTATAAACGCAACTTTTATAATCGCTTTATAAACGTCATTGTAAAGCAATCTAGACCCAAAAAGCTATGCCACAGATACAAAACTACACAACACTCTCGTTCGTTTGCAGACCGCCTTAATCCCGTCAGTCCCGCGCACGGGGGGCACATTACATGTTATGCGTAAATTTCTCGCGAAAAACTCGTCAACACTTATCATACACCGCGGGGTCGCATGTAAATAACCTGTATGTACTCGCGTTATACAGGGTGTAGTAGCAAGGTGCACGCATATTTTAAATACTGCTTTTGTCCATGTATATGAACAACTTTGACAATTCAGGAAGGAAGAAATAGGCAATTCCCAAAAAAAAAATTGTGTCTATCAAACACGTTTTGGTCAAGACGACAACTTTGTATGGAATTATTTTTAATTAGCTATAGAATAGAATAGAATTATCTTTATTCAAGTATCATATGACTCAAAAATTATTAGTAACTATATCAGTAAGAACGGACACTTCACAATAACTTTTAATTGATCTTTATCTTTTTACAATAACGAACAATTGTTCAATTGTTCAAAATTAGCTGTTAGTTTTTCGAATAAAATAAAATAAAAGAGCAAAAAGTAGTGATATAGTAGTGGATCATCTGTGCGTTGTGACAACCCATATGCCACATGAGCGACCCACGAAAACACGGTCTAGACTACTTGAAATCATGCTTGCTGTTGGTGCTGCTTCACACCCTGCGCACCATGAAAGCGCACCTTTGTGCATGGTTGTGTACAAACAATCTACATGCACATCTGCGAACATCCTCGACGCACAACAGAAGCGGGGGAGCCCCACCAGCATCCTAAACGCGTTATTATACTGAACGCGGAAAACTGTGACTATGACATATTCGGAGAACATTGTTCATTGAAATCGACAGTAGTAGTTTTTAAAATGTGATCGCGCCTTTCCTTTACACCCTGTATACGCGTCAGATTCTTTGTATTATCTGCACGCATCGGCAGCGTGGGTTTATCCCGGAAAATATAATAAAGTAAATTTATTATCTTGTTTTGTAGCAGAGTTAAATATGTTTATGCCCAGGAAATTGGGGCTAAGGTAGAAGAACTTTATGATAACTTATACCTACACATACCCCAGCATCTACCTAAATTCCATGTTCCCGAAACTTTAAGAAAGTGCACACATCAATCGAGATTCCAGAGGTTTACCTACTACAATACCACCGATATCTGAATTTCGAATTTTAAGTACATAAAGATTGTGGGCCCTGCGGAGGACATGGCAACCTCGCCTTTACAGCCCTAAAAAATCTCCAGTATAACTTGAAACCATTGCCGCAACGCGCAAAATCTTTTTCTGCAGACTATTGCGGAGTGGTCGGTTGCCTTGGCCGTGGCAGCGGAGCCTTATGGTCTTAAGGATCATCCTCGCCGGTACCGGGATACTGTGGACTCTGTCACCGTTTATCGGGCTGGTGGAAGCGGTGGGCCTTACTACACAAACAATCTACGTGGTTTCTGAATGCAGGCCCAACAAATCATCTAACAGTTGGAATAACTAGGGATTGTTTACATAACTAGCAAAATGGGCTTGTACTAAACAGCCCTGTCCACCTCCTAAGAGAATACAAGCCTGTTACAAAGTTGCCGTACTCAAAAACCCCTAGTTATTAAGTCTGGCTACTCTAAACAAGGTATAACCCCGTGTCTAGCCGGCGGCGGGCGACGGGCGGGTCGGGTGTCACAACTAGTTTGTAATAAAAGTTGTAGAACATTGAGATGTGTCCCGGGAGAGGACGGAGGCTGCGCGAGTGTGGCTGCAGTACTGCGATACCACTTGTGATTGATATCGGTTTTACAGAGTTAGCAAGTTGTTGTTTAGTTCTATTCATTTTGAAGAAGAAACTTTTATGGGTTTTGTGTTTGAGTACAGTTAGACAAGACGAACACTGAAACTGTTTGAAACTAATTTTGCGTCTAACTTGTCCTAAAAATAGTAGATTGGATCTAAGGTAAATTAATTTGTGCGACCTTTGTAATTACCCGACTGCCAAAGGAGGGTAATGAGTTTATCAGTCTATGTATGTATGTATGTAAGTATGTATGTATGTATGTTTGTCCCTATATGGCGTTCCAGAGACCAAACGCGTTGGCCGATTGTGATGATTCATACGTCAATTGATGCGTCTTAACCCTGCGAGTGTCATAGGCTACATTAAAATTGGATAATAGAAAAATGGCGGATTTTGGGTGCCATATTCTGGGGGCCCAATTTTTTTTTTCTTCCGAACCCTTCGTGTGGGGTATCAAAATAAATGGTTTTAAGAGGTGATTTCAAAAATATATTATACTTATATGTTTAAATGTATCTAATTCGAAAAAAACTAACAAAAAATTTATAAATAAATAAATAAATAAATAAAAAAAAACTTAATTAAAAAAATCAAAAAACCCGACTGCTTCAAAAGCGAACTAAAAAGTCATAAAAAGGAAAAAATCATGCTGGGCAGGCGGAGGATACACCAGATTTTGGTCAGCCAGCCCGCGAATATGTATCCTCCGACTGCACAGCATGATTTTTTCCTGAAGCAGTCGGATTTTTTGATTTTTTGAATTATTTTGATTAATGAATCAGCTCAGTAAATAACATGAGATTACACTAACAGTGTTGAGGAACTTATTTTGGTTTGTGTGAGCCAGGTTTGTAGGAATCCGAAATAATCTATCAATATTCCGAAACATTAAGAAAAGAAAGAAGTACATAATTGTGAAAACATCTTAACTTTATAAATCAGAAAAAAACAAATGGCTATCAAAGCGCTATTATAACATACATACATACATAAACTCACGCCTTTTTCCCATGGGGGTAGGCAGAAACTACAGAACGCCACCTGCTACGATCCTTACATACTTCTTTTGCTTCACACACATTCATACATCTTGTCATACACACACGCCGGTTATGGGTACTGCGCACTTGGCCTTTCTGAAGAACATCACCTATAAGGTCTATATATGTCTTTCTAGGGCGTCCCCTCCCGGCGTTTCCTTCCACGTCTGCCTTGTAAATACCTTTCGTTAGTAGCCTTTCATTCATCCTCTCAACATGGCCAAACCATCTTAGCATACTCTTTTCAATTATAATTATAATTCATATAATAAAATAATGTGAAGTAAACCAACACAGCCCCTATACCCCAGCCTACCCCACAGGGAATATGTATGAAGATAGATCAAAATAAACGTAAACAATTAGAACTTCGTTTATTAGAATTAGAACACCAGAACACTTTTGTTTCGCAACATTTTTGACACAAAAAGTACATTTGGAGGATAAAAAGTCGTGTACACACTAAAACACAATCCTAGTTTAATTTCGGACACAAAATAAAAACCTAGCAGAAGTTTAACTCCTCGTGTCACTTATAAGAAAACTAACATCTATAATGATCCATACTAATATTATAAATGCCAAAGTAGCTCTGTCTGTTTCTTTGAAATCTTTTCACTTCTCAACGATTAAACGGATCTGGATAAAACTTGACACACATGCTGACCATGTTCGTGCTTTAACATAGGCATGACGGTATAATATTCACAGCGGATCTTTGTGTCTCTGAAGTTGGCTCTGTCAACTATTGCGCACGAAACAGATTAACTGCATAGAGTAAGCGAGATAGGATGATGCGACAAAGAGAGTATGCGAGTGCGAGTGAAAGAGACAGTTATACAATGCTATTTTCAATTTCAATATTGACACAAAAATAGCTGCTGCGCAGCCTCCTGCATCCAATTCAGAGCCACAAAGATCCTTTGTGAGTATTATAGCATACTCTCGGAATAAAAACTATATATTCACTTGGGATAATTTTCAACCGGTGACAGAACCAATAAAAGTGTGACTTATGTACATGAACCAAGTCATGCTAAGTGTACAACTTTTTTACAAATTGTTAAAGTTGTACTTTTGTGTTCCAGTTTTTGTTTCGTCATTTTTTGACACTTACTTCCGAAATTGAAGTTATTTTTTACAATTTGTAAAATAAAAAAAAACTGTTGTGATACTTAATGAGCACGCTCTGAAGGATGATCCTTATATAATGCCCCAAGTTAGGTTCGAATAGTTTACCCGAATAACATACAATTTGAACATAACCGGTGAAATTAGTGTACCAGGGTGAGCTGTTACAATCTACGTTCCCCTTTAGAGCGTACTGGCTTGATGTTATGTTATGAAATGGCGTAAACCATAAACAGACATGCAATTGTAGCAATCCCGAGAGATTTGCCGTTGTTTATTGAAGAGTTCTGTTGTATATATGCGAAGTCCTTCATCAGATCAACACCAAATTTAAATGGAACCAATCTGGGTACATATTCTTTCAAACAAAAAAATAATAAATTAAAATTGTTCCTCAGTTGACGGGGAACTCGATAAACATACACAAAAAAAAACAAACATATAGCCGATAGAACATCCTCATTTTTGGAAAGTCGGTTAAAAAGAGTAACCATGAAAAAGACTTAATTATTAATAGTGAGGTATATAAGAAGAACATACATGTTGCATCGCCCCGTAATAAATTAGAACCAAGGAAGAATAATGATAGATAATAAAGTCAAAATGAAGTTTCCCCAAACAGATAAATACTTTAAAAGGTGACAAAGGAAGATCGACTATTCCAGCTTAGTTATAACTGCAATATCCCGTTTGACTGGCTCTGATAAGCAGGGAATAATTCACTGACAGAATATTAATAATAATAAATAAAATAAAAAAATCGTTCATTTTCAGGCGTCGAAGGCCCATAGCATGATAGTAAAACTTAAACAACTATGTTAGTAGTAACACTTAAGCATACATGAATACACAGACATACACAGCCCCCACTTAGAGGAAGATTTGTCAAGTCCCATGTCTGACATGTAGCTTGTCAAACCTATCCATTGTAGGCCCTTCTACCCTGTCTGAAAAGACCTTCAAAACGCTATTGCTGCTTCCCCTCACTCTGCGCAACACACGTATTGACTAATATTCCTTTGTAACGACGCTGTCACAGCGTTGGAAGGCTCTGCTCAAGGTGGGCCGATGACCTGGTTAATGCTACGTGAATCCACTGTATGCGAGACGCACAGAACCTATCAATGTGATCAAGCTTGGGGAATGTCTATGTTCAACAGTGATGATTTTTATGTCATCCTGGGACTCCTAAGTAATAAAAGCTGTTCACGCACGCGACCGCGCCCGAAGACAACCGATCTCAAACTGATCACTACGGTTTAGTATCATCAATCATGGACCAATTTGCGAGATCACTCAAACAATGCATATGAGAAAACAAGAAAACCTGTTGCGCCGACAACAAGTAACATGGAACATGGGCAGGAAGATGATGATGACATCTTGCAGATTGAGGACAGTTCCCTACTTCGGTCCGTGGTTAAGTGACTAAAAATATACATACGGAGAATCATCTGTGTCTCGGCAAGCTGGTTTAGATGTTGGTCTCGCTCGACAGGCATTTCTAGATCTTTGTCTGTCGTAACGGGTCAGAAACCCGAAATTATGACGAACAGTTAATTCAGTAAATGGGTAACACGACATCCCTTGGCTTACCAAGGGATGTCAACTGGGCTGCGGAGAACCCTGCAAAATTGGTACTGCGTCTTGTTAAAAGGAAACTGACCGCAACGTAGTAGGGAAAAGGCTGAGTAATGATGTTTTTTTGTGGTGCTTCTGCCATCTTTCCTAGATGATCATACGGACATGCAAATGCGCACTTTTAAAGGCCGGCACACATTAGAGAGACTCATTACAATTTTATTAGTCGAGTAACACCAGTACAGTGTGTCATGGTCGTAAAGCTCGCAGTAATGTAGTCGTTACGCGGAATTACTTATTATGAGGATTACTGCGACGTGACGAGTGGATTTTCTGTAATTCGGCTTTGAGAGGAGAAATTACAGGTATATGAGATATTTTGTGCTTTGTTTGCAAGAAATCGTCAAACTTTTGAGTGTTACAGGTGTCTTTAGGTAGCAATAACCGCTTCCCACTATGTGAAGTAATTAAAACCAGCGAACGGTAATTTTATACAATGAGAATAACCTTTGACCTTTTGTGCTAAAATTACTCTCAGTAGTAATTCAAGATGACAATACTCTCTTGTCGGCTAAAAACCATAGTCGGCGAAATATTTTGTTTTGTATAAAAAATTTAGATGTCGCTTATTTCAATAACTCAAAGTAAAATCATTTATTTCAATTTGACCATTAAAATACACTTTTGAACTTTAAAATTATAGTGTCTTAAATAAGTGATCCTATTTATTTTATCCATTCACAGAATTAGATTACTACTTAATCATCTGCCTAGCCTTTTCCCAACTATGTTGGGGTCGGCTTCCAGTCTAACCGGATTTAGCTGAGTACCAGTGTTTTACATGGAGCGACTGCCTATCTGACCTCCAAAACCCAGTAACTGGGTAACAGCGGTACCCCTTGGCTAGACTGGTGTCAGAACTCAAGCGTCTGACTATTCGTAACGACTGTCAAAGATCTTAAATGACAGCCGGGACCAACGGCTTAACGTGCTTTCCGAGGCACGGAGGAAACTCGGTATGTTGAAATGGTCACTCATCCACGGACCGACCTCGTCAAGCGTTGCTTAACCTTAAAGATCGACCCGTGCGGCTGTTATTATTAAGCCACGAGCTAACTACTTAATAAATCTTTAAAAAAAAAATGCTATTTAATTGTAAAATGTGAACCGAGAATAACACTTAAATTTACTTCTCTATGGCTTTTTACTTCGAGCAATAAACACATCAACAATATGTAGGCCGTATTTATTGAATTTGAAAGTGAACTTTAGCTCACACAACTATTAACTTCTTCTTCTTCTTCTTCCTGCCCCCTGCCCAATTTATTAGGGATCGGGCCTCCTTGTGCGTCTACGCCAGGATGGTCTATACGGGTTGTCGATGGTGGCAAATTTTTCTCCCTGAGGTCTCTCTCGACAGTGGTCCACCAAGAGGCTGGTGGTCTGCCCCTTGTTCGTTGCTTGGTGTTGAATTTGAGCATTGCCTTCACGGAGTAGCTGTCTTCACAGCTCATAATGTGTCCCTACCATCTAAGTCTGCTCTCTCTGATCTTGTCGGCAATTGGTGCAACCTTAACAAGCCCACACTACTATTAACAAGCCTTTAAAATAGGTTATTCCTAATATAGGACAAAATAGCCGCCGACCCCTACCGGCACTACAGCCAATATATAAACAAGCAATTATATAAACAGCTCAGAAACTAATAATCAATTTCGCTAATACAACACATGGTAACAGTTAACTGTACCCCAATTCCGGTGCACAATAGCGAGAATTCATTTATCAATACCCCAATACTCCGATAACAAAGTACTCTGGTAAAGAAGATAAATAACAGAAGGATAACTCCACACAGGCAAGGAAAAATAACATTGTCTTTTTCGGAATAGGGGAAACGGAAACATCATACTCAAACTTAGAAAGATATATCGTTAACTTTATTAAAGAACATTTCTCTCAAGAATTGGATCGCAGGGATATTCAGGAAGTCAAAAGAATAGGCAAGAAAGGGGAACGACCTCGACCAATAATAGTTACCTTTTCTACATTCGGTACGAAAATCAATTTGTTTAAACAGAGAAACGCACTAAAGGATACCGCATACTATATAACAGAAGATTACCCGCAAAATATTCTGGAGAGGAGAAAAGATCATCAAGAACAAGCAAGGATCGAGAAAGAGAAAGGTAACATTGTAAAAATAAAATACGAAAAACTTGTAATACGTGAAAAAAACAAAACATCTGCCAACAACAAAATAATGCTTTCTACTTCTCCAGAAATTAAAACCACCTATCCGGTAATTAAAACTACCAAGCGAACTGAAACCAATGCACAACCTAGCAAGAAAAATAAAACCCAAACACCTATAAGAAGAAGCTCTAGCTTATCGGAGGGAATTGTGAAACCAGGTATGCTGAGTTACCTGATAAACAGAACTCCAAATAACTCATCAGAGCCAAAGGAAAAATATTACGATAATATATAGCAATCATCACCAACCCCCTCTCCCAGCGCTATCATAAAAACACCTCTATCAGAACACGAAACTCATCTTCCAAGCCGGCTGGTCACCGTGGAAGTTCACGACCAAAACCCTCCAAAGGATGAAAAAACCCTACCTAAAACTTATACATACATTCAATATCAAAACTTTGTCATCGTACGAACGCTTATTAGAACTGAACGAAGCCTTTAAAGACATTCATTACGACATAATAGGGCTAGCTGAAACAAGACGCATTGGAAACAAAATCGAAGAACATGAAAACTTCATCTTATGCCATACAGGCCACACACCTGGAAGATATAGCATTGGCTTTTTAATAAAAATCCACCTCAAAAATAACATAGACTTGGCCTTTCCGAAAGAGTTGCAGTATTAAACCTGAAATTCGAAAATACTCACCTATCCATCATACAAGTCTATGCCCCTACAGCAAAAGCAAGCAACGCTGAAATTGATAACTTCTACACGACATTAAATAGGGCAATAGAAGTGGCACATAAAGACTACATACTGATGGGTGACTTAAATGCGAAAATAGGCATACCAAAAAAAGAAGAACATCTAATCATGAAAACTCATGGATATGGAGATAGAAACGAGAGAGGGCAAAGATTAATCGAGTTCGCTATCGAAAATAAGCTATCAATTTTAAATACTTTTTCAAAAAGAAATAAAAAAATAAATGGACCTGGCGATCACCAGATGGAACCTTTAAAAAAGAAATTGACTTTATACTTTCAAATCGACCTCTTATATTTCAAAACATAGAAATATTAAATGTAAACTACCCATCAGACCACAGGCCAGTAAGAGCTACAATAACATATGACACACAACCAAAGAAAAGCAGAACAAAGTATACTAACTGTCAAAGTACCACACTAAAAAGCGATGAGGAAATTCTAAAGTTCAAAGAATACCTAAACTCCTACATTTCGCAAGATCAAACGTTCGCAAACGATATTACTTCAGCCCAAAAATATTACGACAGCTTAATTAAAATCAGCACTACAAGCTTACAAAACGCACGAGAAACACAGAACTTTAACAAAAACCATAAAATACTATCAGAGCGTACACTAAAACTTTTAAAGAGAAGACAAGAACTGCAAAAAAGTAAAAACAAAACTAGAACAAAGAGAAACGAAATGTCATCCCTTTACAAGCTTGTTAGCAAATAAATAAAGAAGGACTAATCTAACTATAGATAAATTTATTTATTATATGCTTTATTGTACACCATAAAATACATTAACAAAAAGTAATATAATACTATAGAAAAATACCTGAACCAAACTGGCAGCACAAAAAGGCTTACAAAGAGCTGAAACCAAATAAAACTCGGGTCGATGGGCTAAAACGAGGCGAAATAACCAAAAACAACCGCAGCGACGTTATCACTATAGCAACCGAGTTTTACAGGGAATTATACAGCGCAAAAGAGCAAAAAGACATCAGCTATATGAACCAAGGTACCACCAGCGAAGTCAAGATTTTAGATAAACCTCGGATTAAGGAAAACGAAGTCATAGAGGCATTTAAAAAACTAAAAACAGATAAAAGCCCAGGCCCAGACAACATAGCAAATGAAACCTAAAAAATAGCCGCCGCAATACTTGCAAATACCCTTTGCCGTACCCTTTACAAATCTATTCAATTTCGTGCTTGAAACTGGAGAGACGCCCGCCCAGTGGTCTGAATCAAAAATCATTTTATTATACAAGAAGGGAGACCCAAACGATATAGGGAACTACAGACCAATAAGTCTACTGCCGAGTACAAACAAGCTATTTTCCACAATCCTCAATCAAAATATAAGCGCTACATTAGAAAAGAGTCAACCCATAGAACAGGCAGGATTTAGAAAGGGCTTCTCTATCGATCATATCCACACACTTGAGCTTCTTATCGAAAAGTACCAGGAGAAAAACAGACCGCTATAACTGGCATATATCGATTATAAAAAAGCATTCGATTCAGTATCTCATAACTACATCTGGGCAACTCTAAAAACACAGAATGTGGAAACAGAATATATACAAGTAATCAAAAGCATATATAAAAACAGCAAAAGTAGAGTTCAACTAGAAACAACGGGCTCTTGGTTCCCTGTTAAGAGAGGAGTCAGACAGGGGGACTCACTATCACCTATATTATTTATAGCCACATTAGAGTCCATAATAAACAAGCTTGACTGGAAAGAACGTGGCATACAAGTGAAAAATAGGTATTTAAACCACCTACGTTTCGCCGACGATTTGGTGCTAATATCAGAGAAAGGAACAGAATTACAGTACATGGTAGAGTCATTAAATAACGCTAGCAAACTTGCTGGCCTAGAAATGAACCTCTCCTAAACTATGTTAATGACCAATAGCACCAAGATACAAATATATGCCGACGACGAGGCTTTTCACTATACCAAACAATACATGTACCTCGGCAAACAAATTAGCTTCGATAGATCAAGCAACTACCAGGAGGTAGAACGCAGGGCACAGTTAACATGGAATAAATAGTAGAGCTTAAAAGAAATATTTAAGAGCAACATGCCGATCAACCTGAAGACCAATGTTATGAACTCTTGCCTTATCCCATGCTTGACCTACGCCCGCCAGACCTGGAAGTTCAATAAAAATATAAAAAATAAAATTACGACGTGCCAGCGCGGAATAGAGCGCAGTATGCGCAATATTAAAAAATACAAAAAATACGACATACAAAAATAAGAAATATCACAAAAGCAACAGACGGTCTGACACAAGCTCTTGCACTAAAATGGAGGTGGGCTGGGCACGTTGCTCGCCTCCAAGACCAGCGATGGACAAAAAGTGTGACTGCGTGGAAAGGGCCAATAGGCAAAAGAAGGAAAGGAAGACCCCATAATAGATGGGAGGACGAAATAAAATGCACAGCGGGTCCAAACTTGATGATTTCAGCAAAATCCAGAGAAAACTGGCTCACTTTGAAGGAGGCCTTTACCTGTAGAGGGGTTCTTGCAGAATAAATAACAAAAATAAAAACTATTAATCTTGTTATAAAATCAAAGAAAACATACTAACACTAAATTTAGAAATAATTACACTTTTAATAACTACTAACACCACTATTTTGTAAACCTTGATTCTGTAAGAAATATGGGTTTTTTTATTAACTCCACACAATGTTTAATCGGGCTTGCTACATTGATCGCTAAAAATCTTTGTCCATAGCAAAACAGTCACACTTTTGATGCTCACTAGTATTTCTGGCCAATTACGATTTTGCCATAATAGGACTACCTTACAAAACAGATGTATTTTTGATCCTTCTGGTATTGAAAGCTGATAGGTATTTCTATAAACCAAAAGACTTGAGAACTGCCATGTGCCAAACTCTACATTAATGATAACACCAGCCTGTTGTTATCTTACAGGGCAAAGGCCTCTTCTCATACAGAGAAGGCACGAGCATTAATCACCACGCTTGCTCTCTACGTTATTCACCAGACTACAAGACGTAAGGCAATTCCCCACCCATACGCATACAGCGTTTTGGGAATATTTTCATAGTGCGTACAGCTAAATGGAATTCCCTGCCGGAGTCTGTATTTCCTTAATCCATCCTTGATAGCTTAGGTGTTTAAGTCAAGAGCGAATAGATTACTTCTAGGCAAGCATTGGCAATCACATCATCGCTTACCATCTGGCGAGATAGTACAAAAGAAAATTGTTAATATTTTCAAATCTTTCTCCACTGTAAGTAAGGACCTCTTTATTTTATACAAAAAGCTCTTTCAGGGTAATGTTGGGACGACCGCGCTTTTTGCAGTGCATCGGGATTGTTCGCGGAGTCAGGGGTGCCAGACATTTACACCATTATGCGGACTTGGATAGCATCTCTGATGCGGAAAGTGCAGCCTTGTAGCTGTGGTGGCCGACAGACTAGACAGTCCATTGATGGATGGCGACTCATAGAGCGCCATTTAAATATGATATATGAGTTTAAAATTTCGTGTATCAATTAAAGGGACCGGTCAGTTTGGCGAAGTTTGGGGGAGGTCTATGTCCAGAAGTACGTCCACTGCTAAAATGATGATGATGATGATTACGACTTAAAATTTGAGAATACTTGAGTCGAAATTTGAGTTCATTGATACGAAAAGAAAAACAGCCACTTAAAATGTCTTGTAAAAAACTAAATTGCTATAAAATGGCTGCTCCACTTATTATAGCAGATCATCTTGGTCTTTGCGGGATTGAAATCTATTTTCAATGTGCCTGCTGTCTTCAAATTTATTTTAAAACAATCTATTTATTTTACATGCTTTTTATTAACTTGCAATTATTATTCGGGTCAAATCTTGCAACTGGTTTCCTCAACCGGTTAAGATGAAATTTTGCATACACTTAATGCACGGTAAGTTAAAAAGCCTGTTTAAAGATATATTTTATTATTGCAAAAACTTACTACCGTTATTTTGGTTATATGTATTTTATCGGCACTTCTTTATGTACCTTGCGGGGTGACCAACCTATAGGGTGGCTCCCGTATAAATCACAACAATTCTTGCGATAACTTTTAATTGATTCCCGAACTCGGCTTTCGGCTTTCGGCCGTCGGCCGCTGTTTGTTTATAATCAGCCGGATTTGTAACAATTCGTACTGAGCTTTAATAAGATTTGCTTTTGTGATCGGGGTGAAAGAAAAACTGATTGGGGCTGAGGATGAAATAACAAATTGTGGGATGCGTTTATAGGAAAGGTAACAATAATATTTATTTATTTATTTATTTAACAATCATGGACGACTTACAGCTAAAACAAACAGAATATAAATTAGTACGTGAGACTGACAGCCAATTAAAAGTCATCACTTCTAAAAATAGATTGGAAAGAAAGAGTGTGAACAACACAACATAGCTACCAAAAGTAAGTTAACATTTCATAAACCATACAATGATAAAAACCTGAACATACAAAATCCTAATTAAAAAAGCCAAGGCTCAGGCACTTTCTGGCCGAGGACACACCCGTTATGAAAGGATCAAAATCATGCCGCTTACAAATGTCATTAAAGTTTCTACTTGCACGCACTATAAATGAATTTTGCCTGTAGTTCGTAGAAGCAGATGGAACACGCAACGGTGCGTACCATCGCTTTGACCTTCCAGGAACGTTAAAATAAAATTTGGATAGAATATCGGAGTTATTGATGGAATTATTGAAAATTTTAAATAATGTTGTGCTGTCGGAGACTGCTCGCCGATTAATTAGGGGTAATATATGATACTTCTTGCAGAGATTGAGGTAATCTTCAGACCGGTAGGGCACTTTCTGATGATAACACAAATACTTGATGAACCTCTTCTGAATGCTCTCTATACGATCAATGTACTTGTGATAACATGGATTCCAGATTTCAGACGCATATTCCAAGTTGCTTCTAACAAAAGTACAGTATAGAATTTTTAAAGTTTTGGCTTGAGTGAAGCACTTGGATAGCCGCATTATGAAACCTAGTGCTTTAGATGCTTTAGCGACTATGGCATTGATATGAAATTCAAACGTAAGCTTAGAATCATGATATACCCCCAGATCTCGGATGCAATTCGTTCTAGGTAGTACTTGATCACCCAAGATATACGATGAAGGTATAATTGCGCGCTTTCGAGAGTACGTTAGAACCGAGCATTTAGCAGGGTTAAGATCAAGCTTACTCCCACGACAATAAGCCTCCAGACGACGTAAATCATCCTGAAGTGCAATCACGTCCGCATGTGATGATATTGTGGCATAGATTTTCATATCGTCAGCAAAACACAACAGCCTGGATGAAAGCAAGCAAGAGTTGATGTCGTTTATGTAGATAATGAAAAGTAATGGGCCGAGCAATGAACCCTGGGGCACCCCACTGGGGACAGGCACCCAACCAGACATATAATTGCTTAAAACTACTGCTTGGGACCTGTTCTCCAGATAAGAAGAAAACCATCTGAGTAAATCGCCTCGTATTCCCATGCCATATAACTTAGATAATAAGATCTCATGATCAATTCGATCAAAAGCTTTACTGTAATCAGTATAAACGACATCAACCTGCCCACCGTTATCCATGGCGTCAGTGATAAAGTCATTGAGTAGTATTAAGTTGGTGAAGGTAGACCTACCCTTCAAAAAACCATGTTGAAAGGAGCTAAACGAATTTCTAAGAGCACTATACACCTGGTTATAGATGATCCTTTCGAAGATTTTTGCCACAATACAGAGCTTGGATATCGGCCTGTAGTTTACAATTTCGGTTTTGACTCCTTTTTTGTGAATAGGCGTTATGAAAGCCGATTTCCAAAGTTCAGGTACAATACAAGTATCTAAGGATTTCCTGAAGAGAATCGAGATAGGTTGGGCAATCGAAGTCGAACATCGTACAAGAAATTTGGATGAAATATTATCCGGGCCAGCCGCTTTAGAAGTATCCAACTTGCGAAGCAAGTTAGAAACCTCCTCAACGTTCACTACAATGCTACATATATCAGATAGGCTGGAAGATTCAGTAGAAAAAGTAGGTGAAGAAATTCCATGACCAGGGCTAGTATCTAGAAATGTAGAATGGAAGTATGTAGAAAACGCTTCGCATATTGTTTCTCCGGTACGCAACGCTTCGTTATTATAATTTAAAGTGCTCGGCACTGCATTTGAGTTGTGTCGTTTTTTAACGAAGGTCCAAAAATATTTAGGGTTCTCTTTAATAGATTTTTCAGTTAAGCTCAAGTAGTTAACATAAAATTGCGATTCTAATACCTTTACCCTTTCACGAAGTAGCTTAAATGTTGACTCATCTGCTATATTGCCGTAAGTCTTAATTTTTTTTAAATACTTGTATTTTTCTTTAATGGTTTTAATTAATGCCGAATTGTACCAAGTTGGATATGTTTTGTAACGATGTATTTTTTGTGGAATATATTTTGTGTGTAAATTGAGAATAAATTGATTGAAAAAGTTTAATGATTCATCAACTGATCGTGTTGCAAACTCAGATTCCCAGTCAGTCATGGAAATGTCTTTGTTTATAGATTCATAGTCACCCTTGTCGAACAGATACTGCGTCCGTGGCGCGCACTCTAATAGAGGAGTTTCAATGAAATCCATATTAACTAATAGTGCTGGATGGTAGGCGTCGATGGGAACCAGTGGACTTGAACATTCTACTACACTAACAAATTGGTTTGAAAGTACCAAATCTAAAATTTTACCATGCCTATTAAGAACACCATTGTATTGACCAAAATCTAGGGAACATAATTCGTCACTTAATAAAACTTCGTCAGGACCATTTGGGTTCATTGGGACGAGTGATAGATAATATTGTTGTTCAGTTCGGTTTATTACCTGAAATTATATTGTTTTATGTATTTTTTGTTACACAAAAAGGAACTCGTGGCTAGGCTAAATAATAACAGCCGCACGGGTCGATCTTAAAAGTTAAGTAACGCTTGCCGAGATCGGTCCGTGGATGGGTAACAATCTTTACATAGCGAGTTTCTTCCGTGCCTTGGCAAGTACGTTAAGCCGTTGATCCTGGCTGTCATTTGAAGATCTTTGACTGTCGTTCCGGTAGGCAAAAGCCAGATAATATTACAACAGTCTTGCCAAGGAATATCGTGTTACCCAGTTGGGTTGTGGAGGTCAGATAGGCAGTCGCTCCATGTAAAACTCTGGTACTCAGCAAAATCCGGTTAGACTGGATCCAACCCCATCATAATTGGGAAAACGATGGCAGGTTGATATTTGTTACACACAAAATATCAGACACAAAGTAGTTTATAAACCTACCATCATGGTACTGGAGCAACTCGAAAAGCCTCATCAGTATTAGTATCAGTAGTATTAGATAGTTCAGTTAATCATACCGCAGACTATAAAGACTACAAAATCAAGCTGCCTAACAACGTTCAAAAGTTGCCCTCACTAGTGTTGTTTTGCGAAGTACGAATAGTTACTCGCTTCAACTCTTTCGTTCAAGATTACCTTGATTAAACTCCTGGGGCTACAGACAAAGTTATATTCTCTTGATGATAGTGATTCTGAAAATGCCAAAATGTTTGATATTATTTGACATTTCGGGAGTCAAAGTCAAATCGTTTATTTCAATAAGGTCATTAAGCGGCATCCTTGCGAAATTTATGACATTCAAAGTGATCTTTTTGAAACGTAAAAAAATTAAACTTATACATAAATATGTAATAAGTATTCGATTCTACTGGCCATTCACTAAGGTAGATTGTTATGGAGAAGAACGGGCAAGACACTCCACCGTAGCACATTTAAAACCCAAACCACAGCAGAAACATTGACTGTTTAACAATATACACCCTTGTTTTTCCAATTTAATTTATAAATGGAAATCGGCTTTGCTTGTCATATAAAAATATAGAATTTATAGCATAGAAAAGGCTCAGCTTACTAAAATGTGAAAATAAAAATCTAGAAAACAAAAAACTAACCCTTTACACACTAAGCACGAATTTCAGGCACATTTCAATGTCACCCCGGCACAAAGCAATACATCTGTGCAGATTGATTTCTGAGCCTACCCTGAAACGCTGGCCACGTCGCCACGTCGCGCGTCGCCTACGCACGAGCGCCGACCCTGATGGGCGCCCTTCGCTTTGATACCAGCCTGTAATCATCACGCTAGGCTCCACAGAGGACTGGCAGAGGGTTTGGAAAGTATTTGTGTGATGTGCGTACAGGATGTGTGCGTGGGGAGGGGTAGAAAAGGGGTGTAGTATTACCTACCGTAAGCATGGTATAACAGACGGGTTAAAGGGGTGTATTACTATACATTTATGTTTTTTTTTAATTATACGGTGATATAGTGGGTAAGTAGAAATGAGTGACCACATTTGCATTTGTTTATAATATTATAAAAGCCAACTTTTTACCTTGTTTTATTTTTCCATTATTTTATCTTGTGCTATTAAAACTCTTAGCGATAAGCCGATAACCCATTACCAGAGTAGTATTTGATTCATCGAAAATTCGAAACCAAGGTGGAAGAGTTACTAAAACAGCAATTTGACAGTTTGTTTGTTTGAAATAAAACTTTTATTAAGTCTTAATCAATCCAAGAATTTTCAGGTCTAACTGGTAGAGCAACGATAAGTGAAACTCTTCTCTTCGAATTTTAATTTGAATGAATTTGAAAAAAATTTGTTTAATATTGAGTTAGGTACTAAACTTAGTTAATGACAGGTTATTCATTCAAGAGGAAAAACACATGTTGTAATGATGTAGTAAACATCTGGCAAGATATATTTCAGCCTACAGATGAACATATAACTACCAGATAATACATAATTATGATAGACAGCCGACTGGGCAGGCTAGGGTCGACGCCCGAGAGTTTATGAAAAATGTATTAGATACTTTTCGTGGCCTATTTTAGAAAAAAAAAAAAGAAAAGGCATGATTGCGTAATGGGGTCTAAGGTCCAATCCCTGAGTCGGGTGAAGTGTGATATGTATTTCTTTTTAGGGTTCCGTACCCAAAGGGTATAAACCTAATTAAATAAAGACCCTATTACTGAGACTCCGCGGTCCGTCTGTCTGTCTGTCTGTCTGTCACCAGGCTGTATCTCGTGAACCGTGATAGCTAGACAGTTGAAATTTTCACAGATGATGATTTCTGTTGCCGCTATAACAACAAATACTAAAAACAGAATAAAATAAATATTTTAGTGGGGCTCCCATACCACAAACGTGATTTTTGTGATGATTTTTTGCGATAATGGTACGGAACCCTTCGTGCGCGAGTACGACTCGCACTTGGCCGGTTTTTATTGTAGGTAAGCTCGCGCTTGACCACTATATCACCTGATATTAAGCGATGATGTGGTCGACGGTGAAGCACGCTTGCCTAGAAGTAACCACACTCACTCTTGAATTAAAAACCTTGGTTGTAACTATCGGGAAACACAGATTCCGGCAGGGAATTCCACTCCTTAGATATACGCATACTAAAAGTATTCCCAAAACGTTTAGTGCGTATGGGTATACTTATTTGATGTATTAGTTTTTAAAGCCTCGGTTCATGGCTTAATGGGTTGTTCTGAAAGAAAAACAATTAATACAGAAAGTTTACTCATGTAGTCGCTACGTCATTCTGTGTGATTTTTGTTTGATTACCAGATAGTTTTCATGCCAGCCCTGTTCCTAAGCGGTGGACGGACACTCTTATGAATGGTTTCCATTATGGGCACATTATCTACTCGCTGATAACTTATTATTACGCCTGATTTATAAGGCTCCAACATACGTTACTTTATTAGTAATACCTACCGGACTTATATTTTACGAAATGCCTTACGATCAACGACTACACAGATTGTTGCTTACGATATTTCCTCTAAAGCATTTCCCATAAACCGCCATAGACAGAAAACTAAACAAACCCACACTGGTCTCGCATACGGATCAATTCTGAGAACTTCGAAGCAGAACGCAGCTTCATTCTGATCAAAAGTTCGCCGGATTGAGCGTCTGTTACTGAAACATTCAGGTACTCAAAGAACCAGTCTCAATAACACACGAAATACCGAAATACTACGTCAAACGTATGCTAGATTTGTGTATCAAGTACACACGTTTTCTCTTTGTAGGCGAGCTAACAGAACTGTCAAATACGTATTAGGTAAAACAATTTTTTAAAAATAAGTTTTGTGTTCTGAAAGGTACTAAATGTAATATCACTTTCACATCCAATGAGCACAACAACGATGGTTGCTATCTTGTCTGGTTGAGAAGTTGTTGGTGGCCATACCTTCCAGCTCCATGATGAGTCCAGCTACATATCACTAGATAATTATTTCAATGTTTGCATAGTTTCTTAGGTATCCAAAGTTTCAGCTTAATCTGATGCCAGAAAGTGCTTTAAAAATGTATTACTGGTTGCCGGAAACATATACGAGGTAATATAAAGCTTGTAAAAGACAGAAACGCAAAACACCTATTAAAGTTTTTTGATCAAAAACTTTAATGCAGCCGTTATGAAGTGATACGCTTTTATACATTCGGTAATTGATTTCTATTTACTTTTAAATTTATAGATTTTCTAAAAAGGCAAAGACGAATAACCCTTAGCCAATTCATAATAATAAAAGCCGCGAAGTGTCATAACTCTGACACCTCGTCACCTCATGTATCGAACAACTACGAACAAAGAATGGAAACAAAACGTCACCTAACTCTAACTTGGCAATAAGTTCGGCAAGTTTAACTTGTAAGAAGATTAGCGAGATTCAGACCCGTCCGAAGTTCGGAGACTGTCCCCTGAATTATTTATCATATTGCTTCGAACCGTCTGACACACGTACCACGGTTTTGAATAAAATAATTCACAATTTTGGTGGCGTGTATTAAAATGAGCAGTGGTGGCCCAGTGGTGACGGCCCCGACTAACGTCTTGAAGGTCGTAGGTTAAATAAACCCAGGCTGGCGCTTTAGTTTGTGTAATTTATTTCATCACCATTGCTTTAAAAACGATGAAGGAAAACAACTTGAGAAAATCGTCATATCCTAGAACGAAAAATTCGAAGGCTTGTAACATCCACAACCCACACTGGGCAAGCATGGTGGATTAAGACTATTTCTCTCTCTCACAGAGGAAGCCTGTGTCCCAGCTGTGGTAAAGTTAAAAGGCTGATGATGCCACACAGTCGCACAGTCGATCTTAAAGGTCGAGGAACGTTTGCCGAGGTTGAACCGTGGATGGTTGACCAATTTACCTTTCATTACATACCTCGGAATGTCATGACACCTCTGGGGAAGCACGCTAAGCTGTTGGTTCCAGCTTTAATTTGAAGGTCTTTGACAGTCGTTACGTAAGTCATCTTACCCAGTCTTGCCAAGAGCATCGTGTTATCCAGTTGCTGGGTTGTGGAGGTCAGATAGCTATCACTCCGTTTAAAATACTGGTATATGATGAGGAGGCTAGGTAGACTGTATTTTAAAATAGAGCGATCAAAAAGTAAATAAAAATCGTTGCTGCACTAAATATTTTGCATACGGGAATTGAATCGTAAAACTATTATGTTGTCGATATTTGGTCGCTTGTTTTTTTGTGTTTGAATAAACTTTTGCAACCTTTTTGACCAAAAAATTTTTTTTTTTTTTATTCGTTATAGGCTCGCGCTTGACCACTATCTCACCTGATGGTAAGCGATGACCATAAATGAGTTACGTCTAACTTTTAATTATTAGAGTATATATTAGTCTAAATATTGGTTACACCCTGAATTATTGTCGGAAAATCGCAAGTATTAGTCTATAAAATACCCAGGCCTTATTCTCACTGTGAGAGGGCGTGTGCCGAAATCCGCCACGCGGGCCCATTGCGGGTTGGTAGATGTCACATTACTTCGAATTTTTAGTCCTAAGAAAGGCCGGTTTCCTCAAGAAGATTTCCTTCACCCTTTTGAGAGCAGTTTTGATTAAATACACATCAAGTAATGCGCATGTCTGGGTTCAGACCCTCGGTCGACGACGGTACTACATCTGCCCCAAAAAAAAATCGGATGAAAAGTGAAAAGCCTAAAACGGGCGGTTACGCACTACATCCGATCCGAGTCCGAGATATTTCGGTTCTGAAGTAGCCGTAATACTTCTTGTAAGAAGCTTACGCACTACATCCGAACTCTGTCCGTCATAATTCAGAACATTTTGAACTCGGAACTCAGATCACGGACTCGGATTGGATGTAGTGTAGTGCGTAACCGTCCTAACAGTAGTTGATTACCATAACACTTGAATGGTATAATACCATCACCTAACTGCCGATTTTATGTTATGTTCAAGTGTACCTTCTTCAATAATATTTCTCCCATCTTCTTGGAGTAGGTAAAATACATCCACAATCGCCTATTTTCTTACCTATCCCTCTACCACAGAATATGATATAATTCTAGCCTCTACTTCTAGTCACCGCGACATCTCTTTACCTAAACCACAGTCCTTTGTTATCAATTTTCATTACTCAAAAGGATCGTTTAGGTAATAAAGGTGGGTAGAAGTACTCACTCATAGTTATAACCTAGCGTTCGGCTACTAATTGGAAAGAAATAAGGCACTTGGCACTTTCATTATTATTGGTGGATAGCGGTAATGAAAAATACCCGAGAATACTCGACCATGTTTGTTTGCTCTAATACGAGTATGTTGAATAAAAATATGCGCGAGCAGGCTGGAGCACAAGCCACACGGAAACTTCCTTTACACGTTATTTTGAAAAATGATGGGACAAGTTGCACTTGCGCTGTTAAAACAATTACCCTAACCGTATGGGAATGTTTTGAGACGCTTTTTAGAGGATCAATAAATAAATCGGTGCCTTTACCAATAGCACGGGGTCACGACGTTAAGAAAGAAAATTGGGTCGAAGTTTTGCAATAAATTTTATTAGATGGCGAGATATGCATCGATTTATTATTGAATTATGTGTAAAATTTACATTTTCTAGAATTGATTAATCAAAGCACAAATTTATGAAATATTGGGCTCTTATTTCACATTTCAAAGAATATTTTAACGGGTCATTTAAAATCCATATCAATAAAACGGTTTTCATTTTCTGAGGGGTTCTGCTCGATTTTATAAATTTGTATAGTAAATTAATTTTATAAAGTTGTATTACATTTTGGTACAATTAAACCGTAAAAACGTGCAAAAAAAGATGATAAAACAAATCTTCGCTGTATTTAAAGAAAAAATATTCACGAACCGAGTAAACCCTTTTATTTGAAAGTCACTGCTAACACCATCTATCGTTTGTGGCGAAACCGACTAAGTTCGATGTACTTTTAATAAAAATCAGTTTAGTCAGACGAAAAACGCTAGATACCTGCGCCGGTACGATTTTTGTGTATGGGATGAGGCATTTATATGCTGGTATTATCTGTGCCAATAGTAATGTTTTAATCCGAAATTCTGACGACCAGTTATGCCCCTTTGGTATTACGTTATCCAGATCTCAGAGATCCAATGGTCGGCAGCAGTCAACCTCACGGAAAATTCTAGCATTCAGGCGCATCTGTCTAGACTAAAAACAACGCTCTCGTAGTTTTAACAAATCTAGGTAGATACAGTTCTTTTATTGAAAAATGTTTTATTTATTTATTTGTTTATCCTCGCACTGGAACGCCTTGCAGCTATTACACCAATGGAGCACAAACTTACAAATACTAACTATAAGTCCAGGTTTCCTCACGATGTTTTCCTTCATCGTTGTCAAAGATAAACTTAGAAAATACATATGAATTGAAAAAGTCTCATAGTTACTTGCCCGGATTTGAACCCACGACCTCAAGCACGAGAGGCGAGGTCATAGCCACTGGGCCATTATAAGGAAGGCTAAAAGTTTTTTTTAACCTAATAAATATGCTTCATGTGAATTCCAGATCACCTTTGAATCCACGCTCCAGGCACCACGCGAGATAATAATAAGTCAGTGAACTCCCGGAATCTTATCCGAAGTTGTCGCGAACTTGCTCGGAAGTTATCCGTCAGATTTGTCACAACTTTCCCTTTTATGTAAGTTCTGTTAATTATTATAACAAGTTACTGTTACGAGTTCATTTCTTGGGAAGACATTTTATTTATTATGTGCCTTGTGGGACATGTTTACGCTACATTTTATTGATAATTATTATAGACGGTTAAAACTTTGTTACTTGTTTCCCAATTTTAATTTAAAGGCTGTCATGACATCACTCTGTATTTATAGGTGCGTAACAAAACTAATGTAATAACAGTACCTTTGTGTTCTTCTATCTGTATTATTTCTTTATTCTTTTAAGTGTTTTGTGTGTACATAAATAAATAAATAACATTACTGATTTTCTACTCTTTCAGGCTACAGCCCGTCATTGAAACAGGCTCGTACTGGATGCCATTACAAGTCTTACTAAATATAATAAAAGCTGTAAAAGCAGCCCCACTGAAGCTTAGCATCCAAAGTTAAGCCTAAGAATACTGCGCTATTTTCAGGATTCAATTCTTCGCCATTTATCAACACATCACCTGCCTAACGTAAGGTAGGGTAAACATTGTTTTTTTTTTTCATTAACCTCTTGTATCTTAGATCTGCAATCCGGCGAATGCAGATCTAAGCGAGACACAATGGCTTTTTCATTGTGTCTCGAATGGTGGCATACAAGCGGTTAAGAAGTAAATTGTTAACATTGAACCAGTGAACTACTTTTGGGATCACGCTATTTACATCGTCAGTAACCTGCAGCTGAAGTTTAAGTTTAAAGAAAAGTGAAGTATCATCCGCAAACAACACTATATCATGGTTATCCTTTATGAGTCATTAATATAAATAAGAAACAAGAAAGGACCAAGAATTGAGCCCTGCGGGACTCCCATTGTTACTATAGATCCAAGAGATCTTTTTCCATTAACGTCAACGCTCTGAATCCTATTACTCAAGTATGAAGTAAGAAGATCCAGAGCGCTGTTCCGGGATGATGACGATAGAGGCCAATAGTGGATTTTCAACTTAATCGGTAAACTGCAGCAACGATTAACGCTTCAGTTTACCAATCGCCTGCTACAAATTCAATATCAACACATTCATATACCGATCAGTTACTTACCCCTATCTCCGCCAACTACACCATATATATTCACACAGATACAAGCGGCGTCGCTCGCAATTGTCCAACTTATAACTGAGTTACTGCTAACCCGGTTACAGCTCGGCTGATTGCTTATTACGAGCCCAAGGTAAACAGTACTGTCTCGCTAATGTATCGGCCGGTGTTAAGGCAACTTGTATGGCTTAGTAGTTGGAGTGCTGTTTTTGAGATCTGATAAGAAGCTGCTCGGTATTTATTTTTCAGCATGTTATTATGTTTATGTAATCGCTTAGGCACATGCATAGAAAACAGGCAAAAAGTTATAGTAATTTATCTGTTTTCATTTCAATATGTATTGTCTCTGTCTGCCCCAATTTGTCAAAACTACGAACCATACAAGCAAATTTCAATAATCTTATAAAAGTCAAAACAAATACGTGAAATCAGAAATTCTTCTTCTATTCGTGTGGAGTATGGCCACCTCTGGTGTCAGAGTTAATTAAGCCGCATCCGGTAACCCCACAGGCCTGTGATTAGCTATTTCAGACTTACATTAACTATATAAGTCCAGCAGCCGTATTGCGTAAGTGCGCAAAGAGTTTAAACTATCTAACTGACGAAATCGGCCAATCACACAAAATGGAAATCAACATCGCGTCATTCATCTCGCATGTGATTGGTTGGTTTGGTCAGTTGGATAAAGTTTAAACTCTTTGCGCACTTACGCAATACGGCTGCGGGTTTCCTCACGATGGTTTCCTTCACCGTTGCCTGCGATATCCAAGATGACTTAGCTTAGAAAGTACATGTGAATTTGAAAAAGTCACGTTGGTAATTGCCCAGATTTAACCCACGAACTCAAGCACAAGAGCCACTTGGGCCACCACGATAGAAATCTGAAATTAATACAAGTTAGGTACATAATGTATTCAAAACTATACTCGTACCTACAACCAAGGAGAAACTGAAATCTTCTCTGGACCCCCTCCAGTTCACAAGTATCCCAGAATCTATTCCCTCTCCTTTCCTCCTTTAATCTAGAGTCGACATAAAAAAAACTTATTCATCAACATAAATTAACTTGACGAATATTGATCATTACATAGTTTGTCTAACAATTGACCTTAAAAATCACAACCTGTTGCCAATCTCCCTCGATTTCTGTCAACACATAAACACGTAACAGATGGTAAAGAAAAGTCCGTTAAAACATGATCAATGCTTGGTCACCGCCATCCATCATAATTAGCGTCAGTAATCAGTTGAGTGGCTACAGCGCCAGTGGCTACAATGGCTCGTGGCTTCATGGCTACATTGGCTAGTGGCTGCAGATCGATCACCGCGCCACTAATCACTGAGCAACTCGGGAAGGACACACTTAAATTGTTTGTTGTGTCACACTTCTAGTTAAATTGATTGTGCTTTTTTATGTCTCACTTTTAGTGTTGCTTTTATTCGGGTGATTAATTTTGTTGTTTTTAATTATGGTCCGCTTGGAATAGTGCCAAGTTAAGTAGTAGCCTAGTGTTTTATAGTTAGGGTAAGTCCTATTATTTCTCTATTTATAAATATCTACTTTTACATACGAGCTGCCGCCCTCGGCTCCACCCGCGTGGTATTAGTACTTCTCCCAAAATCTATAAAAAACTCAAAAGCTACATTTTTGTAAAGTTTTTCAAAATGGGGCCAGTGGTTTTTGCGTGAAAGAGTAACAAACATCCATCCATCCTCACAAACTTTCACGTTTATAATAGTAGTAGGATGTAGAAAAATTTAATAAGTACACGTGTACCTTCTTGTTTACAAAATGTAGAGACCAAACGCGGTGGCCGATTTTGATGATTCTTACGTCAATCGATTCGTCTTAACCTTGCCAGTGCACACATTCAAATTGGAATATAGAAAAATGGCGGATTTTTGGAGCCATATTGTGGGGGCTGACTATTTTTTTTCTTCCAATCTATCGTATGGTTTATCAAAACAAAGGGTGTTAAGAGGTGATTTAAAAAATATTTATAACACTTATATATTTAAATGCACCTAATTAAAAAAAAAAAACTGTTTACTAAAAAGTTCTAAATAAAAAAAGTTAATTCGAACTAAAAAGACCTAAACAAGAAGAAAAGCCTGCTGTGTAGTCAGAGGATAAATATTCGCGAGCTGACTGACAAAAACCAGATGTATCCTCCGACTGCACAGCATGATTTAATTTTGGGCGAGTTTTTGCATTTATTGGCTTATTTCTTTTTTAATCTTCGGAGGTTTCGTTTACATTAACAACATCAAAAGCCAGTGGATCAAGTTCCTGTTTACGTGAGCGAAGCCGCGGGCACAGCTAGTGTAGTAATAAAAAGATGGTGATCTCATCACAATTACTGATTTTTACAAGTTCAATACGGTGGTGCACATACATCATTGCTTTCTTATAACAAAACACAGAGAAAATGGCCCTCAGTAACCCTTTTATCAATTTCGAATCTATTGAGATCCTTATCCTAATACTGTTTGAGAAATAAGGGTCTAAACATACCGTTATTTTTATTTATTGCTTGTTCCCTGCATGATAAAGAATTTGAAATAGACAGAAAAGAAATTGAGCATTACTTAGGGCTGATACCTTAACTGAGATTTTGGAGTTAAAAACGTCATACCCAACTTTAATGCTCTCGGCAGATTTTCAGGCTTTCATCTAGTGTTAGTTGGTTTCATTCAAATTCTAATTTCAGAAATTTAGGGTTAGTCGATTAATCGACAATAGTAGTTAGTGACTAAAAATGGGCTAACCTGAGGTTGGATAGCCGTTAAAAACCCACAATGTTTCGGAGAGCAATTTATAGCTCTCCACGTCAATTCCGATTCAAAGACATTTCAAGCAGTCTTAATGTTGTACACTGGTATTGAGAAGGCGAGATAGCCGTCATTATATGTAAAATATTAATATTAGTCCCGTCTAGACGCTCTAAAAGACCACCCTAAGTAGTTACGAAAGGGTAAGACTCGGGAATGAACCAAAACTTGCAATCATAACATATCATATCATTACGCCAGTATTCCCCGAAGGCTCCTATAGTACAGCCATATTTTGCCAATTATGTTCAAGTCCCATGAATTAGGGGTGAGCCTATTGTCATCAACCAGTGACGAGTCCAGACTGTGAAAACTGAAAAAATCCAGATGGAAAACCCAATAACACTTTTCCTGACCGGGAATCGAACCCCATCCTCAGCAGTAGTTTCCCTTACGACCGCTAGTCCAACGAGGCAATTAAAATTCTATAATAGGGAAAGATGTCCCATATCCTACATCAATAGTTCGACTCATCTTTGCACGCGGTGCTATGTGTGGGTAAGCATGTGTGGGTGGTTGTTAGCTCAGACGACGACTGCCGCGTCACTGCCACACAAATGCATAATGTATAATTACAAGCGCACGCACACATGGCGCCGCACGCAAATATGAGTTGAACAATCTAAACCATAGAATCACACGTGCAAACCATCAATCCATCTGAACATTTACGCCAAAAAGATCTAATTACCGTCTACTTAACGCCTATTATCACACGGGGCACAGCAGAGAGAGTTACGACGCCATTCCTCCTACTGACACTTTAATTAAAAGCTCTAGCCATCAATCCATACTGTCAGGATCTACAGAGATAATACCAGCCCTGATTGAGGAAAAACGATCATGTGTCTTGCTCAAGTTTTTATTTGAGAGAACATTTTAATCGATGAAAAAAAAGGAGGTGATTCTAAATTCGACATGAATATTTTATTTTTTATGTATCACCACGCATAGCTTTTTATAGAGTGGTACAAATTTCAAATATTCATTTTGGTGGAAAGAGTATATATAACCTAGAAGTTGGTACCATTTAAAGAAAAATAAAATGTTCCCAAAAAGGTAGAAATAAAGGATTAACTGATAATGTTCCCCAATAATTTTCAATTGTGAACCGATTCTGTTGAAATTAATTATACTGAACAGCGGTTAAAGAGCTTTTTAACAAATAAAATATTCTTACTTGTACACAAAAATGGCATATACAACATCGAGTGATTATAAAAAAAATAGATTATAAAAGCAAAAAAAAATAACTTTTAGTCTAGCATTTTGAGTTGGCGCAAAACAAACAAACATGCAAAAACCTAAAGCATAGAAATATTGTAGCTAGGTTGATCTTAGTTGATTATTTCGTTTGGCGCCGCCTATAATTGCTAAAAGTTATTTTTATTTTTTTGCCTCATTGGTCTAGTGGTTGCAAGTGCTACTGCTGATTAACACTGTGATGTGATCTTGGGTTCGATTCCCAGGTTGGGCAAAGTTGTTATTGGGATTTTCCATCTCGATTTTCACAGTAGCAGCCCGGAGTCTGGACTCATACCCAGTTGATGACAATACAGGCTCGCTATTACGTGGGACTTGAACATAATTGGCGAAATGTGCCTAACCTTTTGGGGAATATGTGTTACCTTACTTTCAGAGGTTTTGGCTAGGTAGAGTGTTGCACATGCAACAATTTAGTTTCCCAATTAATATGGTGTCCAAATTGCATTTGATATTTTATAGTTTACCCATCTTTCTGTCATTTTAATGACATTCCACCGTTTTAATATCCACTTAACATTTGATTATTTGGCATTTTTCTTTTAATTTTAAAATAAGCTTCTGTAACCGAAATAGATTGTATATGTTTTTGACATTAAATATTGTTCTGTACTTATTTTTATAAGCAAACAATGCTAGACGACAGTTAATTCCAAATGCACTGAACACAATGGTCAAAATACCACGACTCTTTGCCTGTGTTGAGACAGTTTTTTTTATATTATTTAAAACGTCCTAAGTGCACCATGAGTGATATATGAAAAAAACTTTAATGTTTTGAAGTCTTTAAACGAATTATCAGCTGAAAGGGTCATTAAACCATTGAGCTTCTAATTACAGAGACAACAGAAGAAACAATAGCTTACGCACACATGGTGTGTGAATGACGCGTCAGAGGTATCGAAGGTTCATGCATTCAACAGTAAAATAATAATGAGGTTTACATGCTGCTCCAAGCAATGCTTCAGAATGAGGTTAACTCTCAATCAGTATAAGTAAAGTACCTAACTGAATTAACTGTTACGACGTACTTACCCTAGCTACTAACACTCAGACTTATATGTGTGAATTTTATCGAATGCTCAACTTAACCCTATAAAAGTGTCGTTAACAGTAGTACGCGATACAAACGAATCTGTTTGAATCTGTTAGCTGAAGCTTCCAGGCTATTACTACAGTCTGCAGTGACCGGGGGTTATGGACAAACTTTGAATCGGCCCATCGACTTATTTGTCCGATAAACTGATGCTGCTTCCTGTTAAAACTTTTGTATAGCTGTACTAATAGATAGTTTGTATTAAATTGGTATTGGAAATGGTTACTCTTTTTACCCGACTGCCGAAGGAGGGTAATGTGTTTATCAGTCTATGTATGTATGTTTGTTCTTATATGGCGTTCTAAAGACCAAAAGCGTTGGCCGATTTTGATGATTCTTACGTCAATCGATTCGTCTTAACCCTGCAAGTGTCACTGGCACACTATATTGCTACATTAAATTGGAAATGAGGATATATCTGGTTTTGGTCAGCCAACTCGCGAATATGTATCCTCCGACTGCACAACATGATTTTCTCCTTGTTTACGTCTTTTTAGTTCGCTTTTTAAGCAGTCGGGTTTTTAGATTTTTAAATTAACTTTTTTTTTAAAGGTTTTCCAGACAGTTATACTGTTTCTGTATCTGTGAAACGGTAACTCTAGTAAGGTTTGAACATTGTGGTTTCACATCCTTACAAAACTTGCTTCCTAATTTCTTTTTAAGCTTATTCATTATTATACAAACAAATAGTTAAATATCATTTTCATTAGGACAGCTTATGTACTTGCAGTGGTGGCGCAATGGTTACGGCCTCGACTTACGTTTCGTAGATCGTCGGTTCGAACCCAGGCAGGCGCATTACTTTGTGTAATTTACTTCATCAGTACTGCTCTCAAAACGGTGAAGGATAACATCGTGAGGAAACCGGCATGTCCTAGAACTTAAAGGTATGTCCACATACATAGCCCCGTGGTAGATTATGGTCCATCCACGTAGTATCCTGTATCCCAGTAGTTAGAACATTATAGCTGATTAAGATGTACACAGGAAAGCTTAACCCAGACTTGGGTTAGCTAACAGTTAATCTTTATACTATAGAAATACAAATAAAAACATTTTCTGAATGGTATGTTACTGTAGTTCAATTAACACGAATAAACCGATTTCCTCGCTAAACTTTCAGCAACTAATTAGGTACTTTTACTAAGAATGTAGCTATATACTATGACCTCATCCAATTTTGTTTGAAATAAACACCCCTATTCTCTCGTATTCTCAGAAGAAACGATCCAATCCCGTATCTTATACGAGTTTCTCAAGAAAGAAGTCGGAACAAGGTTCAAAAACTTGGCCACTGCAATCCCGGGTTATTACGCGACAGAAATATTATACCTTGAGAGAACCACAAACTATGTATCACAATGGAGCTAAGATTGTGCTGCATTTCAGCTAGATCGCGTTTGATCTTTTTATTTTACAGTTTTTAGTTAGTTTTCGTTGCCGTCAGCATTTTCAACGTTTGTACAGAAGTGACAATTACACCGTCCGGAATGAAAAGGAAAATATCAAAAGTATTTTTCTGAAGTCCTGTTTTTTCGCACCAGGATTGTTGAATATTTATTACATCATTGTACCCTTTCATCATCAGCCTGCAGCAGTCCACTGTTTTATATAAGCCTGTCCAGTTGCACGTCATTCGCCTTGATTCTCGGCATCTCTCTTTCAGCGGCTACCAACCATATTGCGTAAATCGTCACTCTTCCAAGCCTGAGGACGTCCCACCTTACGTTTGCCGATTCAGAGCCACAAATAAACGTCTACACCAACGGTCTGAATACCCCTTCAACACATATTCCATAGGTACTTTAGGCTACAACATTACCATCGTAATACTAACGCCTCAAAAATACATAAATATTTATCATCATCATCATCATTTCCGCCGAAAAACGTCCACTGCTGGACCTCTTCCCCCAAGCAACGCCACACTGATCGGTCCTGAGCGTCTCACATCGTATTCCCGCAACCTTGAACAGGTCATCGTCCACCTAGAGGGGCCTGTCAGCGCTGAGTCTTCCAGTTCGCGGTCACCACTCCAGAACTTGTCGGCCCATCAGCCATCCGTTCTGAGAGCAATGTGCCCTGTGCAGCACACTACCACTTTAGTTTGGCAATTCTTCTTCATCAATATTCATAACCTGTAGAAGGTGTTTTTTCTGTTCTGTGTTCATAACAGTATAAAACCAACTAAACGCAGAAAAACTATGCACTACATCTACATATGTCTCAAAAACAGTGAATTTCCCAACACAAACCGCAAAATCCATCGTAACTTAACCCACAGATTATTTTTACGTGCGAACCTATTTATTCAAGGTCCGCTGTCCGTTGCTAGTGGATCCGAATTGAATATTCAAGAGCCATCTAATCCTGCGGACTGGGACGTAAATCCTATCAAAGTAAATTTGTATCGTGTCAATACATATGTATTTATGATAAATAGGCAACTGAAAGGCGACGGGATTGGCTCTTAATGGCTGTCGCATAATATTCTCTGCCATAAACTGTATTATTGAATCACTGTGTGATGGCTCTGGGTGTTTATTTTAAGCTTCATAATAATATCAGAACGTTAATACAATATAGTCTTATGTTTGTATATGACTGCAAGAATAAAGAGTATGTGTTTTGATCATCACCAATCGCTGATTGGTTTGACAAAAAATGTTAAAACTTATCATAATAATAATCAGTCTCTAACGTTCCCACACCGAGAGGATACAGGCCATCAGGTCATCTCTGTTAGAAGGAGCTGGCCGTATTTTTTAAGTCATAAACTAGTTCTGTGTTTTGTAAACTATGGTACAACATGGGGCTACAAATCCGCACTGTGCCTGCGTGGTGGATTAATTCTGCTACCACCCTCTACCACTTTCATAACTTACCGCGTATTTTTTGTGACAAAGTCCGAACAATAAAACTAAGTTAAACTGCACCAAACAAAACTAACTTTATGATAATAAACGAAACGATTGTTACCTTTGACTTGTGCTTACCCAAGTTTGCTTTATACTTGCGTTGGTTCATTGAGCAAAATTAATAGCAAACGATGTTTTAGTCAATTCAATTTGCAAATTGACTTTGTTGCCAAGAAAAATTCACACAATTCCAGGCAGTGAAACGGACACTTCTTGTTGATATTTGTGAAATGTAGTGCTACATGAAACTGTCCCGTACCGTTCGGTGCAGTGGCCCGTTCGTTTCTGTGCAAATGTGTGAATAATTTCTGTGCAGAGTGTCCCGTACTACGACGGGGCGAGACCCGACGTGCATTAAAATTTTTACTACCGCATAAATTACGCCAAATGCCCCGATAATAATGGAGGCGTGGGCTCTTTAAATGCCTTCGTTTCAGGATAAATTATTATTAATTCCAGCGCTTTTTCAACGATTGAGTGGCTGTCATGGCCAAATACTGCGGATACAATATAATATTTCGTTATGATGCCGTGTTTTAATATTGAATCCAGTTTGTATTCAGCGCGCGGCACTGTTATATTTTCGCTATGAATTTTAAAATTTTCAATCTATGGATTTTTGGTTATCTGCAAAATAGGATTTATATTTAGAGGTAGGTAACATAGTTTCTACTATTTCGTTTCAGAAATCACAATCTGTAGTAATTCTATTTGTTTCGGGATATTTACCATGTATATTTTGATTTTGGTTGAGAGCTCGATATTTCTAGACCGTTACAAGCGCCATGATCACAAGAACTAAAGTCTTTGCGGGTGGGTGTTATTTACGAACTGACATATCTGTCTACCCTCTTCCTCACTCGTTTTTCACGCACGATGCCGCTACCACCAGAACTCGTCTCACTAGTTACTCCACATTGTTCACGACAGAAGATGCTCACTATATCCACTTGTAATTCTAATGTTTGTGCCATGTCAGCATAAAAACTTATATCACTATCTGTGTTTTGTTGTACTAAATTATTGTATTTACTTACGTTCTTCAGGAAGGACAGATACGAAGTATTCATAACCGGCAACCATTGTGACCGTACTGTACTTTGTCAACCCCCATGGGCAAAAGGCGGGCGTTTATGTATGAACGTATTTTATTGTACGAATCGATCGATCAAAAACAAAGCTTTAGTGTCCTTTGCAAACAATATCGGAATAATAATAACCAACACGCCAATAATATATTATCCAACTGAGTGCACAATCTGACACAGCAATTTAAGAAAATTCCCTTAAGCCAGCCAAGCTCGCTCAGTAAGCTATAAACTGGAAAAGCTTATAAACTGTATTCCTTCCAATCAGCATGCGGATATTTAGTGGTTTGTTTACTGCGGGCGACGCTAGGCCATTATTAGGCGGAAGCCGGGCCATTAAGTTAATTGGCAAGTCGCCCAGGCCATAGAAAATTCGTCAACCGATCCCATTATTACAACAATATGCAACTTATAATACAGTTAGGGTTTATGGGAACGATCAGTTGGGACAACTTGTTTTTTAATCGAATTGTATTGCTTCATATTTTTATTCGTTAGAAAATAATGAGACAGATTTAGTAAGTGGAGCGATGACCTGGTCAGGGAATCCGCTGGATGTGAGACGCACTGGACCGATCAATGTGGTGACACTTGAGGGAGGCTTATGTCCAGCAGTGTACATCTTTCGGCTGAAATGATGGTTGCTTAATCATCATTTCAGCCGAAAGATGTAAGGGGATGGGTATTGAAATTGTACAAGGATTCGGGGAATAATATTTTTAATGCGCTTTTATCACGAGTAGCTTGGTATCTAACGGAATATTGGAATGTTATTTTCACCCCCTTTAAAACGTCGGATTAATTTGAAAGTATGCACACTTATCAAGGTCCGACAATGCAATAATTTAAATAGTTTGTCCCATTATCCTTACCAGGATCTTCAGGATTAGCGATTGAACATAAAAGTAAACAATAAATAATAGTTCAAAAAAAAAATGTTGATTGATTAGTATAAAAATAAAAATTAAAAAGCGTGGGGTGCTTGATGCCAATTGTTATAATATTTTATTACAAGTATTTGGTGAAAGTAGTCATTTTTAAAATATCTTAAAAAGCACCTCACGCTTTATTATAAAAAAAATACATTCTGTTTTGTCTTTTTTTCTACTTTTTAGTTTGTTTTTCTATTAAAGCGTGTTTTTTTTACTAATATTAATTTATAGTTAAAATTTAATAAGTAATCGACTATAAGCTGGTTCCTGCATTGAGATTTTGGAGTAAAGAACGCGTCGAAGTCTACTTTAATGCCAAAGTTTGACAGGTTGACAAGCTAAAGGAGATTTGACAAATACTATTTTTAAATTACTAATTCAGAAACTGGCTCTGTAAAAAACAATTTACCTCATTATCTTCACAGCACAACCGGTACCTAAGTTTTAAACAAAAGACAATTGCACCACACACAAAAGCTCACACAAATCAATATATAACACTAACTATTAAAATTAACGAGACACATCCAAAGGTACAGACAGACAATCATTAGAATAGTCCATGTTAAATCAAGCGTGGAATAGCCCGCGTGTAATTGCGTGTTTCGCACGCGATTAGCGAGCAAAGCCTTGCGGCCAATGAAGCGAGCGCCCCATTACGGCCGGCTCTGTCTGACCAATGAGCGTGCGACCTGGGGTCGGCGTGAACAAGCTTGAGGGCTTAGCAAGTCACCAAGTCCTTAGAAACGATTGAATTAGTTTATGAAACAAAAGAGTGAGGTAAAGATTTGTGAAATGATAAATTATTGGGATATAAATAGGATGGAATGTAAATGGCTTTCAAAAAAAAAAAGAATCATCAGAATCGGTTCCCGTAGTTGTAGTAAAAGTTGTGAGGTAACACACAAAACAAAAAAAAATTGACGACTTAAGAACCGCCTCTTTTCTGAAGTCAGTAAAAAAATCCTATGTTCTATCAGCATTTATATTTCCAGTTATAACAGCAGATATTCGGAACAAAAAACATATATCAAGCTTTTATCTCCTCTATTAAAACACATATTTCATAGTACTTTAGCAACGAAGAAACAAGTACAGTTAGTGTTAGGAAAAAAGGTAAGCTCGCACACACGATACGTTAGTTTTTCTAGAAAATCTACGAAGAGGAACAAAGAGCATTTTCTTTGTTACTTTTTATTTATTTCTTTAGTAGAATCTGCCGCAAAAGATACTCGAATTGTAGGGTTTTAGGAACTAAATAAGGCATTTTGTGGCTTTAATAATATAATCTAGGTAAAACAGATTATGCTTTGACAAAAGTTAGGTTAAGTTAGGTTAGGTATTAAGATGGCGATTAGAGGGAAGCTTTGTCTAGCTTAGGTAGCTTTCAGGACAATGACTCGACAAAGAAAAGCTTTCTACAAATAATGGTTGGTTTTTATATATATACATTTACCGACTTCAAAAAAAAGGTGGTTATCAATTCAATATGTATTTATGTAATATTGTTGGATTTGCACAATATCAAATCATATCAAATAAATATTCACAATATAAAAAATAAGTGTTATTTCTTTTTTTTGGTGTACAATAAAGTATATTCTATTCTATGTTACTCTATGTGGGTTTCTTAACATGTGTGCCAAATTTCATAAGTATATGTATGTATGGTTGTCCAAGCATTTCTCCGGAACTAGTTATCAGAACTATGATTATTCTTCTTATAACTATATCTCAAGTTAGTAAATAGTGAAAATTTCATCAAAATCGGTTCAGCAATTGTTAAGATATGGAGCATACAACCGAACTCATTAGAGACAATCAATATGAATTGAGTTATTAAGGGTATTTTGGGAAGTACCTTACTATATATCTTACTCACTACTAAAAAGAGAGAAATAAAACCTTTTTCATAAAAATAAACCGTTTTTAAAAGCAATACACTAAAATCAATCAATCTGCCTGGCCTTTACCCAACTAAGTCGAGGTCGGCTTTCAGTCCAACCTCAGCTGAGTACCAGTATTTTCCATGGAGCGACTGCCTATCTGACCTCCACAACCCGGTAACTGGGTAACACGAAACCCCTTGGCTAGACTACTATATACAAGATATAGCCAGTACCAACGCCTTAACCTGCTTTCTGAAGCAGATAGAAGTCTCGGTTTGGATGTATGATGGATGGCTCATCTACGGACCGACCTGGGCACGCGTGGCTTAACCTGATGATTGACTCGTGCGGCTGTTACTACTTAACCACGATTTCCTTCTTTTTATACCTATTTTTAACCCCCGCCGGAAAAAGAGGGGTGTTATAAGTTTCGCGTGTGTTGCTGTGTATCTGTGTGTCTGTCTGTGGCACCATAGCGCCTCAACGGATGAACCGATTTTGATTTAGTTTTTTTTTGTTTGAAAGGTGATTTTGTCGAGAGTGTTTTTAGCTATGTTTGAATTAAATCGGTTCAGCCGTTCAAAAGTTATGCGCGTTTAACTGTTTGAATCGGGGTGTTTTCGCAAGATAAATGTGTCGGGGGTTTTTAAATTTTGAAATTTTACTTGTCATTCATAAAAGTACTGAGATACATGTCTAACGCTCAAATGCTAAAGAAAGAATTCGCAGTAGTTCACAAATTATAGGATATTTCAAGCGATGCGAGAATTTATGTTAATCGCCATTTGGAAGACGGATAGGATAAATTGTAGATATTCTACACACAATGAATAGCGTAGATTTTGAACAAACGTTTCTGAACATTCTAGTACTACGCACAAAAGAATACTATGGATTTCTCAGTTCTCTTCTTGGGGGTAATGACTCGTAAGTATACGTACGGTATGGACCTCACCTAAGCAAAGATTTGTTACATGCAGAGTATAGTCTGAATCTAAACAATGAAACCCATACAGAAGTTAGGCTTCTATGACAGATATAATACTACGCTATGATGTTTTTAACGTTGCCAGTTTTAGATAATACTACAAAAAAAAAACTACAATATTAAGGCTCATTCATGGTTAACCAGATCTTCTTATTCTAAGCGTTGATGATTCCATGTTCAATGGTAATTAATATATTCTGCTTCGACCAGAACTCAGTCACATCGACGTTTAGCTCAGAAAAGCTATAAATTACTATAAACTAGATAATCGACCAACAAACAAAATTATTGTCTTCGTAAATATGAAAATCGTCGCACTGAACTGCCCGTCTAAACACATATTATAGCTAAATAGTCTTGTCACCGGACACCGCCGTTTAGCGCGGCGGCAAATACGAGCGTTTGCACAGTTCACACAGTTTGCACAGTTCTGCGCTCCGCTGTGCTAATGTTTGCACACTTTTGTGCGGATCTACTAACGCGTCGTCACGACCTGTGTTTTGAATGTCGGTATTTCATCGTGTATTCCGTTGGGAAGGTTCTTTTATGAAGAAAAGTTGGAAGTTTTGTTGTCAACTTTATGTCGTCTTCCTAATCCTGCTGGCTGATTAGATTAGTAGAGCGTAATAACAACAAACTATGAGAATATTATCATCATCATCATCATTTCAGCAGAAAGACGTCCATTGCTAAATAAAGTGTCCCCCATAGAATGGTCCTGTATAGCTTTGCTCATCGGTATACCTAGTTGGAGGCCTTCCAACCCTGCGTTATATAAATTGCATTAATATAGATTTGTCAAATATCCTTTTAAAACAGGAGGTAACTAGCTGCTAGAATTCTGCAACATTTTGGGTGCGTATACGAAAATTATTGCACACAGGTTTATTCCATACCAGTGGTCTGCTAGGCAAATTTAGAGGTGTTTCTAGAGTACTGATGCAGCAAACACGTTTGTAGGCTGGAATATACACGGTGACTATACTGCTTTCCATTCAATGCACCCAAATGATAGTAGTACCAAATAGGTAGTTTTCCTTTGACATACAAGACAGCAAATAGTCTAATTTTGCAGAGACAGAACAAATCCTCTATAGTACAAGATCCTATCGCAAAATCTGCAAACAATATTTTTTAGAACAAACTTATTTATTATGAAATATATTTGACTAGCTTCTGACAGCGGCTTCGCCGGCGTATACTGTTTTCTTATCCCAAAGGAACATTAAACCGGGATTAAAAGTAGGCTATGTGCTATTCCAGACTATAATCTATGTCTGTGCCAAATTTCTTCAGATCAGTTAAGCCGTTTTAGCGTGATATAGTAACAATTATACATCCACACATCCATCCTTACTTTCATATCTATAATATTAGTAAGTTGATACAGCAAGGTTGCCTGGCGAACACTATCCGCAATTTGTTTATAATTTTGTTTAACCTTACACAACACTAAGAATAGCCGCAATTAATGGGTTCCCAGGTGCGAACAGGTAAACTGGTAACCCATAGATTGCGACTAACTGAGATCTGGCAAACTTTCAATTCCTTTTTTATACATCACTTTCTTTCAAATGACGTTAGTTAGAGAAAAACTTTCTTAAAATATATCTGGGGTTAACTAGCAAGCTTAAATTACAATTTATTTAATTAAGGTAACTGTGGATAGATATTTTCAGGCATCATTGCATTGCATCAAATATCATTAATTAATATTAAGTTTTATCAAAACCATAATACCTACAGATTTTAGCAGTGGCATCTTAGAGTACTACTTCATCCCATTAGAATTCAGCGAGGTAAACAAAAACGCATCAGTAAGCTAGAACGAAACATTTCACCGGAGGTCTCTCCTGCAGCATTCAGTGCATCTCAAGTAGATGTACGTTCCCGGACTCCGCGTCCGGACCATAAGTATTCCGTTTTCTCATATCCTGAAGCAACACTAAAACCGGCTGAAAAATAACAAGTGCTCCTTTTTGAACGAGGATCGTTGAGGACATTCGTTAAGTAAAGACTGTGTCCCAACGAGGAGATGGGCTCTATAAAATAAAAATATTGCTTTTTATAGTTTTACTAAGAGTCATATAAGCAAAAAGAATTATGAAGCTATGTTGCTAAGATTTGAAATTCCTAAAATGCAATGTATTTAGACTAGCTTATCCCCGCGATTTTGATTCCGTGCCCAGTCACGCAAGAACCATGGATTTATTTTCGTTGGATCCCAGTTTTGAATCCCTTTTTAATATTTTTGGTGTTGGATCCCACAAAACTTTATTATGTAATTCCGTTAGATCCCAAATTTAAAAAAATATAAGGGACCAGTTTACTGATGGTGATTCTCTTTCGTATAGTTTACTATCAGTGATAAAATTTCAGCAATAGCTAGTATATTCTGGAAGTATTGATATACTTCCAGTTATTATTACCTGATAAAAACTAACATTTTACTTTTTTTTACCCGACTGCAGAAGGAGGGTAATGTGTTTATCAGTGTATGTATGTTGGTTCCTATGTGGCGTTGCGTTGTATTGACAAAACGCGTTGGGTAATTTTATTGATTCTTACATCAGTAGATTCGTCCTAACCTTGAGAGTGTCACTGGCTATATTAAAATTGGAAAATAGAAAAATGACGCATTTTGGGCGTCATATTGTGGTGGCACAAATATTTATTTCTTTCCTATCCCATCGTGTGGGGTAACAAATTAAAGGGTTTTAAGAAGTGATTTCAAAATTAAATGTACCTAATTCGAAATTTACTTGACTAAAAAGTTAGAAATAAAAAAAAGTTAACTCAATAAAACACAAAACCCAACTGCTTAAGAAGCGAACTAAAAAGACGTAAACAAGTAGAAAATCATGCTGTGCAGTCGGAGGATAGGATACATCTGGTTTTGATCAGCCAGCTCGCGAATATTTATCCTCCGACAGCACAATTTTTTTATAATATTAATTTAGGTACTAGGGCTTTAGATGCTGCTTTTGACCAGTTTTTAGTTTTATATTTAGTAGGTTCATAATTTTGTACTAATCTGCTCACTAATTTTAGAAATCATTCGGATGCCCCTATTATTTGGTTATCATTGAATTATTGACTCTAAATATCTATCGAATCATGCAATTTGAATTCAGCATTCATTCGGTTTTGTTATGAACCTATTGAAAATAGTTTAATATACATTGATATTTTGATGGTATCTGCTGACACATTTCAGATTGCAACTTTTGAATTAATTAATTAACACTAATACAATTATATTATTATCTACATCTGAACTTCATATAGTACAAAATGTGCATCTTATTTTAAAATACAACCATCATCATTTCAGCCGAGAAAGGTCAATTATTGGATTTAAGCCTCCCAAGTGTTATCACATCGATCAGTATAGCGATGCTTGGAGGAGACCTACGTCCAACTGTGGACGTCTCTCGGCTGAAATGATGATGATAATGGCCGTAGTCTACCATGTGGGACTTAATGTTAACCAGGGCCTGGCCAGGCCATCGGATGCTTCAGTAATGCCACGTAATACCGTGATAAAGCTATATGGGGTGAAAGAAATGCATGGAGAATCTCAAACATATAGACTTCGCAGATGAATTGTGTGATTGTTGTGATAGTTTTTGCCAAAATAAGGACCATAGAATAGTAATAGACAGCATGTATAACAATATTGTAGCAGCGCTTCGGAAAGCGGCAGAAGGCAGTTCTGGCTTAGTGGGAAATAGGGGAGGTCGGCGTACAGTCGTTGGGTGGAACAGGTATGTCTGGGACGCTCATGGAAGTGCCTGGAGGGTCTTTCTCAACTGGGTTTGCAGTGGAAAACCACATTCTGGGCAGCTTTTCTTAGAAATGAGGGAAGCGTGAAAGGCTTTTAAACGAGCTTTGAAGTTCTGTCAGGACAATGAAGAACAGATTAGGATGAACATTTTCGCTGCGGAACATCAAAGCAAGCGATTCCAGAAGTTTTGGAAATCCACCCAGCGTTTAAGCCCGAAACCTGTTGTTCCGGTGAGCGTTGATGGCAAGGCGGGCGCGGTGGAGGTTGCGGACATGTTCATGAGGCACTTCCGGGTAGCCTCGCGACTTCCATCGAAGGCGAGGGATCGTGACCCCAAAAGGCAAGTCTCTGGGGTACCAATTAGCATTTCCTCAAAGGAAATCAGCAAAGTTATAAAGTCTATGACCAGGGGCAAGTCACCGGGTCACGATGGCCTCAGCATAGAACATTTTCAGTGTGCTGGTCCGCATCTTCCTAGGGTCTTTTCAATGTTATTTAACTTCAGTATCAGGCACTCCTATCTTCCCACTGAACTGATGAGGACAATAGTTGTCCCCATAGTCAAAGATAGAGCCGGGGATGTCTCGGACAGACATAACTACAGGCCAATATCCCCGGCAACTATAACTGCAAAGGTGCTGGACGGTGTGATTGAGCGGAGAGTAACTGAGCAGCTCAGCCTACAGGATGCCCAGTTTGGTTTTAGGGCTGGGCTTTCCACGGAGACTGCTATTCTGGCGCTCAAGCACACCGTCAGGACATCCTGTGGTCAAAGTTACGCTAACAGGGTCTAGCTGATGAGCTAGTTGACCTTCTGCAGTATTGGTATGACAACCAAATTAACCAGGTCAGATGGTCGGGTGTATTGTCCGGGACTTATGGTCTAGATTGTGTGGTCAGACAGGGAGGTTTGACGTCCCCGGCGCTCTTCAGCCTATACGTCGATCAGTTGATTGAGGAGCTCAGTGGTACAGGTGTCGGATGCTCCATCGATGGGCAGATGATAAATAGCATAAGTTACGCCGATGATATGGTACTGCTGAACCCTTCGATTGACGGACTCAGACGGTCGCTTGAGGTGTATGAAGGATACGCCGAATCACATGGCCTCTTGTACAATGTGGGGAAGAGTGAGGTTATGGTGTTCCGGGTAGGTACCAAGAAGCCTAGGGTACCACTAAAGAGGGTGGCAAAATTTAAATACTTAGGTCACATCTTAAACGAGGATCTGCACGATGACGATGACATTGAGAGGGAACGGAGGGCGTTGTCAGTCCGATGCAATATGCTGGCCCGCAGGTTTGCGCGATGTACAAGGGAAGTGAAAATTACGCTTTTTAAGGCGTTTTGCCAGACCTTCTACACGTGCAGCCTGTGGGTTAGACATACGCAGAAGGCTTACAACGTTCTCCGTATCCAGTATAATAACGCTTTCAGGATACTGTTGGGGCTCCCACGTTTCTATAGTGTATCAGGGATATTTGCAGAAGCAAAAACTGATAGTTTTCAGGCGATAATGCGGAAGAGGACAGCATCCCTGATGCACAGGATGCGGGGGAGCGTAAACAGTGTTCTGAAGGTTATTGCGGATAAACCGAACAGCCCTTCCCTGGGGTACTGGACCCGCTTGCACAGTGGCGGCTCCAGTGCAACGGGAAATATATATATGAACTGATTGGATTATTTGTTAATTTATTTGTCAATTATTTATTTTTATGTGTTTATGGATTATTATTTTAATTAGGATGACATTATTAAATTATGTTAATTTACTTACATAGTCGTAAGTGTATTATTACTAACAAATTATGGATCATGGTCCGAAATAAATGATTGAATTAAATTGAATTAATCAAAAACATCATCGCTTCGCTTCGCCTAGCTCCCCCTACCATGCAGTCCACAGCGTCATTATGCAGGGCGTGTTAAAGTTTGTAACAAACGAGCGCCACGACACCCCCTCCCGCCAGCCCCTGTGCTTGCTGCACCACCCCCACACCCCCACGCAATAGTTCACCGCAGGAAAAACTAAGACGTAATGAAGACGTAGACTTATGGGACTAGTAATGAGAACGAAGAGTTACAGTAGCCGGGCGTTAATATGGCACATCGGGTTTAGACTGAGATGGAAAAAGCACGGTCGCCCTATGCATGTACCTATGTAGGAGGCACATAACTAGTTGGCCTAGATAAAGGGACAGTTGTCAGTACTAAAGATTGACAGAATAGCAAAATTACATGTCATCAATCCCAATTACATTCTTGTACATTAGACAATTATCATCGCTGGTGGAATATAATAAATAATAATACATTTTTATTTATTTCATATCACAAATGTTGCAGGTGAAGGTACAGAAAATGCTTTAACAAATACAAAAAAAAATGAAAACATTTGTGAGAGACTGGTGCCCGAAGAAGGTATTGAATATCTGTGGTACGGGTCACCAGGCTCCCCAATTCTTACAGTTAGACTTTGTATGTAATATATTAGATCAAGTATGAACTAGGTAGGTGTGTGATGATGATAAGGTTTACAATGCATAATTTATGACATTAACAAAAATGCTGATTCTAGCATGGATATAATATGAGTTACGAGTATATATGTGTATGTGTGTAAGTGTATGTAAGTAGGTGTATGTGAGTGGGTGTATGTGAGTGTGTCAGAGTATGTGTAGGTAAGTGTAGGTATACGAGTGTTTAAGGGTGCGAATGAGGGTAGAGTTGAGGGGTTAGCGGATAGGAATCAGCAGCCCTTCAGTTGCATGATATCAATATATATCACTTTGCTATGAGCACCAGATTTTTTTTGTGTGCATCAGATTGGCCTCCAGGCATGACTGCCAGCGCTCCTACGGTCACCTAACCCTACAATGAACTAATCCTTAGCACAGTATGAGTTAACATCGCATCGTGCCTTTATGTCATCGTGTAGATATTGGAAGGCCTCCCACAATGTTGCCGCTGAATCCAAGAAGCACACGATCAGCCGGCTGGTGGACGTCTATCATTTGAAACGATTATGATGATGACTTGGAACCTAAACGATGGGAGAAGAAGAAGATTTGTTATTAATAGTAACATCTGTATCGATTACTAAGCAAAACTTGCTTGTGATTGTGTTGGTTTCATACCCATAGTGCAACGAGCAAAGATAAAGTGCATGGCCACTCATTCACTAGTTAGCTAAGACGAAAAACAAACGTTTATCATCGCCTATCCAACAATTTCTATTGCTAATCCTTCGCCAAACCACACCAAACCCTATTTAAAATAATAAAGGCATGAATTCAATCCAAACTATGAAGGTTACAGCAATTAAAATAATAGGAGCGTTGGAAATATTAATTTCAGCTTAATTGTTATAATTAGTTAAATTATTATTGTTATAGTAGCGGATATTTATAACGGCCGAATTTCAGAGGAAGCTATTAATTTTCTATTAAAATCCGGGCAATCTCTGGATAAGTACTTTAAAATTATTCAGCTGATTTTAAACTGTTGGCGATGGATAGTTTTAAGATTGAAATAAGCTGAGTTATAAAATGCTGTATAAGGCATTTTCCACCTCCTTCCTAATCAACCTATATTTCAACAACTTTTGAAGGAAAGATTTTCCACTCCACTCAACTCAGTTTTCTTGAATTGTTTAAGAGCATGTAAAAACCCCTTGATTAATGACACTAAATAACAAGCTACTCGTATACCTGTCAATTTATTTAACAGAGGCTGAGGCGAGTTGCAATGGAGAGGGCTATGCTCGGAATTTCCTTGCGTGATCACGTCAGAAATGATGATATCCGCAGGAGATCCAAAGTTACCGACATAGCCCGAAGAATTGCCAAACTTAAGTGGCAGTGGGCAGGGCACATTGCTCGCAGAACGGATGGCCGATGGGGCCGAAAAGTTCTGGAGTGGCGACCGCGAACTGGAAGACGATACGTTGAAAGGCCTCCCACTAGGTGGACCGATGACCTGGTTAAGGTTGCGGGAAGGCGCTGGATGCGAGACGCACGGGATCGGTCAATGTGGCGACGCCTGGGGGAGGCCTATGTCCAGCAGTGGACGTCTTTCGGCTGAAATGATGATGATGATGATGAGTCGAGTTGAGGAAATGACTTACAATACAAAAGTTCGCCTTTCCACAATGGTTTTTACTTATGCATTTAAAAAAAAAAAGGGACAAGTGCGAGTCGGACTCGCGCACGAAGGGTTCCGTACTTGGTAAATTGTGGTTTACGATTTATGACGTAATAAAAAAAAACTACTAACTAGATCTCGCTCAAACCAATTTTCGTTGGAAGTTTACATGGTAATGTACATAATATTTTTTTTAGTTTTATCTTTCTTTTATTTTAGAAGTTACAGGGGGGGGGGACACATTTTACCACTTTGGAAGTGTCTCTCGCGCAAACTATTCAGTGTGGAAAAAAATAATATAAGAAACCTCAATATCATTTTTGAAGACCTATTCATAGATACCCCACACGTATGGGTTTGCTGAAAAAAAAAATTTTTTAGTTTCAGTTTCAAGTATGGAAACCCCCAAATTGTATTGTTTTTTTTCTATTTTTGTGTGAAAATCTTATTGCGGTTCACAGAATACATCTACTCACCAAGTTTCAACAGTATAGTTCTTATAGTTTCGGAGAAAAGTGGCTGTGACATACGGACGGACAGACAGACAGACAGACATGATGAATCTATAAGGGTTCCGTATTTTGCCATTTGGCTACGGAACCCTAACAAGAGCTACTCTACTGTAATTTGGAAACATTCAGACAGCTTCGGATGGTCGATATTGCATAATATGGTTTTTGGCAACAACTCTAAATTATAATACCTGGGTCTTCCAGCTATAAATTTTGCTGGATTGCGTTAAAAAGATGGGCAGATGGCCTTCCCAGTGATTAAAAATAATATTTTGTACTGCAGAAAGCCAATATTTTCAAATAACCCTGTGCACATAAAACACAACACAGCATTGTTTACAGCGGCTATAATCTCCTGTTTCAACACTGAACTGCTCCGCAAGAAACTGGAGGTGGCTTTTTAGCCAGGATTAGGTGTCGACTCGCAGCTGAGGCCTTTATAATACAAACCCCTGCAGAAGGCACAGTACGGACGGTAAAAATATACGGATCCCATAAAAACATAAATGTGAAAAAGGGTGCCAAGTTCAATACTAAGAATATGCACGGTTGTTGACTACGCCGACAAAAGAATTGAGATCTAAATGGGTGCCAAGTTCTGTATCCCCAAATTTATTTATAAGAACATAAAACATTCTAAAATAAATTTGAGGTCTTGAGGTCATAGATTTACTAAGCAGGAACGGCACAGTGTGAACGAGAATAAAGAAACAGGAAAAAGAAAAGAATAAAAAAATCAAAGAAGAAAAAATATCGAGAAAAACAGAAGAAAAAAATAATCAAAAAATTTAAAACAAAAATTCTCAGTAGCTGTTTGGAACCTCGGTTTGCATCCGGTTGATAAAAATTGGCTCACATCATATTGTATAGAGCTTCCTCAAACCCCGTGTTAATGCGGTGCTCCTACGCGACGGTGTACTACCTACTGAAGTATCCCAAATTTTCACTCCCCTGCATCCTTAACGATCTGAAAAACGCCACTGACCTCGTAAAAATCGCAGCCTGCTGGGCCCAACATATCTGGCAAAATATCAAGTTCTAAAGGTTCTCTTCAGGTTATACAGATATATTATTTATTTTTGAAATATGTAATTAATTATAATTGAGACTACTGTACTTCGTTGCGTTATGGACAAAAGGACAAACAAACACGTGGTCACCGTGTTTGTTCTGTATTGCTAACTGCCGTTACGCTCAGCTTCTTGTTTGGTCAATTCTAAGTGTTACCAGTAAAACACCAAATTGTAGGTCTAAATAAAGAATTCGGTAGGCAATTTAATTGATCGTACGAGTATTTACGAACAAGAATTTACTGAAATGTTACTTATTGTTAGAATGCTTCTTGTATTTTTATGCCAATGCAACACAGTTGAAATGAAATAAAACTTATGAAGGGAAACATAAATTAAAACCTGGCAAAATAAATTAATTTTTGCTACGAAATTCTTCGAATTTCATAATTTAATGTAGCATGGCAGTCTGGCGCAGTTTATTATTTTTGAGTCGGAAACAAAATTAAACATTAATATCTATCATAACACAAAACATTAATTCTGTACATTATTGCATTCTCAAACTTGACTGGCGTAGCGCAATGCTACGAGGGTCTACGAAAATGCTACGAGGCGTAGCACGTCGTAGCAAAGTGATAAACCTGGCTTTTGTTTTGTTGAAATCGAGCATGGTGTTATTTAAATAATACTTTACGAACTTCCCGAGTTTTAGTACAATTCCCATCATCCATAAACTGCTGGACCATTTTCTCGGGAATTTTAAGACCTTGCCAGACCACGAAAACATCAAAATATCCTGGTGTTAAAATTTAACAACTAAACTTTTTACAGCTATATCCGCATAAAGTTCTATCTCGTGCGTTTAAGACAGCACCTCGTATATTGGCGATGAGAGAACTATAAAAATATGTGGGTTGCGGTTGCGGAGTGAATAACCGCTGTGAGCGGAGGAACACAATGGCGACCAACAAATGTATCGGCGAGATAGCGAGACAACACGCAGGAGCGCTGGGACTGTACGACACAGGAGGGAGAGTGGAGAGGCGAGGTAGATGGCGAGTAGTAAGTAAATAAAGCCTATCTGAAACTATGCTAAAGTGTGTCCTGTCAGTGTCAGTGCGTAACTTCATTTCTTAGAATTTCAATACTACGAACATTTTACCGGATACTAGGTGACTGCGACGTTTACTAGATAGACGCCTTTAAGTTCGATATTATGTTACGGCTAAAACCTCTGCAAATAACTTTACACCGTTTAATAAATACCTACTGGAATGTTGTGTAGGAGGTGATACAAACAACAAGCTCCATTAATGACCTCCATACTTAATAGTTCGATTCTCTTTCACCACCAACATTATCAAAGTACTCACTTATCAATATCATCACACCTACTTCGATAAACTTATAGCATCAATTTTGTGTATTTTTCGGATCTTGCCTATCGAAAAACACATTATTAGGACCATAATTAGACATGATTCGAGTACCCTTTATCCAGGAAAGATTTTCCTGGCGCCAGAAAGTTACAAGAGTTGACCCTACCTAAAGTAAGAAAGCTATTTGTGGTTGTACCCGCGATATCGGAATAATTCTTAGTGTTGGTAAACCTTTTTTTGAAAGTCAGATAAAGCTGAATACGAGAACTAGCCTGTTACTTTTACCTAGATACGCCGATCGCCGATGCAAACTACTTTAGTTTGTTTGTTTAGCAAATGGATAAGTATACAAATGGCTAGCATTGACAACAAGTTTTCTCTACTATATTATATAAAGAGAGAATGTTTAAATAGGTCGGTAAATAAACCCACAGCAAGTAACTATCTTTATTCAAGCGCAGCACACAGAACAATGTTGTATTATCAGTCGGTCCAGCGGGCAGCGAACTGTGTGACCTCACGCATCGATATTTAGTTTTATTGCTTCGCACAGAATATTATGACGGTATTTTTACAACTTCTATTTGTGTTTAACACCTTCTATCAATACAAAAACTTCATATGTAAATTATACACACTAACATTATTTGTTTGTTTTAAACACAATTTCGCCTGTATCGTGGGTGCATTTACAAACATATAAACTCACATACACAAACAACCACACCGTAAGAACTATCTGTAGGCGAACCGTGATGTCTGTGAGTCTGTCTGTATGTTAAGTTTTCACACCTAAATCACTGAACCAATTTTTGTGAATTGTGAAAGAATTGGAGAAGGACATGTTATGATCTACCTATGTCCCGGGCGTACAATCCTTCGGGATAACTTTTATTTTAAACGCGGGTGAAGACGCTGGTCAATGTTAATATTCTACTGATATACTAAGAGCCAATTAATAATTATCTGTCTGCAAACTAGACGCAAGTTGAGAACGATTTCGTGGAACGATCGAGTAAAAGCTTACGTGAAAAAGTTTTATTTTGTTGTATGATTTCAATAACATTGATAATTCGCAATGATTTTTATATTAGGTCCTTGCATATGAAATTAGCATATTTTTGATATGGGCCGTTTTGAGCTGTAATAATGACGGTTAAGTTTATTTGAAATTGTAACTTCGAATTACAATTTCAAATAAACTTAATGATAAAGACATGTCAATAGGGCGATGTAACAAAAAAAAAAACTGTGGGGAATAAATAAATGACTTTAAAGAGGAATAACGATCAACTATCTTCGAGTGGCTTAATGTGTTTTCTGAAGCACGGCAACTCAGGTAGGTATGGTATTTTATGTCAGAAATAGATGAAAATACTCACTACTATAAAATTATGTAAAATTTCGCAATATTAGATTGGATTTTGAGCATTTAAACGGTCGTTGATGTTACAAGTTGTATCAAAATATTTCATATTGTATCATATCGTTGCGCACTGCAATGCTCAGTTCTCTTCCCTTACCGATGTAATGCCCGAATCTAGCATTACAGGTTGCGCACTGTAACGCTCGGTTCTCCTCCCTCACTGTTTTAATGTCTGAATCGAAACTCTGCAACGTTACATGCTCCAAGTGAGAGTGCACCTTTATAGTACTTTTTCGGAAAAAGTCTTCAACAGAGACTTTACTACGAGTACTTGGATACTACAAACAATTTCCTGTTTTCACAGGACATTCTTTCTTCCTTATAAGAAAACAAATAACCAGCCTAGTGCGAGTCTGACTCGCGCACATAATCATTCCGTACAAACAGCTACATTTACCGTAATAAAGCTAGTATCAGAAATCTTATAAACTACTAGCTTCCAATAATTTGGGAAAAAGCTCTTACCTTTATAACCGGTTGCTAGACACTGTCTATTACTGTGTTCATTTCGTATAATATCAAAACAAGAGTCAATGAACTGTTATCAGGAATATTTAATCCCCGGGTCAGGGGTCGATTGACATGACACATACCCCAGAGTTATGGCTGAACAGATAAAGGAAGAAAAGTGTACTTTTATTTTATTTACTGTTGTGTTAATAAGGAAACGAAAATCGAATAAGGAAAGGAAACTATCCGTATATATAAGTTTCTCTGTGCTTATTACTAAACCTTTTCCAATTTTCTCATCAGATATTTAATGACAGCCTTGAGAGCCTTTTTATTAAAATATTTGCAATTAGGTAATTTTTTGGGGAATACTGCTATATTCTACCTCTGTAGAAAAGTTTTCATTACCATTTCGGTAAACAACGCAAAACTTACGTACTCGCAAGAACTTACCATATGTCCTAGACAAGTGCAGTGACTGGCAAATGTCAAAAATGTTACTTGTAATGTTGTAGAAATGTGTGTGTGTTATTGGTTGTTGTAGCGTGCTTCACCGTCGACCACATCATCGCTTACCGTCAGGCGAAATTGAGGTCAAGCTTCCTATATTAAAAAAAAAAGAATACCAAGCGCCATCGAAACTTCATGTGACCAATCCCTTACATTTTGGCATTACGACAAAGGCCTTCGCTGCTAGAATGACACTTTAGAAGTCTAGAGCCTCTGATGTCCGTCAATTTACTACATTGTTTTTTTTTAGATCCAAAATTGTCGGCTTTTTATCGGTTGCATTTCAGGGAATGTGCGAATGAATTGCATGTCGTAATTCCGCCAAGCCCGTTTCATCATCTTTCTTTCTCAAAAAAACGTTGCTCCACGCTAGAAATTTCTTCCTGTATCGTGGGTGCGTTCACAAACTAACAACGGACTACAAGACTTATGGCGATGCGCCATCGGTACATGGTGGACACCCCACCCATACGCACTAAACATTTTGGAAATACTTTCATTATGCGTACCGATAAGGAGTGGAAGCCCTGCCGGAGTCTGTGTTTTGCCGATAGTTACAACCTGGGGGTCTTTAAGTTAAGAGTGAATAGGTTACTTCTAAGCAAGCGTGCTTTACCGTCAACCAAATTATTGCTTACCATCAGGTGAGATAGTGATAAAGCGAGCCTATCTATTACACTATCACACTTCACACTATATATATATATATATAATATTATAAAGGCGAAAGTTTGTGAGTGAGTGTGTGTTTGTACGTTTGTTACTTCTTCACGCTCAAACGGCTAGACCAATCGAGATGAAATTTAGTATGAAGGCAGCTAAAATCCCAGGATTTTAGCTGCCTTCATACTAAATTTCATCTCCAGATAATCCAGATTAACACATGGGATACTTTTATTCCGGAAATATGTTCCCCCGGGATAATTTTCGACATTCACGCGGGCGAAGCCACTGGCACAAGCTAGTATAATATAATATTATAAAGACAACATTTTGTATGTGTGTATGTTTGCTACTTCATCATGCTCAAACGGCTGGACGAATATGGATAAAATGATAGACATACATAAACTCACGCCTTTTTCCCATAGGGGTAGGCAGAAACTACAGAACGCCACCTGCTACGATCCTTACATACGTAGATAGATGGATAGATTATCGTTATTTTGTCGTTTTTGTGGCGAATAAACACTTTTTCTTTCTTCTTTCTTCTAGTAGAGCCAAAAAATAGCACAAAGAAGCAGAAGCTAGAAAAAAAAACATACAATTTTACGGCGTTGTGATATGTCGTTTGACTCGCCATAACGAGCACATCACGTGTCAAAAACCTCGTACTATGTAACCGTTCTACAATATTCACGCTCAGCTTTTTTCAGCACTTAACTACAATCTTCTTCCAATACCCCTCGCCGCAGCCGTAGATCTGCAGCCGCCTTACAGCAGCGCATTAGCTGAGCAGTCCATCACGCTAATTTATCGCAGCCTCACTTCCTGCAGCTTCCTGCCTCTCTTAAGTGCAGAACAGCCTTGCGACGCGCCCGGAAAAATACAACCGAGCAATTACTGAGGATATGTTAACATGCACTTTGTGTGTTGTTTACAGAAAGATGGTATTAAAATAGTGGAAGATATGCCATAGATGACGCAATAGTATCTCATCAACTAGTAATAGTCAAATTAGGGACCTTTCTGAAGGCGCGGTGCAATTTAAATTGAATTTTCTAAGAAAGTTTCTATTGCAAATCGGTCGCATTGCGTCCATGTGAAAAGACTTGCAATTTAGCTTTGTAAAAATCACTTAACGGTGTTATATACATCGAATCGTCCCCAGTCATCAGGAATTATGCTTACTGGCATTTGCTAACTATGTTTCAATGTACAAACGCTATGAAGCGATATGTAAAAATCATCTTAGTGGTATGGCCAAAAGTTCTATTCAATATAAGATGGACCACGAGCCACAAACCACCTTCTCAATAACTGTTACAACTTCTACTAAGACTTAAACTTGGTTTCTGCCCGGCGAGCACGGCCTACTGTGACATCGCTTATGTCACACTTTTAATCACAGTTTGGGCGATAAACTCATTTTGTCTTAAATGCTAGCACGGCGGCGTGAGATGTTTTCTTGACTTGTGGCATAAATTCTTGACGTTTATTTTTTTCTTTTTCGGAAATTTACCAATTTTATTGCAGTTTCGGTTTAACCTTGGCCATAAAAACCATTTAGGTTCTGAGAAGCATAGCCCTACGACGCACTGTTGTCGAATTATGGGCCTCCGTATCTTATTTTGTTTTGCATAAAACGCTCTATATTTCCAAAATGATATCTCGAAAACGGTATGTCCTAGGCAAAAAATAACCAAAATTTGGCCCCTCTTTTGCTACCGCCATGTTAGCAGCATCCAAACATGAATGATAAGTTTTTTTTACACTTCTTGTTTTTCGACTTGAACTACGGTCATGACGGTTTTTGTAATATCATTTTATTTCTTGTAGGTAATCCAGAATTACCTACAAGATATTACCTGCCTTGTTACCACATCAGCAAATTGTGTTTTAACTTTAAGATATCGCAACTCCGGGCCCCAAGATACAGGCGCAGCCTAGTTTGGGTACCTTTGTTTTTTCTTTACTTTATTAAAATATAACTTGTTACGATTACTAATAGCGCTAAGTTAGATTAAGAAAATGATTGTAACAATGGCTTAATAAATTTATTCTTATTCTTATGACAAGTTATGATAAAATATGTCATGTCTTACAATTTGTCTTAAATGCTAGCACGGGACAACCATGTGACGTAGTTTACAGGCGCGACATGCTTTTCTTGTTGACTTCATAGTGCGACATAATTTGAATAGACGACCAAATAAAATAATACGTAAAAAAGTATGCCGTTCATACTGATAAACAACTTTTTAATTTTGTTGGGCACAAATTAATATTTGACCCACGACCATAGACTTATGCACAAATTGTAAGACATGGCATAATTTATCTTGTCTTGGGTACGCCCTTGCTCGCTAGGCTGTATTAGGAATTTAAAGTCAAGAACTTACTAATCTCGTCTTACACAAACGTCTTCTAGGCACCTGGAAAACCGAGCGTCCATTGTTTTCAGCAGTAACTGGATGCACCTACTGATATATGGGTTCCATTAAACCCATGCACGGAGCCTGTGTTGCCTGATAGCTACATCCTCGGGGTCTTTGAGTCAAGAGTAAATAGGTTACTTGTAGCGATGACTGTCTGCCTTTTGCCAACTATGTTGTCGCCTTCCAGTCAAACGGATACAGCTGGATACCAGTATTTTACATGGAGCGACCGCCTACCTGACCAACACCCAGTTACTGGGAAACACGATAACACCTGGCAAGACTGGTGTCAGATTTTAAAGTTGTGTGCTTGCCGAGACACGGAGAAGACTCGGTATGGCTGGAATGGTCACCTATCCACGGGCCAACCTCGACATAGCATACCTCGAACCGTTGAAAACACGGTGGGCGTAGTGATTCCTGAACGGAAAAAATATTTCTATGTCCTACAGATAATTCGCCGGCTCTGGGTGTCTTGTGCATGTGAGTATGTAAATGGAAGCGCACCCACGATACAAGAAGAAATTCCTAGTGTGGGGTAAAGTTACATTGAAGAAAAAAGCACCATTTTGAAAAAAAAATTTGCGAAGTTGGCGTTTTGCGTCTTGTTGACATTATGTGAGGTTGGCATTCTGCGTTTGAACCATGATATTATTTATCACGACTTCCTCCACTAGTCAAATGATCCACACCGTCATATTCACAAGATACTTGCCCCGTATACAAACGCCATTAGTCTGGAGAGAAAATCTCGTCGGCCCCTGGTTTGTTCTGACTAAGCGATAGATATCCCGGCACGACTACACACATGTAAACACGAGAGGCGAGACCCGCCATTACCGGGCCGCGTTAATCTTAGCCCCGGGTAGGGTTGCCACACTGACCTTGTCGACTATCAGGATAATCGGACAAGGATCATGCATGATCTCCTCCTGCACAGCATGATTTTTTCCTTGTTTACGACTTTTTAGTTCGCTTTTGAACAGTCGGATTTTTAGATTTAACTTTTTTTGTTTATAACTTTTTAGTTAAGTTTTTTTCGAATTAGATACATTTAAACATATAAGTGTTATATATTTTTGATACCCCACACGATGGGTCTGGAACAAAAAAAAAATTTGGGCCCCCACAATATGGCGCTCTGCCGCCATTTTTATATTATCTAATTTTAATGTAGCCTGTGACATCTCGACTCGCAGGGTTAAGACGAATCGATTGACGTATGAATCATCAAAATCGACCAAAGCGTTTGGTCTCTGGAACGCCATATAGGAACAAACATACATACATACATATATACATACATACATACATAGACTGATAAACACAATACCCTCCTTCGGCAGTCGGGTAAAAAAAACCTTAGCCGACAATTTCGGGCAAATTACATTTGCAATTTAAGAAGCCTTGAATATAAATATACCTTGTCCATGATTGCCTTTCTATCCGACAATGTCCAACTGAAGCTGTACCCTTGGTCCCCCTACCGCCGCTTTTTCTTACCCTGCCGCTGAATATATGCCCTTCACTCAACTCGTATTTAACTCCTAATATGCTCAGACGTCGTTGTATGTCAGTCTTTGCCTCAAGAACCCAGTGCCTACAGCTGATTTGGAAATCGAACTCTTTGAACTTTTCACAACAGAGAAATTAGGACAACAGTTTTATAACCAAATCTCGTGGCTAAATAATAGCAGCCGCAAAAGTGTCCAAGGATAAGCAACGCTAACCGTGGACAATGTTTGGATGAGTGACCATCCATTACATACAAAGATGGCTGCCATTTGAAGATCTTTTGCAATCTTTACGGGTAGAAACCCGAAAATCTGAAACTCAAAACTCAAACACAAAATCATTTAAAAGGTACTTTTGAATTGTCAAGCAAAAGGCGAAGTTACTACGTTACCCCAGTGTTGAATACATGCCTGTGGATCACAAAGCCAACAGCCGAACACTGGGGCCCATAGCAATGTTGTGACTCTTGGATCCTACCAGGTCTATACCCGCGAAAATACAATACGCAGCAGCGTTCAGCTAGGTGTCCGTTCTTTGAAATACTGGTTCCCGTCAACCAGGTGGAAAATGGTACGATGGTATAACTTACTATTGTCCTCGTGGTGGTCTCCTGGTCCCGTGTCCAAAAGAGATCATCTTATCCCTGCTTGTCCTTTATTATATATATATTTTACCCCACACCACCTGACCACACCCACGGATTGAACGACCTCAGGGGTCCCTCACGGGAATCAAGGAGAGTAATTCGTGTAGTTATGTACCTCTTTCCACCTGTCTGACAGGAACCAGTATCTCTAAAGAACAAACCCCTAGCTTGCCGCTGCTGCGCAATCGCAGTGTCTCGGGTATAGACCTGAAAGGATCCAAGAGTCGCAGCGTTGCTATGGGCCCCAACTTTGCCTTTTGCCTGTGATCCGCAGGCCTGTATTCAAAACCCAGTACTGAGTAGTAATTTAATAATAATAATTTATTCAACAACAAGTAATTTGTAAATGGCATACAGAGTTGTCTTACATACTTAAATGTTATAAACAAAAATCAGTACAAAATAAAAAACAAAATATTTATAAAATGGGTCTTAGGACACCCTTTCCTAAACTAGGCAGGAAACCTGTCTGTATCTTAGGAAAGAGTCCATACATAATGAGTCTTATTACGGTTGCGAAAATATTGGTACGTGCAGTGGATAAGCAAAGGATAGGAATAAAGAATAAAAATTTGTGTAAGTGTGTGATGGTGCATGCGTGTGTATAGAATGTGTGTGTGAGAGAGTGAGTATGTGTTTATGTTTGTTTGTTTTGAAGCATATAGTGTGTTGTGTGTGTGTTATGTTTGTTTGTGTGTCTAAAGTGTGTGTAAACCTTTCTCATTTTAATGTACAGTGGTTAGAAGCTCCTCGGTATCACCATATGTCAATGTCAGTAGCCAGGAATTAATCTTGTATTTTACCTCACGCTTAGTTAAGGCGTAGATATTACATTTTTTGTGGGCTTTATTATAGAGCCTAGCACTTAGGCTATTAAACTGTCGACTTGCGAATGCTGTCCTACATGAGACAGTCGGACATAAAGGAAAGCCACGACGCCGCTGACTGACAAGCAGCTTATTGAACGGAATCATAGAGTGCTTGTAGAGGATAGATCTTAAGATATATAATAAAATATAGTAGTGGAGGTCCGATAGGCAGTCGCTCCATGAAAAATACTGGCATTCAGTATAGCATTCGGTTATATATTATTACGGACTATAGCTGACCCCAACATAGTCGGGAAAATGCTATGTAGATTGATCTTCTATACTTACAAATAAATAAAATTGAAGTGTCTATATGCAATATCAAACTAACAACGTTTTATTGAATGCTTGTGAAAGTGTATACAGTATAATTGATATAGAATTACTAATAACAAGAGGCTATTTAAATTTTTTTTGGCTGTGTTTTTCAGGTTATCTCCGAAACGGCTGTACCGATTTTGAAGGGACTTTCATTAGCAGATACCTGATGTTAAAAGGAGTAACATAGGCTACTTTTATTTTGAAAAAATAATTAAGGTTCCGCGTAAAATATTAAAACCCTTAAATATTTTTTAGTTTTACGGGTTTGACGCGGACGAAATCGCGGGCAACATTAAGTTGAACAATATTCTAATCTTCCTAAAAAGTCTAACATGCTGAAACCAAAGATTCCTTATTAAATCTTTCGAGCTTTCTTCTTCTCTTATTGTTTACTTTAGAGCACAAAATTAATCAGTTTTCGTCGATTGACAGTTTTAACGAGCTTAAGATAAGAACGACCAAGAAAAACACTCTGTCGCACAATCTGTTTGTTTTTAATTCCCAATCAGTGTGGAGACGTGAAACTTCGTCGAATCGCGAAACAATTTTGTAGTTATAAACTTCAATTTGTAAGGAAACTCGTTTAAGTTGGCTCCAATTTATATTGGAAAACGTTATAGTCTTTTATGTAATTTTTAGACTAATCTTTAAGCTCTCTTTCGGAAAGTTTATTTTAGTTTACCTCTTATATTTTAGGTCGAATTTTATCCTTCACGAGTAAAAACAAGACGGATAAAAACAAAAGTGTCTAAAATGTATTTATGGAAGAAGCTCAATAGTTCACGACTATTCGTGGATGATTATTCTAAAAGTTTCAGATAATTTAAAAGACATGGCCAGATTCTGCCCTACGAATCAATTCAGAATACGTAATGTACAGCAGTTATTAATATGTGAAATTTACTTGTAAAATAAATTAAAATTAATGGCAACAATTACACTACTCTAGAACAGGCGACAAAAAATTCCAAAAATTAAGTATGTTAATTGTTTTTGTGCGGTTTCTGTGTAATGGATTTGCGTTTGGATACACGAATAAGACAAACACTGTTTCTGAAGTACGCCTGAAGGTAGATTAAAAAATAAAACAACTACAACTGCATGAATCGTATTGCTAAGATAATTACTTCTAAAATAAATGGTAAAGTTTTACGAATATCGCAGATACCATTTTTTAAGCTGCCGCGCGTTACCATAATGCTGAATGCATCGACAATATATTGCAGTGTGTATCCGAACGTCCTAGTCATTATGACGTTTCTATGCGCGCGCACTGAACTGGTGCAGTCTAATCTGTGGTGCAGTCTTGCGTTGATCATATCACGTGTTCTTGTTTATTATTCTGTTGGATATTTTAGGTTAACCCCACGCTATCGTTTATCGACCTTTCGTTTACGCTTCTTCGTGAATATTTTTGCTGTGCTTACTGGACTTGTTTGTTTACCATTTGGATTCGGACCCTCACGAGTCACGATTTCATGATGTCAAGGTGCCTGAATTGTAGTGTGGCCACTACTCGAATGCGAAGGCATATTGTAACATCTTAAACACTGCAGTTACAAAATACAGATAAAGACAGTTACTGTTACAGTTGTTAATTACAGTTCTATTTTAGTGTTTTGTTGCATATCCAATTGTATAATTTTTGCTAAGTCGCTATGAGGATGTATGATTTAAATAATAGTCATAATATTCCAGTAATAAAAGTAAACGACGTTTCTTCACTAGCCGACTGGCGAAGCGTAATTCTATAAAAATGCTTGAAACACCGACAGTGAGAGTGTTTCATACATACATTTTCTTTTTTCATAAATTCTCAATTACTCATCTGTTACTTTCATTGTCAACTGTCATTGTCAACTGTCACTGTCAACTATCACACGTGCCACAACGACATCATTGCTATTCAAAATGATTAGGCATTTTTTTTGTTTCCTTTTTAGAGTGTCTCTCGCTTCTTCTATGATCATAAAACTTAAACTATTGTAAAGCCTTACCTCTAAGCTTTAATACGACGTACTGTATGTCAATGTACATTAATATTTTTTGTTAGGGCACAGCTCTATACAAATTCTGGTCATGTCCTTTGTTAGAGTACCACTGCACTTTTAACCATTGATTGTTATGTAACTACACCTAAAATATATTCAACAAGAATAAAAAGCCAGAACATAATTCAGTCAATCCATTCTTTTAACCAAATTGAAGGTTGGAAAGACGCCAAAAACGCGAAAGAAGAAGAAGAAATATTAGCATTAGATATTATAAGGCTGCATTAGCGGCAGGGGCCCGGGGCCCGGAATTACGACATTTATTTAGGGCAAATTGCACCCGGGGCCATTACGGTAATAGCACATAACTCGCATGTACTAGCTCGGTACGTGGCGCCGCTTGTTCCAACCTAATGCCGATCGAACGTCATTTGAGCTGATTCAAGGGGTACTTTGAATGAATGTATTTTTTGACAAAGTTTTAGCGGCAGTGAGCTCCGCTAGCATTTTTGATCACGCTCGTTTTCCTAGATGGGTTAAACAGCGATGCACCTACAACACACCCTCATGTCGTTAGTTATGTATGAGTTGTATGTGAACCGGGCACAAATCAGAGACATTCAAGATGGAAAAACCCAATAACACTTAGCCCGACCCGAGCATCGAACCTGGGCAATTATGCTCAGCAGTAGCTTTCAGTTAGTAACTTTCAGCTATTCTTCTTATTATAACATCACATCATATTATGATGTATTTATCATTTTATTACCATTTCAGCCGAAAGACCTGGTACCTGGCGAAGCCATATCGACTGGTCCAGTGTTTCTCACATCCAGCAGGTTTCTGCGGCTCAGCATGTCTTACTGCAAGACAATACTTCACTGACAATATCTAGTCAACATCTTCTTCTATTCTGTTACAATATAAATCAAGTCATTTCTAATTGATAATTGCCAGGAAAATATTCTCGTAACCTATAAAAATAACTTTCAAAAACCAGCCCCATTCGCTAGTCCACAATAAACTGAAAGTAAAACTAGCTCCTCCACACCACAATGCCCTCATAACTTATCTTCCCACACACCTAATAACATCCACCACACTGCGACCAGCCCGCAGAAGTCAGACTTCACCAAAAGACATCAGCCGAGCTTGAACACCGAGCGTTAACAATGCAAACTTCTCCGTGCACGACACCACAAACTTATGCATATTGTACGTGACTACGTCTTATGTGAGGGGTGAAGCGATGCGATGCATTATTTTAAGAATATAAATCCAGGCAAGTCCCATTGTGACTTTTTCAAATACATTGTACTTTTTTAGTTTATCTTGTACATCGCTGAAAACAGTGAAGGTAAACATCGTGATTGCCCCTGGACTTATATTAATATAAGGCTAAAATCACCAACCCGCATTGAGCAAGCGTGGTGATCAATACTCATGGCTTCCCTATACGAGGTCTCTTGCCTTTACCCCTCAGTGGGACAGGTACAGGCTGATATAGATACAGAATACGATTAATTAATTTCAACTAGGAATCATTATCGTCAACCACCTAGCCTTTTCCCAATTATGTTGGCTTCGGATCCAAGTTTTAATCATCAGAATACCAGTAAAGAGCAGAGCCCTATACTCCACAATACAGTTAATGGATAAAACAAAAATCACTTAAGTACTTTTGAAATGACAATAGCAATAGTTTTGTCCCGCAGCTTCGCTTCTAACGCCTATCCCACCGAAACCGTCCATTATTCCGGGATATAAATTAGCCTATGAAACCCAGCGATAGTGTAAGTTTTTATGTAGAAATGGAAGAATTTTCGCAATCGGATTACTTCATAATTGGGCTTCCAGAGAGAATACCTTTTAACAAATAACAAAACATAATAATAAACATAGCATTACGTCGATTCCCCGAAAGGTTAGACAGAGGTTGAAACTAAAATAACAAACAACTTTACAAACATATAGTTTACCTAGATTGCATCGCACTGCATCGCATAGCTTCCTTCGCTCAGCTAAACACGCGTGATGCATCTGATAGCTCGCAGCTAATTAGTTTTGCTGGTAAAAGTTGCTGAAGTATGGCCGACGTTAAGAGGGACTTCAGTGAGGTCAATGGTACCATAACTTCAGCCCGAAGGTAAGGGAAACTTTCGAACTGAAGCTTTGTTGAAAGATTTCGTTTGAGAAGAAAAAATGAAAGTTTTTGTCGCGAATTTGAGTCGTTTAAGAACTACTTTGTTGAATTAAATGGTGACATTTTTTAGCGTAAATTAATTTTGTTTTACGTTATTTTAATGCGAAGTTCAATTACGACGAAATGGTCTCATGAAGGTCAAGGACAATATAACAATCTGGGTTGAGCAATAGAAACTAATGCAGGTAGCATTTAGTGAATTAACCTTTGAATGGATCATGAGTGAGTCAATCTGTTTCACGCTAGGCAGTCCACAAGGGAAGAAACGAGAGCGTGCGGCAAATCGCCCATGCGATGGACCGACTAGATCAAGTCTGCAGTATAGGCAGTCGGCAGAGAGGGATGGCGTCGCATCGTGAGGCGAATCATGGCAGACCGAAACCTCATTGCAACATGGTGACCAAGACCACTCTGCCAGGAGTGTACCGAAGAAGAAAGCAAATCACAAAAAAAATACCCGCTAAAATTGGCAAATATTTTTTTGGCATCGATCCCCCAAAAATTACATTTACAAACAAAACCACTTATCTAAACACTACAAACCAGACTAACAAACCGTAATACATCGAGCAGACGTAAACTGCAAACAGTAGTCAAAGTTAATTAATCACGCAGCTACAGGGGGTGACCATAAACATATAACACAAGTTGGGACACCCTGTAACCGCCGCCATCGTTACAGCATTATTTACAGTGTCGCAAATTTCACTGCCGTGCCTTCTGAGAGTGCGACACGAGCTCGAAGTTACGTGGAAATGGAGCTGAGTAATGAAACATCTGTTTTTGTAGAAATTATCTTTGTATTCATAATATATATCTACAACCTAGCTAACTCGAGTTTATGAAGAGAATTTGTTAATTTTCAATTTATAATAATACATACTTATGTGACAACTTTGGTTTCAATGTCAGAAATAAACGTACCGTAACCAGAGGCTCTACGTTTAGATAATGTTATGTGATGTCAGTGTTGGCGATGGTGTAATCACGTCGTCGGTCACAGTTTCAGTTAAAAACCAGCGTCGAAAATCTGGTCCTATTTGGCGCAGCTGTGCGACGCACTATATTACTTTTATATTGTTTTCTCTCTTTTATATTATTGTTGTTTAGTCTAACTTTTCATTTTCTTTTTGTTCTGTTTATGTTGTGTGCTCTAGTGTCAAATAAATGTGTTTTCTTTCTTTTCTTTAAATGACAAATGTAAGAAAATGATCACGTGAAATTTCGATAGCGATTTACATTTACGCTTTATCTTCTCTAGTGCTTATATATAGATTTATTTTGATCGGAAATTAGTAACTACTTATAGTATTCATCAAGTGTTGTTTGCACTTTACCTACATTTGTAGGTAAAGTGCAAACAACACTTATATAAGACGTATATAACACAACACATATATAAGACGAAAAGGGTCCTCGTTCTAAGTAACACAAGATAAAGACAGTTTTACAAAACACTCGCAATTTTAAAACAATTGTTGAGTCACAAACTTTTCTCAAAAATAATCAAAGTAACTACTAACCGCGTCTTCCTCCACTGCTACTAACAATAACTATTAGGAATATTGTTAGTGCACATCCGTAAATATGTCCGGAGCCCCGCAGCGCCGGCACCGGGCCTCTCTCCCGCTCAGCAGCTCAGCCACTCAGATAATGCGATCGCCGGGTGATACGGCTAAACTTTGACACTTTTAGTTGGCAGTTCGGCTGAATGCGGTCGTATTCCGTTTTTATGGACGATTTGATGGTACGTGCGGAGAAACCGAATGCCGAAACGAATCTTCAGTTTTGTGCGAATGGATGTGATTGTGGACTCGCCTTTTGGTTGGCTGTTAAAGTCGAAGGGTTTTTGCGACCTCGGTTTATTGTGCGTTAATATCTGTAGAGAAAAACTATTGTCTGGCTTCGGGTCTGGGTCAAGATATCGGTTTCTATATTCCAGTCTAAATCAGTGGCTTCTGTATAATTTATTTTATTATGCGTACATCTAAGGAGTGGAATGCCCTGCCGGAGTCTGTGTTTCCCGATAGCTACAATCTAGGGGTCTTTAAGACAAGAGTGAATAGGTTACTTCTAGGCAAGCGTGTTTCACCGTCAACCACATCATCGCTTACCATCAGGTGAGATAGTGGTCAAGCGCGAGCCAATAATAAAGCGGGCGCACGGTTGGCGCAGTGGTTGAGCGATTGACTGCTGCGCTGCGTGTCGCGGGTTCGATTCCCGCACGGAACAAATATTTGTATGATCTACAGATAGTTGTTCCGGCTCTGGGTGTTGTGTATGTGAGTTTATATGTTTGTAAACGCACCCACGATACAGGAAGAAATTCCTAGTGTGGGGCAACGTTTTTACCACGGGTCTCAAAGGCGAATCAATAATTTCATTTCATAGTAAATATTTTTCAAATTGAATTTATCTACTGAACATAAACCTTCACACTACCCTTGTCTCTTAGTCAATAACCTGTCGATATTCTTCAGATTATTTACAATGTAATAACGTGTTATACCATAAGTGCTCGTGCCTCCAGGAATCTGTTCCACAACTCCACAAGGCGACGGCGAGCGTAGACTGATCTGATAATGCTGTACAGACTATACACAACTATCTCGCTTGCCTGGAGAGGATCTAATGGTAGGTACAGATATTGTATTTACCAGCCTTTCTATCAGTTGAAATACAGGGGAAAACGATCATTAGTAACGATGTAGTTCTCTATCGTCTCACGGGTAGAAAGTTTGTATTTAAAAATCAAAAAATCATAAAACCCGACTGCTTCAAAAGCGAACTCAAAAGTCGTAACCAAGGAAAAAATCATGCTGTGCAGTCGGAGGATACATATTCGCGGGCTGGCTGACCAAAATCTGGTGTATCCTCCGCCTGCACAGCATGATTTTTTCCTTTTTTACGACTTTTGAGTTCGCTTTTGAAGCAGTCGGGTTTTATGATTTTTTGATTTAACTTTTTTATTTATAACTTTTAGTTAGTTTTTTTTCGAATTAGATACATTTAAACATATAAGTGTTATACATTTTTGAAAAACCCTTTATTTTGATACCCCACACGATGGGTTTGGAAGAGTAAAAAAATTGGAGCCCCCACAATATGGCACCCAAAATCCGCCATTTTTCTATTGTCCAATTTTAATGTAGCCTATGACATTCGCAGGGTTAGGACGTATCGATTGACGTATGAATCATCAAAATCGGCCAACGCGTTTGGTCTCTGGAACGCCATATAGGAACAAACATACATACAAACATACATACATACTTACATACATACATACCTACATACATACATAGACTGATAAACACATTACCCTCCTTCGGCAGTCGGGTAAAAAGGAAAAATTGTATCTACCATAAAACATGTCGTCAGCTGGCAAAAAATTGTAGAGTTGGCTTTGATTATTGGCTATTACTTTCATGCAGAAAGTTGTTTATTTACATGGGAAGAAGCACTTTTTAACATTTAATGATTCAGTGTGTGATGGATGGAAAGGTTTCTCTAAACATTGAATAGGGAAAAATACTTGCAGAATAAAAATCCAAAGGTTTGCTTTAAAAGAAATACCTTATTACGATAAGATATATGATCATATTATACAATTATTATTTTGCTAATTTTTATTCTTTTTGTTACGAACACAGGAAAAACATCGCCCGTTTTATCTCAGCTACTAAACGGCTTGCAATATTAACATTCACGTCGGGAAACAATATATCGATAAAGTTAACACATAAACAAGCTTTTTATCGTCGATATGATCGAAACCAGCCGTTATCGGGCGGAGGTGAACGTTGAGGTTATTGAAAACAAGCTACCTGCTTAATTTAATATTTTACCAGTGTATGATATTCAGGGATGAGTTAATGTGTTTGTTTTGAATACAATATTGGAAGTACTGCCTTTGTCACAAGAAGGTTTTAATTTTCTATCTCAGTGAAATAAGAAAGAATGAATAAGTATTTTTAACTCCCGCCGGAAAAAGAGGGGTGTTATATGTTTCACGTGTGTTGCTGTGTATCTGTGTATTTGTGTGCCTGTCTGTGGCATCATAGCGCCTAAACGGATGAACCGATTTTGATTTAGTTTTTTTTTGTTTGAAAGGTGATTTTGTCCAGAGTGTTCTAAGCTATGTTTGAATAAAATCAGTTCAACCGTTCAAAATTTATGGGCGTTTTACTGTTTGAATCGGGGTGCTTTTGCAAGATAAATGTGTCGGGGGTTTTTTAAATTTTGTAATTTTACTTGTTTGTAACATAAACTGGCATGTCAATACAAAAATTATGATTAAACTGAACCCCAATGAATAGTATAGTAACCCCAAATAATTTTCTTATTGTTTGGTTACCTTCTTCGATCAACAATAACCAACTAGATAACGAGTCACGTACAAAATCAATGCTTAATTCTGTCCGCGTGAATATATACTTACTACCCTACATTTACAATACTTCTATGACAAACTGACAAAATAAGAGCTTACGTCTCAAGTGAGCTGTTAATGACCGAGACGTATTTCTTGCGCTGATCCTACGTATACACTACGTATCTAGTTGGCATTGTTGATCAAAGGTTACCTTGCTTCATGCCAAACAATGCCTCAACTCTTTTCATGCTCTCTCTGGGCAACAACACCTGCTTTTTATAGCAGCATTCTGAAAGGCCTTCACGAGGCAAACGCTGATACGTTTAAATCTGGTAAAAATGCAATTAATTTGGGATCATTGAAACTACGAAGAAGAGGAAAGAGCAGCAGGCACACTTTCGATTATATATACAAATACAAATAATTTATTATTTCTTCATAAGTATGTACAAACATCTGGTAATTGAAGTGCTCTTTTAGGCAAAAATTGTCTGTAGTAGAGCACTTCGCTCTTCTATAACGTATTATTACAACAGTTACAAGTACCTAACAGCATACAATTTTGAAGATATGAGAATTAAAATCAGAATAAAAGATAAATAAAAATAATAATTGTTAGAATTAAATTAAATTAAAAGAATAAAATATTAAATTCCAATCAAAATGAAAATTAAATCAAATGAAAATTAAAACCAATTAAAATAAAATCACAATCAAAATTAAAATAAAATCACAATAATAATTAAAAAAATAATCACAATCAAAATTAAAATAAAATCGCAATCAAAACTAAAATAAAACCACAATCAATATTAGAATAAAATCATAATAAAAATCAAAACATAGATTCAAACAAAATCAAAATGAAATAAAAATTTAATAAAACAAAACAAACGATCAAAATTAAAATTAGGTTAGAAATAGTTGAGAGTATCAGTTTTACAAGTTTGTTTTACTAACATAAGAGTGTGTATATATGCGTTGAAAGAGTTTGATTGTACGTGGTTTGACCCACGCAAGAAATTATTATTATTTGATCCGGTTCCGGACCGCATTCCTATTGCTGTTCAATTTGTAGTTTCACCCAAAAATTTATTTATATTTCAGTTACTCAAATTGACTTCTTATTAATCTTATAACCACAGTTGGTGGGAGGGTTCCTACCTGCCTAAATCTCACGGTCTTCTTCTTCGTTCTCGTCTGAGAATGTGGCCACTTCTGGAGTCAGAGTTAATTAAGCCGCCTCTGGGCACCCCACAGACCTCTGACTTGGCTATTTCAGACTTACATTAACTATAGAAGTTCAGGTTTCCTCACGATGTTTTCCTTCACCGTTGCCTGAGATGCCCAAGATAAACTTAGAAAGTACATATGCATTTGAAAAAGTCACATTTAAAGGTACATTGGAAAAGGTATATTGCTATAATAAAATCGTTTCCCACAAGCTCATGTAAAAAAAAGATTATCTTTCTTTCTTATTTTCATGTTTCAATGTAGTTGGACCTGTGACCATCTATTGTTAACTAAAGATAACTTAATTAAATACACGTGGAGAAACAAGATCGACAATTCAACAGAGTCGAATTCTACACCTGTGTACGGTGACCACATTTTAGCGTTATTATAATCCACTGTTCAGGTTTCCTCACGATGTTTTTCTTCACCGTTGCCTGTGAGGAACAGGATAAACTTGGAAAGTACATAATGAATTTGAAAAGTCACACTGTTACTTGCCCGGATTTGAACGCACGAGAGGCGAGGTCCTAGCCACTGGACCAGAACGACTGTCAATCTTACGGTAACTTAATGGTTACTATACATACGTTTAGTATGGATTAAAGGAAACATGCCCGTTTCCCTAAATCCATAGTAAAAGTAACACCACCAACAAAAACTCAATTTAGAACACCTTCAAAAAGTGCAAAATCACAAAATCCATTAATCACGCTGGCGGACCTCAATATCCTGCCAGCTGGCCATGACACGCCAATATGCGTCTTATGCAATGTTAATATAGTGGCGAGAGTTGCCGTCACCAGTGAATCATAAATCTGAGCTAACATTTCGTAGGTGACATGGTTTCGAAAATGTATCGAACATGATTTCTTTTGATAGAAATATACTTACTTTTTTGGTTACCTTTGTTTTGATAGGAAACATGGTTGACACATGCTGGCTTTACAATCCAACTGTGGCTGAAGCTCTCACAACCTCAAGGTCAGTTTAAACCAGCATCAAGTATCTACTAGTTGTCTGGCATTTATGCTGAACTTGTCATATTTGGCGCAGCCGTGAAGATGCACACTTCCTCATATTTTATTAAAAAATAAGACAAGGTTTGTTTTTTTTTACTGTTTTCTTTTTTTGGTTTGTTCTTACATATTTTGAGTGCGTTTTACTTGTATTTAAAAAAAAAAACATTTTTTTATTCCTTCACTTCATGTCGGCAAGGCCATTATTAAAACATAATTTTAACCATAGGTACAGCCTTCTTTCTTCTTTCTTTTTCTTACTCAAGATATTTTCCTTCACCGTTGCCTGTGATGTTCTAGATAAACTTAGAAAGTACATATGAATTTGAAAAAGTCACATATATAGGTACATTGGAAAAGGTATATTGCTATAATAAAATCGATTCCCACATGTTCCCATGAACGATGGTTAAAAAAAAGATTATCTTTCTTCAGTTTAGGCTGTGACCATCTATTTTTCACTAAAAATAACTTAATTAAATACACGTGGAGAACAATTCAACAGAGTCGAATTCTACACCTGTGTAGGGTGACCACATTTTAGCGTTATTATAATCCACTGTTCAAATATTTACTTCCAGATAAGACTTTATGAAAGTCTATACAATTTCTTAAATGTACCTATTGTGAAAAAACAGTTTTGTAAAAAATCTGATGCATACTTAATAGTACTATTTGATTCCATCACAGTAAAAAATATTAAAAAAATATCATCCTTTCAGCCTGGTACCTATATACGGCATAGGCCACCCCAAGTATCACCAGATCGTGTCCCGTGCGTCTCGTATCCAGCGGACTCCCGCCACAGAGGAGGGCCTTCCACCGCTGCGTCTTCCGGTACGCGGTGGCCATTCCACCACATCGACCATCAGTTCTACAAATGTGCATACTGACACTTAAGCAAAAAATTAATATTAGCCTCGTATCAATTTTGTTTCAAATGTAGTTCTCAATGACAGACTACACATTTCCATCAAATGAAAACTTCAAAAATATCCTGAAACAAGCCACTTCGTCATGGTGGCAGTGTAATGTCGTTAGTATACACGACACTCGTGACACCGCGTCATGCTCGTGATATATTGACACTGACACCGACATCGCTCTCGCGACACCGCCGTACATCGCTACTTGTCGCCATCAACTTGATGGAACACCTTTTATTTTTCACGTTTTTATACACCCTATAATGTTTGAAGGTTTATGGTTCGGGTGACTATAGTGCTTAAGGGAGTTATGTTTCTTAACAAAATTCTGAAGCATTTTTCGCTGTTACCTGAAAGTTTCATAAAAAAAAAACAAAAGGGGAAAATGATGTAAATCCTTTAGGCACTTGTTCCACCGCCGACGATTAGCGAGCAGCGAGTAGAGCTATAATCTAGATACGAGTTGGCGAGCAGCGAGAAGCGAGTGTGTAATGCTGATAATTTTACCGTTCGGCTATGAGCTAGTGTTTTTGTGCGACGGGCGCCAGCGGCTACGCTCGCGTGAATATCGAAAGTTCTCCCAAGGGAAAATATGCCCGGGGTAAAAAGTATTCTATGTGCTATTCCAGACTTTAATCTAAAATCTCTAAATTTCATCCAGCTCCGGTCAGTCAATTTTGCGTGAAAGAGATTCAAACATACAAACACACTCACAAACCCACAAACTTTCGGCTTCATAATATTGGTGTGATGAAAGTATGATATGATATATTAAAGATCGAAATTTGTATGCGATTTTGATGAAATTGTCAGGCCATTATAAAATTAGCTTCTGTGAAGTTTGGTTGTGATCGTATACACTATTTTTTTGTTTGCGTCATCATTTTCGTTTTGACTGGATCCTTACTACAACAATTAACAATTAGTATAGTTTAATAACCAATTTTAATTATTGTTCAATTTATATTTTTATTTTGTACTCCTACCACTGTTGTTCTTTTTAACCCAAAGGTTGACTGGTAGAGAATGGATTGCTGCATTAAGTCCGCCTATGTATCACCATTGTACATGAAGTTTAAATAAATAATAAATAAACATTCCAGTTTTACTTCGGAGGGTTACTTTCCCATAAGGGAGTTCTGTAGTTTCTGCCTACCCCTCTGCAAATAAGGAGTGAGCCTAGATATGAGAGTGACAGGTGTAGCACGGGTGTCAATTAGTGACACAAAAGCTTAGTCGCTTTGATTGAAACCCTGCGTAGGATCGTGATTACTCTGTAGTAGGTACCTATATGTACCTATCTACCTATTAAACGGTACGTTTGATAGTTACGATCTTAATATTTTGAGTACCAAGCCTTGAAATAGGGTAATTAAGGCATGTACGTTTGATTACAAATTTATTTTCACGAGCTTTGGTTAAGGCCACGAGAAAATTATACCAAGGGAACATACTCTCGGGATACATATATCCTAAGTTCTAATTCCTATGTTCCTATGTCCTAATGAGGACACGATTGGTGCAGTGGTTGAGCGATCGGCTGTTGCGCTGCGTGTAGCGGATTCGATTCCCGCACGGAACCAATATTTACATGCTCTACAGATAGTTGTGCCGGATCTGGGGGTCTTGTGTATGTCAGTTTAAATATTTGTAAACGCATCAACGATACAGGAGAAAATCATAGTATGAGACAACGTTCAAAAAAGACATGACATGGTCTACCCGTGTGCCAAGTTTCATCCAAATCCGTATAGTCGTTAAGAGTAAAAAGGTAACAGACAGGCAGAAAGAACTACAAAGTTACTTATTATATTAATGTACAGGACTAGCTGTTGACCCAAACAACGTTCTCGTGGAAAAAAATACGTGTGTGCTATGTGCTTTTCCAGACTATAGTCTATATCTGTGCCAAATTTCATCTTTTTTTTTTTTTTTTTTTTTATTTATCTATAGGCTCGCGTTTGACCACTATCTCGCCTGATGGTAAGTGATGATGTGGTCGACGGTGAAGCACGCTTGCCTAGAAGTAACCTATTCACTCTTGACTTAAAGACCCCAAGGTTGTAGCTATCAGGAAACAAAGACTCCGGCAGGGAATTCCACTCCTTAGCTGTGCGTACAATGAAAGTATTCGCAAAACGCTTTGTACGTATGGGTGGGATGTCCACCATGTACCGGTGGCGCATTGCCGTACGTCTTGTTGTCCGGTGATGGAAAGGGCTACGTGGAATCAAATTGTGCAGTTCCATCGCACACTCCCCGAAATGTAACCGATAAAAAACCGACAGACTGGCCACCCGGCGTCGATGTTCAAGGCTCTGGAGCTTTGAGGCGACCAGTGCATCGTTACCGATAAGCCTCTTGGCCCGTTTGTCAATCGACTCAAGTGCATCAAGCTGATATTTGGCAGATCCGTCCCAGAGGTGAGAGCAGTACTCCATGCATGACCGAACTTGCGCTTTATACAATTTGAGCAGCTGTTCAGGCGTGAAGTACCGTCTCACCTTTGCAAGGATCCCCAACTTTTTTGCAGCCAACTGAGCCTTTGCCTCAATGAAAGGACCAAAATTGAGGGTCGATGTTAACGTAACACCAAGAAGGTCGAGATGGTCCGTTATCGGCACGGTTACACCACGGAAAGATGGAGCCGGGTGGAATAAGCTCTTTTTTGCGGAAAAAAGACACGCCTGGGTCTTAGCAGCATTGAAACTGACTAGATTGGCATCGCCCCATTCGGAGACAGCCTCCAAAGACAGGTTCAAGCGCCCAACCATGGCCTCCCGGAGAGACCGGATCTCAGGCCCAGTAGCCCGTGCGCCGGACACGTATCTCTCAGCAACCGTGCTGTCGTCTGCGTACCCAAAGGTTCCGGGTTTTAGCAGGTCATTTATGTGCAGCAAAAACAGTGTAGCCGAGAGCACCGACCCCTGAGGGACTCCGGCGTTAATACCTAACTGACCGGACGAGCAGCCATCGATAACCACTCGAATTGACCGATCCCTCAGGAAGTCAGCAATCCAATCACACAGACCACTAGGCAGACCGAAGGAAGGAAGCTTACCAATAAGGCTCTCATGCCAGACCCTGTCGAAAGCCTTCGAGATGTCAAGGGAGACAGCAAGGGCTTCCCCATGCCTCTCGATGGCCTCACTCCAGATGTGAATGGCATACGCTAGAAGATCCCCAGTTGACCGATTTCGGCGGAAGCCGTATTGGCGGTCACTGAGGATATCGTTGTCTTCTAGGTATGCCAGGAGCTTATTGTTCAGCACACGTTCCATACTCTTACAGAGGATGGACGTTACCGAGATGGGTCTGTAGTTGGCCGGGTCAGCCCGACTACCCTTTTTGGGCACGGGCTGAACGTTAGCTTGCTTCCAAGCCTTCGGCACCTTTCCAGTCACTATCGAAAGGCGATATAGGCGTGTCAGGATTGGAGACAATTTAGGCGCACAAGTTTTTAGTACAATTGCCGGTATCCCATCGGGGCCACTAGCTTTGTTCACGTCAAGGTTACGCAACACCCTAAAGACTTCTCTCTGATGGATGCGAATATCCGACATACTCGTCCCACATCCAACAGGAGACGGAGGGGGCCGCGCGCCATCAGAGTTCAGACGTGAAGATTCCGCAAAAAGGGAGGCAAACAAGTTTGCCTTGTCCTCGGCGGAGTGGGCCAGTGACCCATCGGGTCTCAGCAGTGGTGGTAGTGAGGGGCGACAGAAGTTTGATTCAACCGACTTAGCCAGGGACCAAAACGCTTTGCTACCAGCAGGGTATGAAGCTAGTTTGTTCCCGATTCTGCTAATATGGTCAAAACGTGCCCTTCGCATCGCCTTCTTGCAAGACTTGGCAGCCCTATTGAAGGCTCTCTTCTTCTGAGTAACGTCACTTGCTTTGTGCACACGAGCGTCGACCCATGCCAGGTAAGCCTTGTGTTTAACTGCATTTGCGCGGTTGCACTCGGCACCAAACCATGGTCGTTCAACACCGGACAGCGCTACGTCAGAGAATGGAATGTAGTACTCCATCCCCCGCCGCAACACATCAGTGACGGCGTCAGCGCATGACGATGGATCTTCCGAAGAGAAGCAAGTGGGCCGCCAAGGATAGCATGCGAAGAAAGATCGCATCCCATCCCAATCTGCTGACCTGTACCGCCAAACCCGCCGGGTGCCTCTCGGGCTAGGATCGGGCGGTGAGTAGACGGATACAGACTTCACCAGACAGTGGTCGGAACTACCCAAAGGTGATGATATCGACACTGAGTATCGGTCTGGATCTGTTGTCAGCAGAAGGTCCAAGCAATTGGCCGTATGCGAATCAACATCCGGCACCCTCGTAGCCCCCTGCACCAGCTGGGTGAGATTAAGCGCAATCGAAAGATTTCGTATCTCTCGTCCAGCATGGTCAGTGCACTGGTATGGGAAGAGCCACTCCTGGTGGTGGGCATTAAAGTCCCCCAGTAACACTAGTTGGGCGGAGGGGTACCGTAGCTGAGCCACATCTGCCGCCTCACTCAGGTACTGTGTGAGCCTGGTTGTCTCCAGATCACCGCTATGCGATCGGTAGACACAAGCATAGATGATCTTATCCAGACCTGTGTCCACCAGGGCCCATAGCACTGAGTAGTTAGAGTCTTCAAGGTCACGGAGACGCCGATAGCAGATGTCGTCACGGGCGTACATGCATACACCCGCACGTGGCTTGAATTTGTGCTCCAGGGTAAATCCTGGGTAAGAAAGGTACGCCACGTCCGACGGACATCCGATCTGCGTCTCCGTAAGGAACAAAAGTGCTGGTTTCTCAGTCTCAAGGTGGTGATGGACTGCGACAAGGTTCGAGTGCAGACCTCGGATGTTGCTGAGGTGCACCTTATGTGAGAGTGAGTGCTGCCGCTGTTCAGCTTTTCTCTTTTTGTTCCTTGGCATTATTGCTGTGAGTGAAGGAAGGTGAGGAGAAGGAAGTGAGATGAGGTTCCACGCTGGCAACCTTCAGACACACGCAGACAGGACGCCATCGTTGGGGGACTAGTCTGGAGACTGCGGGGACGCCCGAGCCCCCCCGGGAATGTCCATCGGGCACTCTCGTCTGGTCGCCAACCAGCACGATGGCGCATCCCGGGATTTTTCGACAGTTGGCGGGGCAGCCTTTCGTGTGTGGCTGGCACACTACTTGGGCCCCCAACTACCTGCGGTCGGCCAGCGGCGCACCGTGCCTCGGATCCCGCTACCCTCCGCGACTAGACTCCCGATAGGCCTATAACAACGCGAGTCAGGCTGGTCTGCCTGCAGTGGAACAACTACCTCGACCCAACTCCTCTTGTGGCTACACCGAGCATCGTACCGGAACACGGCTAGGCCGCTTGGCGGTACGTCTTTGCTCGGTGGGTGGTCGCAAGCCTTCGGCCGAAACCTACCACCAGTAAGTGTCACCTGATTAGCACCACCCGGGGACCACGTGTAGGGTAACAAAAGGGGTACTCACCTACGGACGCGGGTGACTCAGCCCCCTAGGTCCGTTCTGCCGTTTCTAGATCCGTTCAGCCGTTTTATCGTGTTTTTTTTAAATATTCTATAGGCACGCCCTTGACCACTATCTAACCTGATGGTAAGCAATGATGTGGTCAACGGTGAAGCACGCTTGCCTAGAAGTAACTAATTCACTCTTGACTTAAAGATCCCTAGATTGTAGCTTTCGGGAAACATATACTCCGGCAGGGAATTCCACTCCTTGATTTTACTCCACTGATTTGGAAACAAACATCCATTCATCCAAACTCTCGCATTTATAATAGTAGTAAGATATATGTAGCTTCATAACAGGTACACGGACGTAAGTACATAAGTAAGTAGTAAACAACAATATAATTATTTCCAATGGTGTAAATATTGCTGTTAACTTAGGGTTTAAGGATAAAAGCAACATGGCGTTAAAATGAGAAGTAATATTAAAAAATGAGACTTTATTTAAGTAATTTGTTGCTCAAAAAGTTTATTTTCCGTTCCTTCCGAGAACTCTTTGGAATTAAACTGAACACGGAAATATTTTTTGATAAAAAGTAAGCTATAGGATATCCGGTCATCTGTCCACCAGACCGAATCGGATTAGAACAATGGTAATTTCTATTGTGTCTGGAAATGGACAGTTGAAGGTTTACGCATACAAAAAAAATATTATAAATACGTCACGTTTTTTTTATTTATTTGTTATGGGTTTGCTCTTGACTCTAGTCTAGGTCAGTGGTGACAGAGACAGAGTCTACGATGGAGTGAACTTACCCAGAAGAAGCCTGTTCACTCTAACTTTGAAGAGATTCGGGTTGAATGAAGAATAAGAAGAAGCTACAGCAAACCGGTTAAAATCATAATAAAATTACTTTCGGCTTCGCTGTAGTAGCGTAAGAATCATAACCCTCCTTTTGGCTTCTCCGTAGAATAGAATATATTTGCCTCTATAAACTCCTTGTGTTGTCGTTTACGTTAAAAAATCGGGTCATAAAGTCAAAGTCAAATATATTTATTCAATTAGGCCAATAAACGGCACTTTTGAACGTCACATAAATTAAAATTTACAAGTAATAAAAAAAAAAATTGATTCTACCGTGCATTCGGAAAGTAGATTGTTATGAAGAAGAACGCACAAGAAACTCCATACTTAATCTTTTTTTAAAAAAAAAGGTGTTTTACAATATTTACATACATTAATATATGTGAGGACGATGCACCCAGAATAGCTCTACACACTATACTACGTACAGGTATAAAGTATTAAAAAGCATTAACAGGGAAATTAATTAATTTGATAAGTAGGAACATGGTTCTCACATACTTACAAATATTACAAACATAGGTAAAATACAGAACAGTGTGTGAGTCAATTTCTAAAAAAAAACCATGAATACAATAACTATGAATAGGAATATAAATTAACAAATTTGATTTAGTCTACACCAAAGATTGACCTATGGAGCAGGACCAGCATGTTTCCAAGCATTCTTATCTTGAATATAATCATCTAATTTGTAATATGCTTGTTTACAAAGAGTGCTTTTAACTAAAGTTTTACATTTACTTTCATTTAGTTGTACCTACGCACCCTGGTAATGTATACCGTGCACTTTCTAAAGAAGATCATCAATAAGATTCGTGTATGTCCATCTTGTGGATATTTAATTATTAAGTCAAACCAAAGCTAAACAATAAAATGATTCAACAACAGTACACACACAATACGTTGAATAAAATAGTGGGGAAATAAAAGTCAGTAAAAGCCAGCAGTCGAGTCGTTCAGTAAATCATACTAGCTCCAACAACAGTTCGTATAAAAATGCCTGATATTTTCCAACAGGTTTATGACACCATAAACTAGCAGCATGTTGGTCGCCATTTGGACGCCACGTAACTTGTATGGGATTTAACCATGGGATTATTTAATAAAATCGTTTTGTGATTTTTTGAGACTGGTTTGGCTGAAATGTTCAGAATTCCTTTTTTTGTTTTTAATGGCTGATTCAGAGTGCCAAGTTGCAATAATCTAAAAACGTTAAGGCCTAGCGTGTACCACAATTTTTTATCACGTGATTATTTTATCGCAGGAATGGAACGTGAGTGCATGAGAACATGAGTTAGTACGGCAGTGCGCGCACATTACGCACCACAATTTTCTGCATTTGCTCGCGACGCCATTATCGCGAAAGTTAACTGCAGCGTATGGAATTGTAGGATCCAGCGCGCATTGTGGCAGAAAAATAGCGCACTCGAGCAGGGTTGCCCATCCGTATTACATTCTTTCGAGAATAATCGTGTCGCCGCCTGCACCTGCACTGGATTCTCAATACGAAAAGAGGCTACGTGTGCAACATTTGATAATCGCGATATAAGAAAGACCAACTTTGTGGCATAAACTTAAACACTCCCAATAATATAGATAATTTTATTTCTGAAGCCAAGCCAAACCCAGCATCGTATTAGCAATTTTTCTATTACAGAACTAGCATTTTTCCACTGTTTCAGTTCACAGAAACAAGAAATTTTAATGTTTTCAATTAAATATAACTTACAATATGCTACTTACTATTGCAAAGCTACAACCAACCAATCACACTGATTCCCCCACACACATTGAAACTTATGCCCTATTCGCTGGAGCAAAAAATAAAAGGTAAACAAAAATGGTTTTTACAGTGTATTCTTTATCATCATCATCAACGTTTACGTCTTTTTAGTTCGCTTTTTAAGCAGTCGGGTTTTTTTTTTAACTTTATCTTTATCTTTAATTACATAATATTTAATTTTTCATACTTCTGTATTAGTCGTCTACACATTCATACGAAGTTAAGGCAAAGTTTACCATGAACGTGCCGTTAACTGAACTAAGGTAAGGGTACCCACACTGAACGTTAACAATATGTTCAATCGAAAGTTAGTGTTATAATTGGCACCGACACACGCGCGGTGGCGCCACCTGCAACTCGGCACACGTACCATCATAGAATAGAAATATCATTGAATTGTGTAGAATAGAATGTTTATTTGTAATGGCTGGAGGGCTGGCTGGAGTTCTATTACCTATAAATATCGTAGGAACTTATTTTCACTTTGTAATACTAACATTTTAGTTAAACATTTTAGATAGTTGTTCCGGCTCTGGGTGTTGTGTATGTGAGTTTATATGTTTGTAAACGCACCCACGATACAGGAAGAAATTCCTAGTGTGGGGCAACGTTTTTATTTAAAAAAAAAAAAAAAAAAAAAAAACTTAGTTGATTAACCGGTTGAACCGAAACAATTAAAAAGCCATTGTGTCTCGCGTGGATTCACCTTTCGGGCACTCAAGGGTAATACTCATAAGCATGCTGAATTGCTGAGCCCTCTTATATTAAAGGAGTGTACCAATTTAAACATCATTTCCTAAGACATTGTATTTTATGTGTACTTACATGTTTCGTTCGAAGCTCTTTGATCTTTGTTTGAGGTTCTCTGTTTCGTTGGAAGTCCTAAATAAATAAATAACTGCATTATTATATTAATATCGCACTAACTATATTCGTGCCCGATTGCTGGCAACAGGCTTACCCTCTATTACATGTAACTTGTACATAACTGTTGAAATGCGGGTGTAGGAGGTATAACTCTGCCCATCCCTTCGGGGAATATAGGCATGATGATATGTGTGCATATAATTATAACACTTACCTATAGCATATCGCAGTTTCAAGACAAAAGTCTATGACAGTGTGTGTTGCCAGTAATTAACTATGGGACCGAGACGTGGTTGCTCACAATTGACCTTATCAGAAAGTTTAAAGTCACCCTAAGGGCAATGGAGAGGGCTATGCTCGGAGTTTCCATGCGTGATCGCATCAGAATTGAGGATATCCGCAGGAGAACCACAGTTACCGACATAGCCGAAAGTATTGCGAAACTTAAGTGGCAGAAAGTAAAAATTAAAGTACATTGCTCGCAGAACGGATGGCCGATGGGGCTGAAAAGTTCTGGAATGGCGACCGCGAACTGGCAGACGATGCGTTGAAAGGCCTACGGGCATGCGCTGGATGCGAGATACACAGAATCGGTCCACGTGGCGACGCCTGGGGGAGGCCTATGTCCAGTAGTGGACGTCTCTCGGATGAAGTGATGATGATGACTTACCTAATGGTGTTTCATGCACAAAAATTGTATCTACATTGAAGGTAAAGGTAACTAAATTAATATCCTACTAGCTTCTGCCAGCGGCTTCGCCCGCGTGAAAAGTGTTTTATCATCCCAAGGGAACATAATACCGGGTAGCCTATGAGCTATTCCAGACTATAATCTATCTCTGTGCGAAATTTCATCCAGATCCCTTCAGCCGTTTTAGCGTGATTGAGTAACAAACATACAATCAAACATCCAAAATTTATAATACTAGTAAGATTTAACAGTCACAATGGATGTTCTACTTTAAACTTTCAACAGAGGACATTTTAAACAGTTTTTATTACTGGTTTATTTCTATTTTACCCATATTAATTAACATTTACCAATGCTCTAAATTACTATGTTCAAACCAAGAACCCCTCATATCAACCAAATCAACTCTTTGAAAATCAGATTACTTACCACCACTATATAACCAACAATCTCTATTATTCCTGCACATGATTCCCAGAACGCAATAACACGGCGCGTTCATTCCCCCGCACAACGGGTGCGCTTTACGCTCCTTTAAATTGGAAAATTGAACGAACCCATTGCCACCGACCCAACGTAGCCTGCATACGGAACCCTTTATTTTCCATCTGCGATATCTGCATTCCACGGAACCTAAACTCTGATCGACTAGCAACTTCATTTGGATTTGTCTGATAGAGTTTTTCGTACAAACTGGCTGTTTTAGACTTTTGAACCGTGTAAAAGGTTTTTTGAGATATAAAGTCTAAGCTGGATAGGCTTTGTGGATGTTACGGAGGGTTTACTGTTTTAGATTTTTTGTAGAGTTAACGTTTGGTTCAAAGCTTAATTTATTTAAACTAAAAGGGAACTTTTGCTTTAACCACAGATAGACACCTAAAATGCTAATAAGGTAAATATTAAACGCTATTCCTCTCTCCTAGACACTGACTGTATCTAGAATGTTGCTGTGCCTGACAGGCTCCATAATTTTTTCTTTAACTTATATTTTCCACCTGCATGTACATTATGGATGCAATAAATTGAATTTGAATTTGGATACAGCCTTGAGCGAAGCGCTGCGCTAGCGACGAAACTAGTACTAAACTAGTAGTTTCGTCTTTGATACAGCGCAGCGTATTCTTAGAGAATAGCATTACTGATTTCCTCTCGATGTTTTGCCTTCGCCGTCGCCAGCGATGTTTAATATAAACTAGATATATGAATTGAAAAAGTTACATTGGTACTTGCCCGGCTTTGAACTCACAACATCAAGCACGAGAGGCGAGGTCATACACTGGGTCACCACCAATACTCAAATGCGTACTGTGTAACGCAAATAAAATCAAAACGTAAATAAACCTAGCACCAAAACCCTGCTCGACTCAGGAATTGAGTTCATGACCTCACGCATCTCATTAGCATCCATCAATCCAAAGGCGACCTTGGAACCTTTCTAAATAACCCAACCTTCATTTTAGAGGACCCTTACACATACAGAGTGTAATGTCAGTCATAGGCAATACTCTAAAACTTCCTCTAAGACTTCCTTGCAGAAAGTTGGTAATATACAGTTTTTGAATATGATCGCATCTTTCCGTTACATCCTTTCGTAATCTTGAAATTACTATCTTGCAAAAATCTTACACCAAACAAACTATCGTATAACCTTTTACTACCAAATGAACTGCAGATAAAACCGCAGTTTTCTTAAGGTTGCTAAAGTGAAGTATTCGTACAAAGAGAATGTTATTCTTCTGCAGGAAAATAACTCAAGTTTGAGGAGCGTCGATAAGCCCTCGCCGCCCGAAGGTGTCATTCAGACGAGGATTGCACTGAGACTTAAACTTAGATCGGGATTTTGTTCAGTTTTCTAGGATAGAATGGAGTTCTATGATGATTTAGCTCTTATAAATTTTACGATATAAGTGGCTCGTCGGTCTAGTAGTCGCAAATGCTACAACTGAGCAAACGGTACTGGGTTCAATTCCTGGGTCGGGCAAAGTGTTATTGGGTTTTGTCATCTGGGATTTCTTAGTAGCAGCTCGGCGTCTGGATTTGGGCCCGGTTACTGGCAATAGGCACGCCCGCTATGGTGAAATATGGGTGTATTATAGATCTACCACTGCCTTATCTCTCGAGGAATACCGGCGTGAAGTTATGTTATCATCATTTCAGGGAAGACATCCTCAACCTGACATGGGCTTGTGATATAAGTGTCATGTACTCGACATTGCTTAATATGGGAATAACTGCCTGAAATAAATGATAATTTAATTTCATTGTCAGTCACCTCTGACCTAGACTAGAGTCAAGAGCAAACTCACCCAAGAGCAAACCATGAAAGCATTTGTTTGTTAACCTGATTTGCCTCACTCTAGGGCAAAGGCCTTCCCCCATTCCTTTCATTGCTCTTGGTGGTGTGTTGTTATATACGCTTAACAAAAAAAAAACACTAAATAGTTATAAATAAATTATTGACAACAAAGTTTGGAAAGAAACTGACACTAAAGGAGTGTCAGAGATTGCGCTTTACAAAACCAACGCGGAGAGGTCCAAGCGTTCAAATACATCGACTTTTTAAGGAAAATATTCCGTGAACTTCTATATTCACTATCTGATAATTTCTTCCGACAAATGAAACGTCCGACAAACGGCCAGTTGCAATCTGGTGCAGTCTGTCGGTGTGAAAGCCACCACTTTTTACCTCCATGCTCAACCGCAGTCACTCACCGACTGACTGTCGGCACCTCCCACGACTGCACCCCTAGACCCTCCTAGTCTACACTGTGTTTATCTAACTGCCGTCCTCTTGCCTGAGATAGTGTTAAGGGGTTTTGTCAACATAATAGCCATTCGTTACCTTTTGAATAGTTTCATTGCACGTACAGCAAAAGAGTGAAATTTATTGCCGGAGTCCGTGTTTCCTGTTAGCTACAACCTAAGGGTGTTTAAGTCAAGAGTTAATAGGTTTCTTCTGCGCAAGCGTGCTTTAACGTCGACCACATCATAGCTTACCATCGGGTAACAATCTCAGTGGTAAAACGCGAGCCTCTAAACGAAATAATACTCCTATTGGCTCGACTCCTGACTGGATCTACTTATTAACAAAATATGAATTCATATCAAGCGAAATCCTAATGTATCATCATTATCTTCAGCCGTTTAATGTTCCTACTGCAGCTGAGACACAGCCTCCTCTCTGTGACAGGGAATAGGCCAAAATCCACCACGCGGGCTCAGTGCGTCGCGGTGAATGTGGTCCTAATGTATGTCGCTCATCAAAGCTGAAATTGAAACTAACCAAAACTAGGCAATCTCTGGACGTAGGTACCTACAGATCCGATTTCAAAAACTTACAAATACTATAGGATGACGTTTTAAGAAAATAAAAAATCATTCTGCATACTAATTTACACTCAGTTTTATTTTGATTCAAAACTCTTTAATTAGCCAGTTAAACTTACCTAAGTGGCAAAAACTAAAAATGTCAATAGCAGCTCTTAAAGCAACATAAAAATAATACCAAACTGCAAGTTTCGAAAGTTTCAAAGTTGCGCGGCATCGCCTTAAGGGGACTTTACTGACACCCGAAGGGGGTGTCAGTAAAGCCCCCTCCCAAGACGTTGGAGTATCAGAGATGACATGAAAAGACACAATATCTACTCGCCTGCACTATAATGAGTTTAGCACGAGCGGTATTATATTATCTGTGGCACGAGGGAGAGAATTAAACCTGTTGTGTTCAGAAATGTAGGACACAATGCTTTAGTCTGTGGAGTATAATAGCTGTACTGTTGTGAGGCGGTGAAGACGACAGGATAAATAATATCTAGAATTCTATTCTTGTCTATGAATAAGAATAGAGCTAGAGAATTTCTGCAAACATGAAAAGGGCTAAAGGTTACCGAACTGGATAATATCTAACTTTATATGATTTTAAATCTTCTCCTTTCGTTATGTCCATCCAAAGGAATTCTGTAAGAGAATGCCCTAAGCGAAAACACCGCCCATTGTACCTCCACTTGTTTTATAAATTTTTATCATTTACTTATTATGAAGTGTAAAAAAAATACCGATGGTATACAATGTTACCTGTTAATTACTTTACCTACGCTATGGGTAGCAATCACGATCAATCAATATGTTTAAATATAACACAAATATTTGAGCCTACGCTATAACCCTACCCACATCTCAAACCCCTGTCTAAGTGCTCAGCTTATTTGTACAGCGTTCATTAAATGCAGTGTGGTTTAATAAGTCAGAATTCATTGCACTGTTTATTCAGAGGAGTTTAACCACGAGTCTCAGTTTTCTTCAGTTCTTTTCATAAAGCGTGACTTTTAACAGACTTATGTTTAACTGAAATAAATACAACTGAGAACGGAGCGCCATATCATAAACCAATACCAGCTTGTTACTGTCCCATCCCACAGCAGGGCAATGGCCTCTTCTCATAAAGAGAGGGGGGCAAAGGGCACTGCAGGGCAAAGGCAAACCCTTTACCATGCTGAATTTACTTATCGCCCTCAATCGACCAATCACATAGATGGAAATCCACATCTGTCATCACCATCAAAAAAATTCTAAATCTATGGTCATCACGATGTTTTCGATCACCAATGACAGCGATGTCCAAGATAAACTTAAAGTACATGTATGAATTTAAAAAATCACAATGGTACTTGGCTGAATTTGAAATCGAGCACGAAAGTAAGAAAAGAAGAAAACATATTTTTTTGGCACACGAAATGAAACATATAATTGTAGGATAAACTATAAAAAAGGTTGAATTAAAGAAAATATCATAGTGAGCCGTGAGGGACTGCGCCAAATTGATTCAGTTCAGCAAAATACTTGACAACTAGTACCTAGTGCCTGACGCTTGTTATCAACAGAACCTTAAGTTAAGTGAACATAACCACGAGAGGTGAAGCCACAACGGCAAGCAATGTGTCATTTTATTTGCCTTCTATTATACAAAATGCCATGAAAAATCATTAGAATTAAAGACACGGATGGTTCCAGTCAACTATCATTAAATATAAAAACAAGCCATTAGCAATAATACCTTTTATTATAACAGTTTACTATCATAACAGAGCAAACGAGGCATAAAATGGGCGCAGCAAATGAATTGCGAAGCATAGCGGGCCTCGCGTCGGCACCGCAACCGCACAATTACGGGCCGCGCCTCGTCGCCGTCGGTACACCGGCCAAAGTACGCACACGGAGAAGAGAGATACAGTAGGCCTGAGGCCCTAGACTAGTGTCATGCGATGCCAGCGATGGTCGAAATGCGAAAACGTAAGATCCCATACATTTTAAATGTTGTACCAATCGCTATCGCGAGGTTTTTGTTTCACATTATAAAAATGCAATTTTGTCAACATTATTATAAAACAAAGCAGCATAATTTTATTAAAAACTAAATTATAAGACATGTAATGACTTTCCTTGTCCAATGAACACGGCCAAACAAATTTAACTAAATAAATAAATTAACATTCATATAAATTACCACTCAAAATCGTGATTCTGAGAATAACAATTTACCTGCAGTATTTGATTAAATTAAATGATAAAAAAACACAGTATATCATTAATTATAAATAATTTTTAATTATTTCTTATTGCAGGTAACTAGTAAGTATAACAAATACGTGAATTATGGGACCGGTCAGACAATTACAGCGCGCGTCGATACAGCCGCAGGATTGTGCAGAAATCGTTTCACATAAATTGTCACGCACAGCTAGGCATTACGCGGGTATCGTTCAGTGATTTTGTAGGTATTCGCAAATGCATGATTGTGTACTATACTATAGATGCACACACGCAATATGACGACCTAACATTACCAAAATTAAAAATTTGTATTTTAATCAAAAAAATCCACTGACTCAATTCAAGGGGTCTTGAAGTAGATGGACATGTGATGAATAGAGTTGAAACAAATGTAACTATGTAGATGAATTGAGAGGAAGAGAAGAAGAAGAGAATTTGCGTGGGAAATGATAATAAAAGGGCAGTGAAGTTGACAGACAAGAAAGGAGGAAAAAAACCTAAGTGTAAAGTAGCATGGGAAAAGGGGAGGAAGATACAATACAGTATCTACCACTTTCTGTGTAGAGTTTCGATACTTATACATATATTTTCAAGATTATTAATAGGCTCACGTTTGACCACCATCTCACCTGATGGTAAGCGATAAAGTGGTCGACGGTGAAGCACAGTTGCCTAGAGGTAACCTATTCACTCTTCCAGGATGCAGCTATCACGAAACACAGACTCAGGCAGGGAATTCCACTCCTTAGCTGTACGCACAATATAAGTATTCCCAAAACGTTAAGTGCTTGAGGGTGGGAAGTCCACCATGTACCGATAGCGCTTCGCCCTACGTCGTGTAGTCCGATGATGGAACGGGTTGCTTCATTTAAAGGTAATCAAACGGAACGGCTTATAGATACATGCGTTTCCATTGTCAGCAGTGTTCATCGAGGTGTTCTAATCACAGTGGTGACCGCAACTCCACTCGCTATAATGCAGGTATATTTTAGAGCCGAAACGTGTTTAGCTGCCGGAGCGAACCGCAGCCGAACGACACCGCGCAGCAAATTTTACCGCAACTGTAGGGATGGCGCTTATTCGCGATTAATTTTACAACACATCATATCGACCCATAACGTTCCCACTGCTGGGACAGAAACCTCCCTTCTGTGAGTGGACCGTAATCGACCACGCGGGCCCATTGCGTGTTGGTGGCTGTCACATGTCTTCGTATTTGTAGGGAGATGCACCATCTATCTGCGAACCGTTTTGGGAATACTTTAATTGTGCGTACAGATAAGGAATGGAATTGCCTTGCCCACTCTCCGGCAGGAGAGTGTGTATTTCCTGAAAGCTGCAACCTATGGGTATTTAAGTCAAGAGTGAATAGGTTTCTTTTTAGGCAAGCGTGCCTCATCGTCAATCACATCATCGCTTACCATCAGGTGAGGTAGCGGACTGACGCTAGCCTCTCAATAATAATAAATAATTGGTTGGATATGCCTCTTTCCCCACGATGCGCGATATTTTTCTTCACTGTTTTGTGAGCATTTGTGATGATATAATGTACGCAAAGTAAAGCGCTAGTTTATTATTTATTCCAAATTACTGTGTTTTCCATGGTCGGTATTTTGTACACAAAATCTGAATGAAAAATCAGTAGTCCCTTTAACACTTAACACATCAGTGAAGAAGAAAGAAAGCCTGAAATCACCAACCCGCATTGAGCAAGCGTGGTGATGAATGCTCGTGCCTTCTCTGTATGAGAAGATGCCTTTTCCCTGCAGTGGAACAATAACAGGCTGGTATTATGTAAATATTAAAATTAAAGCGATGGAATAGCCTCCTAAATGTAATTTTCGGCGCAGCGCAATTATGGTGGTAATTTAGATGACTGCGTACAAGAGAACATGCAATCCATGGCACATCATGCTAATAGATAATGAGGGCTAATTGTGTAGTGTAGTGATATTTTAGCCGCGGCGGCGTGTTTAGCGCGGGACACGGCGCGGCCCATTTTGACGCGCAGATAGGGGTGCCTCGAGAGTTATGAGTTTTTTTCTCTCTGTATATTGGAAGGTCTAGCTCTTGTGATACATGTTGTCCTAGTATAGCTATAGTCCTCTTCACCGTGTCAGATGAGAGTGACCCATACTATTCTATTAAATGTGTTTTAAGTCTTGAACTTTTAATAAATGAATACTCGTTCTACTAAATAAAAATCTGATGCCAAAATAACGCGATTGCAACAAACTTTTATGTAAATTATTGCTGTTCTAATATTAGTAAGATGAGTAAGAATATTATAAATATGATATAGAACAAGTGATTAATCAGGGCACTATGTGATAGCTACAACCTCGGGGTCTTTGAGTCAAGAGTGAATAGGTTAATTCTAGGCAAGCGTGCTTCACCGTCGACCACATCATCGCTTACCATCAGGTGAGATTGTAGTCAAGCGCGAGCCTATAATAAATAAAATAAAAATGTATAATTCCCGGGCAATATGAATCTAGGATCAAATCGGGCAATGTAATAAATACTGATTTAAGCTTCTACATTTATCACATTGTCTGGTCATTATGAATATTGCTAAATCAGTATACATTACGTGACGATTGGGCGATTCGATAATATTATGGTCACTGAATTAGTCCAAGAGCGAGCGAAGCTAGCTCGGGAGCTTAAGGCACCCTTACACGGATAGGTTAAGAAAGAAAAGAAAATAAAGAAAAAGTATGTAATTGCTACAAAAGGACATACAAACATTACATTATAAGTACAAGAACAGGACAGCAAAGGTTCTAATGAATGGAGATGAAGGGAGCTGAAGTGAACAAGCAAAGCGAGTTCAGCGCCCGTCATCTCTTTTCTTTTATGTTTCAAGTAAATGTTTACGAAAAAAGTGTTTCTACAGCATTAAGGATTTTTTAGAACATAAAATTTTTGTTTAGAGTGTTAATTAATATATTGTAAATTAATTAATGACAATTGTATGTGATAATAGTGTAGGTAATAATAATGTACTAATAATATTATAATATTTCTGCATTATAATGACATTTAAACATAAATAATTTGCACGCTTGCTTGCAGGCAGAATACAATGATTTTAAGGCTGTAAGATCTTCCCTTTTAAACTATGTATTTTTTGCTAATAAATATTTTAATTTGAATTTGAATTTAAATAAATATATATCATCGCCTGCATTTCAAAAATAACTTGAAAAAACACTTAGAAAATCTTTTTACGTATCCAAGAAAGTTCATTATAAAATCACGGCTGGCGAGTTTTAAATAACGAGCTTAGTAATGAGAAAATAATAACAAGAGATACGACTGTGACGTTGGCCGACTAACCGATTAGTTGGTTGTAAAGACGCCGGCCGACTAGTCGGCCAAGCCGAACACAGTTTGGGGGTATTCGACAATTTCAAAGGTCGTCTGGTAGAAAATGCCTTAGGCATTAAGTCGCCTCTGTACGTTTGTGTGCATAAAGTATTAAATAAATAAATTTCCGTGACGGGTTGTTTACAGCTGATCTGCGTGCAAGTAGGGTTACCATTATTTCGAAAATTTAAAAGTCCTGACAAAAAGCCGGACTTAAAAAATTGTAAAAAGATTATTGGACATTATTGTGTCTAAAAAGAAATCACGATCTAAATACAAAAAGTATCAAACAAGAAAACTTTCTTAGAGGAAAGCTGTGGCCGTATGAAATAAAAAAACCGGCCAAGTGCGAGTCGGACTCGCGCTTGAAGGGTTCCGTACCATTATCGCAAAATAATCGCGTTTGTTGTATGGGAACCCCACTTAAATATTTATTTTATTCTGATTTTATTTGTTATTATAGCAGCAATAGAAATACATCATCTGTGAAATTTTCAACTGTCTAGCTATCACGGTTCATGAGATATAGCCTGGTGACAGACAGACAGACGGACTGCGGAGTCTCAGTAATAGGTTACTGTTTTTATTCTTTGGGTACGGAACCCTACAAATTTGGTCATCTATGCGAAAAATCCGGACTAATTAGAAGGGGAGGAGGCCACCAAATGGCCGGACATGTCACAACCGCCGCCTACGAGCTTGTCGGAACATGTTTTTTTACGCCGCATTTTTCTCGATTTTTGCTTTTGCACTGTTCAGAGCGATGTTTTTGTGTAAATTATTGTTCATTCAAGTGAAATTAAGATTTCATCATTTATTTATTTAGATAACATGGAAAACTTACAGCTAAAAATAAACAGAACAAGAGCAGTAAATTTGACAGTCAGCCAATTAAAAGTCTTCACTTATAAAATATTGGATATTACTTAATATCTATGGACACTTCAGAAGACGTCTATAACAATAGATCGCCAAACAAGACCACTAAACAACTTATATAATTAATACTAACATATTGTTATCACACTCCACAATAACCTTTATTGTGTATTGTAATATTTGTAAGTACGTGAGAACCATGTTCCTATGTATCAAGTAAAGGAATTTACCTGTTAGTGCTTGTAATTCTCTCATACCTATATGTAGTATAGTAGTGCTGGGTACATCGTCCTCACATATATGAATTTATTAATGTATGTACTTATATAAATATTGTATAAAACTTTTTTTAAAAGAGTAAGTATGGAGTTTCTTGTGCGTTCTTCTCCATAACAAGCTACATTTCCAAATGCACGGTAGAATCAATTTTTATTAAATGTAAATTTGAACGTTCAAAAGTGCCGCATAATGGCCTACTTGAAATAAACACATTTGACTTTGACTTTGACTTTTTACTTTGCATTGAACTGATTGAAAAAGTTTCGGCTTAAGCACTTTCTGACTGATGGCACACTAGTTAGAAATGGATCAATATCATGCTGCTTACACAACTCATTAAATTATCTACTTGCCCGCACAATATGCGAATTCTTTCTATATTTTTTGGAGGCTGATGGAACCTGCAAAGGTGGATTAAATCTTATTGACTTCCTAGGGTTATTAAAATAAAATTTGGATAAAATATTGGAGCAGTTTATACTGTTGTTTAAGATTTTTATCAAACAAACGCAGTCACTAATCTCGCGGCGAATGAATAGAGGCAATATGGTATTTTTTACAAAGGATAAGGTAATTTTCGGACTGATATGGTACTTTCTGGTGGTAACATAAGTATTTTATAAATCTTTTTTGGATGCTTTCTAGACGGTTAATGTACTTGTGGTAACATGGGTTCCATATTTCAGACGCATATTCCAAGTGGCTTCTAACAAAAGTACAATATAGGACTTTTAAAGTTTTAGCTTTAGTGAAGCACTTGGATAACCGCATTATAAAACCCAGTGATTTTGATGCCTTGGCGACTATTACATCGACATGTGTTTCAAAACTGAGCTTGGAATCGTGTCAAAAAGAAAGTCTCGTTTAAAGATATTTTTTTCTCCTTCATACATTTTATTGAAAAATACAAACAGAGTAAGAAGCCGGATAGTCGGCGCTCTTTGCCAAATAGTCGTCGACTAAGAAACTGGCCGACAAGTAGGCTTTACCGACTAGTCGGAACATCACTAAAATAACTTTTTTTTATGAATGTCATACGAATCCTTTTCTTAAAGTGCATAAACATAAAAGGATCGCATCTGTCGGGTCATTACCAAGATGAAAACAGAAGAGAAAATTTCTTCGGAATGGTCATCTTTGATGATACGAGTACCTAGATAAGGCTGTAGTGAACGACTAACTACATATTTAGATTTGAATAATTACTATGTCTCCATAAGGAGATGGAAAGGCCCAATAGTAACCACGAATTGTAGCGTGTTCATTGACTCTGAATGAAAGTCAGGTTTTTTATCTACATAAGTGTTTAATTCCGATGGGATAGTAATCCACCACAACCAGAGATAGGACAACGCCAAGCTGGATGAATCAGACGCTGGAACAACGGTGCTAAATAAGCTTAATGCGGAGGTGTTACACCGCTAAGAGAGAAGAGAAAGAGTACACCTGGCAATGTGCACACTTAGCACTATAAAATGGCTCCTGCATCAATGGTTAGTCTCGGTGAGGTTGGTCACCATGGCCGAAAATCTTTTGTTTTTCTAAAATATATTTTAATTCAGAAAAATTGACAATTTAATATATTATGTCGTTAGTTTTAGTGTAAGTAGTTAATTATTTACACTAAAAAGAGGCGATAGAGTGGAGCTTATTGGATATTAAGCTCAGAGACCCATTACGTAATACCACCATATGCTACAAAACAGGAATCGCCGATGTGGGCAACAAGGTCGTTACGCAGTGGGAGCTATAAAACGCTGGCGTGGTGACTTGGAGGCGTTTGCAACAGACTGGTCGGAGAAGGCAAGAGAAGAAAAGAGCACACCGGGAAGTGTGGGAGGCTAAGGGGATTTAAAGTCTAATTTTTTTTTTTTTAAACGTTGTCCCACTCTGGGAATTTCTTCCTGTATGGTGGGTGCGTTTACAAACATATAAACTCACACACAGAGCCGGAACAACTATCTGTAGGTCATACAAATATTTGTTCCGTGCGGGAATCGAACCCGCGACACGCAGCGCAGCAGTCAATCGCTCAACCACTGCGCCAACCGTGCGCCCTCTATTGATATTTACTTTCAAGTAAAATATTCAATTATCGATGATGTACGTGCCAACCCTGAGCACAGAGCTGTGCTGTTCGCATATCGATTATGTATTCGATTGGGCGAGCGCGCAGTGCGGCGGTGTGGCGGTGCGCGGTCACTCCGTTTATTTACGCGACACCTCGCTGACAGCTCCTCTTGTTCAGTTCTATCTCTGAATTGGTCAGCTACACGTGCTCAGACTGGTTAATGAGTTTGGAGTAATTTAATAGAGGCATTATCAGAAGTTATAAGGTAGATATTTATTTATTTATTTTAGTACATGGAAGACTTACAGCTAATAAATACATACAAAAAAGGAAACCATAGTCAACAGAAATCCAATTACAAATCCTCACGTATAGACTTATAATAATAATTTATGGTGTGAGCACAAAAACATAAATCACACCGCTTTAATTAAAGTAATAAGCAATATAAATACTTGGTTTGCAAATTATATGACTGATGAGAAAGAAAATAATAATAATATCAGTCCTCTATATATGCATAGAGGCAAAGGACTCAAGAGCATGTTGCTCTTGAGTGCACAGGCGTCGCACAAGTCGGACACAACCCCTAGTTACGCCGAGTGTGCCTATAGATACTGAAAAATCCAAGACGCTTGATCGGCTTCTGGCAGGTGGGCTGGCTGAAATGACGGCCGCCACGGCTCATGTACAATGGTCCTCACTACGGACTAGACATAAATAAAGTAGGACGGTTAATTGTGCCCATGAGTGTATTTAGAGATAAGAGATTTAAAACCACCGGACATAACCGGGCAGAATCGCCTATACGTAGTTTTGTTTCAGTGTTGTACCTTCTCGTAACGGCTGAGAAATTGTCCATCCCTCTTTTTAAATATACTAAATCACGTTAAGTGGAACTTTAAAGAAGTAGTAATATTCTTGAATTGTTATTATTAGTAAGACACCCTAACATCTAGTTAGCTGATCTCATCTGATCTTTAGTGTGTCTTGAAGAAGTTCAGTGTGGGATCACAACACTTTCCGTGAGCCTATTCCGGGTTATTTCAACTTGATTAGGCAGGAATTGCTTCAAAGGCCTTTCAGTTATTCCTTGATGGATTTCCCCATAGCTTGAGAGAAGTCACATAACAATAAAACCAATCAATTACACCCATAACCCATAAAAGTTAAGTGTTCAACTTAAGATTCATGTTTAACAGTATATTAAGTTTTCTGACATCAACAATCCTAATCTCTGCACGTCCTGGCGAGAGCTTCCGCAGTGTAATCACAGTGTCACGGTAGTGTCAGAACTCTCGAGAGCTAGATAAATTGAGTGTCAGCGTGCATCTCGGTGACTGACGTGCGATTAAATATTTCCGGTCAGTCGCCCGGACTCGTGTGAGGGGTGTGAGGGTGTTCAATGGTGATTAAGGATGTGCTGTGAAAGAATAGGCCTTTGCCAGGTTGATACAGTATGATGAAAAAATAGAATATACTTATTAATAATATACTTAGTAATGGAGTAACGATAAAAGGAAAGAAATAAATAAAAATATTTTTTTCGTGAAAAAATTGTCTTTTCGCTCATTTTATTTTCTGCAAGGAACTGTTGCGGTGTTTATTATTCCAAGCCGTTGACAATTGTTGTGTTTGAGTAATTCTCGTCGCTATTGCCTAGCTTGTGGTCCTGAATCGAGTTCAAGGTTGGTTAAGTGATATTGGATTTACCCGTCAGATCCCTCTCAGTAGCAGCTCGGAGAGTAGCCTGGAATTTTGTTCGCCTGTTAATGGCAGTTGGCTTGCCCCCTGACTTAAACATAACTAGAACAAGTATTATTTAAACATTTAAATAATCCCCCGACACTTTTTTATTTCATGCTACATAATTTATCTAGTAGTAGCTTAAAGCATTTAAGTAGTAGAACACGCTTCGATCGACAATCTATTTAACTCATCATTCATCATCATCATCATTTCAGCCGAAAGACGTCCACTGCTGGACATAGGCCTCCCCCAGGCGTCGCCACATTGACCGATCCCGTGCGTCTCGCATCCAGCGCCTTCCCGCAACCTTAACCAGGTCATCGGTGCACCTAGTGGGAGGCCTTCCAACGTATCGTCTTCCAGTTCGCGGTCGCCATTCCAGAACTTTTCGGCCCCATCGGCCATCCGTTCTGCGAGCAATGTGCCCTGCCCACTGCCACTTAAGTTTGGCAATTCTTCGGGCTATGTCGGTAACTTTGGTTCTCCTGCGGATATCGTCATTTCTGACGTGATCACGCAAGGAAATTCCGAGCATAGCCCTCTCCATTGCCCTTTGGGTGACTTTAAGCTTTCTGATAAGGCCCATTGTGAGCGACCACGTCACGGTCCCATAGGTGATCACTGGCAACACACACTGGTCATAGACTTTTGTCTTGAGACACTGCGGTAAATTGGACGAGAAGATACCACGCAACTTCCCGAACGCCGCCCAGCTGAGTCGGATTCGACGGTTGACCTCTTTCTCGAAGTTGGACCTACCCAACTGGATCGTTTGTCCCAAGTAAACATAATCGTCTACAACTTCGAGTGTAGAGTCTCCGATCTTGATAGGAGTGGGTGTTACATGGGCGTTCACCATGACCTTGGTTTTGTCCATGTTCATTTTAAGACCCACTCTTTCGGAAGCTCTACTAAGGTCATCGAGAATTTTAGTGAGGCTCTCCATGGTCTCAGCCATGACCACTATGTCGTCGGCAAACCGAAGGTGAGTGATGTACTCGCCATTAACGTTGATGCCAAGCCCCTTCCAGTCCAGAACCTTGAAGATGGCCTCCAGCGCAGCAGTGAACAGTTTCGGAGAAATGACGTCTCCCTGTCTTACGCCGTATTTAACTCAATACGTAATTATGACACGATATCTTGCGCAAACAACTGATTTTCATCAAACATAGCCAGGAACGCTCTCGATCGATTCGATACCGACTTCGGAAAATAACTTTATTTTCTTGTAGTGTTTTGTTTTGGTAGCCGGTTTGTTTTGTTTGTTAAAAATATTTAATATTCCTTTTTTTCGGTATTGTTTTTTACCTCCAATTACCATGAAAATCATTTATAGCCTAATTATATCTCATGACGATTGCAATAAGCCCAAACAAAACTAGGATACATTGTTTTATTTCGGAGTTCCAGTGCCTACCTGCCGGCTTCATCACATCAGTTCGATGGTACCATTTTCATCAGTACCATTTATTTATAAGTATTTGCTTTATCATAGTCACTTAACTAGTCGAGATATCTTGAACCCGTATAGAAGAATTTACCAAATCGGTCCAGCAGCCAAAGGCGAAAGGTTTGACCGCTATCAAATCGACCAATCACATGCGAGATGAACGACGCGCTTTGGATTTCCGTCTGTGTGATTGGTCACTTACGCAATAAGGCTGCAAGTGTCTTTGAGTAATCGGGTAAAATATCTGACCTAAATATAGAACCTCTTCCTTTTTTGAAGGCTGTTAAAAATGTAAGCTCTGTGTATTTTTGTTAAAAGCTGTCTCAATTACCACCAACCCGCACTGGGCCCGCATGGTGGATTATGGCCCATTCCCTCTCACAGAGAGGTGGCCTGTGTTCCAGCAGTGGGAACATTAATAGGCTGATGATGTGATGTGATGTGTCTCAATTAAATTGCGTCGATAGGTGATATCGCGCATGTATTTCTTAAGAAAAATTCAAGTGCAAGTCGGTCGAATTCCATCACATTGCGTCCATGTGAACGTACTTGCAATTTCGCTTCGTAAAAATCGCTTATCGCTGTGTTATAAATCGTGGAACCATCAGGAAGGTCGCTAATTGATCCGAGTACATTTATGTTCTATTAAGTATATAAAAAAGCCTCACTTAAGTAAGGCTTTTTAAAAGCTACACTCATGTCGCAGAGCAGGCACCTGCGACATAGTTGCGTAGCGACGCTGTTTATTTGTGAGTAAACTTTCATAGCCCGCCTATAACTGTGGTGCACGGCAGTACGGGTAATGGCGGGCTCAGACGAGGACACGGCTCTGTAGGTGGTTGGGACACCTTATTGTTGCCTGTTAGTTAGATGACAAACATAAACCACAACTATTCTTTCTTTTTCTTTATTTAGCAACCTTTAGTAGCTTTGGCTGCGTAGAAGTTAGAAATTACCTGCCCTAAAACAATTCGCGGAATAAAAAGTATCCTGACTATGTCCTTTTTCAGTATCTATTTATATCCCAAATTTCATCAAAATTTGTTCAGCCGTTTAGGTATGAAAACGTAACAAATAAACAAAGATACTTTTTTACTAACCGACTTGCCAAAATAGGAGGAGGTTCTATGTTCGACTGTATGTATTCTTTTTTGTGTAAGTTTTTGTGTTTTAATGGACCCGTTTTTGGCCAATCGCTGAGATAGAGAGAGAGAAGATAGCACAGCCCCATGTAAGTTTGGTGAAGATCTGATTTAGAACTTCGCAGATATACAAAAGTAGTATTAAAAAAAAACAAAAACAAAATTGGACAAATCGGGCTTCCTGCAATCGCATGACTGTAAATTACACCATTTCAAATCATAACATCATGCCGGTAAAGGTAAAGGGATACGCAGATGTGTACAGTCCATCCTGATACACTCTCATTTAAATGGTTAAGTACAAGGTTCGAGTTTCATGTTATTCAGGTAATCTATTCTGGCATAACTTTGGGCGTTATAGATACTTTACTCTAGAACTTGCCGCACCACAACTAAAAAGTGAAAAACAAAAAACTGTTTTCACAAAGAAAACTGTTGCAAAACTGGACGACCTGACATTACATCTTAATATTTTTTTCGTTTACTTTTTTATTAATTTTCGACCTGCATAAGGGCGGAACCGCTGGCAAAAACGTAGTTTATTCTATATTATAGCTGTTACTTAAAACACACCACATTATATTGCCCTGTCTGAACACGCCTCACTACAGCTAACCCTATTGTTTGTGGTGGTCGTTGCGCACCGCATGTCCGGACTAACAAAACAAAAACCGGCGGTAGGTACGGCAACAAAAAGTAACGCTACGCCACAAAAAGTAACGAACACACACAACCGCCTGCACTATCGTAGGCTTCATTGTTTTTAGCGGCAACTTTATCGTTAGACCTGAAATACTTCCTGTATTCGAAACCCATTTCAATTTATGATGATAATTCATTGTGGCTTAAAGACTTGCACCAAAATAATCTGAGAGGCTGACACCTGACTTAGCACATGGCTGATTGATTTTATAGGAGTTAATGTAAAGTTATCTCTCTCGGTACATGTGGACATCCCACCCATATGCCCCAAACGTTTAGAGAATACTTTTATTATGCGTACAGCTAGGGAGTGGAATTATCTGCCGGAGTCTGTATTTCCTGATAGCTACAACCTGGGAGTCTTTAAGTCAAAAAGATCTTGATGTACTCAGTGATTGGCTTACTTAAATATAATTTACTTACAATAAACACGTCCAAAACAACATACATGATTTTCACCGCAAAAACAAACCATTACCAGACTTTCCGCCTCTTACTATAAACAATGACATGATAAAAAGATTGAGCTGCGAAAAATATCTCGGTTTGAGGGTAGACGACAAACTCACATGAAACCTGCACATCGAACATGTAAAATCAAAATTAACGTCATTACTAGCATCATTACGCAAAATCTCAAATTGTATTCTAAGGAAAATACATACTATTATATATAACTCATTAGTAAAATCACATCTCGAGTACCTAATTGAAATATGGGGATCTGCCGCAAATAGTTTTTGCGGCAGATCCCCATAATCCCTAATGCCTTTACAACGAACCCAGAACAAAATAATAAAAACATTATACCATTATAACTACCTTACTTCAACTAAAACACTATTTGAAAAGACCAAATTATTAAATCTCAAACAACTGTACACATACGGTACCTGCATTCTAATAAAGAAAATCACCACAAACAGCGTACAATCAAAGCTAAAATTACACAAAAAAATCAATTTCATACAACCTAAGAAATAAAAATCAATTACAACGAAGACAAGCTCGGACAAACTACGGTAAAAAAACCATATTGTTCGAAGGAGCACAGCTGTTTAACGACCTACCAAATGACTTAAAATATTGTGATAATATTAACAGATTTAAGCTAAAACTGAGAAATTACGTTTATGAAATGTAGTCATACCGCATATTAAATATTAGCAATTACATACTTCCTATATATTTGTTTTGTATAACTTCACGAGCTCGCATCGGAGGCAAAATGTATTTATTTAGATATAAGCTATTATTTTGTATCTCATTGTAAGTGAACCTATGTATTGTTCTTATGAGAATAAAAATTCTATAAACCGAAACCGAACTGTGAATAGGTTTCTTCTAGGCAAGCGTGCTACATCGTCGACCACATCATCGCTTTCCATCAGGTGAGATAGTGATCCAGCGCGAGCCTATCAATAATAAGTGAAAAACACTATGAAAAGCCTTTTACCTGATAGGGACTAATAAAGGTTTAAATTGACATGTTATTAATTTACATAAAATGATACAAAGCTACATTCTGACATATAAATAAACTACATCTATTCAAACATGTCTTGTGGTCAATGGAGCAATGCTGGCCCAGTGGTAATGGATCTGACTTTTTTTAATTTTTTTATTTGTTATAGGCTTGTTGAATTTACACAAAGTACAGACTTTGTGTAAATTATTTCATCACCACTGGTCTAAAAACGGTGAAGCAAAACAGCGCGAGGAAACCGGCATGTCTGAAAATAAACATTAGAAGACATGTCACATCCACCAACCCACACTGGGCCCACGTGGTGGATTAAGGCTAATTCCTTCCCTCACAGAGAGGAGGCCTCTGTCCCAGCAGTGGGAACATTAAAAGACGGATGATGATGTCTTGTGGTAGACGACGAGGTTGCCAACGATACTACAGTCTGTCAGTCAGTCAGATACTCGTAAGATAGTTAAAAGTACAAAGCTTACTCTCACTACGAAACCTCACAATACACCCATACACGACCAGCATCCTCAATGCAGCTCAAGATCGAGCTGCAACAAACCTCATATATGGAGTCACGAATATCGAAATCAAAATCCTTTATTCAACTCGCGGAGACGATAAAATATATATATATGTATATGTTACCGGCGAAAACGAATTTCAGGGCAAACTAGTTTGTCCTAGGCTAAACGCGTTTCAGGATATGGGAATAGAAAGGGCTATGCTTGGAGTCTCTATAAGGGATCGAATCCGAAACGAAGTCTTCCGGCAGAGCTGCTTTTCAAAACTAGAAGCGACTTCCATAATTTAAATACACGCAGTAAACACGAAATTGTATTACCCAACTTCAGATTAACGAAAACTAGCAAGTCTTTTCTTATAAACAGTATACGCTTTTATAACAAGTTGCCAAAGTCAGTTATAGAACTGAACGATGGAAAGTTCAAAAATCACATCAAACGTGTCCTTATTAAAAAAGCATATTATAAAATCAAGGACTAGGTTGAAGATCAAAATATTTGGTTTTAGCTCCTTCTGCACATGCGGCTTCCCTGGTAACTCATAAACGGCACAAATATGTGGATGTCTCTAACTATTCTCAATCTAATTTTTACAATGGTTTTCAATTATCTTTATAGCCCTTTGCTAAGAATAGTTACAGAACTGATAACAACATTTGTGCCACATGTTAAATTTAGTCTTGTTATACTTTGTATAGATTATTTTACCGATTGGTTTGTAAATGTGTGAACATTGTAGGCCTTCTAGATTTCTAGATTGTTAACATTTTATCTCGTTTTACTTTTTTTAATCTTTTGTTTATTTATTATATAATAATTTCTTGTTTTAGTTTCTTACGACTTATTATCGGGCCTGCGTTGTCCCCCCATCTAAGTACTGCTGTAACATGGAAATATTGTAAAACCAAACAATTTTTTAAAAGAGTAACCATGGAGTTTCTTGCCGGTTCTTCTCCATAGGAATCGACCAACCCGAACCGTGCACATTGTCGACGTTTTATAAGTGCCCATGTAGGCCTATGTGAAATAAAAATTATTGATTTTGATTTTAGAGAACCAAAGTTGTCGACACAGCTCACATAACATGCAACCTGAATAATGTTGGGGTAAACATAAGGTAGGAAGCCCTCAGTCTGAGTGGAACCACGATCTTCGCAGGGTGGCTGGTAGCAGTTGGATGAGAGTTGCCGAAAGTTGATGCAACTGGCGTGCAATTACAGAGGCCTATGTCCAGCAGTAGACTGCTGATGATGACGATGATGTATCAGGGTATAATACTTCTCGTAACTGAAACAATCTAATTTAGCCTAAATACTTTAGGCTTAAATAATTAGCAAGCAACTTATTGGTTCGTTGCAAGTTCGATTTTCCTAGACTTAAACCGGTTTGGCCTAGCACAAACAAGTTTAGTCTGAAAACGGTTTGGCCGGTAACATAATATAGCGAGCAGAACACTCTATCCAAAGCGCATATTTTCGAGAATATGCCCGCGAATGCAGGCGTCCCGAATCAAATAAACGTGCATACACACACGTGCGAAAATACACTTTCGGGAGGTAGTTTTCCCAGAAATCTCTTTTCGTATTCCCATGATGTTTTGAGTAGAGGAAAATAGTGGAGTGATTCTTTTTGGTTACCTCTGGAAGACTGGGAGTAAAGTGGCTGCAAAAATATGGTTTTAAACTGTGAAGTTCTATATTTACGCGCTTGGAAAAATGACCATAATTGTTTCTGTAACTTAGATTTACCACCTGTGTGTACATTATGGATGCAATAAATTTAATTTGAATTTGACCAAGCTATTGTGCATGAATGACCATCTTGCAACGGTATTATCACATTCAAAAAGAGGGATAGTGTATTGTTTAATAAATTACTTTATTTCTAAATCATAGAGATCGGCGAGATTGAAGTTAAATACTGGCATAATCATTATGGCAGCATTTAACCCAGACCTCATCTGATAGAAAACCGTTGATGAGATCTTCAATAGGTCGAACGAGCCCAGAAGATGCCTGTTATGACTTGTTAAGCATTAGCCACAAGCCTGAGAGTGCATTGAATCTCTTAGCATTATATACCACGTGGTACCACCAAAAACACTACTATTCGAACGAAAGCCCACAGGTAAATACCCAGAAAAACAATTTTTACGCAAATAAATCTTCAAGGAGTGGCTTTGTAAATCTGAATGGGTAAAAATGTATCCCACTTAGCTCAAGCTCAGCTCTTCAGTGAATGAACACAATTTATGGGCCGGTCGGTTTGTTATGGGTTTTCCCGTACATTTTATGGTGTATTTTAGTTTTATGGGAGCAGAATAAACGGATAAGTTATTCAAGATAAGAATGTGGTTTCGAATAATTTATTTACATGGCCTGAACCCTTTGACGTGATGTGGCATTTATTTTTGGTTGGTATTCTATGAGACAGCTGAATTAAAGTGAAGAGAATGGAAAGCTTCATCACAAAGAAACTATAAAAAATTGCCTTTTCGGGATAAAAGTAATGACTTTCCTTAATCGGATCAGACCAGACACTATATCCTATAAACAAACAACCATTAATTCTTTATAATATACATAGTTTAAATGACTATTAAAAATCCTTAGTAGAAAGTGACTGCAAGACTAATATCAAATACACCTATTTCCTACAACGTAATCCATAGGTATACATATACTATACGTATATTAGTAGTTACTGCCATATTTACCAACAATATGAAGACCTGACGGCCCCAATGAAATGTGGCGTAATTGACTCTTGGCGTGGAAACTTGTGAATATATAATAATTATACTGAAATATTGATCGGTTGGACAACGATAAATTGATCTTGCGAAACAGTAAAACGTGAAAATCTTGAATAAGACAAAAGTGGTCTTATTGTTAATTCTAGAAAATGAAATACATCATACCAGTGCTACGATATAGGTTCATTCAATGCTTCGAGTGCTACGACATAGGTTCACTCAATGCTGCGAGTACTACGACATAGGTTCACTCAATGCTGCGAGTACTACGACATAGGTTCACTCAATGCTGCGAGTGCTACGACATACCGTCACTCAATACTGCGAGTGCTACGACATAAATTCACTCAATGCTGCGAGTACTACGACATAGGTTCACTCAATGCTGCGATGCTACGACATAAATTCACTCAATGCTGCGAGTGCTACGACATAGGTTCACTCAATACTGCGAGTGCTACGATATAGGTTCATTCAATGATGCGAGTGCTACGACATAGGTTGACTCAATACTGCGAGTGCTACGACTTAGGTTCATTCAATGCTGCGAGTGCTACGATATAGGTTCAGTCAATGCTGCGAGTGCTACGACATAGGTTCACTCAATCTGCGAGTGCTAAATCAAGTTCACTCAATGCTGCGTGTGCTGCGACGGACCCGGATATAACAAAGTACAAATTTCAACCATCAATTCTCCTTCAAATCACACCAAAAAACATATATAATATCACCAATTAAATATTGACTTCCTCCACATTTCCTCACGAGCCTCTCCTATATGCACGATAGCTAAGAGTCCTCGACGCGCGTCGATATCAAAGCTAATACGCGCGCGCTTAATCCCGGCTGACGGACAAACAAACAAACAGACAAACATACGGCGAGAGTCAATACGGGATCGCAAGTACTTACTGCACCAGAGTAATTAGTTAAGCGAATATTATAATTTCTATAGGCGTAGCGGAAATGGTTAACATTTATATTATTATGGCATACAGTATTCCATAAAAGCTAGGTATTTAGGCTCAAGTTATCTCTTCTATTAAGAGTTATGTCATAAACAGTATTTTCCTAAAAATGTGTTTATTTTTTCGGGTCTGCCTACCTCCATGGGACAAGGCGTGAGTTTATGTACGTGCGATTTGTACATCAATTGAGAAAACCTCATATTATTTCATAGCCTACCGTATAACAATACCTTCAGGCCAGCATACAGCAATGTTACCAAGCAGGCATACCCATCTTATTAGTACCTTATTTTTTGCTGCCGGGTGCACCGTGCACCTTCAAAAGACGCCTGGATTTTTGGGAAAAAGAATAGGGAGTGTGGGATTTTTACCTCACTAAAAACCTCCCCGGTAATCACCATCATGGCCACACACATAACCTCGTTACGTCTTAAAAGACCAATCCGGCACTCGGTCGATTTGGTCGATTGGATAGCGGTTAAAATCTTTGCGTTGCTTTATTCACTTACGTAATACGGCTGCGGAACTCCTTCTCTGCAACGTCGGTTAAGACACCTCCCTGGAGAGACTGGAAAAGAGTTTTCCCTGAGCCTCGCTGTTCACGGCAGAACTTGATCACTGTACCATGATAGTAGTACCTAGGTAAACTTTTGCAAAATAATCTCTACAAAGTACTGAGAGTAACGATACCTTTACGAAGTTAACTTTAAGAAGAAACGAAGATGGCCAACATCTTCCAAGTCTCACAACGAGTCCCGATAAGTTCCCAATAGTCGTGCTGTCTTACAGTGTAGTTCTCGCAATTACGAGCGCAGCCGGGCGACACAATTAGCTCTCGGAACGAACTACCCAATTAAAGACATTCTCTTCGATGTCTTTAACGAACTTGTGCCGAAGATTTATACAACTTAGTAAGTAGTTACTTGTTTTTAAGTTTACAGTCAAAGGGGCGTAAAAGCAAGTCAGTCTGTGTAAGATTTTTTTTTCGATTCAAACGTTATTTGAAATAAACATAACAGTGTGCACAGAATAGGCATACCTCTGCCTACTCTTTGTTGAATTAGTACATAGATTTTTAATATAATACATTCAAATGAATAAACCCTAGGTACTTACATCACCATAATTCACATAAATAAATAAATGTATAGATTTGTTTTCAAATAAAAAATATTTTATGTCGCATCCGCCCGCGGCACCGCCCGTGTTTTAATAGTACTTCTATCTTGATCAATTATAGCCTAATGTTTTATTCTATGCAATAGTTTTTGCGTGACTAAAGAACATCCATCCATCCATACTCACTAACTTTAGTAGTAGATGCTAGTATTATATTATCTGTGGTAGTAGGATTCATCTCATACAGAGCGGTATCGTCTACTGTACCGCCAAATGTAAGGGATTCACCACGTGACATATCGGTAGCGCATACTCGTATAATAAATAACACAAAGACAAAGTTATACATTTCCATTTGAAACCCTGACTCCTGTGCTAGGTGAGACCTGTGTTACGGGAGTCAGTGTCCTCACCCGTTATGGTACTCTAATTCTCAACATTTTATGCATCAGAAATAGAAAAAAGAATAACAATCATTAAAAAAAAGCAGGAGCAGTCGGGTCTCCGGAGTCTGTGTTTCCCGATAGCTACAATCTAGGGGTCTTTAAGTCAAGAGTGAATAGGTTATTTCTAGGTAAGCGTGTTTCACCGTCGACCACATCATCGGTTACCATCAGGTGAGATTGTGGTCAAGCGCGAGCCTATAGGTAATAAAAAAAAAAAAAAAAAACATGCTGTGCAGTCGGAGGATACATACGCGCGAGCTGGCTGACCAAAACCAGATGTATCCTCCTCCTGCACAGCATGATTTTTTCCTTGTTTACGACTTTTTAGTTCGCTTTTGAAGCAGTCGGGTTTTTTGATTTTTTGATTTAATTTTTTTTATTTATAACTTTTCAGTTAAGTTTTTTTATACCCCTTTATTTTGATACCCCACACGATGGGTTTGGAAGAAAAAAAAAATTTGGGCCCCCACAATATGGCCAAAATCCGCCATTTTTCTATTGTCCAATTTTAATATAGTAGTAGCCTATGACACTCGCAGGATTAAGACGAATCGATTGACGTATGAATCATCAAAATCGGCCAACGCGTTTGGTCTCTGGAACGCCATATAGGAACAAACATACATACATACATATATACATACATACATACATAGACTGATAAACACATTACCCTCCTTCGGCAGTTGGGTAATAATACATACGTGCTCTTGCGTGGTGTGTGTGCGTCTGTTTATGCATAGGTGTGAAAGTGTGAGTGTGTTGTGTGTGTCTATATGTGTGTGTTTGGTGTGTGGTGTGTGTGATCATGGTTGGTGGCTGGTCTTGGGTTATATTATGATACTTGGTTTGCCTAACTAACTATTAATTATCTCGAGTATTGTTCTTTGATTAAGGTTTCCGTCTGTTGGTAATCAAGTGTTGGAAGCCATGAATTTAGTTTTAACTTAGTTTTATTTTTTGTTTGTGGGTAGCTTATCAATCCCAGTATGTATTTTTGTCTAGAGACTGCAAGGTAGACTGATGGCTTGTGGATGCGAGAATCACACAAAGGACACTTATCTGGCGGTAAAGGTCTTACGGTTGAAATAGTGATGATAATATATTTGGTTCTGGGGATAGAACATGTTCCTTTATCGTCAAAAAAAATTCTAACTAAATAAAATAAAGCAAAAAAACTAACTTTACAATGCATGTCCTCGAAAAGAGCGTTTTCCAAGCAGCCAAACTGTACGGAAAGTGTCACTTTTTTCACTAGTGCTTTTTACTTTTCTGTATTTTTTTAATTTTTACAATGCATGTCCTCGAAAAGAGCGTTTTCCAAGCAACCAAACTGTGCGGAAAGTGTCACTTTTTTCACTAGGGCTTTTTACTTTCCTGTATTTTTTTATTTTTTACGCCAACGTCAGCCCGACGCATAGAGTTTTTATTATTTGAGAAAAGTTTTACAAATTAGTTAAGTATAGATTATCATTCATATAAAAGGTAAAATAAAACTAATACTTAATTAAAGGCGTTTTTAATTACTCTAGATTTAGATTTTGAGCAATAAATTAATTTCAAATATTCATTTAAATATGTTTGGAAGAAAGTATATTCTGCTCGTGCCTTTTTGCGTTACGACGTGACAGCTATTTGCACATGCGCAGTAGATATTATTATGCCCGAGGAACTATTAGTTAATCTGTGGATACGCTGAGTGAATAGGTTACTTCTAGGCAAGCGTGCTTCACCGTCGATTACATCATCGCTTACCATCAGGTGAGATAGTGGTCAAGCGCGAGCCTATAACGAATAAAAAAAAAAAAAAATATGCTGACCGCGCTTGAATAAGCCCGCCATTTTATTAATTTCTTGCTTTGTTCAGATATATTTTTTTATTTCCTCGCACAATGTATAGTAAAATGTTGTACGATACACGTACGTAAGATGACCTACCACCTACTTTCCGCACTTGTAGCATAAATAACTATTATTTTAATAAGTCGGTGTCTTTAGAACCTATCGTTTTTTTACCCGGCTACGGCGAGAGCAAAAGGAAGGGTTATGATTTTAGTCTATGTATGTTTTTATTTACGTATGTTCCTCCATAGCGCCTAAACTATTCATCCGATTTTAGTGAATATCAATCGATTTGTGAAACGGATAAAAAGGCAAAAAAAAATCAGTACATTAGTCGGGTTACAGTTTTTGTGGCTAAATAATAACAGAGGCGCTCGTGGCTAAATAATAACAGCCGCACGGGTCGATCTTCAAGGTTAAGCAACGCTTGCCGAGGTCGGTCCGTGGATGGGTGACCATTTCAACATAACGAGTTTCCTCCGTGCCTCGGAAAGCACGATAAGCCGTTGGTCTCGGCTGTCATTTGAAGATCTTTGACAGTTGTTACGGGTAGTCAGAAGCTTGAGATCTGACACCAGTCTTGCCAAGGGGTATCGTGTTACCCAGTTACTGGGTTGTGGAGGTCAGATAGGCAGTCGCTCCTTGTAAAAACACTAGTACCCAGCTGAATCCAGTAAGACTGGAAGCCGACCCCAACAACAATTGGGAAAAGCTAGGCAGATGATGAGTCGGGTTACAGTTTTTATTAAACTTTTTGCTTGTTATTTTTCGACACCGGCTTCGGAAAAAATAATGGCTGTATTGTATGCTTATAATATTGCTTTATAATAGTATGGCTATCGTACGAAAAATACGCGCTTAGACGTGGAGTTGCGGACACCAAAACTTAACTTATGTATGGCTAATATAATAATTGAAGAGTTCCCTCGATTTCCATGGGATCCCATCATCAGATTCTGACTTGATGGAAGTCTCCCTCGGGAGTATAGGTACCATTTTCAAAATCATTCCAAATAATCGTAAAGTCGAACATAATAACCTCCTCCTTTTTGGAAAGTCTGTTAAAATGGTCGATAGTCTTGATGTCTTGTAGGTATGTAATTTTCTATCATTTAATATCGGTAGATATCTTCTAGCCGATTTTCTGTATTTAATATCACATCAGTTAGAAAACTCCCTCGACAATACAAGCATGTACTTACATACAACGAACGTTTACAATAAATAACGAGAATTCCTAGCTTAACACAAAAATAAATATGAGCGAGACCAAGTCAAGAGAACGCCATTTTGTAAATCATTTTTATGTATTTCGCGGAGCGGCGAATCTTTTTTGCGAGTAAAAGAAAAGAAAGCATAAATACATAATATAGAAAAGGTTTGCGTAAATGTGTATGTTCGTTCATATGCTTTAAAGAGAGGACTTATTTCAAGGAACAATCATTTTGGTGAGTTATCAATCTTTAAATACCGCGATTACAAAATCGTCTGCTTGGAAATTTACATAAACTACCGTCTCCCCCGGGGTTTCCCCGGGTTGAACAAGGATATTTCGAATAGGTGCCGTAGTTCCGGCGATAACCCTTTAAAAATATTGTATCGCCCATACAAATTAAGGTCAGATGACGACAACTTTGTATGAAAAAATAATACTTTTTGAGACTTGTCTTTGACTTCCTTAGAGAAAGTTGTTTATTGACATGAGCAAAAGCAGTTTTTAAAATATGATCTCATCCTTCCGTTACAGCCTGTACACAAACTCTCAGACCCTATATTTATATAATTAGTGTAGATAGTTACACCCACCAACATGCGCAGTGACAGTAGTTCTATCTCACGACGGCGGGTCGATCTTAGTCGTGTTTGTAGATACACATGCACATTGTTTCTGTGTGCGTATGTTCGTGAGCGCTCAGTATGTTTTACTTACAAGAAAAAAGAATAAAACTTGTTTACAAAAAAAAGCGAAGTTAACATTTAATTTCCTAAGTCGGTGTCGAAAAACGAGAAACAATAGGAACCAAAGACACCGACTTCCGATAAGAAAGTAATTCTTCGCTTTGTAGCGTTTTGTTTTGGAAGTCAGTTTGTTTTTTTTTTTAAAAGGTTTTACTCTTTTTAGTTTTTGTACAGTTGTTCTATCTCGTAAGTAAGCGATACTGAGCGCTCCCGAGCATACTCACACAGAAACAATGTCCATCTGCATCTACACACATGACTAAAGTCCAACCCGCCGTCACTTCGTGAGATAGAACAACAACTGTAACTCGTTAACATATTTCATTCAACTTTACAAACTTCATTGCAGCTGTACTTTTAGGAAAGTTGTCAAATGACGGCACCCTTAGCGCATATTCTATTTTACACCTCAAACAATCGTCATTCGCGGCATTTTACCATTAAATCGTAAACGACTTACCAGCAGGGCTGCCACACTCACACTCAGTTAACCAGAATCAGAATCAGAATTATTTATTTGCCAGCAATGTAGGTACAAGTTTGAGATGGTACAGAATTGATGTATTAAAAAGAGAAAGATACGGGACTGCTCACAGCGCTTGGTCCTACTAATCTAAGTGAATGCCCGTAGCGGGTACTCAGTCGCGCACGGCACATTGTTGATCACACAGCTCATTAATTTCAGTGTTTTTATGTTTTTTTTGCAATAAATACGCATCAAAATGACTTCTTGTGTAGCTCAACAGTGTTTAAATAATAACAGGAAGAAAAATAAGTCACACGGGATCACTTACCACTCGTAAGTACAGTTAAAAAGGTTAATTTGTTGAAAATTACAATAATATTTAATGTTTGCTTCGCCATTTTTGTGAGAGCGAGATAGATAGTAAACATTCGGTGATTCGGCCAACATTCGGCGGCTAACGCGATTTCGCTTGCACTACAGCGCCGTCTCATATCTCTGTCCTTGTCTATCGGTAACTGTAAATTTAAGACTAGTGATGAAACTGAACACAGATGTGTGAGTTTCGATTTACAATACAATAATTGTCATTGACTTAGTATCTAACAAAGCATCAGAAAATAAAATAAAAATCACAAATAACTTAATTGTCACATACACAGTCGATTACGAATCAATAAGCTTATCTAGGAATTATAAAAAAAAATATCATTTAAAATGTCACATACATAGTCTATTACAAATCAATAAGTTTATATAGGAATTATCAAAAATTTAAATAATTTAAAATGTCAATTACAAGAAAATTTAAGGTACAGTTATAAATCTTTATCATTCAGGAAGTCATTAACAGAATAGTAACATTCTTCCAATAGTAATGTAGTCAATTTAGTTTTAAATATACGAATAGGTTGTTCTTTTAAATTATGCGGCATCTTATTATATATGATAGGCCCCATTGACATAATATTCTTTCTTAATAGTGCTGTTTTATATTTTCCAGTATGTAATAACCTATTATATTGTAGTCTTAAAGGATCTGAGCGTAATCTAATGCTGGCCAGTGTCAGAAATAAATTTAAATTTGATCTAACAAAAATTTACTCTTCCAATATGTATAGAGACGGGAAGGTTAATATTTTCATTGACCTCAACACAGGCTCACAGCTCTCAGTAGTTTTTAAACTTGACATTGACCTTATGCAGTGCTTTTGACCCTTGAAAATCTGCTCCCTCTCGCTACAGTTGCCCCAAAAAATTACTCCGAACCTCAATATTGATGCAACCAAACCATGGTAAGCTGTTAGAAGTGTAGTATAGCTTACTTTGTGCGATAAGTTGTACAGAACATAAGCTAATTTACTCAATTTTTTACACACGTTGCTGATTGCACACAGATTGTTGTCAATTAAGATTCCCAGGAATCTTGCTATATTTGTTGAGTCAACTTTTTGCCCATTATAGCCAACAGTTAAATTAGCGGGACAAATCCGTTGGTAAAAATGCATTACCTTCGTTTTTTGTAAATTTATAATCAAGTTATTCATGTTAAGCCAATTAATAATACTCTCTAATGTGCTATTTATCTCACTTTCATATTTTTTTAAGTCCGAACATTTTACTATCACAGTACTATCGTCCGCAAACAACACCATAGGGTGATGTGTTTGACGGGGTAAATCATTAATGTATAAGAGAAACAACGGTGGTCCCAGAACGCTACCTTGCGGTACGCCATAAGAAAAATCTCTGAAAAAGTAATTGCCGAATATTGTTTAGTTTCATACATAAAATCACGTCTGTATTCCTCGAAGGGCTAGACAGAGGTACACATATAGTACACCCACATTGCACCAGTTATGTTTAAGTCCCATGTAAGTGGGGGCGAGCGTATTGCCATCAACCGGACACAAATCCTCAAATCAACAACAAATCCTCATGGTCTTTAAGGATGTTGGCAAGAAATGTCCAGTGAATGTGCCACTAATAAAAATTTACGATGTCCCGATTCGTCGGGTACATCAGTTTAAATACTTGGGACATTTAATTGCGGACGACCTTAAGGACAATAGTGATATTGAACGGGAACGCAGAGCATTGGCGGTACGGGCGAACATGTTGGCCCGTTGGTTCGCTAGACGCAGCAGTCAAACATACACTTTTTAAAGCATACTGCACATCGCTGTACTCGAGCGCCCTATGGATCAGCTGTACCAAACGTGCCGTGAGTGCGCTGCGCATCCAATATAATAACGCCTTCAGGGCGCTGATGCGGCTGCCACGTTACAGTGCTGCAGTGCGTCAGAGATGTTCGCAAAAGCCCGGGTCGACAGCTTCTCAGCTGTCGTACGGAAGAAAAGTGCGTCTCTGCTCGCCAGATTGCGTGGCAGTGGCAACAGCCTCCTGAGGGTGATAGCTGACAGGCTTGATGAGAGTCCTATAATGGGACATCTCATCAAAACAACACTGTCTGTCGTAGAGTTTAAGTACTAACATAGATCATAAGCCACATTGTTACTAACATCCTAGTATATAAGTACTAACGTAGGTCATAAGATAAATTGTCACTAACATCTTAGTATGTAAGCACTAACATAGGTTATAAGAGTTGATATTGTTACTAACACCCTTTATGTGTTTTATTTTTGTTTTGTGATTGGACCTTTTGTTGTCTGAATAAATAAATAAATTATTATTAAATAGAGAGATCCAGGGCTCAGACTCCGGGCTGCTACTGAGATATTACAAATGGAAAAAGCCAATAACACTTTGACCGATATGGGTATCGAACCCAGGACCTCGTGTTCAGCAGAAGCGCTTGCAACCACTGGAGCAACGATGACGTTAAGGGCGGTTAGTAAGATATTGATCTTGCTAGTAAACCTGTGATCATAAGTAATACGTGATGTTGCAACCTTTACTTTGTAACAGCACGAATCAAGAAAAACAACAAATAATAAAGGGCCCGAGCTATTAAATAAATCTAGTATTTTATTACCCTGCAGTCATTTTTTTTTTTCATGTGAGCTCTCTCTGTGAACCCCACCGAGTTCTGACTTGGCTATTTCAGATTTACATTCATTAGATAAGTCCAGGTTTCA